>CM035840.1:295722474-296322474 GCA_020510985.1 Pholidichthys leucotaenia
TGCAGTGACGCGAGGCACACTGCCGAACAAGGTGGTAAAATTCTAAAAATTAGCTCAGAATAGATAAATTTGAGCGAATGTAATCTCAGCCTAGAGAAAATTAAAAAATGGATAAAATGTACTTTTAAAAGTACCAAAATTAATCTCAATAGAACACATTTTTTAAAATATCTTCAACTTAGAAACTTTATTCGATCAAATCAAAATAAAGCTCTCACTCGACCTATTTATTCATCCTTGGAAAAAATGATGATGAAAGATAGTAAAAGAAAGGGTATTATTTCAGAGTTTTATAACTCATTGACACTATCTTCAAGTGAAAATTCACTGAAAAGATTAAACTACTGGAAAGAAGATCTGCAAACTGAAATTTCAGAGGAACAATGGGAATTGGCTTGTACAGAAGCTCAAACCAAATCAATAAATGTACGCCTTAAATTGATACATTTCAAATGGTTAATGCGGATGTATGTTACACCGGAGGAGTTAAATAAATATAACAAAAATATACCAGATACATGCACAAAATGCATGGAAAGTAAAGGAACTCTATTTCATTGTGTAAGGGAATGTAGATTAATAAGAATGTTTTGGGAAGAGGTGAGGGTAACAATTGAAAAAATAATCTCAAAACAAATCATATTGAATCCTAAATTGTTTTTGTTGGGTCTGTACCCAGAAAAGCATAATTTTAATAAAAGTGAAAGAACATTCATAGACCTCAGTTTGCTTAATGCCAAAAAATGTATTGCACTATTATGGAAAAAGACTCATAGACCAGATGTGACTCAGTGGTTAAGACAGATGTTAACAAACCTTCCATTAGAAAGAATAACATATATACTGAAATCAAAGGAAATTGTGTTTGAGAATATATGGAGACCTTTTATTGATTATGTAAAAAATTTAAACATAACTCTTGAAGAAGAAGGTGAATGATGTGTGTGGACCTTGTAAATTCCAAACTGGTGAACATAATATGTATACTTATGTGTTGGATTGTCTAGACTAAACAGAGGAGCATTGTTGAAGATTTGATTTTGCTGGTGGTTGTTGGTGTTTTTAGTGCATTTTTTTTTTTTTTTTGTAGTACTTTAGTGTTAGTGTTTGATTGTTTGTATCATGTTTGTTAAAAAAAAGGTTCAATAAAGATATTGTGGAAAAAAAATACCCAAAATTACATTAATAAAGAAATACATTTAATGTACAAAAATTAAAATTTCAGAACAGAAAATTTACACAAAAAATTACAAGTAACAACATCATGAGTAAAAAAAAAAATCACAAAATATAAGGGAAAAGCTGTTAATTCCCAAGATAAAAAAAAATCACAAATTTACAAAACAAACATCTCAAATTTAAAGGGGTCTGTGTTGTTACAGTTTAAATATATTTGTTCGTCCAGTCCTCTAGAGGGCGCTAGGCTCTGTAGTAGCTTTAAGCTTGCCAGTAGGTGACAAGAAGAAGAGACCTAGCATAATGAATGGCAACAGGAACACGAGTCTGCGTCGCTGTTCCTTCTAAAGCCATCCGCTCACTTCCAGTCCTTTGAGTGGCAATATGAGTAAGTTTAGTAGTTTATTGTGATGAGTAGATAAAATATAATTGATTATTAGAATAAGTTTGATGAGTTTTATAGACGCTAATCGGCGATGTGTTTGTGATAGCGAAGCCGTATCTGAGTCCGTGTGATGACGCTGTTTAGCTAGTATTGATCTTTCAATGTACCGTTTGTAGATATTGTCTTTATTTTCTAATCTCTAAATATTTCTTTGTGTCTGTATTTTTCAGTTTCACACTTTTTTGCATTAAATCCTAGTCCAAAACGACACCTGCCTGTTCCTTGGAGGAAGTGATGCAAGAGAGAGTTTAGCTGGCTGTGAATCTCAATATAGGACACGAGTCACATTGGGTGCAACAGTACAGTGAAATCATAGCACTCGGTGAGGGACCACAGTGAAGGTGGGTGGAATTTAATGTACATTTAACATCAGCGGTCCTATCCAGTCATCAAGATGGAGCAAACACAAGCTGAAAGCCATAACAGTGAAGAAGCACGGAGCGAAAAAAGGTCACGCTCCTCAAGGTCAAGCTCCTCAAAGTCACGCTTCTCCCACTCATCCAGGTCTTCTGTACATTCCGGGAAACTGACTCCCCGATCAGCTGTAGGATCTAGGAGGTCATCAGCTTCAAGTCAAGCCAGTATGGCAGCAGCACATGCCCAAGCAGAAGCTCAAGCAGCAAAAGACAGACTAGCATATGCTGAGAGAGAGAGATGAGCATTAAAATGGAAAAGGCACGGTTAGATGCAACTCTAGATCTACTTAACCTACAAAAGGAAGCAGATGCAGCCAGGGTTAAAGCAGAAGTGATGGAGTCTGCTGTAGCTCGGCTCATTAACCCAGAACACAGCGAAGAATTGAGCTTCTTGCCTCTAGAACAAACTGCATAACAAAAAGTGAGTGAATACATAAACAGGCATAGTTGTACTGATTCATCTCAAAAGAAAGAAACTTTTCAACAGGACAGTACACATCAGGAACAACATTCCACACTGATTTATTCACATCTCCATGCCAAACAAGAAACAGCTCATTGCCCAATTCAGCCACAAGAGGGCGCCAAGCGACCACCACAAAGAGATGCAATTCACCAAAATTCTCAAAGTGTGTTGCAATCACAACAGATATCAAGTACAAATGATGCAAACAACACTACCAGCGACCTTGCCAGGTTCTTAGCCAGAAGCCAACTATTAACAGGAGGGCTGACAAAATATGATGACAAGCCAGAGAGTTATCTTAGCTGGAAAGCCACATTCCAGAGTACCATCAGAGACCTCGGTCTTACAGCCAGTGAAGAACTAAACCTCCTCATTAAGTGGCTCGGCCCTGAGTCTTCTGAACATGCTAAGAGATTAAAAGCAGTCAATATCAGGCATCCACCTGCTGGTCTGAACATGGTCTGGGCGAGACTGGAAGAATGCTACGGCTCACCAGAGGCAATAGAAAGGTCCATGTTTGCAAGAATCCAAAATTTTCCAAAGCTCATGAGCAAAGAGCCACAAAAGCTGTGCGATCTATCAGATCTACTGTGTGAACTGGAAGCAGCAAAGCTGGATGGATATCTGCCAGGCTTGAGTTACTTAGACACAGCAAGGGGTGTAAGTCCAATCGTGGAAAAGTTGCCCTTTCACCTTCAGGAGAAGTGGACAATGGTAGGGTCAAAGTATAAAGAAGACCATCATGTAAGTTTCCCACCTTTCCATTCTTTGTTGAATTTGTAAAAGGTCAAGCCAAGGCAAGGAATGACCCAAGCTTCAACACGACTTATAGCTCACCTGCCAATTCTACAATTAGTTACAAAAAAGGAAAATCGCAAAGTCACTATATGCAGAAACAATCAGTTACGGTACACAAAACAGACATGCCAGTCAGAGTGGAGACAAAGGAAGGAGGCGAAGACATTAAAAGACAATGTCCCATACATCACAAACCACATCCACTGAAAGGATGCAGGGGTTTCAGAGCTATGTTGCTCGAGGACAGAAAAAAGGTACTCAGAGACAACAACATCTGCTATCGCTGCCTTGCTTCCACCACCCATCAAGCCAGGGACTGTCAAATAACAATCAAGTGTGGAGAATGCAACAGCGACAAACACCTGGCAGCTCTCCACCCAGGCCCGACTCCAACAGCATCTAAGCCTCCCTCATTCCCTAAAGAGAATGGCGGGGAGCAAGAGCTCACACAGGACTTAGATGTTACAGCCACATGTACCGAGGTATGTGGAAATCAAATCACAGGAAAATCCTGCTCCAAGATCTGTTTGGTGCAAGTCTACCCGAAAGGTGAGCCACACAACATGAAAAGATGTATGCAATAATAGATGATCAAAGTAATCAATCACTCGCAAAAACAGAGTTTTTTGAAACATTCAATATTCAAGGCACAGCCACACCTTACACACTGAAGACGTGTGCTGGCACAACACAAGTAAATGGTAGAAGAGCCTGCAACTAGATAGTTCAATCATTGGATGGAAAAATGAGTTTTCCTCTCCCCATGCTCATAGAGTGCAATGCTATCCCCAACAATAGGGAAGAAATACCCACTGCAGAAGCTGCCTCTCATCACCCCCATCTGAAAGCAATAGCTGCTGAAATACCACCCCTCGAACCAGACGCTGACATACTGCTGCTGATAGGACGCAACCTTCTCAGAGTACACAAGGTGAGAAAGCAAATCAGTGGCAGGCACAACAATCCATTTGCACACAAGCTTGACCTGGGCTGGGTTATCATTGGTGATGTATGTCTAGGCACCGCCCACAAGCCAAGTGAGGTAAATGCCCTCAAAACACATGTGTTGGACAACGGACGCCCAAGCTATCTCACTCCCTGTGACAGTCGCTTCAATGTAAAAGAGAGCTTCACAGTGAGCCAACCGAAAGCTGTCTCCAACCTACTGCCACTTTCAAACCCACATGCAAAGCCCACGGTTGAGAATCTAGGTGAAGCAGTCTTCTGTCGCACTAATGAAGACAATCACCTCACACACTCTGTTGAAGACACAATCTTTCTGAAGAAGATGGAAAGGTCCTTCAAAGATGACACAAACAGTTGGGTGGCACCACTTCCGTTTCGTAACCCCAGACGCCTACTCCCTGACAACAGGTGCTACACCTACAAGTGGCTCATGTCTCTGCGACGTATGCTTGACAAGAAGCCAGACATGAAAGCACACTTTGTTGAGTTCATGCAGAAGATGCTTGACAACAAACACGCGGAGCCAGCGCCACCTCGTGATAGAGACAAAGAGGCCTGGTATCTCCCCATTTTTGGCATATACCACCCACAGAAGCCTGGGAAGATCCGTGTGGTGTTCGATTCCAGTGCGCAGTTTGATGGCGTTTCACTCAATGATATACTGCTGTCAGGGCCTGACCTAAACAACACACTCGTAGGTGTGCTCCTCCGCTTCAGAAAAGAACCTGTCGCTGTCACAGCTGACATTGAGCAGATGTTTTACTGCTTTGTTGTCCAAGAAGATCACAGAGATTACCTTCGCTTCTTGTGGTACGAAAACAACGACCTGATCAAAGAAGTGGTGGACTATCGCATGAGGGTGCATGTTTTCGGTAATAGTCCCTCCCCTGCGGTGGCGATCTATGGGTTGAGGATGGCAGCAAAGGAAGCAGAAGGTGAATATGGAACTGACGCTCGAAACTTCATAGAACAGGATTTCTATGTGGACGATGCATTAAAGTCTTTCTCGACAGAAGCTGAGGCTATCGACGTTCTAGAAAGAGCCCAGAAAATGCTCACACTTTCTAATCTACGTCTCCACAAGATTGCCTCCAACAAAGTAGAAGTAGTGAACGCTTTCCCACCTGAAGACAGGGCCAAAGAACTCAAAGACCTTGATCTGTCTACAGACAAGCTCCCAGCCCAACGCAGTTTGGGTGTGATTTGGGACACCACATCAGACACGTTCACATTTGATGTTCCACAAGAGCAAAAGCCCTTTACTCGACGTGGTGTGCTGTCAACTGTTAACAGTCTGTTCGACCCTCTTGGGCTGCTAGCACCTGTAACCATCAAAGGCAGACTTCTTCTCAGAGAGCTCTCCAGCAGCAATCTTGAGTGGGACAGCCCCTTGCTTCAAGACATGTATGACGGTTGGAGAAAATGGCATGACTCTCTGCAGCATCTCAAGACACTGAACATTCCCCGTACCTATGTTTCATTCTCCATCTCACAAGCCAAGGTCACTGAACTCTGTGTGTTCTCAGATGCTTCAGTTAAAGCTATAGCTGCAGTTGCCTACTTGAGAGTCACACACGAAGACGACCACAACGAGGTCGGGTTTGTCATAGGTAAGGCCAAACTAGCTCCTGTGCCAGAGCTCACCATTCCGAGGCTAGAACTGTGTGCTGCAGTGCTCGCTGTGGAAATGTCTGAGCTTCTCAGAGCAGAACTAAAGATGAAAATTGACAAGACCACATTCTACACTGACAGCAAAGTGGTGTTAGGATACATCCACAATCAACACAGAAGATTTCATGTATATGTGAACAATCGTGTCCAAAGAATCAAGCAATCGTCTCTGCCTGGCCAGTGGAAGTATGTCCCAACAGAGCACAATCCTGCTGATCATGGATCTCGCTCTCTGCCAGCAGGGAAAATCTCCAGTACTACATGGTGGTATGGTCCAACCTTCCTGCTCGACAAACAGACTGTCGCTCCTGAAAAAGGCCCATTTGAGCTCATCGATCCAGAGTCGGATGTTGAAATTCGACAGAACGTGACAACGCTTGTGACAAGAGCTAACCTCAAAGCCTTGGGTTCATCACGTTTTGAACGTTTCTCAAAGTGGACCTCCCTTGTCAAAGCAGTAGTTTACCTACGTCACATTGCTCATGGATTCAAGTCCAAAGGAGGTAACAGATGTAGAAGCTGGCATCTCTGTAAAACAAGTCTCACAGAAGAAGCCTTAACACAAGCAGAGTACACAATCATCAGATGTGTCCAACATGAAGTGTATGCAGAGGAAATCAAGTGCATCAAGACAAAACAAGAAATAGCACGGGACAGTTCCTTTTACAAGCTCAATCCGATCATGGTTTACTCCGAGTAGGAGGACGTCTGTCAGAGTCAAAGCTGCCCAGTCATGAAGTCAATCCTCTTCTATTCCCAGCAAAGCATCACATCGCTACATTGCTCATCCGACATCACCATGAGGCTGTTAAGCATCAAGGAAGACATTTCATTGAGGGTGCAGTGAGAGCAAGCGGCGTGTGATTAGTGGGTGCCAAGAGATCTATCAGCAGTGTCATCCACAAATGTGTGACCTGTAGAAAGCTTTGAGGCAAGACAGAGCAGCAAATCATGGCAGATCTACCCGCTGAACGTTTGCAAACCGATCCCCCATTTTCTTATGTTGGCCTAGATGTATTTGGACCATGGGAGGTTACAATGCAACGCACTAGAGGTGGTCAAGTCAACAGCAAAAGATGGGCGGTTCTGTTCACGTGCATGTCTACAAGAGCCATTCACATTGAAGTAATCGAAACACTCAGCTCTTCAAGTTTTATCAATGCTCTTCGAAGATTCTTCGCCATCAGAGGCCCTGCTAAACAGCTAAGATCTGACTGCGGGACTAACTTTGTCGGAGCATCCAAGGAATTGAAATTGGATCCTCCAAAGCCTGATGAGACAAGTGTAGAAGACTACCTATGCGGACAAAGGTGCTCCTGGGTGTTTAACCCTCCTCACTCATCACACATGGGAGGCACATGGGAGCGTATGATCGGCATAGCACGACGCATCCTGGACTCGATGCTCTTACAATCAGGAAACCCCAAGCTAACCCATGAGGTCCTAACAACATTGCTGGCTGAAGTCACAGCTATTATCAACGCGAGACCTCTGGTGCCGGTCTCCTCAGATCCGGAAGCTCCTTTGATCCTGACGCCCATGACTCTTCTCACACAGAAGACTAATGCAATCCTAACTCCACCTGGAGATTTCACCAAGGCCGACATGTACAGACACCAGTGGAAGAGAGTTCAAGTCCTTGCCGACACCTTCTGGGCCCGCTGGCAAAAAGAGTACCTGAACATGCTCCAGAGTCGTCAGAAGTGGCAGCGCAACAAACCAACCCTGGAAGAAGGGGACGTCATTCTTCTCAAGGACAAGAACCTAAAAAGGAATGAATGGCCTATGGGCATCATCGTGAAGACTCTCGCAAGCAAGGATGGAGTCGTAAGGAAGGTGGAGGTCAAGGTGACACAGAACAAAGCTACAAAGACTTTCTCCAGACCCTTCTCAGACTGTATACTCCTTTTATCTCGAACAAATTAGTTTATAAGTTTAGTGGCATTCTTAAAATAATGCCAGGCGGGGAGTGTGTTGTTACAGTTTAAATATATTTGTTCGTCCAGTCCTCTAGAGGGCACTAGGCTCTGTAGTAGCTTCAAGCTTGCCAGTAGGTGACGAGAAGAAGAGACCTAGCATACTGAATGTCAACAGGAACACAAGTCTGCGTCGCTGTTCCTTCTAAAGCCATCCGCTCACTTCCAGTCCTTTGAGTGGCAATATGAGTAAGTTTAGTAGTTTATTGTGATGAGTAGATAAAATATAATTGATTATTAGAATAAGTTTGATGAGTTTTATAGACGCTAATCGGCGATGTGTTTGTGATAGCGAAGCCGTATCCGAGTCCGTGTGAGGACGCTGTTTAGCTAGTATTGATCTTTCAATGTACCGTTTGTAGATATTGTCTTTATTTTCTAATCTCTAAATATTTCTTTGTGTCTGTATTTTTCAGTTTCACACTTTTTTGCATTAAATCCTAGTCCAAAACGACACCTGCCTGTTCCTTGGGGGAAGTGATGCAAGAGAGAGTTTAGCTGGCTGTGAATCTCAATATAGGACACGAGTCACATTGGGTGCAATAGTACAGGATCACTGACTGAAAAATGGTGTTTTTGTAGGTTTGAACTGTCGGAAATATGTCTATTGGTCATGTAATTATCAACAAAAAAAAAATATCAGAACAGTCAATTCTCTTAAAAAAAACAATCTCTCATTATCTCATTTTTCTCTCCCAGAAACGCCAGAAACGTTTTTGATTCTTCTGCGTAAATCATATATGTGTGGCGATGTTAAAATAAGGCACGGCGACTGGAGTTTTTAAGGAAGTTTATTCATCAATTATCGCCATCACGGAGCTCACCCCAGTTACTGTATAAGCATGCTGGAGCTAACTCTCAGGCTCTCATGAGCAGTAGTCAGAATGAGAAGAGAGAAGAGAGTGAACATATCATATTCAGCCACTTAAATACCCAGCTACAAACAATACATCAAAGGCATGTTAACATCAAAGACATTGCAGGGCGGCATGTGACATTCGTACCACAATGAGAGCAGGAAGCATGAATGTTTGCATTTGAGTCATACATATCCCCAGGATACTGGCGCCTGAAATAGACACAGAAATGCTGCCTATTGATCTCAACACCCACATCTCACTGTCCTGTTAATTGCTCTAGTCGAGCGCTGTGCCTGACCCAGTCTGCTGTGGGGGTTACACCACACCGCTCCCCCCCAGAGGGCTCGGCAGGCGGCCGAGGCCCCGATAGCCAGGCAGCGAGCAGGGAAAGCTCTGTGCAGGCGGAGGTGGAGGGGGGTGGGGGGTAGTAACTGCCGGGGGATGTCCGTGGCTGTGGGAAGAAAAATTAGTCTCTGATTCCTCTCGTGATTCAGTCCGGTAATGGAGAAAAACAGGAGCTGAAGCTGTGTGAGGGACTTGGCGTTTCGGCTTTAGGCGCGTGCGTGGCCCCCAAAGCCCTCGGGGACCGTTGACGGCTGAATTCCCGTTGTGCGCCATGGCTGCGACCTACACAAAATCCTGCGTGCGGGCTGAAGAGCCGTGTGCAGCGGCGGAGGATGATGTATAAGCCTGTAGAGCCAGCTTGTCTCTGGTGCGCGGCACGTGCTGCGGCCACGTACCTTCCAGCTGCGCTATTCTGATGCGAGGCTCCTGTGCATGGCCGGTCTGCTGTCGCGAGGCGAATCAGGGTCAGGGGGCTTGATGGAGACCTGCGCAGTCGGCGCCGATGGTCTCCCCCGTTCGGACTGTTGGTCGTCGCTCGTGCCGGGTCATGGTGCGTTGGGGCGGTGAGAGGGAATAGACAATCTTTGTCCCTCGGGCTCGCGTAGATGCGTAGGAGCGGTGAGAGGGAGGAGACGATCTTTGTCCCTCGGCCGGTTCCAGTGTGGATGTGCAGATCTCAGGCGTGGATCGCACAATGACGCTTTCTGCAGCTTTCCCAGTCGTGGATGATCTCCGAGGGAGTTCGCCTGATTTCGGTTCTGCGTCGAGGTCTGTCGTGTGGCAGAAGGGAGGGCAGTGCTCTTGCGTCAGGCTGCTGCGTTCTCTTGTCGTCGGAGATACCATCGGGGCTGCATTCGTTGTCAGCGTGTTCTCTTCAGCGTCGGGTCACCAGTGTGGCAATGTTAAAATAAGGCACGGCGACTGGAGTTTTTAAGGAAGTTTATTCATCAATCATCGCCATCACGGAGCTCACCCCAGCTACTGTATAAGCATGCTGGAGCTAACTCTCAGGCTCTCATGAGCAGTAGTCAGAATGAGAAGAGAGAAGAGAGTGAACATATCATATTCAGCCACTTAAATACCCAGCTACAAACAATACATCAAAGGCATGTTAACATCAAAGACATTGCAGGGCGGCATGTGACATTCGTACCACAATGAGAGCAGGAAGCATGAATGTTTGCATTTGAGTCATACATATCCCCAGGATACTGGCGCCTGAAATAGACACAGAAAGGCTGCCTATTGATCTCAACACCCACATCTCACTGTCCTGTTAATTGCTCTAGTCGAGCACTGTGCCTGACCCAGTCTGCTGTGGGGGTTACGCCACATATGTCAAGATTTGACAAAGCCGACCCACCACAGTCCTTGAGACTCTTCCACTGGTCTATTATTGGCCTGCCTAGCTGTCTGTCATGTAGATGGCAGGGGGGTGCTAAAGGTAGCCTATTAGCCTCTGAGCTATAAGCCTCCCAGCTAACACTGGTACCAGAAGACTTGCACCAAGCGTGGCTTATGTTGTTATTTTCCTCAGCTCTTAGTCACCCTAAAGGTGTATTCAGACCAAACGCAAATGAGCGGCGCAAATAAATACAAAGTCAACGGAAAGAGGTGAGCACATGCGAATCTAGCACATTTGTGCGTTCACGTCCAAGGAATAACACTAGCCTTGAGTTTCTGCCATCACTGGAGTAAAAGTACTGACACTGGAGAGTAAACTAGTTTGAAAATGAGACTGACACTCACCTGGAGACAGAAGGACCGGGAGCGCTGCAGCTGAATTGGAGTGTCAGAGTTTTTTTACCCATGGACTCCTGACACGGACCTGCAACAAGGTCAGCAGGCTAGCAGTGTAAACAACCCATCATCTAGTTCCGGCGCCGCATGAGTCGGTAGCCTTTTTGAAGCAGCAGCTCAATTCTGAGTTTTCTTTCTCATTTTTATTTACTATCCATTTTTTTCTTTGGCACAACTTTTCTGATCTTGTTACCCCATATCCATCACGGACACCAAGGACACTAATATCGCCACACTGGCGTTGATATTAGTCATCTTTCTACTCATATTGCCAATGACTACTGACCTGGTGAGTGGAGGAGTAATTGTTTACAGTAGGAGCCAATTGTTAGCACTGTGCTGCGCTGCAGCGTTAACTGAGAGACCTGATATCCCTTGAGAAATCAGGTGAAAACAACAGGGATATCAAACTGGAGCAAAGCGATTTGTGAGGAAGACAGAGGTACAAGCCCGTCCTACCATTCGTTATTATGGGAAATGTGAGATTGCTGCTTAATAAGATGGATGAACTAGCGGCTGTGTCCCAATATGAGAGCGTCTTCAGAGAGGTTAGCATCATGCTATTCCACAGAGATGTGGTTAACAGAGCTAACAACAGATGCTAACATGGACTGGAAGGTTTCCACTTAATACGGGCAGATCGGACACCGGATAGCAGGAAGAGCAGAGGTGGGGGGCTGATTATGTTTGTGAACAGCAGATGGTGTAATCCTGCAGCGAGCAGTGAAGAGACAAGATGTCTCCCGCTGCTGGCTTATATACCCCAGGTGATGCCACCCCCCAGAGGCGGGGCACCACCCCTCTCTACCCTAAGGCACCACCATAATAATAATAATTATATATATATATATATATATATATATATATACATATAGTAGAGGGTGTAAGGAAAGGATGTGGAGGTGAGGCACGAGCGTAGATCGACACAGGTTCTTTATTCACCCTCTAACATAAATACAGCCTGTGGACCTCAGCGTTGCCCACTGGGGCCGCATGTCAGGTAGGAGAGTTGCAGCATTGCTGAGGCATGTATAACAAGCTCTTTTATACACGTTATACAGACAGAGAGAATGCATGGCACATTAGCATAGTGATCATCATCTAATACACATCAGTCAATACACATCATTAGCATGACATCAGCTAGCGCCCGGCCCAGACGTCCTCTCCGAGGATGCATACATAACAGTCCCGTCTGATTGCCCTCTGGGGCTCTCTGTCCGTATGTAAATTGTCCTCCGTTTCCTCCAGCCCTGATGAGTGTGAGATAGTGTCCGTCCACAGTGTGCTGGGTCACCACACAGCTCCCCCCAGAATACTCAGAAGGGGCTGTGACCCCCCCCCCCCCGGTCATTTGGGCTCCAGCTCCGGTAGAACTGTCCTGCTGTAGAGGAGTGTCGGAGGGCATGTCAGTCCGTGGGGGGATGGGGGAGGGGTGGAAAAGACAGTGTGCTCTGCTCCGAGTTCCAGCACATTGAACGGCCGTGGATCGTGGGCGCAAGGGGCCGGTGCGCATTGTGCATAAAGGAACAAACCGGCGATTGGCCAGCTTTAGGGAGTGAGGTGCGGGAAGAGCGATATGGAGGAGGAGGGGGAGGGGGTGGGAATAAGTAAGTGCCAGCCCGGGAAATTAAAAAGTGTCTGGGCCGCGCAAAAATTGCATGTGGATCCGCCATGGTGAGGGACTTTCCCGGTAAACCTGGCGGTGATCCGTGGCGGCTGTGAAAAAAAATTAAGTCTCTGACTCCTCTTGTGGCTCTACAGTACTGCAAGGATGTGGGGAAGGCAAACGGCCAAATTCCCCGAGGATGCGTAGCGGCTGTGAAAAAATAACTGAAGCTGTGTGAGGGACTTGGGGGTTTGGCTTTAGGTGCAGAAGCAGCCCTAAAGTCATCAGGGAAAGCAATCGGGTAAATTCCCGTTGTGTGCCGTGGCTGAGAAACCCATATAAAGTCCCTTGTGCCAGCTGCATGTCTGCTTCAGGTGTGTGAGCAGCCCTAAAGGTTCCGAGGATGGCGATTGGCCATGTTTCTCGGGCATGTGCAGCGGCGGAGGATGATATATAAGTCTGTGGAGACGGTTTGTCCCTGGTGTGTGGCGCGGGCCTGGCGCAGTGACGACCACATAGCTGGAAGTTGCACTGTCCTCATAATTCTGCGGTGTGTGCGCGGGGCTTCTGTGCGCAGAAAGTCCACTGTCGGGAGGTGAGTCAGGGGTTGGGGAGCTTGATGGAAATCAATGCAAACGGTGCTGATGATCTTCCCCGTTCAGGCTGTTTCTGTGCATTGCTCGTGTCACTGATCCTCGTGTGTCTTGGTCCCAGCGCCGCGCTCTCCATCCGGCCCTGGAGGTCACCATCGTGGAGAGAGGATAAGGCAAGCAAGCTCCAGTGTGGATGCGAAGGATGTAGGCAATCCCCGGTCTCTGGAATCCACAGCGCGGTGAAAGGGAGCAGACGGTCATCCCACATCAGGTCACCATGTGGTGTGCACCGTAAGGGAGAGACAGTCAGGTCGGCATCGATGTGGAGAAAAAGGAGTCCACAGCACGGCAAACGGGAGAGATAGTCCATTTCACGTCAGGTCACCAATGTAGAGGGTGTAAGGAAAGGATGTGGAGGCAAGGCACGAGCGTAGGTTGACACAGGTTCTTTATTCACCCTCTAACATAAATACAGCCTGTGGACCCTAGCATTGCCCACTGGGGCCGTGTGTCAGGTAGGAGAGTTGCTGCGTTGCTGAGGCATGTATAACAAGCTCTTTTATACTCGTTATACAGACAGAGAGAATGCATGGCACATTAGCATAGTGATTGTCATCTAATACACATCAGTCAGTACACATCATTAGCATGACATCAGCTAGCGCCCAGGCCGGACGTCCTCTCCAAGGACGCATACATAACAGTCCCGTCTGATTGCCCCCTGGGGCTCTCTGTCCGTATGTAAATTGTCCTCCGTTTCCTCCAGCCCTGATGAGTGTAAGATAGTGTCCATCCGCAGTGTGCTGGGTCACCACAATATATATATAAAATATACTATTGCAGCCCGCACACAGGACTTTGTATGGGTTTCTCAGCCACGGCGCACAAGGGGAATTTAGCCGATTGCTGTCCCTGAGGGCTTTAGTGCTGCTTCCGCACCTAAAAACCAAATCGCCTCACACCCTCACACAGCTGCAGTTGTTTCACAGGCGCTACGCATCCTTGGGGAATTTGGCAGCTCGCCTTCCCCACATCCTCGCTGGATTGAGCCGCGAGAGGAGTCAGACTTTTTTTTTTTTTTTTCCCCACAGCTGCTGTGATCACCGCCAGGTTTTAACGGGAAAGTCCCTCACCACCACGGATCCACACGCAATTTTTGTGCGGCCCAGACACCTTTGACGTCCCGGGCCGGCACTCACTTACTCCCACCCCCCTCCCCTTCCTCCTCCTCCTCCTCCTCCACAGCGCTTTTCCCACACCTCACTCCCTAAAGCCGGCTGATCGCCGTCTGGTTCCATTACACACGACTGCACACCGGCCCGTGCGCCCACGATCCACGGCCGTTCAACGTGCTGGAACTCAGAATGGAGCACACTGTTTTTTCCACCCCTCCCCCGTCCCCCCACGGACTGACATGCCCTCCGACAGTTCTACCAGAGCTGGAGCCCAAACGACGGGGGTGGTCACAGCCCCTTTTGAGCATTCTGCGAGGAGCCGTGTGGTGACCCAGCACAATGCAGATTGACTCTTATTCACACTCAACAAGGGTGGGGGAAACAGAAGGCAATTTGCATACAGAGGACAATGCACAGACGGACAAAGAGCCAACCAATGTCATGCTAATCATGGGTATTGACTGATATGTATATCAATATGCTAATGTGCCATGCATTCTCTCTGTTTGTATAACATATAAAACAGCAGCACAACACAACACAGCACACACAGCACAACACAGCACACAGCGCTACAGTGTGTCTCATGATGTTGGAGGAAAATAAAACTCTGCAACCTCACAGCTCGTCGTACCTCGCCTGAACTTATTTATTCCTTCACACTATCCTACATTCCCGCCCCCCCCCCTTGAAAGAAACATAAGCACACCAATTGGCCACCCTTTAAAATTTATACCCGACTCACACACTAATACAGGGATGTATATAGGCCTATCCATTCACACCACACCGGCCCAGCGGAGCACTCTGCTATGTAAATAACAGTCACTAAACACAAAAGGGCCACACACCAAAATAAATTAATCCCGAAATAAATAAGCATAATACAATCACAAACTATATACAGATATGAACAATGGCAGTACCTGACTCTATAAACTAGCATTTTACACCATAACATGGGCACAAAGATTCAGAAGCAACAATAAGGCTACAGAACACACAACAAGGGGCATTTACATTTCACACACACTCCTTTAACCAATTTTCACACCCAGGTATTACTTCACCTCCCCATACACATACAACACACTCAGAACTCACCCATATTTACAGTATATGGCACTCATAACTTACAACGGTGGTCACAATTCACATTTGGTTTTCATCTTATGTTTTCCCTTTTTTTTTAACCTTAACAAATACACAGCAAAACACACTATAACTGGACACACCATAAGCCCCCACCATAAAATTCTAATCCGGGTCTCCCGTAGGCCCCCCTCTGGAGTGGCCCACTCCTAGAGCGCCTCTGTTTCTTCGTAACCGGAGACAGGCTGCACTGGCGTTCCTTCTTTCCCGAACGCCGCAGCTCATTCGGGTGCTATCTCGACCCATCTGTCAGCGCCAGGTAACCGTCGTCGTCAGTCCGCACCACACACAGACCACCCTGTCCATCTCTCTGCTCCCTTGACCTGCGAACCCGTACTAGCCGAGACTCAACCCTAGGGCGCACACCATCACCCACACCCAGGGGAGTACTCACTGGCTTCCTTCTTCTTCGGCGTCATAAACTGGTACCCATATGGCTCTTCAGTGTCCCACCAAGCTTGCTCGAGCCTTGTCCCTTGTTTTCATTCTGGGCACGTCTAGGGTTCATGCCATCCGGTCTCACCCTGATCACTTTCATTTCTTGCGTTGGAGTGGCACTGACAGCGCCCGGCTCAACCGTGGTACTCGGCCGGCCACCGGAGCCACACTGCATCTGCTCTCTGGAACCATCTGCCTCCACGGGGGCTAAACCATGCCGTTAGGGTCCCGCGTCCACAGGACCGCAAACACTGGCACGGAGTTCCCGTTGTGTCAGCGTACTCTGGTGCTGGCGGCGGCCCTCTTCACCTGGAGTGGGCCAGCCTAAGTCCCACGCTTCTTCGCCACTTCCCGAATAAAATGGCCGGTCCCACAGTCCACCACCTGACCACTCCTCCACTTCTCCGCAGGCGATGGAGAACCCAAGCCCATAAAACAAATCACAGCCCATCAAGTTGTTACCACTACGGGCCACCATGAACTCGGCTGCACACATAGAGGCCGCCTTATACCTCACCAATAGCCACACAGAGCCCACAATGTCCAGAGGGTTGTTGCCATATCCATAGCAGGCAATGTTCGTTTTACTCACGGTGTAATGGGGGAAGAACTTTACTGTCGCCAGATTCAAGATGGAGGCCGCTTACCCCGTGTCCACCATCAACGGAATTGGCACCCCGTCCAACACAATGTTGCACAGAATACATCCGTCTGTGTTGGGCAAGACCGTGTGGACCACTGTAGGCGTCCTCTTAACTGAAGCCCTCTTTTCAGGTCTTCGTTCCTCCTTCGCAAAATTCCAGCAAACCCTGGCGAAGTGGTGGAACAACCCACACCGTCCACAACGCTCTCCTCTCACTGCGCACTCCCTCGCTGTATAGCGGTGCCTACTAGATCCGCAGCTGTAGCATCTCGGCGTTCCCAGGGTGGATCTAATCTTCACAATGGCTGCGTATTCATCATCGCTGCCATCTTCCGGATCCAAGGCCAGTGCCTTCCACTGCTTGTCGTTCTTGGGTAGGGTGTCCATGTCACCGAGATTTTTTGTAATCTTTTCCGCTACCTCGTGTTGTTGCACTAGCTCCATGGCTGCTAGCAGCGTCAGCTCCCCAGCATGCATCAGCAGGTGAACCCTTGTAGAGGAATAGGCCACGTGCTCAGCTAGCTGGTCGTAAATCATCTCCTCCTCCAAGGTCCCAAACCTGCACTCACCCGCCAGTCGCCGAAGGTCTGCCACAAACTGTTGTACTGTTTCTCCAGGTCGCTGGCGTCGCTGCCTGAACTGGATGCGCCTCATAATGGTGTTTTCAGGGCCACGAAAGTAGCCCGCCATGAGCCTCACGACATCTCCGAACGAGTCACCCCCTCCAAGCGTGCTCAGGATCCTTTGGCTCTCCACACCGAGGTTGTGGACCAAAATAGCCCTTGCGCGTAATTTGTCGAGGTCGCCGAGGTGCAGCGCTGTGAGATAGTTCTCAAAGGCAGCATACCATCTGGCCCGTGGGACCAACGGCTCACCCGGAGCCTCCAAAAATGGATGGAAAGTGATAGCTGCCCTTTCCATGCCGTATATCCTCGTTGCCAAATGTTGTGTCTCTAATTAAGGAAGAGTCGAGGTGACGTTTTATAGTTTTATTAGAACACGGGACCAAGAATACAGGAGTCACTACGCTAGTCTCAGAGCCGCAGCGAAGAGACAAGATGTCTCCCGCTGCGGCTTATATACCCCAGGTGATGCCACCCCCCAGAGGCTTGGCACCATCCCTCTCTACCCTAAGGCACTGCCATAATAATATATATATATAATATACATGTAGGTTTAGGGCGCTCGCGCACGCAGCGACCAGCAGCCAGTGGCTTGTCACCAGACTGCAAACCAAGTCTACCTACGGGTACAAATAAGTAACAAAAAAAAATAAAAAAAATACTATCCTACACTTACCATGAGTGGCGTTGTCGTGTGTGTCTCTTAATTTATCAACAAAAGTCACCGTAAAGACTGTCAACAGTTTCCTAGTATTTTTCATAAAGCGGGGATAGACTGTTTTGTACTGCGTGCAGCGCTGAGTTGGAACATAAAGTTGACGACTGATAAACACTTGAAACTGAAAGTGCAGAGAGACTGGCTGAAACTCATGAACACAGAGGGAGACTTGGAGCTGCTGAACTTGTAAGTAAAATATCATTTGTTTGTTTTAACATTTGTGTCGTAAATTAATAATTTATCCAGCATGATGGTGTTTTCTTTTATGGATACAGTAGTTAACTGTTGGTTAAGCGCTGTGAATAAATGCAGAATAAATTTGTATTTTTTTAGATTTTTGTGATACTAAATCACAATAAAATGAAAATGGCAGAATTAATAAAGGCTGCAGTACAACGAGCTATTTTTACTCAATAGAACCACTGAATATGCTCGCTCACCTGTTGGCAGTGCTGTCGAAACCCGCTCCTCCCAACAGTGACATCTTCCAGGGCATGAAAATTGCACGCCGTCAGCTCAGCCACGTCCTTGAAGCTGTCCGAGCCACCAAGTGTGCTCAGTATCCGCTGACCTCCAGTTCCCAAAATGTGCACCAACAACGTGCTTACCCTCAGCCTGTCCATTCTTCCCGGGTTCAGCGCCACCATGTAAACCGGGAAGGCAGTGCCCCATCTCGGCCAGGAAACAGCTGGCCCACCCGGGAGCTCCAGAAACAGCGGAACTCCATACCCACACACTTCCATACCTTCTTAATCCTTTTTTCTCTTCATCGCCAAAATGTTATGTCTGATATGGAGCCAAGGACGAGGCCAGGTGTAGAACTGAACACACGCTTATTGAAGAGGTACAGGTGCAACACACAGCCACCAGGTAGAGGATGGCAAAGAGGCTGCCCCTTCTGCTTGCAGCTGTTTTATAGTCACGAGCGGTGGCGTGACCGGGAGGCGGAGCCACCACCCCGTGCCTCACATTACATTATAAATAACTACATTACACAACCCTGAGATAAAGCCACTGCTGAAAGAGAAGAAAAGGATCTTCAGGTCGGGAAACAAGGAGGAGCTGAAGTCCATACAGAGGGAGCTAAGGAGGAAGATCAGAGAGGGGAAGGACAGCAACAGGAAGAAGATGGAGGACAAGCTGCAGCAGAGTGACGTCAGCGGTGTATGGAGAGGCCTCAAAACCATTTCTGGGCACCAGAATACCTCCTCCCAGGACACGGGGGGTAGGGAGTGGGTGAACAACCTGAACCTATTCTTTAACAGGTTTGACCAACTGCCCCCTTCTCCACCTGCCCACCAACCACTGCTGCCTCCACCTTCATCTAGTCCTGCTGTCCACTGCCTTCCCTCCACCCCCTCGTACATCCCCTGCTGTTTTTCCCTTCACAGAACCAACATCCCCCCCCTCCCAGCACACAGCCCCCCTGCCCCAGCCTGACTCTCACTAAGACCCAGGTGAGAGCTGAGCTGAAGAAGATCAAGGCGAGGAAGGCTGCAGGTCTGGATGGCATCAGCTCAAGGCTCCTTAAGTCCTGTGCAGACCAGCTGTGCAGGATCATGGAGCAAATCTTCAGTCTGAGCCTGAAGCAAGGGAGGGTACCACAGCTATCGAAAACATCCTGTTGTTGTACCCGTACTGAAGACTCCGCACCCCAAGGACCTGAACAGCTACAAACCAGTGGCCTTCACGTCACACCTAATGAAGACACTGGAGAGGCTGTTCCTTGCCCACCTC
Source organism: Pholidichthys leucotaenia (assembly GCA_020510985.1). Classification (NCBI taxonomy): domain Eukaryota; kingdom Metazoa; phylum Chordata; class Actinopteri; order Cichliformes; family Pholidichthyidae; genus Pholidichthys; species Pholidichthys leucotaenia. The sequence goes on from CM035840.1 coordinate 295,742,082, forward strand.
CGCCCCCTGGTGGGACCAGCAATGGATCCACTTCAGTTTGCCTGCCAGCATGGCACTGGGGTGGAGGATGCAGTGATCTTCCTCCTACATCATTCCCTGTCCCACCTGGAGAAGCCCTGGAGCACTGTGAGGATCATGTTCTTCGATTTCTCCAGTGCTTTCAACACCATCCAACCAGTGATCTTGAGGGACAAGCTGCTGTCATCATGGATCCTGAACTACCTCACAGACTAACCACAGTTTGTGAGAACCCAGGACTGTGTGTCTGACACCATCATCTGCACTACGGGGCCCCCCAAGGAACAGTTGTGGCTCCCTTCCTGTTCACCCTCTACACTGCTGACTTTTCACACAATATACCACACTGCCATCTACAGAAGTTCTCTGACGACTCTGCAATTGTCGGTCATGTCTCTGATGGGGATGATGCAGAGTTGAGAGGACTTATCCAGGACTTCGTGGACTGGTGCCTGCGGAACTGCTTCCAGATCAATGCGAGGAAAACCAAGGAACTGGTGGTGGGCTGGCCCAGGCAAGGACAACCCCCCCACAGTACCAGCAAACATCCAGGAAACAGACATTTGAGATGGTGACATCTTACAAGTACCTGGGTGTTCATCTGAACAATAAACTGGACTGGCCACACAACACCAACGCGCTCTACAAGAGGGGGCAGCGCACTCTGTACTTAATGAGGAGACTCAGGTCTTTTGGAGTGCAAGGGGCACTCCTGAAGACCTTCTGTGATTCGGTGGTGGCATCAGCTGTCATTCTGAGTGGTCTGCTGGGGGAGCAGCATCATGGCAGCCAACAGGAAGAGACTGAACAGGCTGATCAAAAGAGTTACCTCTGTTCTGGGGCAACGCCTCAACCCAGTGAAGGAGATAAGAAAGAGGAGGATGGTGGCTAAGCTGTCATTTCTGCTGGACTCTGAGTCCCAACCCATGTGGGACACATTGAATGCACTGTGGAGTTCATTTAGCGGTATGCTGTGCCATCCTAAGTGCACGAGGGAGCGGTTCCGCAGGTCCTTCCTACCTACAGCTGTCAGAGTTTATAACCTAACCGGTGCTGCTTGTAGAGGTCGTATTAAATGTACTAAACGTAACAACTTTGCACAGTAGAGATTGTCCCCTCCAATACACAAGTTATACAATTACAATTATTATTGAGGGTGGCAACAATACTGTTTATTCAAATGCAAAATATACTGTCTGGGTCCATATTTATATTCTGCCGGGTAATTTAACAAACTGTAATGCTGTTGATATCATCTAGCTGCAATGCTCCTGCACTGTGTATATAAATGTGTAAATATGAGTATTTATTTACTGCTTTGGCTAACCAGTTCTTATTATCTTATTTGCTCTGAGTGCTGCTATCCCTTTGCTGCTGCAATCCTGGAATTTCCCCATTGTAGGACTAATAAAGGCTTATCTTATCTTATCCAGGTGAAATTTTGGAGGCAGGGACATTTTTTTTCAGGTGAGACCCCGTCGGATAATGTAAACCTAAACATGATGGTGTTTTGGGAATTCCACAGCAGGTTGAACACAGCTGCAGAAGTTATAAAGGCAACTTCTGTCTGCAACTCCCTCAGATGGTGAATTCATGTCTATTCACGTCTTTACATTGAGTTAAAATGTAATCATGCTGGGTGAAAAATTCGCCTATTCTTGTTTGTGTTATGTATGGTAAAATACCTCAAAAAAGGATGAGGCCAGATGACTGGACGAACTCAGCTTTATTGAACGTTGTAACTCAGCAGACACACAGTAGACACCAGGCAGAGGGCACCAGTCGAAGAAGCCCTCATGGATGCCCTCTACTATTCATAGGGCGGTGTAGTGGTGGAACAGGAAGTGCCCGCCATTACACCGCACTTCACAATAAGGTGCCAAATACCAACACCACATTCCACCCCCCTTAGAAAAGTCCAAAACCACTCACTCAAAACTGACGTATCTAAATGACCTATCACATTCACACAACAAAACCTAAAATAGGGCAGACAGGTGGACTACCGTCCTGCCCACATGGCACGGTGGATTATTCTGCCACCCAATAAGCTAAAGAAAAGGCCATTAACAAACTAAAATCATTGCCGGGTTCCTAAACTAATAAAACCACACAAAACAACCCCATTTTACAACATACATAAACATATGAACATCAGAACTATTACACAAAATTTACAGCACTGTCCCTTGGGCAGGAACAGCAGAACTGGCATGGGGGGCCCAGGGCAGCCCCTCATCAAGCGCACCCCTGGAAGCAGCAGGCCACCGGAACAATGGCTGATTGACAAGCGTCTCTCCTCATCACCACCGACTCTCGTTCTCATCCAGCCACATCTCCAGAAGCCTCTTTCTGGACACGCCGAAGCTGATTGGTGTGCCTCGCTGAGCCATCAAACAGCTGGAAGTATGCTGCGCCCAGTTTAGCCACTATGTGCAGACACTCCTGATGTTTCGCTGGCTGTCATCTGGCCCATCTTCGTCGTGGACGTTCCTCTCCTCGAACTCGAACCAAGTCCATAACCCTAAGAGGGACTCGGCTCAGCCTGACATGGTGCTGCTGAGCTCACGGTTCTCCCATGCTTGTCGGTCTGGCCCCGTCCTCTTCTGAACCCGTCGCAGCAGTCGCCATGGTAGCTGCAGATCCTCCATCCCTCTGCGGCCAAGCAACGGAGGAATCTGGGGCTAGCACATCAGCGTCTCTTGCCAGCGCAGGCGCCTCGACGCCTTGCTCAGTACCCCCCTCTACCGTTTCCCGAGCGCTGGCACTGAGACCCTCCTGTGCCAAACCTGAATGAGCCTGGTCCTGCTTGACTGCCATGGTGTCCGTTAGTCTTTCGTCCCACACAACGTCATCATCAACCACCGGAATTGGAGGGTTCCACTGGCCACAACCCGACCATTCTTCCCCAGCATCATCTTTAATGGCGAAACCCAGTCCGTAGAACAAATCACAGGCCATGATGTTGTCACCTTGGGCCGTTATGTGGAATGTGAAATCAGCCATTGTCACAGACTTGTACTGAACCGTTAACTCCAACATCCCAACTGTGCATAGCCTGCCACCTCCATAACCATAAAGTACCTTTTACTCTGTAATGGGGGGAAAACTTCCTCACCGTGGCCCAATTCAGCAACAACCCCTCCACCCCTGTGTCGAGCAACAGCGGTAACTCCACGCCATCCAGTTCCACTGTGCAGAAAGTGCACCCGTTGGTACTGGGAGACACCGTATGGGTAGTTGTCGGGGGCAGGTGGAGTGATTTCTTCTGTGGGCTCTCCGGCTCAGATACACAGCACACTCCAGCATAATGGTTCAAATGTCCACATATGCTACAACGCTTCCCTCTAGCCGGGTAGTCCTTAGTCTTGTTTTGGTGTTTCACAGACCTGCCACCCTTGCAAAGGGGTTTTCCCAGGGCAGACCTTTGGCTGGCAACATTGGCTTCCGTAGTATCGTTGTCCAAGCTATCCTTGCTATCTGAGTCCACTATTAATGCTGCGGTGGGAGGCTCTGGCGGCCACTGTGACTGGCGCCAGTTTAGCTCCAAAGCTAGTTTGTCTGCGGCCTCCACCTGGAGAGCTAGCTCGACAGCCATGGCTGTTAGGTCACTCGGCACCGTGAGTAGCCTAGCCTATATAGCAGCACTACTTGTGTGCTCCGCAAGCTGGTCACGTACCAATTCATCCTCCAGTGGCCCAAAATGACACTCACTAGCTAACTGCCTCAAGTCGGTGACAAACTGATGTATAGGCTCACCCACACGTTGGTGTCGCTGCCAAAAGCGAATCCTCCAGACAGTCACATTATCCGGGGCATGAAAGTAGCTTGCTAGCAGCTCGACAATGTTTTCAAAAGAGTCCGAAGCTCCGAGTATGCGCAGGACATGCTGGCCCTCAATCCCGAGGTTGTGAACAAGTAGCGCATGTGCTCTTAACTTGTCGAGCTTACCAAGGTCGAGCGCGGTGATGTAGGTCTGGAAAGCTTCAAACCATCTCGGCCACAAAATGGGCAGCTCACCCAGGAGCTCGAGGAAGAGGCGAAGTGGTATAATACACGCCTTCATTAGTTAATCCTCGATCGCCAAATGTTATGTATGGTAAAATACCTCTATAAAGGATGAGGCCAGATGACTTGATGAACTCAGCTTTATTGAACGTTGTAACTCAGCAGACACACAGTAGACACCAGGCAGAGGGCACCGATCAAAGAGGCCGCATCATGGATGCCCTCTGCTATTTATAGGGTGGTACAGTGGTGGAACAGGAAGTGCCTACTACTACACCACACTTCACAATAAGGTGCCAAACACCAACACCACAGGTTGGTCTGAATGCACCTTAATAGCCATCCCTGTTACCACCTGGTTCACTAGTCCACAGTCAATGATATACTTTGTGCCACTCCGGCCCACCTCCCAGTAATTTTGCCATGATTCCACATTAAATGGCCAGTATTGGCACACCAGTCACGGCAACCGACCTGGCCACCACCTACACTGGGACCCGAGGTTGCTGGCTGCTGGCTCTCAAAACCAGCTCCCCCACCCCCCTCCAGGGCTCCGCGCGACTCTGCTCCACTCCCATGGGCAGCATAGGGAAGCCGCCTCGTGATGGGGCGTCCCCCAGCTGGCTGTGGGAGTGGAGCAGTGTCCCGCAGAGTGAAACACTGCTCTTTTAGATCCTGTGGCTCGGCAGCTCGGCTTGGCCAGCAGCCTCAGGTCCCAGGCCAGGTCAGTTGTGGCAATTGGAGGATCGACCAGTGTGCAGTGCTAGCGATTTGTTGTGGAATCATGGCTAAATTATTGTGAGGTGGGCCAGAGTGATGCAAGCTACGTCATCGACTGTGGATCAATGAACCAGCGCTGCTCATCCGAGCTAGAAGGAAGCTAAATGCTAAAAGCTAGAAGCTAAGTCAGCTAATAGGGAATTGAAGTAAGCGGGAGGGTGGAGATGAACAGCTGAAGGATGTTTCTTAAAGAGCTAGGCTTTAAATTAGAGTGTTTCTAGAAAGCCAGGAAAAATACAAAACACATTTGCATCAATATTTAAAAAAATAAAGAAAATGTGAACAAAATATGTCACAAACACTTCATTAAGGAATGTGTGAGCTGTTAAAATATGGGAAAAGTCCAATCATTGTTGGCTATAGTCACTCTGGGTGTTTTTTGTTTTTTTTTTTGTTTTTTTGGTATCTGGAAACAGTCGGAGTGAGACCTCGCAATCCCGGTCCATTGGTCCGGTGTAACGGGAGACATTTTGATCCGCTGCTGCCGCTTTGAGGCCGGTAAACGAGCATCAGCCTGCATACCCGGTGTTTACTGGGTGGTAGAGTCGGTCTCCAGACGGAGCGACGGAGATTTCCCAGAGCTCTGCTGGATTTTTATGTGGAGCAGGAGTTAGCCTAGCATCCCCCGTCTGTCCCAAAGAGAGAACAGGCCTAGATGCTAGTTAGCTAGCGTCACCTAGCCTCCTCCCGCACCTCCTCCTTCTCCTCCTCCTTCTCCTCTGACAGCCGTCCCTCCGTAGACACAATGGCTTTAAAACGAATTTCTAAGGTAACACATTTCGCTTTATTAAAGTATTTCGGGATTTTCTGTGCTGCATGCTTGGGTGCTGTTAGCTCCGTTAGCTAGCAGCGTTAGCATATCCTCCACAGTGTTTAACATTAAAGCAGAGAATTGTTGCTCTGTTTTATTACACTTGTGTTTATATAGGCAGGTGTTTGCAGAGGTGGGTAGAGTGTCCACAAATGGATGTATTAAGTACTCAAGTACAATTACGAGTACTGACGAAAGGTCACTTGGGTAAAAGACGAGTAATAAAGTATCTGCTGCCAAAATTATTTGAATAGTATTTGCTCTGCTCACCATTTTTTCCATGTAAATTCGTTTTCCTCTCAAATTTCAGATATTTTTGTATACATTTTCATTTTTTTCCTCATGTACAGGTACATCTCAAAAAATTAGAATATCATGAAAATGTTCCAATATTTTTTGTCACTCATTTCATAAAGTGAAACCCATATACTGTATTATATAGATTCATTACACAGTGAGTGATATATTTCGTGTTTATTTTAATTTTGATGATTATGGCTTACAGCCCATGAAAACCCCAAATTCAGTTTCTCAAAACATTAGAATATTACATAAAATTAATTTTAAAAAATAGTTTTTTAATAGAAATGTTGGCCGACTGAAAAGTATGTCCATGTACCACTCAATACTTGGTCAGGGCTCCTTTTGGATTAATTACTGTATCAATGTGGCGTGGCATGGAGGTGATCAGCCTGTGGCACTGCTGAGGTGTTATGAAGGTCCAGGTTGCTTTGATAGTGACCTTCAGCTCATCATGTATTTATACGTGTTTATACAGGTCATCATATATTAAGCTATGATGTATATAGGTTTTATAGTCGTGTTATTTTTACTTTCCATGGGTAATCCCTTTGTCTGTCATGTGTGTGTTTCTGTTGTTTGGTTGTCAACTGTCATGCTGCTGTTACACTGTAATTTCCCAGTTTGGGATCAATAAAGTACATCTATCTATCTATCTATCTATCTGCATTGTTGGGTCTGGTGTCTCATCTTCCCTTTGACAGTACTCCATAGATTCTCTATGGGGTTTAGGTCTGGGGAGTTTGCTGGCCAATCAAGCACAGTGATGCCATGGTCATTAAACCAGGTTTTGATACTTTTGTTAGTGTGTGTGTGTGTGTGTGTGGGGGGGGGGGTGCCAAGTCCTGCTGGAAAATGAAATCAGCATCTCCATAAAGCTTGTCAGCAGAGGGAAGCATGAAGTGCTCAAAAATTTCCTGGCAGACGACTGCGGTGACTTTGGTCTTGATAAAACACAGTGGACCAACACCAGCAGATGACATGGTTCCTCAAATCATCACTGACTGTGGAAACTTCACACTAAACCTCAAGCAACTTAGATTCTGTGCCTCTCCACTCTTTCTCCAGATTCTGGGACTTTGATTTCCAAATCAGATGCAAAATTTACTTTTATCTGAACAGAGGTCATCTGCTGGTGTTGGTCCACTGTGTTTTATCAAGACCAAAGTCACCACAGTCGCCTACCAGGAAATTTTAGAGCACTTTATGCTTCCCTCTGCTGACAAGCTTTATGGAGAAGCTGATTTCATTTTCCAGCAGGACTTGGCACCCCCCCACACTGCCAAAAGTATCAAAACCTGGTTTAATGACCATGGCATCACTGTGTTTGATTGGCCAGCAAACTCTCCTGATCTAAACTCCATAGAGGATCGATGGAGGATTGTCAAGAGGAAGATGAGAGACACCAGATCCAACAATGCAGACGAGCTGAAGGTCACTATCAAAGCAACCTGGACCTTCATAACACCTCAGCAGTGCCACAGGCTGATCACCTCCATGCCACGCCACATTGATACAGTAATTAATCCAAAAGGAGCCCCGACCAAGTATTGAGTGGTACATGGACATACTTTTCAGTCGGCCAACATTTCCATTAAAAGACAGTTTTTTAAAATTAATTTTATGTAATATTCTAATTTTTTGAGAAACTGAATTTGGGGTTTTCATGGGCTGTAAGCCATAATCATCAAAATTAAAATAAATAAACACTTGAAATACTGTATATCACTCTCTATGTAATGACTCTATATAATATATGGGTTTCACTTTCTGAAATGAGTGACAAAAAATTTTGAACTTTTTCATGATATTCTAATTTTTTGACATGTACCTGTATATTTGGGACTTTTTGCTCATAGCTTTTTTCCTCATAAATTTGACCTGAAGTGTAAATTTTGAGACTTGATTCTCTTAAATTTGTGTTTTGTTTCCTATAAACGTTAAACTTTGTCACACCACTTTTTTTCTCTTACATTTGAAAAATTTTTTGTATAAATGTTAAGTTTTTCAGGGTATATTTGGAGGTTTTTAGTCACACATTTGTGAGATTTTTCTTTATAAATTTGTGACTTTTTGTTTTTTTCAAAAATATTTGATGGAAATTTTCAACTTTTTTCCTCATATTTGGAACTTCTTATTTGTACATTTGAGACTTTACTGTCATAAGTGAATGAGACTTTATTCTGGTAAATGTGACTTTTTTGATAGATTTGTGACTTTTTTCCTCAGAAACCTATGATTTGTTTTCTCTTATAAAGTTACAACTTTTTGTCAATTTTTTTCTCTCATAAATTTGTGATTTTTTTTTTTTTTACATATTTGTGACTTTTTCATGCCATTAGCCTTTTTCAGACATTTTTGATTTTTTTACCTTGTAAACTTGTGAGCTTTTTCTTCAACATTTATCAGTTTTGGTTGTGGCTGTAGATTTTTTTTCAGGTGTTTTACGTGACTAACTTAATTGTCTAGTGGCTGCACTGATCCCAGATAAGTGTAATTTGAGCTGGTTTGATGACCCTTAATTTTCAGTAATTGTGCGGGCTTGACAAAGACATGGTCCTGGATGGAAGCCACATCCCCCCGGTGTCCCAGCACGGTCTACTCTTGGCAGAATTGGAGATGGACTCAGCTGGAGCTGCAGTAGATTCAGTAAATTCTCACAACAGCGTCATGTTATGCTGGGTTTCACAGAGGTGGAGACATTAGATACCAGGAATGGATCGAGTTCCGGGTCGATGTCCTCCAGGAGCGTGTGACACCACAGATACCCGCAATTTTGCTGGCGTGATCCAGTCCACCAACAAACCTAGGCCCTTTGGCGCTCTTTGCAAGAATACTCTTGCTTCATTCGCTGGGACATCCTCGTTATATCCTTTTTGAGAGATCTGGCCAATTTTTCATCTATCAATGATTCTCAGTGATCTCCACAGTCGCCACGGTCTCCTCAAAGTTTTGACTCAGTCCAGAACACACAAGGATCTCCCAAACAATCCCAAAGATCAAAAAATTGGGCCAATCGCTCAGCGATCTCCGTGCTGTGTAAAGGGGTCCTTACTGACATTTTTTTTCAACCATGTTGCTTATGTTTACATTTTGTCTTCCTGGGAGCAGGCAAAACATAGAATATGATTGGCTGTTAGGCTGATGATACACCAAGACTGTATGCTGCATGATAGGCCACATTATGGAATTTTAAAGCTGGATTTATTCACCTGCTGTAGTATTCTGGACTTGATCTGTGATCATGTCCACATTTTAAGTTATTTCTGTCTGTCTTTTCAGTTTCATTATTTATTATTCCTGTTTAGCGTAGGGCTGCACAATTAATCAAATTTTAATCGCGATCACGATATTGGCTGCCACGATTAAATGAACATGATCATCAGCAATTTTGACATTTTAAATGTGGGCTCTGCTGCATATCAAATCAAGCTTTTCTCAACCAACAGTTAGCCGACCACCGGGGGGAACGAACGCTAAGGCAACATTAAGCTGCAGAACTGACAAGCAAGCGCACTCTATAGCGACAGCCTTAAGTTCTCAATAGCGGACTGGTGTGATGGTGAAACACAAACCAAATGTCAAGAGCAGAAGGTGACAGTACAGCAACATGTCGAGGCGAGGAGCTAGTGCCTTGAAAGGATCATCATCCATTGTCTGGACGTGTTTTGGATTCAGGGCAAGTGATGCTGACTAAAAAGAAATTATATGCAAAGAGTGTCATAGAGCTGTGTCTGCACCGCAGGGCAACACTACTAACTTGTTCAACCACCTGAAAAAACAGCACAAACACAAGTACAATAAATGCATGAAGGCTAAAGCGAATGTCACTTCACTAAATCACAGTCTGTGTCCAGTGCTGACCCAGGCAACCATAGTATCAACCCTGCACAGAGCTTCACTATATCCATCTGCCTCCCAAAGACACGCTGAAGTAACTGATGCACTAGCGTTTTATTTGGCCAAAGACATGTGTCCACTAAATACTGCATGAGCAACGAAGGCTTCAGAAACATGGTGAAAACACTGGACAAGAAATACTTGATCCCTCACACAGTTATTTCTCCAATGTCGCATTACCTGCGCTGTATGGAAAAATACAGATGGATATCACAACTGTCGAGTACTTTGCAACTACGACTGACCTATGGTCAAGCAGAACAACAGAGCCGTACCTGTCCCTGACAATTCACTACATTGATGGAGATTTTAAAATGAAGAGTCCATGCTTGCAGACGTTGTTTTTCCCTCAAGACCACACAGGAGAAGCTATAGGCCACAGCTGAAGGAAGCGCTATCATCTTGGGGCCTGCAGGAGGAGAGACTAGTCTGCATAGCACCAGACAGTGGATCTAACGTCGTCAAAGCAGCTTCTCAAAATAAATGGACGAGGCTCCAGTGCTTTAGCCACAGGCTTCATCTAGCAATTGGTGAGTAGGACGAATAAAAAAAAAACATTTAAACATAACTGAATTTTATGTAATCTGTGTTTTTCCTAAAGCCAATGAATAATTGTGATTAATAAGTGTGATTTCAATATTGATCAAAAATAATCGTGATTATAATTCTGGCCATAATCTTGCAGCTCTTGTTTAGTGTTACTTTGTCGATTTCTGGTTTCATTCCGTGTGGTTGTTTTGAGTTACTTTTATTATGAAGCATTTCCAGTTTTTGTTGTCTTATTGTTGTAGGGTTTGGTTTCATGTTCGTAGTTATGATTCACCATTTACTCTTTTGTGTTCTCTGCCCAGCTGTTCCTCATTTTGTAATTGTTTAGTTGTGTATTTAAACCACCGCCTTTTATGTTACCTTGCGGCAGTCTAAAGAGGTCTTCCCCCATCGGTCTTTGATGCTTTGGATTCTACTAAGTTTTGTTTCAGTCTAGGCAGGCTTTTTGTTTTTCCTGCACTCGTGCAGTATTTATTTCTTAATAAATCTGGTAAACTGTGCTCCTGTGCCTGAGTCCGTCATTATGCCCCGCAAGGCAAAATATGACACCTGCGTCACGTCGACACCATTGCTGATGCACATTGTTGACACAGTGATCTGTAATTTATTTTTTCTTGTATGCTGGTTTTAGTGTTTTGTTCCGTTGCCAAAATGTTTTTCTGCTGATGTGCAGAGTGATTTGTGTTTGTTGTGTAGTTTTCGTTATTAAATCGTGATGGACAAGAGCAGATTGCGATGGAGTTGGGGCTAAGGGTAGATTGGCACTACAACGTTTGGACCGACGTTTGAAAAAACAGAGAAATTAGTCCAAACATCAGTTGTACCGGTCCATTGTGGTGAAGGAGGAGCTAAGCTCTAAGGCAGGGGTCACCAACTAAAAGTGCAAGAGGTCTGATAAGTCAGTTCTCCTCTCCAGCTGAGGTCTGAATTAGGGCTGGGGATCTTCAGGCACCTCACGATACAGTTACGATTCAGGGTCTCCGATTTGATTCTAAAACGATTCTCGATGCATTTTGTTTCCCAGGATTTCTTTTTCTCTCACTGTGTGACAATTTGGTACTTTTAAAACCAAGTGTTTGCAGTGACCCATGAATTTACTTCAAGCATCTTTTAATAAAAGAAATGGAAGAGAAATGTGACAAGTCACATGGACAAATTTATCTGAAAACGTGCTTTTAAGAACGGTCATGTTTTCATGGACATTCTTTAAGAAGACCACAGCGGTCTCCAGCAGGCCAATATCATTTGCTTTTACACATTTTATTAGGCAGATGTTTTAACTGTTAAGTTCTGTATTTTTTTAACCAAAAACTCCAATAAATTCTTTGCTCAATTTCAAATAAAACCTAATAATTTCATCAAAATAATACAGGGGAACACTAAATGTGTTGTTGACTCCAAATAAATAGCTCTAAAATTGTAAAATCTACAACTTAATTCCAAAAAATGGGACGTTTTACAGGAGAACACAAGCTAAATTACATACATTTAAAAAGATTAATATTTACAAAACAAAATCTCTCAAAAGTCCACCTCTATATTATATTTTCAGTATTTAAAGACAAAACGTTTCAAACTGCAAGCCTAAAAAAGGGACAGAAAATATAATTAATTCCACAGTACAGAATTCCTTCGGAGGTTTTTTTTTATGTCGATGTTTTTATCTTTTTAACCTCGTCTGTGTCTGTCTGGGTAACTCTGTCACAGGGAGAGATGAGGTGAATGTGTGTAGAACTTTTCATGTTCAGTAACACACAGAGCAAATTGTTTTAACATGATATCAGAGGGTTGCGGAACTTACCTCCGTAAACAACGCTGTGCAGCCCAACCCGGAATGCTGTCCCAGGAAGGTGTGGAGGAGCCGCGGGGACCTTCTGTCAGCAGACCCCCAGGTGGACCCGTACCAATGCAGGCAGCCAGAGTGGCGGTGGACACAGTTTCACAGCAGCATTTCATTCCGTGGGCTACACTGGGAAGGAGGTGTGGCTGTCCACCTGCTGTATCCCACGGAGCAGAGCCATCTGCCACGGAGAACGTCCAAGGTCTCACACCATAAAATGTCCGAGCGGCCCCCGCCAATACAGCACTTGAGTTCCGCTTTTTCATTTGGTTAAAACAAAACAGTATAATTTTTACCCAAATTATATTAAAAAGGTTCGGAGTCCGGACGGAGGACTCGCGAGGTCCGGACCGGTGTCCGCCAGTTGGTGACCCCTGCTCTGAGGCAAAGCTGTCGATTTACCGGTCAATCAACATTCCTACCCTCACCTATGATCACGATCGTAGGGTAATGACTGAAAAAATGAGATCGCGGATACAAGTGGCTGAAATGAGCTTTCTTCATAGGATTGCTGGACTCACCCTCAGAGATAGGGTGAGGAGCTCAGTCATCTGGGAGAGGCTCAGAGTAGAACCGCTGCTCCTCCACATTGAAAGGAGCCAGTTGAGGTTGTTTGGGCATCTGATTAGGATGCCTCCTGGACACCTCCCACTTGAGGTGTTTCAGGCATGTCCCACTGGGAGGAGACCCCAGGGCAGACCCAGGACTCGCTGGAGAGATTACGTCTCCCAGTTGGTCTGGGAACACCTTGGTATCCTCTCTGAAGAGCTGGAGCAGGTGGCTGGGGAGAGGGAAGTCTGGGCTTCTCTGCTTGAACTGCTGCCTTCACAACCCAGAACTCTGGAAAAGTGGTAGAAGTTGGAAGGATGGATGGATCTGTGAAATTACATTTGCGAGCAGCATTTTTTTAAAAATGTAGCACACACCAACTTTTACGAACGTTTGCAAGCGTTTTCCAGTGTTGCATTCATTTTCTATTAGCGTAAGCAAACTTTTGCCAACTTAGGCTAGCGTATATGCAGTGGTTGCCAACTTAAGGTCAACTTAAGCAAACGACTGCTCAGCGTAGGTCAGCTGAGGTCGGCGTTGGGCAACAGTCATATAAGAAGAGGTCATTGTTTGTGGAGGCTTCCTGGCATTCTGGACGTGCTTTTTGACAGTACACATCTCCCCGTCTCCCTTCTTGGGCATACACTTTGTCAGTTTCGTTGGATAATTTTAAGTTTGTTATTATTCCTGCTTGGACTAAAGTTGAAACTGCTCTGACTTTTTTATTCCCCTTTTGTTTCTCTGGGCTTTTGGCATTACAGGACCATGGACAGCGACCTGCTTCAGCATTTCTCCTTAATTTTTGACACAGCCGCTGTGCTTTCATCTGTGTCCGTGCATGTTTGAAAAGTGAGTTTTGTCTAAAAACATCTGCTTCCACCAGCATTTCAGTTGACGCCCGCCAATGGAGTCCAACTTAAGTCGACTTAGGCTAGCTCTGCACAACTTAGCCAAGCACTCAGTAACTTTTAAAAACTGAGCACAACTTTCACCAGCATTTATATCCAAACAGTGGTAATGGTCCCACAATTTTGTTGTGCTGTACAACTGTACAATGACAATAAAGCCTATTCTATTCTAAATTTCAGTATGTTGAAAATTTCTAATGAACACCATGTTCGCCAATGAATACCAGCTATCATTAAATTTTACCAACTTTTGCCAGCAGAGCCAGACGTTTGCCAAAAGGTCAGTAAACTTCGGTCCAAACTTTGTAGTGTGAATCCAGCTTAATAACTGTTTAAAACAGCAACTTTTCATTTAATCGCTGCAACAGATGGGGGGAAAAAAAGAGAAGACATTATGGTACATCCGACCATCTCTGCTGCCGTCATTTGACAATCTATGTAATTACTGGGGTTAGGACGAGTCATACAAATGTTCTATTGCTGCTTAACTTCCTCAGCATTCTTTTGAATTCAGATCGTTGTTCATCTGACTCGCTCCACAAGTAATGCTGCAGTGAACAAGCAGAGACGAAAACCAGGAAATGTGAAGGAGGAGACAAACCAGACCAATCACAGCTTTGGCGGCCCGCGTCGCTGACGTGCACCTCTTCATCTCAGGAGAGGTGTAGGTCAGGTGACACAGGCAGTATTGCGTCGCTACTACGTCAGTCCAATGTGGCGCATAAATACAGCTTAAAGCATGCATTTATCATCATCAAGGTTATTTTTTCCCCTCGATAAAATATTGTGGTTGTTTTATTGCCCAGCACCATTTCAGGTTGCAGGAAAACTGGAAATGACACACTTGTTCATCAGAATTCTCGAGTGTAAACACGAGTCTCAAACATCCACACATGACTTGTCCGATCATTTTGGTTAGTCTGCAGTCACCTTACTGTGTCACTGGTCTGGCTTCTCTCCTTTTAGAGAATGAGGGAGGACAGCTGAGCATAAAGTAAGGGCTGCAGTGGAGTGTAACAGACTCGTGTTTAGAGCTATTTTCTTTTTTTACCATCTAATAAATACAGACACTTGATCAATTTCAGCACAGTTCCAGAGAGTGGCGTCTCAGACTAAAACAGCTGAGTCTCCCTGAGGAGTCAGAACAAAGTGGTATCCAACCACATATCAGGAACCTTTGGACATTCTTTGGTTGACATTACAGCAGTAAAGTGCTGTATGATACAGACGCCAAACTTGAATTGGTTTGAGACAACACTCTCTGGAATTGCAATGGTTTTAAAGTTTCAGTGTTCATCAGATGAGGACAGTTGGCTCTAAACATGAGTCCATTACCCTCTACTGCAGCCCTGACTCTATGCTCAACTGTCCTAGCTTGTTCTCTAAAAGGAGAGAAGCCAGACCTCTGACTAATGGAAGTAATTACATTACTACTCAGAGGTATTTCACGTAACCCCACTTTAAATGAACTGAACAGTCCCTTAAAGTTGTACTTTTGGCTCCAATTAGCACAATGCCAAACTTCAGGGGCGGACTGGGCGAAAAATTCAGGCCAGAAATTTGACCCCATCCCAGGCCACCCCATTGTTACAAGCCAGAACCATCACTGCTATATTAGTAGACAACCACATCAGGTATCAGCCAAATTATTAATGTGGCTACAATCTTTAACTGGGATGAAAGTTATCTATTTTTAAATATATTTCAGTCACTTAATCTATTGGTTATTGAAACCACTCATTGACTAAATCAGATTATAAACTGTGATCAGAATATAAATTTAGCTTGAGGTTGTTGTAGGCATGTAAATATTAATAAAAACAGCAAAATTATATACTTAAGTAAAAATTCTGCTAATTATAAAACTTAAACTTTGCTGCACATTCGACTCATATTTCAGAAGTTAAAAATAATTTAAAATATGGTTTTGCCTATTCAAAGCACATGCAAACTGCTGATATGAAAAAAAGCATTCTGTTAGCATCATCACTTCCAGGAAAAACGATGTTTATTTCAGTTCCACAGCCTGAAAAATACATGTGGTGATGTAAACAATGAATAATCAGTCATTAAACTAGTGAGCAACTAAATGTCATTGATTTTTGTCAACCATATGATTATGATGATTGCATGCCTTGCCATACACAAGTCCCTATCTCAACATTAGTTTGCTAGCTTTCTAGGTAAAGCAATTTAAAGGTGTAAACACTTTAACCCCTAACACAAAATGTACACATTAGAGCTGCAAGGAGAAATGCAGTGATGTAAAATAATGAATATTCTTAAAAATTTGCATGCACTTGAAAACACTTTATAAAAAATGGGTTGACAGAGCATAAGCTGCAGTATGACTTTAACCTGGATGGAAAAAATATTGTAATTTATATAATATTTACTCACAGTGTGAGGGTTTATTTTGTTAAAAGTATTTGGATTGTTACTGAATGCCCAGGATAATGAGTTTTGCAATGAGCCACACAGAGGCAAAACAATTAATAATAACCGCTAATTAAAAAAAACTACATTTATAATGCAGATATAATGATTGGAAAACAGGAGAAATAACTACACAGAAGCCTCCTTAGCCTTTGTAAATGTCAGTTGTCTTGAATGACCTGTAGTTTCAGCTCCAAACATTTCCATTATTTTACACCATTTTGTTGCAGTTGTGGCAAGGGCTTTTTGATTTGCTGCCTCTCCCCTCCTCCTTTCCTTTTCTTTTGACCACCACCACGACCTTCCATTTTGCTGCTGAAAGGACATTTATCTACAGTCATGTGAAAAAATTAGGACACCCCAGTAAATATTCAGGTCTTTATTAAGAAATCTTCACATATTGATGTCTGATCTTGTTTTTATTTATCTCTGAAAAAGAAGGTGATTTAATTGCAGGTAAATAACAAAAATTAACCTTGTTTTACTCATTAAACAAAAGATATCAACAAAAATGTGTATTCTGAGGAAAAAATTAGGACACCCTACTGCCTAATAGCTAGTGTTACCCCCTTTGGCTAAAATAACTTCAGTGACACACTTCTTGTAGCCATCTACCAGTCTTTGACATTGGTCTGAGGAAAGTTTGCCCCACTCCTTCAGCTGTGAGATGTTTGAGGGGTTTCTTACATGTACAGCCTGTTTCAAGCATCTCAATGAAATTAAGATCTGGGCTTTGACTCGGCCATTCCAGGACTCTTCATTTCTTAGTTTTTAGTCAGTCCTTGGTGGATTTACTGGTATGTTTTGGGTCATTGTCATGTTGCAGGGTTCAGTTCTGCTTCAGCTTTAATTTTTTTATAGATGGTCTCTCGTGGTCCTCCAAGCACCCTCTGATACACAGTAGAATTCATGGTGGATTCTATGATGGTGAGCTGGCCAGGTCCTGCTGCAGCAAAGCATCCCCAAACTATGACACTTCCACCTCCATGTTTCACAGCTGGTATGAGGTTATTTTCCTGGAATGCTGTATTTGGTCTACGCCAAACATGTCCTCTGTTCTGGTGTCCAGATAATTCAGTTTGACTCATCTGTCCAAAGAACATTATTCCAAAAGTCCTGGTCTTTGTTTATGTTCGCTCTGGTAAACTTCACTCCGGCCTTCATGTTTCCCTTAAGGTGCGTTCAGACCAAACACAAACGGGCGGCACAAATCCATACAAAGTCAATGGAAAGACGCGAGCACACGCAAAATCGCGCATTTGCACGTTCATGTCCGAGGGATAGCGCTAGCTCTGGCATTCTGCCATCACTGGAGTAAAAATATGAATATTGGAGAGTAAACTAGTGTGAAAATGAGACTGACACTCACCTGGCAACAGAAGGACTGGGAGCTCGCCTCTTTCCATTGACTTTGTATGTATTTGCGCCACCCATTCGGTCTGAACGCACCTTTAGAGAGCAAAGGTTTCCTCCTTGCACACCTCCCATGCAAATTAAACTTGTGCAGTCTCTTTCTGATTGTAGAGGCATGTACTTTCACATCAACAGTAACAAGAGCCTGCTGTAGGTCCTGTGATGACAGTTTAGGGTTTTTGGAGACTTCTTTTAGCATCTTGCGGTCTGCTCTCAGGGTAACTTGCTTGGATGGCCAGACCTGGGCGTGTTGGCAGTTCTGAGTGTCTTCCACTTGTAGACTGTTTTCCAGATAGTGGAATAGCTGATCTCCCTCATGGATCGTCACCTTATCGTGGTGGGGGGGGTTTGCGTGCCCCAGTGATCCCAGGAGCTATGTTGTCCGGGGCAATTTGCCTCTGATAGGGTCTCCCAAGACAAACTGGTCCTGGGTGAAGGGCCAGACTAAGAACGATCCAACAGACTCTCATGATAAATTGTATATCAAGGATTCAGTGTACCCCGCCCGGTATGGGGTTACCGGGGCCCCACCCTGGAGCCAGGCCTGGGGGAGGGGCTCGAAGGCTAGCGTCTGGTGGCCGGGTTTCCACCCATGGGACCCGGCCGGGCTCAGCCCGAAGGAGTTACATAGGTCCGCCCTCCAGTGGGTTCACCACCTGCAGGAGGGATCATGGGGGTCCGGTGCTATGTGGATTAGGTGGCGGTCAAAGGCGGAGACCTTGACGGACTGATCCCAAGCTTTCTAAACTGGCTTTTGGTACGTGGAATGTCACCTCTCTGGTGGGGAAGGAGCCTGAGCTGGTGCACGAGGTTGAGCGATACCGGCTAGATATAGTCGGCCTCACCTCAACACACAGCTCCGGTTCCGGAACCAGTCTCCTGGAGAGGGGCTGGAGCTTGGCCTTTTCTGGAGTTGCCCCGGGCGAGAGGCGACGAGCAGGGGTGGGTATTCTTGTATCGCCCCACCTTGCTGCCTCTATATTGGAGTTTTCCCCGGTGGACGAAAGGGTTGCTTCCCTGCGCCTTCGGGTTGGGAAACGGGTCCTGACCATCATTTGTGCCTATGCACCAAATGATGTTTCAGAGTACCCACCCTTTTTGGAGTCTGTGACTGGGGTGCTGGAGGGTGCTCCTCCTGGAGACTCCATTGTCCTACTGGGGGACTTCAATGCGCACGTGGGCAACGACAGTGAAACCTGGAGGGGGGTGATTGGGAGGAACGGCCTGCCCGATCTGAACCCGAGTGGTGTTCAGTTATTGGACTTCTGTGCTAACCACAGTCTGTCCATAACGAACACCATGTTCAAGCATAAGGGTGTCCATATGTGCACCTGGCACCAGGACACCCTAGGTCGCAGGTCGATGATCGATTTTGTTATCGTATCATCAGACCTGCGACCGTATGTCTTGGACACCCGAGTAAAGAGAGGTGCAGAGCTGTCAACTGATCACCACCTGGTGGTGAGTTGGATCCGATGGCAGGGGAGGAAGCCATTCAGACCTGGTAGACCCAAACGTATAGTGAGGGTGTGCTGGGAGCGTCTGGCTGAGGCCCCTGTCCGGGAGGTCTTCAACTCCTACCTCCGGAAGAACTTCAACCACATCCCGAGGCAGTCTGGAGACATGGAGTCTGAATGGGCCATGTTCTCCACCTCTGTTGTTGAAGCGGCGGCCCAGAGCTGCGGCCGCAAGGTGGTCGGTGCATCTCGTGGTGGCAACCCCCGAACCAAGTGGTGGACACCAGTGGTGAGGGGGGCCATTAAGCTGAAGAAGGAGTCCTATCAAGCTTGGTTGGCTTGTGGGACTCCCGAAGCAGCTGAGGTGTACCGGCAGGCCAAGCGGAGTGCAGCTCGGGTGGTTGCTGAAGCAAAAACCCGGGTATGGGAGGAGTTCGGTGAGGCCATGGAACAAGACTTTCGGTCGGCTTCAAAGAGATTCTGGCAAACTGTTCGGCGGCTCAGGAGGGGAAAGCAGCTCCCCGTCCACACTGTGTATGGTGCGGATGGGACACTGTTGACTTCAACTGGGGATATCGTCGGGCGGTGGAAGGAATACTTTGAGGATCTCCTCAATCCCACTGATACGCCTTCCACAGAGGAAGCAGGGTTTGGGGACGAGGGGGATGACTCGCCTATCACAGGGGCTGAGGTCGCCAAGGTGGTTAAAAATCTCCTTGGTGGCCGGGCCCCGGGGGTGGACGAGATTCGCCCTGAGTACCTCAAGGCCCTAGATGTTGTTGGATTGTCATGGTTGACACGCCTCTGCAACATTGCGTGGAGGTCGGGGGCAGTGCCTTTGGCATGGCAAACCGGGGTGATGGTTCCTCTCTTCAAAAAAGGGGACCGGAGGGTGTGCTCCAACTTTAGAGGGATCACACTCCTCAGCCTCCCTGGGAAGGTCTATGCCAAGGTACTGGAGAGGAGGGTCCGGCCGTTGGTCGAACCTCGGATTCAGGAGGAGCAATGTGGTTTTCGTCCTGGCCGTGGCACATCGGACCAGCTCTTTACCCTCTCGAGAATTCTTGAGGGTTCGTGGGAGTTTGCCCAACCAGTTTACATGTGTTTTGTGGACTTGGAGAAGGCATTTGACCGCGTCCCTCGTGGATTTTTGTGGGGGGTGCTTCGGGAGTATGGGGTATCGGGCTTGTTGTTACGAGCTATTCGGTCTCTGTACGACCGTTGTGAGAGTTTGGTTCGTATTGCCAACACTCGGTCGGAGTCATTCCCAGTGAGAGTTGGACTCCGCCAGGGCTGCCCTTTGTCACCGATCCTGTTCATAATTTTTATGGACAGGATTTCTAGGCGCAGCCAGGGAATGGAGGGTGTCATGCTTGGTGACCACAGGATCTCATCTCTGTTGTTTGCAGATGATGTTGTCCTGTTGGCTTCATCCAGCAATGACCTACAGCTCTTGCTGGGACGGTTTGCCGCTGAGTGTGAAGCGGCTGGGATGAGAATCAGCACCTCCAAGTCCGAGTCCATGGTCCTCAGCCGGAAAAAGGTGGATTGTCCTCTCCGGGTTGGGGACAGGCTCCTGCCCCAAGTGGAGGAGTTTAAGTATCTTGGGGTTTTGTTCACGAGTGAGGGGAAAATGGAGCGAGAGATCGACAGACGGATTGGAGCAGCATCTGCAGTGATGTGGACGTTGTACCGGTCTGTTGTGGTGAAGAGGGAGCTTAGTTCTAAGGCAAAGCTGTCGATTTACCAGTCAATCTACGTTCCTACTCTCACCTATGGTCACGAGCTTTGGGTAATGACCGAAAGAACGAGATCGCGGATACAAGCGGCTGAAATGAGCTTTCTCCGTAGGATTGCTGGACTCACCCTCAGAGATAGGGTGAGGAGCTCAGTCATCCGGGAGAGGCTCAGAGTAGAACCGCTGCTCCTCCACATTGAAAGGAGTCAGTTGAGGTGGTATGGGCATCTGATTAGGATGCCTCCTGGACGCCTTCCACTTGAGGTGTTTCAGGCACGTCCCACTGGGAGGAGACCCCGGGGCAGACCCAGGACTCGGTGGAGAGACTATGTCTCCCAGCTGGTCTGGAACGCCTTGGTATCCCCTCTGAAGAGCTGGAGCAGGTGGCTGGGGAGAGGGAAGTCTGGGCTTCTCTGCTTGAACTGCTGCCTCCGCGACCCGGACCTCCGGAAAAGCGGTAGAAGATGGATGGATGGATGGATGGAATAGCTGATTTCAAATTCTTTTGAGATCTTTTTAAATCCCTTACCAGACTCATAAACTGCTACAATCTTTTTTCTGAAGGCCTCAGACAACTCTTTCGATCTCACTCTGACGTCAACAGACAGGAGCACACCAAACTAAATGTCTGATGTTTAAATAGTACAAGGCTCCTTCAAAATGCTGAGCAACAATGTTCTAATCATGTGCACCTGATGTGATACACCTGTGTGTGATTTTGTCCTAATTTATTCCTCCAGAAATTTCATGTTTTTAGAATTACATTTTACAGAAATTTTTTAAAAAGTCTTCAGTTTTAATTAGTTATATTACTTGAATCTCCCAGTATAGTTAAAATTGATATTAAATACCCATATATCCAAATATGTTAAAAAAAAACACACACAGAGGCTTTCATAGGGTGTCCTAATTTTTTCACATGATTGTACATTGTTAATAGCAATACATTTTTATTTAACCAGCAGCTGAGAAACTGTGGAGCTAAGCTCTCCTATCACTTTCATTCACTTCTGCCGCTCCTTTTCCTCTGACCTTGCGGTGCGTTCAGTGTACCTCAGACAACACAGAACTACTGAAAAATAACATTTACAAGAATATAGCCAGCCACATAATACCAGACAGGCCCCAAACATGTTCGCACATCCTCTGGTACGGACTGGACTGCTCGTCCAGGCCACTTTGGCTCCTGATTGACCAGTCCACCGGGAATTGTCCCACCCCTCCCGATTCTCAGTCCACACCTGCAAAACTTTTATAACTGGAATATTGGCAGACTTTTAATTACAGTTATGAGCAGAGGAACTCTTCCAGGAACTATGCTCTTTGACTTTTTCCTCATAAATTAGTGACTTTATTTAAAAACTGACTTTTTTCATTTAAATTTGTGACTTTTTTCTCAAATTTAAAAATATTAATGCCACTGATGTTATTATTTGTAGGTTAAAAAAAGCATATGACTTTTAATTTTTGTTTGTCATTCTTTTGCCCCATTGTGTTTGTAACGGTTATCAATTACGGGACATTTTTCCTGGTGCCGGTATCAGGTTTGAAGTTCTAGTTTGGTGACAGCCCTATCCCAGAGGAGCACAGGAGATGGTAGATTCTTCTTCTGAATGAGCAGCAGCTGCTGTGGTTGTGACCCAGATGCTGCAGCTGAAGCTCAAACGGTCTTTTATGTTGAACAATCACGCAGTAACGTCACCGGGAGGTTCCAGCACCATCAGGGAGTTGCTGCTGTTGAGTAGAGGCTGAAACGGTTCCTGAAAAGTGATTTTTGAGGACTTGCATGGAAAGTTCCTGTGGTGTGAAAAGCAACCAAACAAACAGCTGGAGATGGCCAGTGAGTACTGGCTAATAATGTGTGCTGTGTCAACATGTGTAATGAAATCCATTATAGGTTCACTTTAAAAACCCTTAAGCCCTTTCTCCCTTTAACCCACATTACTTAGTTGTCTCCACGGCACCTGAATTTCTGAGTCGACTGATTTTTTTCTTAAACCCAGTTCCTGCTCACTGGTCCTCACCTCCAAACCCGGTCAGACCTGAAAGATGATCTGTGTGTGTGTGCCCCCAGCCTGTATGTCACATAGCCAACACACACACTTATTTTGGAAATCACAGCACCCCCACCCCACCCCTCTGACTGGCTGCTATATTCTGATCTGGCCTCTCTGTAAAAATAGACTCTGCTGCTTACACATCAACAAAGACACCAGTGTCTGGAGGGTTTTCATGCCATATTCACACGGGAGGCCCAACAGTACGGCTGAGCCACTCCCATCATCAATAGACCTAAGAATGAAAGTCTTCCTCTGCAGGGTTGATCTTCAAAATAAAGGTTTTCTTGTGAAGTGTCAGACTTCCAAATAAGTCTTTCTCTGTGAAGCCAGATTTCTGTAGTGTTGGGCTTCAGAATAAAGGTTTTTGTTGTAGAGTAGGACTTCAAAATAAAAGTCTTCCCCTGCACAGCTGGACTTCAAAATAAAGCTCTTCCTTTGTAAAGTTGTGCTTCAGAATAAAGATATTCCCTTGTGGAGCCAGACTTCAAAATAAAGGTCTTCTGCAGTAGAGTTGGACTGGAGTGGTGGCCTAGTTGGTAGAGCATCCGCCTCACAACAGAGAGGTCGTGGGTTCAAATCCGGGCTGGGTCATACCAAAGACCATATAAAAATGATACTCTCTCTTCTATATTGGTGCTCAGCATAATAGAATGGGGAAATGAAAGTTAACGTACAGAGCTACCAGAAGGACTGGCACCCCCCCCCCCCCCCCACAGTAGCTGTGTGGCCTAGGGTCTTTGAAACAGAGATAGACATCGCCCATATGCGACAGGTTGTTGCATGGGTTCAACTTAAGTAGAGTTGGACTTCAAAATAAGTCTTCCTCTGCAGAGTAGGACTTCAAAATAAAGGTCTTCCTCTGTAGAGCCGGGCTTCACAATAAAGTAGGGCTGCAGCTAACGACTATTTTACGGCTTGGGTAATCGCCCACTCTTAATTGAAGATTACTCGAGTAATCTCTTAACTTTTTTTTTATAAAGAAACTTGCATTGACCAACATTTGCAGAACTTTCTTTCCTAAAGAGCAAAAGTAATTGTACCAAACACTCAGTAACCCAGGTACACATTTATTGCAGTGCTTATTGCATAGAACGTAACTTTAAATGGTACATTACATCATAATGTTCCTTTCGCTAGCCATTAGTATCCGCTAGTGGATGCCGTTAGCGTCCAGATGCTAACGGTGGTGGGTATATGTTTTTTGGTCAGCTGACTACTTTCTGTTCATCTTAATTTAAAATCTCAATCACGTACCTTCCTTGTCTCAGGTGCGCTGGCTGTGCGTGATGTGGGATGCTTTCTGCCGAGACACTGTAACATCCAACGTTGTAGCATGCTAGCTCGCTGCTCGGCTTTACCATGTACACACTGCAGTGTTTTCCTTCAGTTTGAGCTTGAAATGATCCCAGACTAGAGATACTGTTGTCGGTTTTTCTTTTTAAGTTTTCTTCATCTTTGCTGGCCTGTCACTATGCCGCTCTGACATGGCGCCGTTAAAGTAGAACTGAACCCACCTTTTGGCGCAAAAAGTAGAATAGCAGATTAATTCCTTATTACCTATTGTATTTTTCAACACATAAAAGAAATTTTTAGGCCGTGCGATGGCCAAGCTATAAGCCGATAAACTTTTGCCTCTGGCTGGCAGTGCCAAACAAACCAGAAGTAGTGCAGACGACGCTGCGTGACGTCACGAGTGTGATCCCTAAACAAAACAACAATGGCAGATGATAGCAGTTCCAGCAGTCAAGAACACCAGAGTTTTCAGAGTGAAGAGGCATTCAGGATCGGTGACGAGACAGAGGAGGATGCAGGAGTGTGGCAGGTGGCAGGCGTGCACGCGAGCCCGGGAGACAGCGACCTAATGCACCTGTGACAGCAGCTGGCAGACGGCGATGCAGAGGCGAGGTCCGCCGCCGGGGAATACACCTGTGCACAGGGGAGAGACTGGAAAGGCAAAGGTAGGTATGCTTACGCTGTAGATCTTGCTGGGAGATGAGGGGGTTCCTCTGCAGCAAGAGGGCTGAAGGAATCAGACGGCTTCATGCCGAAGCCCAGGGCAGAGTGGCTTATATCCCACGCTGCTGACGAGGCGCAAGTGTGCGCGCAGCTGGCGCCGCTAATGAGCGGTGAGTTGTAACATATCCAGCCTGTGTTGTGTTGTAGCTTAGTTTTCTTTTTTCTCTGTCACATTTTGTCTTAGTTTTGTTTTGAATTGTAATCGCTCTTGCCTGTTTTCTCTTTTGAATTCTTGGATGGAATATGGGTGGGCAATATAAGCTGCGGCTTCAGCCATCACCCATTTCGGATAACTTACGTTGAATTGTATAATCAGATGAGTCATTGTTCAATTTGACCTTGTTGTTATATCATTCAGTTTCTTTCAACCTGTACTGTACTATCCGAAATAAATAAATTCATTCATTCATTCAAAAAATTGGGCTATGTATTACAATACTTCTACAGACTATAGTGGCAATACACATGAACAGAACTGGCCTCTGCATTTGACGGTGCTATTTATAAATACAGTGCTCCCTCGCTACTTCGCGTTTCACCTTTCGCGCCATCAGTGCATCGCGGATTTTTCAAAAATATTCATCAAAAATTCAAAATTGAGAAAAAATGGCACGAAAGTTGCCCGGGCGCTAGCAGAAGGCAGGGAGAGTACATTAGAACATCAGGTATCAACACGGAGAGCCCGCACAACTCAAAATCCACCTCTCTGACCACCGCTCCACTCCTCTCCGCCCACCTCTTCACCACTCGGGAATCTCGCAAGCTGATTGGCCGAGACGTTTTACCCAGCTTCTCTCCCTGCAGAGCGCACATACCCAGCGAAGGAAGACCGCATTCATTGTTCTTTATCGCTTGTGTTGCTTAGTGGCACTTTTCGCTGTTCTCTTGTGCCTTTTTGTGCAAAATAGTGCTTGTGACGCCCTTGGGGGGGGGGGGGGACACTACTTCGCGGTCGGTTCTGGTCCCCATTAAACGCGATAAGTGAGGGATCACTGTAATATCTATATCTAGAAACGCATCGCTTCCCGGTCGCTTTTCCTCCCCCTTTCTTTTCTTTCGTCGCCATGACAGCTTTCCTTTGCCACTGAACAGATCTTCCCAGGTGTTGGAAGTGTTTTGTAGTCGACTATCACAACAAAATGCACCAAAAACAACCAGTGTCGACGTGCTCGCAATGGTAAACATGGAGGACTGTGTCACACTCGTGATGTCACGCGGAGCTCCGGCTGCACTTCCGGTTAATCGGCGGATTTGTCTGATTTTTCAGGGCGGGAAATTCAAAATCGCGATTTTCTCCAAGATTCCGGGATTTGTGGAGGGGGTGCCAATGATAAATTATCTTTATAATTGTATGTACTATCACCCAGTGCCGTTCAATGCCGTTCAGTTCAGTTCTACTTTAAACAAATCTGTGTTTTGTTTGGGTAGCGTGATCGGAAGAAGGTTGCACTGGAAGAAGGTCATATAGACTGGAAGTGCTACATTAAATAACACCTCAATGCATAAATTTTGAATTGAGATTTTTTTTTTTTTTTTGTAATCAAATTATTCAAGTAATTGTTGCAGCCCTACAATAAAGGTCTTCGTCTGTGGAACCAGACTTAAAAATAAAGGCCTTACACAGTAGAGTTGGACTTCAAAATAAAGGTCTTGTTTTTCTCTGTAGTTTTATTTCAAAATAAAAGTCTTCCTCTGCAGAGTCGGACTTCAAAATAAAGGCCTTCCTCTGTAAAGTCGGGCTTTAGAGTAAAGGTCTTCCTCTGTGGAACCAGACTTCAAAATAAAGCTTTACACAGTAGAGTTGGACTTCAAAATAAATGTCTTATTTTTCTCTACTAGTGCCTGCCCGTAGAAAGCAAGTATTCCTGTCTGAAACAGGTATCCCAGTCAGGCTTTACAGGTCCAAATGTTTGACTTTGACAAATATGAAAGGGACTGACTGAGAGTTATTTGATTGTGTGAATATTAATTACAGCATAACTGAAAATGAATGGGACATCCAATATTAGCCACTGTTTAAGAACTCCTTGTTTATTTTTTTTGTCAGATCACTTATTTGTGTGATCTTTTATGACTTATATTCATAATAGTTTATCTTGCACTTTGGGGAATGGGAATTGTTCATTCACCATTATAATTTAGTTTATATGTGTAGTTTATAGTCTGTTGTCAATAAACTCATGCAGTACTATAACGGGACACATTTACAAATATTTGAGACCCATTGTAGTGCATCCTTTTATATGTTAGCAATATTATAAGGACAAAACACCGAACATCATTTTTTTGTTGTATTTGTATGTTGTATACTTTATTGATCCCCAGAGGGAAATTCAGGGCATCTACAGTACAGCTCTGATTCCTTCACCATTCACATACACACACAGCAGAATGACCCATTTGGCTGTAACTGTTGCATCAGTGTTGCCCATTTGTCCGTAAATATTTAAATAAAAATGATTTATTTAATTATTTGGGCATTTTTGCATCTTGTTGTCATTTAGTCAAAGCATGCATATGTGTCCGCATATGATAAGCAGTTGATCTGGCCATTCCGCTCCACAATCATGGCGGTATTAAGTTTTTAATTTTTAGATACTCGCGTGGGAGGAGGAACTCACTGTCCTGCAAAGTACAGTGGTACCACACGGGTGAAGCAGAAGCAGGTACTCCCGTCTACTACTGACTGGGCAGGCAGGGCGTGCCTCCCCTCGAAGGACCGTGGCCCACCTGGTTGGGCCTCTGCTTCTCTCGGCATGTTCTGTGTTGATACATCGGTATTCTTTGTCAGACCCGGTCCCTGCTGACGCTCTGCCCAGTCTGCTCACAGACCTCATGTTCTCCACATATTGCGAGTTATCCTTTAGACCTATGCAGTCACAACAACTTTATGGTACAACTTTTTTTAAGCATTAAATTGTCAATGTTATCTTTTTCTAGTCAAATTTGCCATTTTTCACTTCTTTGTTTTGTCCAGGGAACACTGCGGTGACTGACAGGTCGTGATTCCACATATTATCCAGTCAGCACGCAGTCAATCCGAAACCCCGCCCACACTTCTTGAAGCCAGGCATGAAGAGATACAGAGCGGTGGTTAAACTTTTATTGATAAAAATTACATATTTTGACTGAGCGACTCCATACTCGGGGATGCACACCTTTGTAACCTCAGCAAAACACATATAAAATCTTGGGTCAGTCTGAGGAACAGTTCAAGAGATATGCATGGAACAGACACACACAAACACACGCACACAGATATTGTGCATTTGTAGGTAGTCTTATTTCAAAATAAAGTTCTCCCTCTATAGAGTTGTAAAATGAAAAGTAGAAGCTTGATCAGAAAAATGTCAGATTTCTCAAAAAATGCTCAAATTTACACTTAATCTTCAGATTTACACAAAATAGTTTTAAATTCACAAGGAAAGATGGAAGTTTAAAAAAAAACGCCGCACATTTACAAGAAAGGGGTATGTGAAAAATGTGACATTTTGTCCTGCAAAATAAGCAGGATTACATCATAAATTCTTCTAGAATTAATGACTAAGTTTGAACTTGGAGCCCTGAAGTTTCCACTGCAGCCATACAGTATCTCACAAAAGTGAGTACACCCCTCACATTTTTGTAAATATTTTATTATATCTTTTCATGGGACAACACTGAAGACATGACACTTTGATACAGTGTAAAGTAGTCAGCGTACAGCTTGTATAACAATGTAAATTTGCTGTTCCCTCAAAATATCTCAACATACAGCCATTAATGTCTAAACCACTGGCAACAAAAGTAAGTACACCCATAAGTGAAAATGTCCAAATTGTGCCCAATTAGCCATTTTCCCTCCTCGGTGTCATGTGACTCATTAGTGTTAGAAGGTCTCAGGTGTGAATGGGGAGCAGGTGTGTTGTATTTGATGTTATCGCTCTCACAATCTCTGATACTGGTCACTGGAAGTTCAACATGGCACCTCATGGCAAAGAATTCTCTGAGGATCTGAAAAAAGAATTGTTGCTCTACATAAAGATGGCCTAGGCTGTAAGAAGATTGCCAACACCCATAAACTGAGCTGCAGCACGGTGGCCAAGACCATATAGCAGATTAACGGGACAGGTTCCACTTAGAACAGGCCTCGCCATGGTCGACCAAAGAAGCTGAGTGCACATGCTCAGTGTCATATCCAGAGGTTGTCTTTTGAAAATAGACGTATGAATGCTGCCAGCATTGCTGCAGAGGTTGAAGGGATGGGGGGGTCAGGCTGTCAGTGCTCAGACCATACACCGCACACTGCATCAAATTCGTCTGGATGGCTGTTGTCCCAGAAGGAATATCCTTTTAAAGATGATGCACAAGAAAGCCTGCAAATAGTTTGCTGAAGACAAGCAGACTAAGGACATGGATTACTGGAACCATGTCCTGTGGTCTGATGAGACCAACATAAACTTATTTGGTTTAAATGATGTCAAACGTGTGTGGCGGCAACCAGGTGAGGAGTACAAAGACAAGTGTGTCTTGCCTACAGTCAAGCATGGTGGTGGGAGTGTCATGGTTTGGGGTTGCATGAGTGCTGCCGGCACTGGGGAGCTACAGTTCATTGAATGCCAACATGTACTGTGGACATACTGAAGCACAGCATGATCCCCTCCCTTTGGAAACTGGGCCGCAGGGCAGTATTCCAACATGATAACAACCCCAAGACGACCACTGCCTTGCTAAAGAAACTGAGAGTAAAGATGATGGACTGGCCAAGCATGTCTCAGACCTAAACCCTATTGAGCATCTGTGGGGGCATCCTCCAACAGAAGGTGGAGGAGCGCAAGGTTTCTAACATCCACCAGCTCTGTGTGTCATCATGGAGGAGTGAAAGAGGATTCCCATGGCAACCTGTGAAGCTCTAGTGAACTCCATGCCCAAGAGAGTTAAGGCAGTGCTGGAAAATAATGGTGGCCACACAAAATATTGACACTTTGGGCACAGTTTGGACATTTTCACTTAGGGGTGTACTCACTTTTGTTGCCAGCAGTTTAGACATTAATGGCTGTGTTGAGTTATTTTGAGGGGACAGCAAATTTACACTGTTATACAAGCTGTACACTGACTACTTTACATTGTATCCAAGTGTCACATCTTCAGTGTTGTCCCATGAAAAGATATAATAAAATATTTACAGAAATGTGAGGTGTGTACTCACTTTTGTGAGATACTGTATTTAGAGTTTGATTCACTGCCGGCCGAGTTTAGCCTGAAACCCGATGATGTTTTAAAGTTCTGCCTGCTGGAGTCACATGTGCTCACCATTGTTAACGACAGCAGATCGTCCAATGAAATCCAAGCTCCTGTGTATTTGGGGGTGGACTCAGACTGTTTAATGGGCGGAGGGCAAACACGTCACCCACCTAGTGCGAAATGTTAGGCTGCACTAGCATGTGCAACTCTGATGCATTGTGGGTAAAATTAAAATGAAACAAGTGCTAGATTAAAGGGTTGTCACTATGCTGGCGTTTCAGATTCTATGCAGATACCTGGGAAGATGAGAGGAAGCTGTTTTAAACTTTTTTTTCTTTATTTCTCTGCAGGAATTAACTGACCTGTCCAGAGATCCTCCGGCTCAGTGCTCAGCTGGACCCGTCGGAGAAGACAGTGAGACAAATCTTCTTCATCATCTTATACACAAAAACAAACCCCATTTACACTTTTTTGTGATTAGATTGCTCTCAGATATGGTGAATTACGGGTTTAAATACACTCCAGATGCAGCTGTGATGGATTAATATTAGATCTTCCAAACTGTATCTGAAGGTGATCAGAGATTCATGTTGACCACATTTGACAGACGTGTAAATGCAACTCAGCGGCCAGTGGGAGTATCCCTCTGTGTCTAAACCCGCCTACTGACGGTGCTGCTACAGAGTTAGCTCAGCAGCCTGACCAGAGTTACTATGGCTCTTCTGTGTCCAGCCGCCCTACTAGACATCCATGTTCCCTGCTGCTTCACAAAATCACAGTCAGTGAGACTGCAGTTTTTTCTGCCCGAGTAGGCGTCCCATCTTTTGTCATAGCCCGACAGCAGGTCGCTAGCATTAGCTGGCCAATGCTAGTTGGTCTTTCTTGGAAGTTTTTCATAGAATCTCTTCACCCTGCTGGACATCTGTGAACCCAGCTGGATCATCTGCCAACAGCTGATCACTGATCTCATTCCTAGGCATTATTTGAGCTTATTTTACTGTAGTTCTACACAACAGCGGTGTAAATGGGTTCATAAAGACCAGAATTGTGTCACTAACTGTTTTTTTTCTCTCTGCAGTGTTTCACTGGCAGGCTACAATTATGGGGCCTGTAAGTACCTGAATCTTACCCAGGATTTCCACTGACTCCGGATCTGGTCCGTTACAGCTGTGATCCCGGTCTCCGCAGCATGTAGTTCCCATTCTAATTAACGTTCTACTCCCCACCTGGTCCGGACCACTGCGGAACAATCCGGCTCATCGGATTTGGATTGCTAAAAATACACAAGGAGTCTTTTTGACGGATGCTGGATCCAATCCATAAGGAAAAGCCCTGGTATCTACTGTATTTAATAACTGTTTATTCATTAGAAAGTATTTGAGGATCGTCCATTATTTTCTGAGGTCTACTCCTCCACCACTGTGTCAGAGAACATAGAAACTTTGACATAACATACACTTCATAGAATTAAAATTAACAGGCTACTTATGTATTATTATTAGAGCACAAAAATCCAGGTGGAGAGCCGGTACATCACACTTCCTTGTTGTTATCATGTCATCGCAATCAGTCGTCCTCAGTCCTCTTGGGTCTTTCTCGAGATCTCGTGTTATTTTATATAATTCTTGCACGATTTTGTATTTGGAACCCTGTTCTTATCCATGCCGCTTCAAAACACAAACGGAGTTGGTACGGATGGTCGCAAGCCTCCATCCGCACTGCATCTGCGATGGACTGCATCTGGAGTCAGTGGAAATCCTGGATTAGACACAATCCTACAGCTGGAGTTCTCTGACCGTGTGCCATGGAGGGCCAAGACCCTACAGGTTCTCTCTTCCACCCAGTCTCTTCAGCTGGTGTTCTCACTGATCAGCTATCGGTGGGAAGCAATTCAGTGCGATCACTAGCTGAAGAGACTGGTTGGAGGTCAAACCTACAGAGTCTTCCATGGAACATGGTTGGAGTGCCCTGTCCTATGGTAAAATTAATCAGTAATGTTACGTCAGTAAATACGATAGTTCACCACCTCTGCTGACAGGCGTTTTATGAATAAAAAAAATCAATCTGCACAGTTTATTGTGTAAATGTTTGACTATTTTCTCCTCATTTTCTCCCTTTTCATCCCTTTCCCCCTTTTCTTCCTCCCTTTTCCTCCTTTTTTCTATTTTTCTAAAAATGTCATCTTATGTTTCCTCATTTATTCCTCATTTTATCCTAATTTTCCTCCTTCCGTCTTCCTTTTCTCCCCTCTTTTGCTCCTTCCCCCTTTTTCTTCATTTAATCCTCTTATTTTTCTTTTCTGCCTCCTCTTTCCTTCATTTTATCTGCGTCTTTCCTCCTGTTTTTTCCAGCCCGACAGTCCGTATCAGGGAGGTGTTTTTTTCCTGACGATTCATTTCCCCACAGATTATCCCTTCAAACCACCCAAGGTTAGTCCGCTAAACACTAAAGACCTCATCCTACAACTTTTATACATCAATAAAACAACCACAAACTCCAGTATTTTCACTACAAAATAAACCAATAAGAACTACAACTACATGTAAGATCAATTATAAAGCAAAAAAATCATCCATTTATTCAATTAATGCATTTTTTTTAGTTTAGAGAATTAATTGACTTCACAGTCCTGTAAAAAGTAAATAAAAGTTTACCATCAGGTTTCAAAGATTTTAGATTGAGGAAAAATAAATTTGATCTGAGAAAACTAAAGCAGAAACAATGAAAATAAATTTAAAAACAAATAAATTAGATACATAGATAATTATCAGAATAAAAATAATCACATTTTTTCTGCCTGTTTCTGTGTTGATGACTTGAAAAAATGATGAAAAAGGAAAGATCAAGTCAACTTTATTTATAAAGCACATTTAAAAACAACCTCTGTTGACCAAAGCGCTGTACAGATGATAACAGAGACATTCTGTGGTTAAAAATGAGGTCAAATGAAATACAGCCATGGACAAAATTGTTGGTACCCCTCTGTTAATGAAAGAAAAACCCACAATGGTCACAGAAATAACTTGAATCTGACAAAAGTGGTAATAAATAAAAATTATATGAAAATTAACCAATGAAAATCAGACGGTGCTTTTGAATTGTGGTTCAACAGAATTACTTTAAAAAACAAACTCATGAAACAGGCCTGGACAAAAATGATGGTACCCCTAGAAAAGATTGAAAATAATGTGACCATAGGGACATGTTCAACCAAGATGTGTCCTCTAATTAACATCACAGGTGTCTACAAACTTGTAATCAGTCAGTCGGCCTATTTAAAGGGTGACAAGTAGTCACTGTGCTGTTTGGTGACATGGTGTGTACCACACTAAACATGGACCAGAGGAAGCAAAGGAGAGAGTTGTCTCAGGAGATTAGAAAGAAAATTATAGACAAGCATGTTAAAGGTAAAGGCTACAAGACCATCTCCAAGCAGCTTGATGTTCCTGTGACTACAGTTGCACATATTATTCAGAAATTTAAGATCCACGGGACTGTAGCCAACCTCCCTGGACGTGGCTGCAGGAGGAGACGGATAATACGAATGGTAACAAAAGAGCCCAGAACAACCTCTAAACATATTCATGGTGAACTCCAAGGTCAAGGTACATCAGTGTCAGATTGCATCATCCGTCGTCGTTTGAGCCAAAGTGGACTTCATGGGAGACGACCAAGGAGGACACCACTGTTGAAAACAAATGATAAAAAAGCCAGACTGGAATTTGCCAGACTGCATGGTGACAAGCCACAAAGCTTCAGGGAGAATGTTCTATGGACAGACGAGACAAAACTGGAACTTTTTGGCAAGGCACATCAGCTCTATGTTCACAGATGCAAAAATGAAGCATACCAAGAAAAGAACACTGTCCCTACTGTGAAACATGGAAGAGGTTCTGTTATGTTCCGGGGCTGCTTTGCTGCGTCTGGCACAGGGTGTCTTGAATCTGTGCAGGGTACAATGAAATCTCAAGACTATCAAGGTACTCTAGAGAGAAATGTGCTGCCCAGTGTCAGACAGCTTGGTCTCAGTCGCAAGTCATGGGTCTCGCAACAGGATAATGATCCAAAACACCCAAGAATGGCTGGGTGAAACATTGGACTATTCTAAAGTGGCCTTCTATAAGCCCTGATCTAAATCCTATTGAAGATCTGTGGAAGGAGCTGAAACATGCCGTCTGGAGAAGGCACCCTTCAAACCTGAGACAACTGGAGCAGTTTGCTCATGAGGAGTGGGCCAAAATACCTGCTGAGAGGTGCAGAAGTCTCACTGACAGTTACAGAAATCGTTTGATTGCAGTGATTGCCTCAAAAGGTTGTGCAACAAAATATTAAGTTAAGGGTACCATCATTTTTCATTCCGGTTCCGGTTCCGCCGGACCGGCGGCGCCACACGAGTCGGCTGCCTGTTGCAACAGCCTTTTTTTTATCTTCCTTCTTCTTTCTACACCTTTCACTCTGTATATATATCACGGACGCACGGATCACGCCGGGGGTCTCCCGGGTCGGCGGACGGAGCCACGGTTTGCAGCGGGAGATGTTACAGCGGGGAGGAGCTAGTGCTAGCTAGCACTTGGCCGCCGCCCGGTGCTAATGGGAAACTCGACATACCGGGAGCTGTAGCGAAAATGACGCGGGTGCCGGGCTGGAGTTTAGGCGGCGTGAAAGAAATATAAGACAGAATAATAAAGAGCGATGGCAAGAACCAAGCAGACCGCCCGTAAAATCTACTGGAGGAAGAAGCCCCCCCCCCCCAGGAGACAGCTAGCCACCAGGGCTGCTCGGAGAGGCGCTCCGGCCACCGGCAGAGTGAAGAGGCCTCGCCGTCACAGGCCCGTGGCTCTGAGAGAGATCTGTCGCTGCCAGAAATCCACGGAGCTGCTCATCCGTAAGCTGCCCGTCCAGCGCCTGGTGAGGGAGATCGCTCAGGACTTCAAGACCGTCCTGCGTTTCCTGAGCTTCGCCGTCATGGCTCTGCAGGAGACCAGCGAGGCCCACCTGGTGGTCTCTTCTTCGCTAAGGGGGTCACCATCATGCCCAAAGACTTCCAGCTGGCCCGCTGCATCCGCGGAGAGAGAGCTTAGACTTTCTGCTGCACATTCACCAGCCATAATGCTCTGCACTGTGTGTCTATATATATATACATTTATAGTAATATGGACATATGTTTACTAGATGTTGTTTTTTCTTGCCTTCTGATTGTTGCTCTGAGTGTTGCTATCCCTATGCTGTTGCAATCCTGGAATTTCCCCATTGTGGGACTAATAAAGGCTTATCTTATCTTATCTTATTTTTGTCCAGGCCTGTTTCATGAGTTTTTGTTAAAATAATTCTGTTGAACCACAATTCAAAAGCACTGTCTGATTTTCATTGGTTAATTTTCATAGAATTTGTATTTATTACCACTTTTGTCAGATTCAAGTTATTTCTGTGACCATTGTGGGTTTTTCTTTCATTAACAGAGGGGTACCAACAATTTTGTCCGTGTGTGTATATATGCATAAAATAAGAAAAGCAGCCAGAAAAAAGTTTAAGACAAATTAAATGGAATAGATTAATAAATAAAAAGTACCAAAGGGTAAAATAAATTAAAAAAAAAAAAAAAAGCGAAGAAAGCGAAGATAACCTAAAAAGATATTTAATTTATTATGGGTGTATTTATGCAAAATATAATTTAATCATAGTTGTATTTTTTTAGGTACATATCTTTGAATTAACCAATAATCTTTTTATTGTGTTCTTTGGCATAATGAGATTAATTTACTTTAATGTGTTTGTTTCTGCTGATTGTGTACAGATGGAAAAATAAAGTTCAATAGAGTATTGTTACTAGGGCGGTGAGATTAGCCGAAATAAAACCAAAACTAGCTTTAGGGGTGTAGAAGTGATGTCATCTTGCTCATGTTTTTCCGTTTTGCTCCTCTCCCTGTTGTGTGGATGTGAGAGCTTCTCATGTACTGCCGCTTTAAGACGTGCCCACAGAGTTACATGTGCGGGCATGTAACTCCACAGTTAGTGCTGTTTGGAAGCAGCAGAACACTGCGAAAAAATTAAAATGGCTTGTAATGAAAAGAAATGTTCTTCGTCCACACAGTATATGATGATTGACTCTTTATTTCATCTGAAGCTGCCAAGAAAAAGCAAGTGAACAACACTGAAACTGCTAACACGTAGATGCCTGAAGCTAAGTTGCTGTTAGCCTCTGACATCATTTCAACAAATTGAGAATCGTCCCTCCAAATATCATCATAAACCTTTCTATATCATTTTACAGCACTGAATAAAGACTTTGAACCAATAATTTGAAGTAGAAATTAAATTAAAAATCTCATGAATTTGTAACTTTTTCTCATAAATTTGTGAATTTTCTCTTACAAATTTGCAACATTTTTCTATAAAATTTGCAACTTTATCCTGTAAATTTTGAAAATTTTGTTCATAAGTTTGAGATTTTTTTTTTTCAAATTTGTAACTTTTCCTCAAAAATCTGTGCTTTTCTCTTACAAATTTGCAACATTTTCTCAAAAAATTTACTACTACTTTCTCATAAATTTTCAACATTTTTCTCATAAATGTACAACTTATGAATTTGAGATTTCTTTTTCAAATTTGCAACTTTTTTGTAGATTTGCATTTTTTTTTCATAAATTTGCAACTTTTTTCCTCATAACTGATCTTTTTTCAAATTTTCTATTTTTTTTTCTTGTAGATTTGCAACTTTTTTCCTGTAAATTTTCAACTTATTTTTAACTTGTCAACTTGCAGCGCTTATCTGGATGCTGGATTTGCAATGTTTCGCATGAAGTTGCTACTTTTTTCCTCAAATTTGGAACTTTTTCTCATAAATTTATTTTTCTCTTGCAAATTTGCAGTTTTTTTTTCTCAAAAATTTGCAACTTTCTTTCTGTAAATTTTAATTTCTTATGAATTTGCAAAACTTTTCTAACAAATTTGTGATTTTTGTCGAGCAAATTTGCACGATTTTTCTATAAAATTTGCAACTTTTTCCTGTAAATTTTCCCAAATTTTCTCATAAATTTGAGATTTATTTTTTTTTCTCCAAATTTGCAACTTTTTGTAGATTTGCAATTTTTTTTTCTCATGAATTTGCAACTTTTTTCCTCGCAACTGATTTTTTTTTTTTTTTCTAATTTTCTGTTTTTTCTCATAGATTTTCAACTTATCAGCTTGCAACACTTATCTGGATGCTGGTTGAATGTTTTTTCTATTTATTTAAATTGTAATTTGTGACTTTTTTTATTTTTAAATTGGCATCTTTCATCATATTTTTTCACCATTATTCTTGCACATTTGTACCTTATTTACATTTATACGTTTGTACCTTATCGTCACTGTCTGATGCAGATTTCGTATATCTAAAACAGACATTTTTTAGGAAATGAGAAAAAACTGTTTCTCATTAATTTAGATTTAGATTTTTTTTAGATTTAGTATACTTTATTGATCCCCAGAGGGGAAATTGAGGGTCATCCACCACCTGGATGGATGAAGCAGCCACGATACGGCGCTATCCCTTAACCATTCACACACACATTCACACCTAGGGCCACTTTAGAGTCTCCAATTAACCTAACTTGCATGTTTTTGGCATGTGGGAGGAAACCGGAGAAATCCCGGAGTAAACCCATGCAAACACGGGGAGAACATGCAAACTCCACACAGATCACTGTTGGTCGGGGGCTGGGATCGAACCCACGATCCCCCGGCCAAGGGTAAACTGTGCTGCCGCAGTGCTAACCACTGCGCCACCGTGCAGCCTTTAGCATTTAGCAGCTACATGATTTATTCACATGGCTTTTCTAATGCTTATAATTGATTTGATATTTGATTTAAAAACATCCAGAGACATAAAGGCTGACCAATAGAATGGGTTTATTAAAAAAGACTAAATTTGGAGATATAAGGTTTGCACCAAACAGTGATGTTATGCTGAATTTGTGAATACTCATCCCCTTTGTTAAAAAATAACAAATCACCTACTGACAGTAGTTCTATTCTTTATTATATTATGCTCACTTACTACCACAGTGATATTGATACCGCACTCTTGTATAATATGGCTTAATTATGAGCCTTGTCAATGAACTATCAGGGAGAATTAATAATTAACCGTGATGCTGATTTAAGGTCAAATTGCTCAGCCCTAATTTTTCTCCACTTTGCAAGTTCTTCTCCTCTTCATTTATCACATGTATTAGACCAGGGGTGTCCAATCATGTGCCATGGAGGGCCAAGACCCTGCAGGTTTTCTCTTCTCCCCAGTCTCTTCAGCAAGTGTTTTCACTGGTCAGCAATCAGTGAGAAGAAGTTCAGTGAAATCTGCTGTTGAAGACACTGGTTGGAGGTAAAGCCTGCAGGGTCTTGGCCCTCCATGGCACATGATTGTACACCCCTATATTCGAGAAAAGTGAAATAAGCAGACTTAAATGATGTATTTTTATGGGGGGGGTTTTTCTGCTCAGGTGGCCTTCACAACCAGAATTTATCACCCAAATATTAACAGTAATGGCAGCATCTGTTTGGATATACTCAGATCTCAGTGGTCTCCTGCGTTAACCATCTCTAAAGGTAAAAATCAAACACTGACATGACTGATGTTATGTTAAACATGTTTATATGTGTACATCTTCAGTTTGTTTTTTCTATTGCCAGTTACATTTGCAGCTTTTTCATAGATCTGTATGTTTTTTAACTCAAATTTGCATATTTTCAACTTTTTTCCTAGTGATCAATTATTTTTTTGCTTAAGAATTTGTGACTTTTCGCATGAATTTTTGACT
Source organism: Pholidichthys leucotaenia (assembly GCA_020510985.1). Classification (NCBI taxonomy): domain Eukaryota; kingdom Metazoa; phylum Chordata; class Actinopteri; order Cichliformes; family Pholidichthyidae; genus Pholidichthys; species Pholidichthys leucotaenia. The sequence goes on from CM035840.1 coordinate 295,780,886, forward strand.
TTTTTTTGTGACTGTGCAACCTTTTTCACATAAATGGGATCCCCCCCACTTATGATTTTTCTCCTCGTAAATTTGTGACTTTTTTCTTCGTAAATATGCAGACTTCTTCCTTACTCTTTTCCCTCATGAATGTGACTTTTCTTATAAATTTGTGTCTTTATTTTCATGTATGTGCAACTGAATTTTATTTTGTGAAACATTTTTACTTGCAAGTTTTTTATTCCTCGCCAGTCAAAACCCAAAGGGGGATTGTGTTACGGGTCAGTCCATCCATCCTTCTGTCCCACTTTTGTGAAATCAATTCGTCCTACAGTTTTGGTCCGATTTGTTTTGAAACCTGGTACCATGGTTTGATATACAACAGGGAAAATAAGTATTGAACACGTCAGCATTTTTCTCATTAAACATATTTCTGATGGAGCCATTGACCTGGCTCCACCCCCACCCACCCCCACGCAACCCGAAAAGGATTAAGTGGAAGAAGATGGATGGCTGGATCAGTAACAACCCAAGTCAACCATACATACAAAGAAATCAAGGCAACTGTGTTCACAAAGCAAGTTTTATTTAATAAAGTGGAATGACACAGGGAATAAGTATTGAACATGCTTGGTGAAATTCATTTAATATTAAGAAGAAAAGCCTTTGTTGATAGTAACAGCTTCCAGATTCCTCCTGTATGGAGAAACTAGGTGCAGGCATTGCTCAGGAGTGATTTTAGCCCATTCTTCCACACAAACTGTCAAACCTTGAAGGTTCCATGGGTGTCTTCTATAAATTTTGATCTTCAGTTCGTTCCATAGATTTTCAATTGGATTCAGGTCAGGTGACTGACTGGGCCATTCTAGTAGCTTTATTTTCCTTCTCTGGAGCCAGTTGAGAGTTTCCTTGGCTGTGTGTTTGGGATCATTGTCTTGTTGAAATGTCCACCCTCGTTTCATCTTCAGCATCTTGTCAGATGGCAACAGGTTCTTATCAAGAATGTCTCTGTACATTCGTCCATTCATCTTTCCTTCAATTATATGAAGTCTGTACCATGTGCTGAAAAACACCCCACACTATAATGATCCCACTAGGGATGTGCCATATCGTATCATTCACAATAATACCAGTATAAATTTTGATACCAGTGTAAAAATGAATATCGCGATATTTGGGGTCTGCTGCATGACAACATCACACCACATAAAAATGGCAAAACATACATGGCACGGCAGCTGCAAGCTCCAAAGTCACACAGTCTCCAGTTGAGTGGAAATATTTAAGTTTCACTTTCTGTTTCAGACTGCTGTCATGTTTTTTTTAAAAAAAAAGGTGCAGCACTGTGGATAATCTGCCTGCATTTTATTCCGCACATCCACAACACGGCTGGAGCGATATTAATATTGGACAATGTGCAGCTCGAAGTGGCTGTAGATTTTTATTGCTTTTATTCAACCATCCAAAGAGAGAGAGAAAAAAATGTGTTCAGTGCAACAAGAGCCAGAAGCCCCAGGACGGGTCCAAGCAACAGGAGTAATGCAGGTAAAGTGATTCAGCATACAACCCAACCTCTGTGTGCATTTAAGATGTAATGGTTTACATTATTTTCTTGTAATATTTGAAACAGAACTTAAAAAATATTTTAAACTAAATCTGAGCTGCTGTTTATAAAATGGAGAAATAAGAGTTTTTGTTTTTCCTGAATATGTTGAAGGTAAATAATGCTGGTCTGTGAAACTATTCTTTTTGCATAAATTTAAAAGGAAAAAAAAACTACATTCTAATATCATGGAAAATATCATTGTGAAAATTCACAGAAATATTGTGATATCGTTTTTAGGCCATATTGTCCACCCCTAGCTTCCACCTCTAAACTTCACTGTTGGTATGGTGTTTTTGGGCTGATGTACAGTGCCATTTCTCCTCCAAAACATGCTGTGTGTTGTGGCATCCAAAACGTTCACTTTTGGTCTCATCTGACCAGACTATATTCTCCCAGTATTTTACTGGCTTGTCCAAATGTTGTGCAGCAAACTTTAAAACAGCAATGGAGTCTAGCGAGGTGAGCGGGCATAGAGCCCATGTCGGTTGAGTGCATTACTTATTGTTTTCTTTGAAACAGCAGTACCTACTAACTCCAGGTCTTTCTGTAACTCTCCACCAGTGGTCTTTGGCTCTTGGATAACTCTTCTTTTTTTTTTTTTATTTAAGTTTTTGTAAAGGGTATACATGTCATTACAGCATTGCATTGTTTACATTTTCATCACATATTCCCCCTTTTTTTTGTTTTTTGACAATGTTGGAAAAAAATTATTACAGCACCCTTTTTTTAAGTGAAAGAAAAAGAGAAATTAAAAGAAGAACCAAAACAAACCAAACCAAACAAAAAAAAAAATAAAAGAGCAGAAAAATAAAAGAGAATCTGAGTAGCGTTGGAGCAAAGAGAGGTGCCATTATTGAAATGGTGTTTGTCAAAGATTAGATCTGATGGAAGACACATATGAGTTCCAGGGTTGCCAAAAGTTCAAGAACCCATCCATGTCCTGTCTCAGTGCAAATGTCAACTTTTCCATCGAATAAATGTCCTGAATCATGTTAATCCAATCTTCAGGTGTAGGACAGTCTTTCAACATCCATTTTTTTGTTAGAGCTTTTTTACTTGCCAATATTAAAACAGTGAATAAGTATTTTTCCCCTCGTCTTTCCAGTGATTCCGGTAGTAAACCCAAATACAAAGTTACAAAAGAAAAGGGAACTGTTACTTTGAATATTTTCCCCAATATTGTCTGTACATTGGTCCAATATTGGTGGATAACTGGGCATGACCAAAACACATGAAAATGATTTGCAGTCTCTTCACCACACAAGCGCCAACACTTCAGCCCCTTACGAGTAAATTTGTTTTGTGCAGGTGTTCTGAAAAATCTTACCAAATTTTTCCATCCAAATTCTCTCCACTGCAGGGATGAGGTACTTTTCCATTGTTGTTTATTTAGCTTTTCCCATATTTCCAGTTGTAAAGTGAAATTCCCCTCTTTTTCCCATCTCTCTTTTATATATGATGTGTTGTCTCCTTTTAAGTCTTGAAGACCATGGTATATTTTAGAAATGTATCTGATCCCTGGGATCCCTTTATATGCCGTTAAGAAAACCTTCAGAACACCTGACTGGACCCTTTCCAAATCCTCCTTTTTAAGTATTTTGTTTATGTGATGTCTAAGCTGAAAAAGCCTGTAAAGGTCTTGATTTACTAGACCTTGTTTTTTCAAATCTTCAAAACTTCTTAAAGTTTGCCCTTTAAAAAAATCGTAATATTTTATCAGTCCATTCTCTTTCCACTTTTTAAATCTAGTGTCTGTTTTATTAGGTGTAAAGTCCTGATCATAGAAGATCCATTGCAATAATCGATAGGGTTCTTTAGTTTGATTCTCTCTGACTATCTAAAACCAAGTTTTTAGCGGGGTCTCTATCCACGGGTTAGTGTTATTCAAATGTTTAGGTAAGGCATTATTCCCTATTATCGCCTGTAGGGGAATGTCACTTGTTATTTGGCATTCTATCTCCTTCCATTGTGCAGCGTAGAATGGGTTACATATCTCTACTAAAGTTTTAATTTGCGCAGCTTTAAAATAGTCCCTGATATTTGGCAGCGCGAGCCCACTTTTGTCTTTGTTTAGCTGTAGGGTTCTATATCTGATTCTAGGTCTCTTGCCCTGCCATATGAATCTTGAGATCCTTCTGTCCAGTTCTTGCCATGTTTTTTGGGAGGTTCTACCGGTATTGTTTGGAAAGGTATAGAAGACGTGGAAGTATATTGTGCAGTACCCAAGAATGGTATCATATTCTGTCTTGCTAGATCAGATTTTATTTTTGCCATCAGTGGATCATAGTTTAGTGTTATAATTTTGTTGAGTTGTTTTGGGATATTGACCCCCAGATATTTCATAGATTCCATCTCCCAGTTAGTTTTGAGTTTGCTTAGTAAATATTGATTTGGGTCATAGTTGAATGTTAAAATTTGGGTTTTATGCATGTTTAATTCGTACCCCGATAACTCTACATACTCTGAAAAAACTGAGATTAGTTCTGGAAAAGAGGTGTCCGGCTGCCCCAGGTATATTAAAATGTCATTGGCAAAGAGTGCTATTTTATGTTCCTTCTGATCAAGTGTAATACCTTGAATTTTTTGATTCTGTCTTATCCATTGGCTCAGAGATTCTATGAAGATTGCAAAGAGCAGTGGAGACAAGAGCAGCCCTGACGACATCCTCTTTCCAGTTCAAAAGATGATGATAATTTACCGTTAATCCTTATTTTAGCTGTTGGTTTTTTATATAATGCCTGGATAGTTCTAATGAAGTTATTATGAAAATTGAAACTGGATAAGATTCTATATAGGAAAGACCAGTCAACCAAATCAAATGCTTTTTCAGCATCTAATCCCAATATGGCTGCATTTAAATTATATTTTTTTATATGATGAATTATGTGTAAAGTGCGTCTAATGTTATCTTGTGTTTGCCTTTGTCTTATAAAACCTGTTTGGTCTAAATGAATTAATTCTGTCAGTATATTTTCTAACCTTTTGGCAAGGATAGCGGTAAAAAGCTTATAGTCCTGATTTAACACACTGATTGGTCTGTAGTTGGAGCAGTCGAGTTTATCCTTTTCAGGTTTAGGTATGACTGCAATGACCCCTTCTCTCCAGGAGGGGGGGGATTTCCCCTGAGTGGAGGACATAGTTAAATGTTTTCAGGAGGAGAAGAGATAGTTGCTGTTTAAAGGTTTTGTACCACTCTGCTGTATAGCCATCTGCTCCTGGGGATTTGTTAGCTTTAAGTTTCATAATTGCTTTTTCTAATTCTTTAGGTTATATTTCTGACAGTAGTGTTTTATTTTGTGACTCGGTAAGTTGGGGAAGATTTAATGTATTTAGGAAGGCTTCGGATGCGTTTTTGTGTTTTTTGAGGGAGTATAAGTTCTTTTAGTAGTTCTCAAAGCTTTTAAGAATTTCCTGAATTCTAAATTTTATTTCCTTTGATACTGGGTCTCTGATTTTGTAGATTGCTCTCTCCATTTGTTGTTTCCTCAATTTGTAGGCTAGTAATTTTGCCAATTTGCTACCTGTTTCATAATATTTTTGTTTCAGAAATGTAAGTTTCTTCTGGATTTCTATTGTGTAGATCTCATTTATTTGTTTTTTAATTTCCTTAATTTTGAGCGAGTCATTAGAATGAGTGTTGTCTTTGTGCTCTTTTTCTAGTTTCTTAAGTTCTGACTCTAATGTGATTAGTTTTTCTTGTCTCAAGTTTCTTTTGGGTTGCCAGTTTTGTCATAATCTTTCCCCTTATTACAGCTTTGCATGCGTCCCACAGTCTTAAAGGGGATACTTCTCCATTATCATTTTCTTCCAAATATCTGAGAATATCTGATTCCAATTCATCTTTCAGTGGTCCTTTCAGCACATTTGAATTTAACCTCCAAGAAAATGTATTGTTTGTGTATTTTTGGATATTTAAGTCCATATAGATCGGACTGTGGTCAGAGAGATCCATCAGTCCTATTTTACATGTTTTTACTCTTCCAATGTCTCTATTAAACATAAAAAAATAGTCAATCCTTGAGTATGATGAATGTGGTGCTGAGTAAAATGTATAATCTTTTACACTGGGGTTGAGTTCCCTCCACACGTCACAGATTCCCATTTCTTTTAGTAGCATCCGAGTTTTTCTACTTTGAGTGTTATTTTGATGTGGAGAATTATCTGATGCATCCCAGTATGGATTCAGTCTTAGATTGAAGTCTCCACCACATATCACTAAACCTTTGGCTTTAGTTATCATTACGTCAAATACATTTTTATAAAATTTCCAGTTAGCCCCTGGAGGTGCATATACATTCAGCAGGGTGATATCTTCTCCCTCTAGCCGACCAAGTACCATGCTAAATCTCCCTTCTTTATCTTTGTGTTCTGAATTTTTTTCAAGCATAATTTTGGTTGAGATCAATGTCGCTACCCCCTCCTCCTCCCTGATTTATATGAGGATGAAGAGATCAGTTTAAACCCTTGTCTATTAAGTTTAGTGTGCTCCAAGTCTGTTAGGTCGGTTTCCTGTAAAAATATTATTCCTGCTTTCTTTTTTCATTTTGCCAAGAATCTTGGATCTTTTAACTGGATTCAGGATCCCTTTTACATTATATGAGATTATTTTGGTTACACCCTGTTTCTCCATTGTATTGTCTTATTTAGTATAACAGTGTGGTGGCCCTCTTTTATGCTACTCAGAAACTGAAAGAACATTAAGAACATAAAAAAACATTAAGAACATAGTACGGTATATAAAACTTTAAAACAAAAAACTGTCAAAAGGTCTTCCTGAGCTGAGGTCTTTTTAGTGACCTTAGAAGAGCCTTGCTGGTGTGTTGGCTCTGAGGGAAATTCCTCAAACTCTGTTACGTGTTGAGGGCCCTCTCTTACCACTGTAAGTTGTCCCATGTTTTTAACATGAATTTCAGATCCCAATCTGAACTTGTAATGATTTTTTTTTTTTTTTATGCCTATACCCTATGAAATTGTGCGCAACCTCCCACCACCATCACAGCAAACAATCACATTAATACAGTATTTGTTAGTGTGGAGAGTTCATGTGGTTCATTGTCACATTTCTATTTCAACAAGTTTTTTTTTTTCCTTTTTTTTTTTTTTAAAGACTTACTTGTTTCTAATATTATGACTGTTCCATGAAATGTTTTATCACTTGCTGATTCTGCATCTCCTTTAATGTTTGTTACCTTGTAGGAGGAGGGTTGGATGCGCAGATTGACTAAAAATATTGTTATTCCCTCCTGAAAGCGTTCAGTTTTTCCTTATAGCCCTGGCGCTGGGTTTCCCACTGCTGGCCCGTGGATTTTGAGGGTCTCTGTGTGCACCACGTTTGAGCCTTGATTCTTTCGATCGGGTCTACTGCGGGTTTATACACCGTTACCAGGAGCCCTCTTCTCGCCATATCCCTGGTTGCTTCTTCCGCCGAATTGTAGAGACACGTTTCTTCCCCATAAAAAACCCGCAGCTTCGCTGGAAATGGAGTTTGAAAGCGCAGTTTCTTCTCTCTTAGTACCTTTGTAGCGTTGTTGTATTCCCGATGCTTTTTAAGGACCTCCGGGGCGTAGTCGTGCTCCACAAAAACCTTTCTTTCTTGGTGCATAAATCCTTTTTTCTGTCAAGCCAGTCTCAAAACCTCTTCTTTTGTTCTGAAGTTGGAAAACTTCACCACCACCGATTGTGGAGGCGCTTCCGCCGACGGCCTTGGGGCTAATGAACGGTGCGCCCTTTCTATCTTCAAGTCGGTGGATTGGGGAATTTCCAACGTCTCTCTCAGTATGGATTCCACGCATGCAGCCATTGTGGTGAAACTGACCTCAACTCCTTGTTTCAGACCATGAATTCTTATGTTGGCCCTTCTTAGTCTTCCTTCTTGGTCGGTTAGCTTAGCCTCCAGTCTTGTCTGTCATTTAAGTAAATCCAGCACGGTTTCTTCCAGCCCTTTTATTCTTTCCTCTGCTTCCATGATTCGGTCCTCAGCCTGGTCCACTCTGTTGTTTGTCCTTTTTATTTCGTCTTTAATTTCACGAAATTCGGCCCAACACTCTCGGCGAAATTCTCTTAATTCTTGAATTATCGTTTTTAAGCTAACCGTGTTGCTAGCCTCATTCGGCTCCTCTGTTTCCAAGTGGATGTCCTCCAGGTCAGATTCTCCGGCCGATGCGCGTCTTGGCCTGGCAAATGTCGATCCCTTCTGTTTTCCTTTAGGCATAATGACTTTGTCTTTTGATTTTCACTCTTCCAAAAATCCGTTAAATCTGATTTTCAAGGTATTTTCACGGATGGGGTCTTGGAGCTTCAGCGTTAAGCTGTTATCATCATGGTGTCCAGACCGGAAGTCCTGGATAACTCTTCTGATAATTCTTTTGACTCCTCTGTCAGAAATCTTGTGAGGAGCTCCTGGTCGTGACCGGTTTATAGTAAAATGATGTTCTTTTCACTTCCGAATGATGGCTCCAACAGTGCTCACTGGAACATTCAGCAGTTTAGAAATGTGCCTGTTAGCAATGCCATCATTATGTTTTGCAACAACAAGGTTGCAAAGGTCTAGAGCAGGGCTGTTCAGTTGGGCCACAATTTGAAATCAAGACATGCAACTGGGCTGCACAAATTTCAAACCAACACAAATCAGTATGACGGAAAAATATTCACTTTTTATTCATTGGCTTGGTTTTAAATGTGTGCTTGGAACATGACAAAGGCTGATCAAAAGTGCATAAAACACAATAACAGTGCTGGGGTTGAGCAGAACTTGAAGTAGTAGAAATATTTTTCCTCTTGAACAACAAATAAATAGAATTGGGGGGGGGACAAAATTCTATAAATAACCATTTTTTGTCACATCTTACTCAAGTCATGTCTCAAAGTGCATAAAAACTCAATGTGCACTGTTAGTAGCATTAAAGGAAACCAGTACTGGTCATTATAACAACATTAATCATGCTTTAGGTATTACTTGCAAACCAAAAATGTGTTTATTCAGTAAAAACAACTCCTTAGAGTCAGTATACTGAATAATTTTATACCATGAAAATCGCTCGGTCAAAACTAATGGGGAGCAGCCATTGCCAGCCGGAAGTGATGTACACTCATTGATTCAAGCTTTACCGTGGACAAGTAAACGTGTTCAGCAGATGCTCAATGGGCCGAGATGTGAGTTGAAAACGGTGCAAAATCTGCACAAATATATATTGCACAAACCATCCTTGGGAATTTCCTTCATTGACGGCATGATCCACAAGTACCTCTGGGGACCAGCAGCTGAAGGGGACCTGACAAACAGGCAAGTTCCCAGTCAAGTAACTTCAGAACACGTTGAACAAATCTCGATATACTAGAATTTTATTTCATTAAATTACAGACGTGGACAAAATTGTTGGTACCCCTCTGTTAATGAAAGAAAAACCCACAATGGTCACAGAAGTAACTTGAATCTGACAAAAGTGGTAATAAATAAAAATTCTATGAAAATTAACCAATGAAAATCAGACAATGCTTTTGAATTGATAATGTATGTTAACAACAACTGGTGCAGACCGGGACATATCACTGTTAAACAACGACACTGCAGCAAAGACATTGAGTTGCTAGCTGTTAGCATGAGGCCTACATATCTCCCGAGAGAACACTCACACGTGATCTGCATTGTTGTTTATGCAAATCCGACGGCGAACGCTGGGACAGCGCGTGACGTCATCCATTCAGTAACCAGCAGGCTGCAGACAGAACACCCAGATGCTCTTCTCCTCATCTCAGGCGATTTCAACCACGTTTCACTGTCTCCCATTCTGCCCACTTTCACCCAGTATGTCACATGCCACACTAGAGACAATAAAACACTGGACTTATTCTACGCAAACACTAAGGAGGCGTACACCTCATCACAACTCCCCCCACTTGGGAGATCGGATCACAACTTGGTTCATCTCCGGCCGGTGTACAAACCCCTAGTGCACAGACAACCTCCGGCCATGCACACTGTGGAGTTATGGTCTGAGGAGACAATGGACACTCTAAAGGACTGTTTTGAAGCCACTGCCTGGAAGCAGCTCTGCGATCCACATGGTGAGGACATCGATGGCCTCATTCACACCTTCACGGGCTACCTCAGCTTCTGTGTGGACAAATCCGTTCCCACCAAGACCATACGGCGTCACTCAAACAACAAACCCTGGATCAACCCTGAGATAAAAACACTTCTGAGAGAGAAGAAGAGGATCTTCAGGTCGGGGAACAGGGAGATGCTGAAGTCCGTACAGAGGGAGCTGAGGAGAAAGATCAGAGAAGGCAAGGACAGCTTCAGGAAGAAGATGGAGGACAAGCTGCAACAGAGTGACATCAGCGGGGTCTGGAGAAACCTCAAAACCATCTCGGGGCTCCAGAATACCTCCCCCCAGGCCACGGGGGGCAGGGAGTGGGCGAACAACCTGAATCTGTTTTTCAATAGATTTGACCAACCGCCCTCCCCCCTGTCTGCACAACAACCACTGCTGCCTCTAAGAAATCAAGTCCTGCTGCCCACTCCCCACTCCACCGACACCCCCCCCACTCCCAACACACAGCCCCCCATCCTGACCCTGACCAAGACCCAGGTGAGGACGGAGCTGAGGAAGATCAAGGCGAGGAAGGCGTCGGGACTGGACGGCATCAGCGCAAAGCTCCTCAAGTCCTGTGCAGACCAGCTGTGTGGGATTGTGACGTATATCTTCAACATGAGCCTGAAACTGGGGAGGGTACCACAGCTGTGGAAAACATCTTGTGTGGTACCTGTACCAAAAACTTCCCACCCCAAAGACCTGAACAGCTACAGACCGGTGGCCTTGACGTCCCACTTGATGAAGACCCTGGAGAGACTGCTCCTTGCTCATCTCCGCCCCCTGGTGGAACCAGCGATGGATCCACTCCAGTTCGCCTACCAGCATGGCATTGGGGTGGAGGATGCGGTGATCTTCCTCCTTCACCGTTCTCTGTCCCACCTGGAGAAGCCCGGGAATATGGTGAGGATCATGTTCTTTGACTTCTCCAGTGCTTTCAACACCATCCAACCGATGATCCTGAAGGACAAGCTGCTGCGCGCAGGGGTGGACCAGCACCTGTCATCATGGATCCTGGACTACCTCACGAACCGGCCTCAGTTTGTGAGAACCCGGGACTGTGTTTCCGACACGATCATCAGTAGCACGGGGCCCCCCCCCCAGGGAACGGTGCTGGCTCCCTTCCTGTTCACTCTTTATACTGCGGACTTCTCACACAACACAACACACTGCCATCTACAGAAGTTCTCTGATGACTCTGCGATCGTTGGTCTCATCTCCAACGGAGATGAAGCTGAGTACAGAGGGCTTATCCAGGACTTTGTGGACTGGTGCCATCGGAACTGCCTCCAGATCAACGCGAGGAAAACTAAGGAGCTGGTGGTGGACTGCCGCAGGCATGGGCAGCCCCTCACAGCACCAGTAAATATACAGGGAACAGACATCGAGATGGTGACATCCTATAAGTACCTGGGTATTCATCTGAACAATAAACTAGACTGGTCACACAATACTGACGCACTCTACAAGAAGGGACAGCGCAGGCTGTTCCTGCTGAGGAGACTCAGGTCTTTTGGTGTACAAGGGGCGCTGCTGAAGTCATTCTATGACACGGTGGTGGCATCAGCCATCACTTTTGGAGTGGTCTGCTGGGGCAGTGGCATTACTGCAGCCGATAGGAAGAGACTGAACAAACTGATTAAGAAAGCTAGCTCTGTCCTGGGGCAGCGCCTTGATCCGATGGAGGAGATAGGAGAGAGAAGGACGGTGGCTAAACTGTCATCTCTGCTGGAGTCCGAGTTCCACCCTATGCAGGACATACTGGGAGCTCATTTAGCAGCAGACTACATCATCCCAGGTGCACAACCGAGAGGTTTCGTAGGTCCTTCCTACCAACGGCTGTCAGACTGTACAACCTAAGCAGGGCTGCTCGCAGAGATAGCAAAAAGACGTAACAAACTAATAGTTTTTTTTGAATGCAAAAGATGCAATAGACTTACACAATGGTCCCCTCCGGCATACAACTAGGAACATACCGGTCGCTATGGAGGGTGAGAATATGTATGGGCACATAATCATACCATGTAGGATAACTAAGTAGACGGTTATGCTGTTTCATCCCACCTAGCAACAATGCTCTGCACTGTGTGTGTTTATATATTTCCATATTTATTCCATCTAGCTACAATGCTCCGCACTGTGTTTTTATTTATCTACATATTATTCCATCTAGCTACATTGCTCCGCACTGTGTGTGTTTATATACTTGCATATTTATTCCACCTAGCTGCAATGCTCCGTACTGTGGGTGTTTATATATTTACATATTTATTCCATCTAGCTACAATGCTCTGCACTGTGTTCATATATTCATATATTTATTCCATCCAGCTACAATGCTCTGCACTGTGTTCATATATTCATATATTTATTCCATCCAGCTACAATGCTCTGCACTGTGTGTCTGTGTGTGTGTGTGTGTATATACAGTATACTATATTTTATAGTAATATGTACATATGTATATTAGCTGCTCTTGCTTGCTTGTTTTTTTTTTTTTTTTTTTTTTTTTCTTGCCTTCTGATTGTTGCTGTGAGTGTTGCTATCCCTGTGCTGTTGCAATCCTGGAATTTCCCCGTTGTGGGACTAATAAAGGCTTATCTTATCTTATCTTATCTTAATTGTGGTTCAACAGAATTATTTTAACAAACAAACTCATGAAACAGGCCTAGACAAAAATGATGGTACTGTAGAAGAGCTGGAAATAACGAGGCGGTTTTGTATCATAAAAGCAGAGTCTTTAATGAATAACTCTTCTATCTTGTCTCATCTGGTGCAGAGCTTGGCAGAAGGCAAAGAGGAAGAATTCTGCCCAGCTCGCTGGTTAAATACAGGCACACATCCAAGACATGCAAAACACAAGCTGAAATCCCCCGTTATCTAAATCCCCCATTAGGCCTGTTAACTCCTCCCTTCGTCTTGGGAGGTGATGGGAAAACCTCTCCTCGCCTTGGGGGGTGAAGGTGTGAAGTCTGTTACCGCCGCGTCCTGTGATGTCGTTGGTCTTCACACGGCGGTGAGATTCCTTTGTCCCTTTCAGAGGTGTGAAGTTCCTTTGTATATTCTGTCCCAAACATTTCCACATGCTCTAACAAATGTAGGTATGGAATATATGAGTAATATATACCACAGGCCCCCCAAACAACTATGAAAAGACACAGAAAGATTCACAGTCTAGGGTAATTACTAAGACATACTACGTGTTACAGCTGTTGCCACAGAAGAACTTTTAAGCAACCATGCTCCTAAGAGAGTTCAGTGAAAACATAACAGCATAGTATAATCACAAGTCAGTCCTAAACTGTTGCGGCACAATTAGCGAAAAAAAAAAATTGCAGAGTGGTGTTATCAGTCCTTGTGCAGTCTGGGTTTCAATCTTCTCCCAAAGCTGCTGTAGTTTGGTTTAGGCGTCCTGCTGGGACCTTCTTGTGAGGAATCTGCAGTGTGGGAAGGAGAGAGATTATCTGTTCCCTGCCTGGGGGCTGAGACTTTTTCCTTGGGGGGGTCTACCTCGCCGAGGTGCTCGAGCCAGCTGTGCAGGTTCGTCTCTCAACAAGAAGGCAGGTTTGAGTCTGTCAATGCTGACCGTTTCATTTCTATCCCCATAATCAAGCACAAAGTGTTTGTCACCATTTTCCAGCACTCTGAACGCACCATCGTATACTGGGCGTAACGTTGGTTTAAGGGCTTCATGCTTAACAAAAACAAACTCTGCGTTTTTTAAAGTTTGAGGAACAAAAACTCGTGGAAAGGAGTGATGAACTGGACCGTGGAGAGAGTCCTGTCTGTTACTGCCTAAAAACCTTGGGACTGGGAGATGCCCTGGTTCCGGGTTTTCTGGTAAAAATTCACCTGGTAGTCTGATAGGCTGGGCAAAGACTAATTCTGCAGGGGAAGCGTCTAAATCCTCTTTAGGTGCCGCACGCAACCCCAATAAAACCCAGGGAAGTTTATTTACCCAATTTGTGTCCGTTAATGAGGCTCTGAGGGCGGCCTTTAGGGACCTGTGAAAACGCTCGCATAACCCATTAGCCTGAGGGTAATAAGCGGTGGTACGGTGAATTGTTGCCCCTAAACTGTTGGACATGGCTGACCAGAGCTCTGAGAAAAATTGAGGTCCCCTATCTGACGTGATGTCTGATGGGACGCCGAAACGTGCCACCCAATTAGTTAGAAAAACGCGAGCGACTTCCTCCGCTGTAGTTGCCGCTAGAGGGACTGCCTCTGGCCAGCGCGTGGTGCGGTCTATCATTGTTAGCAAGTGTGTGAAACCCTGGGAGGAAGGCAGCGGCCCCACGAGGTCGACATGAATGTGGTTGAACCTTCTAGCAGGGATGGGAAAAGGCTCCAGAGGGGCTTTTGTGTGTTTGTGTACTTTGGCGCGCTGACAAGGAATGCAAGTTTTTGCCCATTCTTTTACGTTTTTGCGCAGGCCTGGCCACACAAACTTTTCGGCAACCATTTTGACCGAGACGCGCACACCTGGATGCGCGAGGGAGTGAATTGCGTCGAAAATACGGCGGCGCCAGGCAGCCGGTACTAACGGGCGAGGTCGGCCGGTTGAAACATCGCATATTAGGGGGGGCACGCCGTCGCGCAACCCTTTTTTCTCCAGCCTTAACCCTGTTGGTCCAGACAGGAGCGCGCGCACATCCGCATCACTACCTTGTTCTTCCGCCATGGCTGCATAATCTATCCCTTCATGGATAGGTGCTGCATATGTGTTTGCGTTAGAGAAAAGCTCAGCTGCTGAAGCAGTGTAATCTGTCTCCTCGCGCTCTGGCCGTGCCACAGCGCGAGAGAGACAGTCCGCTACTACGTTAAGTTTGCCCGCAACATGTCGAATGTCTGTGGTGAACTCTGAAATCGCAGCTAGCTGTCTTTGTTGTCTGCCCGACCAAGGTTCTGAAATTTTAGCCATAGCGAAAGTGAGCGGTTTATGGTCCACAAAAGCCGTGAAACTCCGCCCTTCTAATCAAAACTGGAAGTGGCGGCTGGACAAATGGAGCACCAGCAGCTCCCTGTCAAAAGTGCTGTATTTGCGTTCCGTCGGGTTTAGCGATTTGCTAAAGAATGCTAAAGGTTGCCAGACCCCCTTGACAAGTTGCTCTACAACTGCCCCTATGGCCAAGTCTGAAGCATCTGTGGTTAGAGCAATGTGGGCCGAGGGATCTGGATGGACTAACATTGTGGCATTAGCTAGGGCGTTTTTAACTTCCGCAAAAGCGCGTTCGCGTTCTGGGGTCCATTCGACCGCGTTGGAAACTTTCTTTTTTTTGAGCGCGTCATACAGGGGTTGCATGAGCTGAGCTGCATGAGGGAGGAAACGGTTGTAAAAAATTAACCATCCCCAAAAATTCCTGTAGCGATTTGACCGTTTGGGGCCGTGGAAAACCTTCTATCGCATGAATTTTGTCTGGAAGCGGAACTGCCCCTTTCGGGGAGACTCTATGTCCCAAAAAATCAATTTGCGATACGCCGAATTTGCATTTGGCTGGATTAATTATTAATCCGTGTTCTTCTAGCCTCTGAAAAACGGTAGTGAGATGCTGCTCGTGCTCTTCCTCAGATGAGCTGGCTACCAGCATGTCATCGAGGTAGACGAAAACAAAGGGGAGGTCGCGTAAGACTGCGTCCATCATACGTTGAAAAGTCTGAGCAGCACCTTTGAGGCTGAAAGGCATTCGCAGGAATTCAAAAAGGCCGAAAGGGGTTATAACCGCTGTTTTAGGAATGTCTTCAGCTCGGACTGGGACTTGGTGATAACCGCGGACTAAGTCTATTTTTGAAAAAATGCGCGCACCCGCTAAATGTAGTGAAAAGTCCTGTATGTGAGGTATGGGGTAGCGGTCATGCGCTGTAGCGTTGTTTAATCTGCGGTAATCTCCGCACGGTCTCCAAGAACCGTCGGATTTCGGAACCATGTGAAGCGGCGAAGCCCAAGGGCTCTTCGAGCGTCTAACAATGCCCAATTTTTCGAGAGCTGCAAACTCGTCCCTTGCTATGTTGAGCTTGGCCGCGTCTAAGCGGCGAGCTTTGGCAAAAACGGGAGGTCCCGTTGTTGGAATGAAGTGTTTAACCCCGTGTTTGGCTACAGTGGCTGAAAATTTTGGGGTTGTGAGTGCTGGAAATTGGGTGAGGAGTTGCTCAAACTTACCTCCTGCCGTGGTGACGTTGGCCTGCACAGGTGGTGGAGAGACTCGAGCTGAGCATGGAATAGAAGCAAAAGAAGAAAATCAGCGTCTAACAAGTTAAAACTCACCGCCGCTACAACAAATGTCCATCTGTAGCTGCGGCCGTGAATGAGGAGGTGCAGGCTCTTTTCACCGAACGTGTCGATGTCAGAACCGTTGGCTGCCACTGCTCCATTGCCCCGGGTGCCCATGGCTCGATCTGCGTGGGAGGGCATGATGAAACTCAGCTGAGCTCCCGTGTCGATGAGGAACTGCTTGCCTGTGTGTCCATCCGTCACATATAACAGCTTGTTTTTCTCGCCGAGAACCGCTGCCGTTAACGGCCCTCGGCTTGGGCGTTTTCCCGACATCGTGAACTTGCAGGGGGGAACGCATTTGTGGGCTTTCTCGGCAAAGTGTTGGTGATAATAACAGACGTCGATCTGTTTGTTACGCTTGGGCCGCGCCGCTGTCACCGTGGGTTGTGGCTCTCCATGGCTCGGGGCATCAGTTTTGAGGTCCGCGGATGCCGCTGTAGGTGTCCGCTCCTTGCAGGCGTTGACGAGCCGATAAGCCTCGCTGGCCAGTGTGCGGAAGTCTTGGTGGGTGTCGCACTTCATATTGGCGAGTGTCCCTCTCATGTGTGGTGGAAGCGTGCTGAGGAAAATAAACTGGAAAAGGAAATTGTCGTTGTCCTCCTCCTTAAGCTGCAGCAAATCCTCCATGAGGGCCTTCGGATTGCCCCCTTTGTGGCCGTGCCAGGATCCTCTCGGCTCTTTCCTCCGCTGGTGGGACATAGTTCGCCACAATGGTCGCCTTGAGCGTCTCATACTTGTCCCGGGCTGGTGGTCGCCGGATCAAGCTCTGCACACACCTCGAAGTGGCGGAGTCGAGCTTGGAGACGATATGGTAGAATTTTGTATCGTCTGCTGTGATGCCCGCCAGTATGAACTGGGCTTCAGCTTGTAGAAACCAAGAGGCGGGGTCTTCTCGCCAGAAGTCTGGCAGCTGGACAGCGACGGCGTTCGTGCACACCATCACTGTTGTGCCCGCTGGGTGAGAGTGCCTTGCCTCGGCTCTCACGGCGGTGCTGGAGCTCGGTTGAGCTCTCTCGGTACCCTCTGCCGGGGGGGAAAGCTGTCTGCTTGTTCCCTCGTCTGCGTTGTCGCTGGCGTAAGTCAGATTCGCCACGGATGAGTCGCTTGAAGAACGCCTCATGTCCATACTCGCGTCAAGGTCACCAGTGTAGAAGAGCTGGAAATAACGAGGCGGTTTTGTATCATAAAAGCAGAGTCTTTAATGAATAACTCTTCTATCTTGTCTCATCTGGTGCAGAGCTTGGCAGAAGGCAAAGAGGAAGAATTCTGCCCAGCTCGCTGGTTAAATACAGGCACACATCCAAGACATGCAAAACACAAGCTGAAATCCCCCGTTATCTAAATCCCCCATTAGTCCTGTTAACTCCTCCCTTCGTCTTGGGAGGTGATGGGAAAACCTCTCCTCGCCTTAGGGGGTGAAGGTGTGAAGTCTGTTACCGCCGCGTCCTGTGATGTCGTTGGTCTTCACACGGCGGTGAGATTCCTTTGTCCCTTTCAGAGGTGTGAAGTTCCTTTGTATATTCTGTCCCAAACATTTCCACATGCTCTAACAAATGTAGGTATGGAATATATGAGTAATATATACCACAGGTACCCTTAATGTTTTGTTGCACAACCTTTTGAGGCAATCACTGCAATCAAACAATTTCTGTAACTGTCAATGAGACTTCTGCACCTCTCAGCAGGTATTTTGGCCCACTCCTCATGAGCAAACTGCTCCAGTTGTCTCAGGTTTGAAGGGTGCCTTCTCCAGACGGCATGTTTCAGCTCCTTCCACAGATCTTCAATAGGATTTAGATCAGGGCTTATAGAAGGCCACTTTAGAATAGTCCAATGTTTCGCTCTTAGCCATTCTTGGGTGTTTTTAGCTGTGTGTTTTGGATCATTATCCTGTTGTGAGACCCATGTCCTGCGACTGAGACCAAGCTGTCTGACACTGGGCAGCACATTTCTCTCTAGAATACCTTGATAGTTTTGAGATTTCATTGAACCCTGCACAGATTCAAGACACCCTGTACCAGATGCAGCAAAGCAGCCCCAGAACATAACAGAACCTCCTTCGTGTTTCACAGTAGGGACAGTGTTCTTTTCTTGGTATGCTTCATTTTTGCATCTGTGAACATAGAGCTGATGTGCCTTGCCAAAAAGTTCCAGTTTTGTCTCGTCTGTCCATAGGACATTCTCCCAGAAGCTTTGTGGCTTGTCAACATGCAGTTTGGCAAATTCCAGTCTGGCTTTTTTATGATTGGTTTTCAACAGTGGTGTCCTCCTTGGTCATCTCCCATGAAGTCCACTTTGGCTCAAACGATGACGGATGGTGTGATCTGACACTGCTGTACCTTGACCTTGGAGTTCACCATGAATGTGTTTAGAGGTTGTTCTGGGCTCTTTTGTAACCATTCATATTATCCGTCTCCTCCTGCGGCAACGTCTAGGGAGGTTGCCTACAATCCCGTGTGTAACACTGACACCTACTGTGTGTAACACTACTTTAGGTGCAGTCTTGTACCCTTTTGGCAGTATTGGGTATGGCAGTGTAGTTACCTTTAACCTTACCACCTGGACAGAAAGGGACAATTGGGCCAGGTCAGATAGACTCTAGGTTCGTAGGAGCCTGGAGGGCATAACAACAGATGACACACACAGAAGTATGGGAACTTGCAAATACAGTGATCCCTCACTTATCGCGGTTAATGGGTTCCAGAACCGACCGCGAAAAGTGAAAAACCGCGAAGTAGCGTCACCCCTAATGACGTCATCCATAAATAATACGTACATTCATTCTCTCACTCTCTCTCTCGTGTGATACGTGTGTGTGTGTGTGTGTAAGTGTACATACATACGTAGATGTAAATAAAGTGTACATAAATATGTTTTTAGAACTCTTTTATTCTTATAACAAGATACGTAACTCAAGATGAAGATGATTTACTGCACAGGTTAATGAGAGCTTTACTGCTCCTCAGGTGACGCCTCATCGTCAGGTGCTAGAAGCGCAGGATCGTCGAGGGCAGCTTCCGGTAGAGCTGGAGAAGCTGCAGGAGGCGGCGTAGTGGCTCGACGGGAAGACTATTTCGCACAAAATGGCACAAGAGAACAGCAAAAAGTTCCACGCGGCGAGACTAAGAAACACGAGCGATAAAAAGCAATCAATGCGGTCTTCCTTCACTGCATGGGCGTTCGGCAGGGAGAGAAGGTGGGTGAAACGTCTCGGCCAATCAGCTTGCGGGGTGAAACGTCTCGGCCAATCGGCTTGCGAGATTTCCGAGCCGAGCCAACACGAGAACAGCGAACAGAGAGGTGGATTTTTGAGTTGTGCGGGCTCTCCGTGTTGATACCTGATGTTCTAATGTAGTCTCCCTGCCTTCTGCTAGCGCCCGCCCATTATTTCTCAGTTTTGAATTTTTGATGAATATTTTTGAAAAATCCGCGATGCACTGAGGGTGCGAAAGGTGAAGCGCAAAGTAGCGAGGGATCACTGTATGTGTATTATTTACAGTGGTGTACACTTGAACAAAAACAGTGCTTGTAACAATAATAAAAAAAAATAAAAATAAAATGCCCCAAAATATATTTACAAGATGTACAGTCCTTTTATATCTGTCCCAGGTGACCAGTTGGATCACCTCTACCAGTTAATAGGGTTCAGGCTTCGGCTCGCCATCCACATCTGGAGATCCACGTTCTTCTGAATCCAGTCCAAAGAAAAAGAAACCTGACCTACAAAATAGGTCAGACAAAAACTTAAGCTATAATCCACAGCTGGTTTATTTCTAATTAACAGTCAATAGCAAGGGAATTGGGACCTTTGCTATTTACCACAGCTTTAAAAAATGACATTTCTCCCATGAAAAACCTAGCCGGAATTAGCATTGGAGGTTAGCATTTTAAGCTAGCGGTTAGCATTTCACATACACAATGAATGGCACTCACCATGCATAGCAACATGTGCCTCAAAGGATTCCCGCGCTCACGTGAGTTCACAGCCTTTGTGCTCAAATCTTAAAATTTAACAAAAGAGGTATTAGAATTTGACCATACAGCAATACCTCGTTTCTCATGTTGGTTTTGGCTTACCAATCTCAAGAGTTTTATCCAGGCAAAGGCTGCTACTAGCACGTTAGCTCATCATCTCAGTAAGGGATCACGTTCTCTCGGTCGGTGTCTCGGCCGGGTCTGAAAGCGTTCTGCAGATTACACCAAGACCGAGCGAGGGAGCGCGTGACCCCACTGGCTGGCATTACCCCATTGGCTGATGCTGCCAAACAAACGACGCAACCTGATATGGTTGCTCGATATACCAAATAAAAACACTAGGAACCCCATCAGAGCCCCTTAGAAATGTTTTTAACTAATTATGGGTATATTTTATGAACTTATATTTATATATTTATCCTCAAAATATTTATTCCCATTGTGAAATGAGTGTCCCCCTTTTTTTATGCGGTATCAATATTTATAATTTTATTTACATTTTTAGCATTGGGTTACACGTGGATCTTAAATTTCTGAATAATATGTGCAACTGTAGTCACAGGAACATCAAGCTGCTTGGAGATGGTCTTATAGCCTTTACCTTTAACATGCTTGTCTATAATTTTCTTTCTAATCTCCTGAGACAACGCTCTCCTTTGCTTCCTCTGGTCCATGTTTAGTGTGGCACACACCATGTCACCAAACAGCACAGTCACTACTTGTTACCCTTTAAATAGGCCGACTGACTGATTACAAGTTTGTAGACACCTGTGATGTTAATTAGAGGACACATCTTGGTTGAACATGTCCCTATGGTCACATTATTTTCAATCTTTTCTAGTGGTACCATCATTTTTGTCCAGGCCTGTTTCATGAGTTTGTTTTTTAAAGTAATTCTGTTGAGCCACAATTCAAAAGCATCGTCTGATTTTCATTGGTTAATTTTCATAGAATTTTTATTTATTACCACTTTTGTCAGATTCAAGTTATTTCTGTGACCATTGTGGGTTTTTCTTTCATTAACAGAGGGGTACCAATAATTTTGTCCACGTCTGTATATGTAGGTAGATTTGCTTGTACATTGTTGTAAAAAATTACATAAAATTCTGATGTTAAAACTTTGACTACTATGCTGCAGCCCAGTCAGTCGCACAAAGCAGCAACTGTGCGTCACCACCGGTGCTGAAACAGCCCATGGAGAAGACAAGATGTCCCTGACCATGACTGACTGAGCAGTGACTTGAAACTCGCCTGTATTTGAGAAGGAATCATGACCAGAATTACCGGACAGAACCACTAGTATTATGTTTGATCCTTTGAAATAGCTTTTGATTAACCTCTTGCACTCCGGTGTACCGCGGGCGGGCACGTCTCTGCGTCCTAGAGCGCACTGGGAAAAAAAAGCTGCATTTCCGTTCTTCCACTACAGACACAGCTGCGAACAGAAAGCCAAAGGAGTGCTTTGATTGGTTTAGATGTGATTGACCTCTCATTCAACTAATAAGAGCCTTGAATTGGGGTTCTGAAACCTTGAAGAACCAATGACTGAAAACCTAGCAAGAAGGACCCACCTACCAACGGCTGCGAATACAGCCAGCCAATTGAAGCACAGAAGTTCGAAAGCTGTTTTGTGTAAGGCTGGGTGAAGAGAGACCGACTGCTGCAGCAGATGAAAAAAGGACCCGCAGGAAGAACCGCCACAGACCCAGCAGCACGGAGACCACCCACAAGTGCGACCTGTGTGACAGGGACTGCCATTCGCGCATCGGCCTGTTCAGCCACAGGCGGTGCTGGCCCAGCAGAGTCGACGTTTAGGATTCTCTTCCATGGTCATCATAGACCGACGACGAAGGCTGGGTGACACACACGCGTTCGCCAGTCTTTTTTTCTTACTACTGTTATTTGTTTTGAAAAATCGTTCGCCAAAACCGCAATCATGGAAGCGCAAAACCGCAATAATGGAATTATGGTTTGACCGGGTCGCGTGACCAGAACCACGAGTCCGTAACAAGCGGACCAGCTTCATGTTCGTCTGACAATGAGGAAGAGAAGTTCGCCAGCTATGCTGCTGTTGTGAACAGGTAAGTGTTATAAGCTAAATTATTCTTTATCCCTGAAAATTGTAATCAAAAATGACTTTTGACCAATCGGTAAATTACAACTGTGCGTAGTAGACCGTGGCGCACTGGGTGATGTCCGTCCTCTGTAGCGGGGGGGGGGGTTGTTTCTCTCCCCCCCCCCCACACACACACACACAGCCCTAAGTGTCACCTTTCATTAGAGCCCAACATCAAGCTTCTATATTGAATCATTCAAAAGTTACAGACGTTTTTCCAAACTGTGCCATTTGGCACAATTTGGCACAGTTCAAAAATGCCTGGGAACAACCTAAGAAAAAAGCTGTGTAATATATTCATTTTTTGTGGTATTGCTACAAAATTTTGACCTCAGCTGGATAACACTTGGATAACATTTCTGTTGCATTTTCCAGCCCGGATCTGAAGCTTTGTTTTATTTGCAAGCATTTGTATCCAAAAAAAACACCCAGGCGAAATTTATTTTCTTCAAGTTCAGTATGTTTAGATGACTGTTACTCAGTGGCAGGAGCACTTAGAGAGATTATGACTGTTTTGCCAAAAAATTCAAAGTGTTTTCTTTTAAATGAGACCAACCCTATGAAGATGCTGCAAAGGGTTGAAGAACAGCTTTTGATTTACTTTGGGTACGTTATTTTTTGGCGTTTTTAGGGAAATTGACCAGAGTGCAAGGGGTTAAAATTCACTACAGGTACCCTTTAACATTTGTTTCCCTTTTGAAATAAAATATACTACATCCTGGTCATAACTGACCTTGGCACATCACAAAGTGCATTTAGCTGAATAAAAAAATGAACTGTCAAACACTTCAGTGCACAAACCCCCCCACCCTCAAAAAAAAAAAAAAAAAGATTGATAACATTAACAAACATTACACATCCGCTATTGTGGTTTGTTTTGTTTTAAATCACCACATGTGTGAGTAGGAACCTTTTTTATAACTACACATTCCATTACACACACGTATCGGTCAACCAAAAATTTCTAGTAAGTTAAGGATGGAAAAAGCACCCACTTAAAAACTTGAGTAATGACTTCAGTCTTGAAGGGTTGAGGTTTTTCTTCAAAATTTATAATAATTTTCTATAGTTTTTTACTTTTCTCTGTAAATTTATCTAAATTTAAAACCATTTTCCTCAAATTTGTAATTTCCTCTTGTAAAATTGACTTTACTTGTACATTTGAGACTTTATTATAAATTTGTGGATTATTTTATGGCTAATTTGTGTCTGTTTTTTTAATAAAATTACTGTTTTTATTTTTTTATATATTAATAGTTTTTTAGAATTCTCACCAACCAGACAGCAGGAAAAACCTCCCTTATTTTGAAATCCTTATGTTGGCACGTTTAGTTTGTCTGAAGGCTGCTGACAGTTTAAAGATCGACTTCGTGAATTTCGGTCATCTTAACTTGCCAGTTATGTAATAATGAACATAAATTATTAGTTAATGTTGTTGAAGCCTAACCAGACCTGTTTGCGAAGTCACTCTTCATTGTTGTTCCCGTTACCAGCGGGTTAAAACCACCATAAATGCCTCTACTGCATACATACCTCTTCTGCTTTTTTCTGCATTTAAAGTACTTTAATAAGCTCATGCTTCTCTCGGACAGTGATGCTAGCGAGACACTCTGCCTGTCGACTGGAACGGTCACATGGGTGGGGAGCTTCTGAACTCCGTGTGGATGATAGTCATGCGTGTTGTTCGTGTGCGTGCTTGAGGACCATGATTCCTTCATATTTATTTCTTAAATTTATATTTCCTCGGCGTGGCCTGGGCCGCATGTGGCCCGCGGGCCACTAATTGAATGAACCTGGTCTAGAGCGAGCTCTTTGCTTCTACCCATCATGAGTTCTTTGTGGTGTGACAATCTGATATTCAGGCCTTTTTAAAGGCTATCAGTCAGGACTTAACTAGCTGAAATTAATTTGCACTGATGGAGGATGGGATGACTTCCTAAATTCTCATGGATTTCAGCTGGTTTCTTGGCTTTCTATGCCTTTTTGCACCTCTTTCTTCATGTGTTCAATACTTAATCCCTGTCTTATTCCACTTTATTAAATTTAACTTGTTTTGTGAACACAGTGGCCTTGATTTCTTTGTATGTATGGATTACTTTGGTTGTTACTGATATCTGGTGAAAATCTCAGGTCAATGGCTCCATCAGAAATATGTTTAATGAGAAAAATGTTCATTGTTGATGTGTTCAATACTTATTTTCCCCGCTGTACACTGATGATACGCATGTTGCAATTTGGTTCTGATTGGACAATTTCTGCAGGAATTGTAGCCCCTCATCTATGACCTCCTGTTTCACCTCACTTACTAGACAGTAACTGTCTTGTGAAATCAACTCCTCCTACAGTTTTGTTCCAATTGTTTTGAAACTTGGTACCATGGTTTGAGATACTCTGATGATGCACATATTGCAATTTCACTCTCATCGGATGAGTTGAGGTCGGTCAAAGGTCAGATTTTTTTCTAAGTCTTCTGAACACAATAACTACTGAAAGAAATGATGTAGGCCTTTCATATCGATACAGTAGTTGTATCTAATACACATCTTGGATGACTTACACCCTCACCTAACTATGGGTTTGGGGTCAAAGTTCAAAGTTAACATTGCAGTTAGGGCTGTGCGATATGGCAAAAAAAATTCATATCGTGATATAAGTCATCTTATATCACGATAACGATATATACTGTATGACAATATACATTTTCTGTAAGTTCTACAGTTTAGATAATCACATAAAAAGGACCATCTTTTTTTTTTTTGCATGTACCATTTTCTCTCATAATTTTGCAGTGTTATAAAATAGTTTTGTAATGTGCATTTGAGATTTGATTGTCATAAATTTCAGGTTTTTCTTCTAAGTCATATGAATAAAAAGTAAACATCAATAAGTTAAATATTTCCTGAGCCCGGGGAGAATAGCAAAAAAAAAAAAAAATTACATAAATGTCTGAAAATGAGAAAATTACCCATGGCTGCCATCTACAGATATAAATTAGCTGTTAGTTTAAATCAGTGAATATTTAAGTGTAGAGCTACACCCTGAAGATGCCATTCTGGCCTGATTTAACCTGTTTGCTTCTTAGTAAAAATATTTCAGATTGGTCATGATCTGAAAATCAAAGACACAAAAGGTAATGTAATAAAATACATGTGATGACTAACTTTATTCATTATCACTACTTGACAAATTAAAATGATTAGAAATGAAATAAATTACATTAAGAGCCAACTTGCTCCTCTGACCCTTTTTAATTTATTTATTTTGCGTGTATGTGCCACCATCATGCACTTTTGTAGCTTTAATAAAAAAAAATTCAGACAAAACTAAGAAACTCAGCAGTAATTTAAACCAAAGAGATGATGGTCTGCTACATGTATCCAGTTAGCACAGCTTAGCACCGTCATTTAGCATTTTATAATTAGACATGGTGTTAACGTTACTTACCTCCTATTAAAACAAGGTTAGCAAACTATCCTCTCTGATGCAGCATGATGGAAAACAGTTCTACATTCCTGGCAAACAGGAGTAGCAGCTATCTGAACTGGTAGTTTGGGATTAGCATTAGCAACCACTGGACTGAAGCCTGACCACCCACACACCTGTTCCGTTGTGCGCACTACAGGGGGGAGGCAGGTCGCTGACAAGTAGTGGTGAGTAGCTTTACTGAATAAACGGGAGTACGTACATTTTAAATAACGCTATAAACGATACAGTATTCTATGAAACGATAGATATATTGTCATCCGATATATATCGTCATATTGCACAGCCCTAATTGCAGTTGCACTATGGTAAGTGCTACATTTACTATTACTATAAAACGAGTAAAGCTAGGGCCACCAAACCTGGTATACAGGTTCACCTTGGAATCCTGACCACTGACTATGGGTTTGGCATCAAAGGTCAAGGTTAACATCCTCTGTGCCTTATTACTGTACAACAAATAAAGTTGGGGTCACCAGACTTGGTACACAGGTTTACCCTGTGACCCTGAAGTGTGACTAATGTTTTGAGATCGCAAGGTCAAAGGTCAACATCCAAATGCCTTATAAGCTATATCTCAACAACAAAAAAGCTAGGGTCACCAAACTTGCAATACAGGTTCACCTTGGGATCCTGACCTCAGACTATGGGTTTGGGATCAAAAGGTCAAGGTTAACAGTCCCTATACCTTATTACTGTACGAGTAAAGTTGGGCTCACCAAACTTGGTACACAGGTTGACCCTGAAGTGTGACTAATGTTTTGGGATCGCAAGGTCAAAGGTTAACACCAAAATGGCTTATAATCTAGATCTAAACAAAGAAAGCTAGGGTCACCAAACTTGCTATACAGGTTCACCTTGCGATCTTGACCTCTGACTATGGGTTTGGGGTCAAAAGGTCAGAAGTCAAGATTAACGTTCCCTATGCCTTATTACTGTACGACTAAAGGTAGGGCCACCAAATCTGGTATCCAGGCTTACCGTGGGATCCTGACCTCAGACTATGGGTTTGGGGTCAAAGATCAAAAGTCAAGGTTAACATTCTTTATGCCATATTACTGTACAACGAGTAAAGCTAGGGCCACCAAACTTGGTACACAAGTTTGGTGGCCCTAGCTTTACCCACCATCCACAAATATACTTTGTTGTATATTCGTGGATGGTGGGCTTATCATAATTTGGTTCTGCTACAGTAATTATATTGTAAAGTTGAAAACTGCTGTCCGTCAGCAAGCATTGGGATCTTCCAAGAAAATGGAGGCGGGGGATATTACACTTGCCTCAGAGTGCTCTTGTTCCTCATGAATTTGGGTTTTTTTTCTTGTGAATGTGACTTGTTCAATTTTTTCCTCTTAAATTTGCGAAATTTTCCTCATGAATATCCAACTTTTTTTTCCATGTGAGGTGTTTTTCCTTGTGAATACTCTTCTTTTGTGAATGCATGACTTTTTTGCATATATTTGCAAATTTTCCCATGTGAATCTGTGACTTTTTCTCATAAACGTGTGACTTTTTTCCTCGTGAACTTGTAACTTGTTTCCTCTTTATTGTGTGATGCTTTCCATGTAAGTTATTTGACACCATAAAATTTGTTGATTAGAAGATTCTTTTAGTTAAAAAAAACTGAGTCATACATGTGGTCACTAAAATATGTTTACTGACAGAAAATTAAAATTCAAACTTTTTTTTGTCTCCCGTCTTCAGTCCTTTTGTCCATTTGTTCCCTGTTATGTGACCCGAATCCCGACGACCCGTTAGTGCCAGAGATCGCCCGGATCTACAAAACAGACCCAGTAAGGTGAGTCCAGGTTAAAAAATGTAGCCACACAAAGAAAATGTAGCGCCACAAAGATATTTCTGCTCCGATATCTGTACTAGATAGACTAGAGTTAAAAGGAGCTCTGACTATATTGGCATGTTAGCTCTATATGCTTTATTTTGATGTTAGTAACATAACTATAATTTAATTTTTTTTTTAAATAATTCCCAGTTTTATATATTTTTAAAAAACTTTATTACGATTTTTGTTTACGTCACAATGCATTCTGGGTAGTGACGTAGAATGGTTGCAGCCGTTTTTTCTGTCTTATACAAGCCAAGAAGCGAAGCTCCTAACTACTGCCATTTGTCAGTGGAAATGCCACATTGCGGATGTTGGATGTAATTTGTTGGATGTAATTTCAAATCAAAAGGAAATAAAGAGAGCGGGGTGAGCCTCCATAGCTTTCCTATAGAGGGAAAGTTGAGGAAAAAGTGGGGCGGCAGCTGCTCAGCAGGTCGTCTAATAACCCGATGGTTGGCGGTTCGCATCACGCTCTCCCCAGATATCCTGCCGTTGTGTCCCTGGGCAAGACACTTCACCCGCATTGCCTCCAGTGCCCATAACACTGGGTATGAATGTGTAAAAATGTTTAAATGCTCGGTGGTGGCCGGAGAGGCTGTTGGCGCGGATTGGCATCCACATTTCCCTCACTCTGAGTCTGTGATCGTGCGCTGTAATGCATGCCT
This sequence comes from Pholidichthys leucotaenia, assembly GCA_020510985.1. Lineage (NCBI taxonomy): Eukaryota > Metazoa > Chordata > Actinopteri > Cichliformes > Pholidichthyidae > Pholidichthys > Pholidichthys leucotaenia. The sequence goes on from CM035840.1 coordinate 295,808,917, forward strand.
GATAAAACTGACATATGCATTAATCACGCTGTGATAATAGCACAATATCGCTCAAAGCACGCGCATGAGACATGTCTGTGATCGCACACTTGTGTTGACTGTTCCTGCACGCTTGTGCGCTTTGCGCACGTTCGTGCGGATGAGCGTGTTGCGGATGAAATAAGGGAATAAGGGTCTGTGATCACACGCTGTACGCTGTGATAATAGCACAATATCGCTCAAAGCGCACGAGCGTGCACTTTGCGCGCCAGTGTTGCGGATGAAATAAGGGAGCCCAGTGTTGAGGCACGGAATAAGTGCAGGCAGGACACGCGAACTGAAGTTTAAAAGGGTGTTTATTTCATCCTCCAGCACGAAGCTCACTCCAGCGCTGTGGAGCGAGCCCTTTTTTTTTTTTTTTTTGTTACTTATTTTGTACCCATAGGTAGATTTGTTTTGCAGTCTGGTGACAAGCCACCAGCTGCCAGTCGCTGCGTGTGCAAGCGCCCCTTAACTCCCTAACCTGCATGTTTTTGACATGTGGGAGGAAACTGGAGAAATCCCGGAGTAAACCCACGCAAACACGGGGAGAACATGCAAACTCCACACAGATCACTGTTGGCCGGGGGCTGGGATCGAACCCACGATCTCCGTGATCCCCCGGCCAAGGGTAAACTGTGCTGCCCACTGCGGTTAGTACAAAATAAGTAATTAAAAAAAAAAAGGGCTCGCTCCACAGCGCTGAAGTATGAAATAAACAACCTTTTAAACTTCAGTTCGCGTGTCCTGCCTGCAATTATTCCGTGCCTCCACACTGGGTTCCCTTATTTCATCCGCAACACTGGTGCGATATTGTGTTATTATCACAGCGTACAGCGCGTGATCACAGACTCAGAGTGAGGGAAATGTGGCGGCCAATCCGCGCCAACGGCCTCTCCGGCCACCACCGAGCATTTAAACATTTTTACACATTCATACCCAGTGTTATGGGCACTGGAGGCAATGCGGGTGAAGTGTCTTGCCCAGGGACACAACGGCAGGATATCTGGGGAGAGCATGATGTGAACCGCCAACCATCGGGTTATTAGACGACCTGCTCTACCTGCTGAGCCGCTGCTGCCCCACTTTTTCCTCCACTTTCCCTCTTTAGGAAAGCTATGGAGGCTTACCCCGCTCTCTTTATTTCCCTTTGATTGGAAATTACATCCAAAAGTGGCGCAATGTGGCATTTTCACTGACAAATGGCAGTAGTTAGGAGCTTCGCTTCTTGGCTTGTATAAGACAGAAAAAACGGCTGCAACCATTCTACGTCACTACCCAGAATGCATTGCGACATAAACACAAATGGCGATTTACATCGTAATAAAGTTTTTTAAAAATATATAAAACTGGGAATTATTTTCAAAAAAATTATATTATAGTTATGTTAGTAACATAAAAATAAAGCATATAGAGCTAACATGCCAATATAATTGGAGTTCCTTTTAAAATTGTACAGCAGTTCCAACTGAGCAGTCTGATTGGACAATAGATGTTCTTGGAGTTCCCGTATTCCTGATAACTGTAGTAGGACCAGGATGCTTGGGGCCGTTTCTAGATTTTTATGGGCCCCAGTGTAAGATGTGTTTGGGGGACATGCTTTTGTAATGGAGAAGAGTTCAAATCCTTTAAAAACGTAAAAAAAATTAAACTGTTATATGGAAGAAAAATTTAACCAGCATCCATATGAATGTTGCAGATTTACAAGAAAAAAAAAATGCAAATTTAATAGAGTGGGGAAAAAAGTCACAAATTTACGAGAAAAAAATAGTTCATGGGGAAAAGTAGCAAATTTACAAGAAAGTTGCAATTTTATGAGAAAAAAGTTGCAAATTTATAAGGGAAAAGTAGTAAATTTATGGAGGGAAAAATTACAAAATTGAGGAAAAAGTAGCAACTTTGTTACAAGAAAAGTCACATATTTACAAAAAAGCTGCACATCGTCAAGAGTAAGGTTATAAATTTATGAGGAAAAAAGATGAAAATTGTCAAGGAAAAAAGTCATAAATTTGCTTACATAAAGTTGTAAGTTTAGAAAAAAATTACACAAAAAGTTTGAGATTTGTGAACATAAAGTTTAAAATGTAGAAAACAAAACTGCAAAATTATGAAAAGTCACAAAGGCTTCGGTCACACTGCAGGTCTTAATGCTCAATTCCAATTTTTTGCCAAGATCCGATTTTTTTTGTGTGTGTGTGTGGACATTCACATTATAATTTGAATGCGACCCCCATCAGACTCCAGTGTGAACGGTCTGCAGCTATGAAGTGACCCGCATGTGCAGAAGAAAACGTGACGTCAGACACAGCGTTGTGTTTATGGAAGTAAATATGAGGCCTGAACGATTGAGGCGAACAGAACTTCTTCACCTTGATGCAGATAAAATGTTAAACTCATTCAGAAATGATTATGCACAAAATAAATATGAGACCAGCTTCGTTCCTCTACAGGCCAGATGACCGCTGTGATCAGCTCTGCTTATCCATTAAACAGCTCTCTTGAAAATGACTCAGTGGGATTACCTGTATAAATAAGGTTAATAATAAATAATCCTGGCAATTACAATGGGGCTCTCGCCCACTGACATTGTCAGTGACTCAGACCCTAATAAACAGCGCGTCTAGTACCAGCAGCGTACACCAGTCCCACACAGGAAGGAGAAGCTGCCAGACTCCCCTCTCCTACATCCTCCTATCTGGCCATTCTGCTCCACAGTTATGTCAGTATTAACACTACATTTTAGATATTACAGCAGCCAGGACTCACAGTGTGCAGTTTACAGGGAAAAAGGAATATGCAGCACCCAGTAAAAACGGCCGTAAATGTACTGTTACTGTGCGCCTGTAATGCCTGACGGTTTCAGCCCTGAATACCCCCCCCCCCCGAAATTTTGAAGTTGTTGTGCAGTTGGAGCCGACAAAATTACGATCCAGTGATAAAGGGAAGAAGACTGATTAAAAGGAGAGCACAAATCAGCTGTCTGCCATGCTTGCTGCATCCTCCACCGCTGAATTGTCACGTCTGTCTCACTTCAGTGCGGAAAAAGTTGGATGAAATGCGACGTGACCGTTCAGACTGAAGTCACTTTGGAAAATATGAGATACGTATCCGAATTAGGACCACATATGAAAGTGGCCTGGGTCTGGTGTGAAAAAATCGGATCTGTGCCATTCAGACTGTCATTAAAAAATCAGATATGGGTCACGTGCAAAAAAATCGGAATTGAGCATTAAAACCTGCAGTGTGAACTAGCCAAATTTATGCAAAAATAAATAAATTGGAAAAATTGCAATGAAAAAGTAGAAAATTGCAACAGTTGCAATTTTACAAGAAAAAGTTTTTTAAATTTACAAGGAAAAAGCTGCACATTGACAAGAAAAAAGTACTACATTTATGCAAAAAATCTGAAAATTATGAGAAAAAAGTACAATTATTATAAGAAAAATCACAGATTTACAAGAAGTAAATTTATGAGAAAAGAAAAATTTACAAGAAAAGTCACAAATTTGCAAATAAAGTTACGGATTTTTAAAATAAAAAAGCTAAGTTATGAGACAAAGTGACAAATTTCTTAGAAAAATTATCAACTTGTATGGGGAAAAAATTATCAAATTTTCAAGAAAAAGTTGAAAATTTGTTGAAAAAGTTGCAATTTTTTAAAAAATGAATTGCAAAATTATGAGGGGGAAAATAGCAAATTTATGAGAGAAGGTTGCAGATTTATAAAAAGTGTAAATTCATGAGGAAAAAAGTCACAAATTTGTAGGAAAAAAGTTGCTAATTTATAAGAAAAAAATTTGAAAATGTACAAACAAAAGGTCATAATTTGCCTACATAAAGTCAAACTTACAAGAGAAAGTAAAAATTTTATGAGGAAAAAAAATAGCAAAATTGCAATAAAAAAGTAGCAAAATTACAAGACAGCTGCAGTTTTATAAAGAAAAAAGTACAAAATTATAAGAAAAGTCACAAATTTACAAGAAAAAGTTATGAGAAGATTTAAAACAATACAAGAAAAAAGTCGCAAATTTGCAAATAAATTAAGACAAATTGACAGATTTTACTAGCAAAAAAGATACAAATTTATCAAAAATTCAAAAAAATTGTAAAGAAAGATGCAAATTTAGATAAATAATTGCAAAATTATGAGGAAAAAAGGTGGCAAATTTACGAGTTGCAGATTTACAAGAAAAGTGAAATTCTTGAGGAAAAGTTCACAGATTTGTGAGAAAAAAGTTGCAAATTTATAAGAATATGAAAATTTGCAAGAAAAAGTCAAATTTGTGTACATGAAGTTGTAAGCTTAGAAAAAAAATTGCTAAATTATAAGACAAAAAGTGACAAATTTACTAGAAAAAAAAATTTAAATTTTACAGAAAAAAAAAATTACGAGAAAAAAGTTGCCGATTTATAATGAAAGTGGAAAAAATTGTGGGAAAAGTTCCAAATTTAAAATAATGAGTTGCAAAACTATGAGGAAAAAAGCAGCAAATTTATGAGAAGGTTGCAGAGTTACAAGAAAAAAGTGACAAATTTGCAAATAAAGTTGTAAACTTAGAAAAAAAACTTACAAGACAAAAAGTGACAAATTTATGAGAAAAGAAAAATATGAGGAAAAAAACAAAATTTACAAAGAAACAAGTTGCAAATTTATAAGGAAAGAGTGAAAAATTTGTGAAGGAAAAAGTTGCAAATTTAGAAAGATGAATTGCAAAATTACGAGGAAAAAAGTAGCAAATTTATGAAAATTGCAGATTTACAAGAGAAAAGTGACAAAGTCATGAGGTGAAAAATTGCAACTTTACAAGAAAAAATTTATTAGATAAAAATTATAAAATTTACAAGAAAAAGGTCATAAATATTTGTATATAAAGTTCCAAATTAAGAAGAAAAATTGCAAAATTATGAGAAGTCATATTTATGAGAGTTAAAATTTTGAGAAAAAATAGCAAAATTACAATGATAAAAGTAGGAAAGAGTTGCAATTTTTAAAGAAAAGTTTTAAACTTATTGAAAAAAGTACCAATTTTATGGAAAAATTGCAAAAATGTGAAAAAAGTGACAAATTTACTAGAATAAAGATTTAAAAAATTTACAAAGGATAAAACTTCAAATTTGCAAGAAGAAAATTGGAAATTTATAAGGGAAAAAGTGAAAAATTTGTGAAGAAAAAGTTGCAAATTTAGAAAAGCAGATTGCAAAATAACGAGGAAAAAGTAGCAAATTTATGAGCGAAAACTGATCTTGTTCTTCTGTTAAAGCAAAGAGATGTCTCATACCTTTGACATGTTTCAACTGTCATCTGTAGTCTTCTTCAGAAGGTGTTGTCTGACGTCCGTGATGTGTCACATCAGCTGTTTTATCCTTTCCGTAGGCGTGACTGACCTGACACACTTGACAGATCTGCCAGGTCGGTCACACATCCCCCGCCATGCGATGGTCTCTGGAGGAGAGAGTTCCAGGTGTGTGAGAGCATGAAGGCTCCATCATCTCGGTTCATGGTGTTGTGGGCTCGCTTCCTGATTTCAGTTGCTTCTTTGATCCAGCGTTTGTGTTTGCTGTCCTCTGATCCAACTGTTTTTGCATTGTTCCAGTCCATGATGTGGTTGTTTATCTTGCAGTGGTCTGATATTGCTGATTTGAGGTTTTCCTGATTGATATGAAAACACGGAGTAAACACAGCAATAAAACCCCACACAAAACTGCAGCAGCTTTTGGTTCACCCCAAGGACAAAATACAACCAAACAAAAAATGCAATGTAATTTTATGAAATACCATGCACATCATGTGGAAAAACATACATAGGAGAAACGGGGAGGATGTTTGCTACACAGAAAAGGGAACACCAAAAAGAATGCGAAAAAGAAACTGCAGGGCAACTCACAAGAATGCCAAAAGAAAAGGCAGAACAGGAAAACCTCAAATCAACAATATCAAGATCAATCAACAACCATATTATGGACTGGAACAACGCAAAAATAATTGGATCAGAGGACAACAAACACTGGATCAAAGAAGCAACTGAAATCAGGAAGGAAGCGAGCCCACAACACCATGAACTGAGATGATGGAGCCTTCATGCTCTCACACACCTGGGACTCTCTCCTCCAGAGAGCATCGCACGGCGGGGGGGGTGACCGACCTGACAGTCACGCCTATGGAAAGGATAAAACGGCTGATGTGACAAAAACCTACAGCATGTTGGTGTAACTTTGTGAACATCTTTAAAATCACCAAACTGCTCCTCATAAACCTCCTTCTCCTTCGCCTGTTTCTCTGCAGGTACAACAAGACGGCTCAGGACTGGACTCAGAAATACGCCATGTGACCTCCTCCGCCTGCTCCTCCAACAGCCGTCTGTTCTCCTTTTTTGTGAAGCTTTTAACCGTTGTTTTCCTATTTCAGTGAAGGGCTGAGACTCTGAGGTGTGAATGTGCCAACAGGAACCACAAAGAAGCAGCGGAGTGGATGTTCTTCATCATCATCAGTGCATGTCTCCTTAGTCCACTGTAAAAAATAAACTGACAGAGGCTGCTTTGGTCTGGTTTATGGTTTTATTTATGAGAGAGAGAGAGAGAGCCATTAGTTCTTCCATCATGACTAAACAAAAACACAAGAAAGGCTGGTTGGTCACCTAACAGCTCTGATGATTTTTCTCAATAAAGTCGAACAAATTGCTCTTTTCTGTCTCTTGCCTTTTTTCTTCTCATCAGTGATCCTCACCTCTATTCAGCAGGCCCGTTTCTAGGTTCTTCTCTGTGAGGGTGCACTCGCACTGTAGAGTCTGATCCCACCTGGCAGAAGAGAGATTGTCCCCCTGATGGCATCGTAAACTCAAGTAGTTATGAAAGAAAAATCGTAGAAATTTTCAACTTTTTCTCATAAATCTAATTTTTTCTTGCAAATTTGCTCATTTTTTTCCCATAAATTTACAACTATTTTAAATAAATTTGTGACATTTTTTCTTGAAAATTTGTCATTTTTTTTCTTGTACATTTTCAACTTTTCTCATAAATCTACAACTTTTTCCCTCATAAATTTGACTTTTCTCATAAATTTGTAATTTTCTTCTTATAAATTTATAACTTCCTGTAAATTTGTGATTTTTTGTCAAATTTATAACTTGTCAAATTTGCATTTTTTTCATAAATTTGCAAGTTTTTTCTCAAATTTGACTTCTTGAAAATTTGAAGAAAAATTTTTTTTCTTAAAATCTGCAACTTTTCACAAATTTGTGACTTCTCAAAAATTTGCAATTATTGTAACTTCATAAGTTTGCCTGTTAATTTTCAACCTTTTTCTTAAAAATTTGCAACTTTTTTTCTTAAAAATTTGCCTTTTTTTTCCCGGTCAATTGTCAGCTTTTTTTCTCAAATTTGTAAGGCTCATGTGGATGGATGCTACATTTTTTTTCCCCCTGTAATTAAATTGTCATGTCTGACTTTAAATTGGCATCTTTTAGCATCGCTTTGCACCTAATTTATATGTACTTTATGCTAAATTGGTGAATACCCCCCATTCCCCTTGATGACACATTTGAGTGATTTCACTTGACATGTAAGTAATAAAAAAATGTTACAAACATGTTAAAAAAAAACTTGTTTTTTGAGAGTGACACTGACAAAGGCAAACCACAGATGCCCTTGAGGGTCGTGGCGCAGCTGTGATCAGCGTGCTTTAGATTGACGGATGGTTCGGTATGGCACACAAACTGTCTCTGGCGCGTTCCAAGTGGCTGCTCCAGACGGCAAGGCTTTGCAGAAGTCGGTGCAGTCCGGAATCCAGGGCGCAGTATTACGACGATTGGTTCCGGTCTGGGGGACCCAGCATCTCCAGGAGCGTGTCCACTGCGGGCCCACTACAAGGCCCCTTCAGCAGAGCCAACTTCCCCGTGGAAGACTGTCAGAAGTGACTGTTAGGAGCACGGCTAAAGAAAAGTGGCACAATGATCCACTTAGCTGAGTCAGGTTCAGCAGCTGTCCACCTGCTGACCCTAGTTCAGGAATTTGAATGTTTATGCTAAATTGAGGAGGGTTGTAATTAAAGTGTTCTGTGTTTTTCTGGGCGGCGGGGGGGGGTTGTTATAAAAGAGATTTATAACAGTGAGTGACGTGCTGATGTAGCAGGCTGGTGTCGTCATCACACCGACGTATGTACAGTAAGGGAGGAGCCAGCCATGTTATGGGTCTTCTGCCAGCACTCACACTCAGGGAACAGTTAGGAGCCGAGTGCTCATTCAGTGCAGTTGAATGCAATACAATGTATGAATGAATGAATGCAATACAATGCAGTTGAACAGGCCAACATAAAAGCACAATTTGCAATGAGAGCCAGTTTTCCTAATGATTCTAATGAACAGCATTGTTGGGAACAAACTACAAGCTAGCACTGTGCGAATGGTTGGCTTCTTGGTGAGTAAATTCATGTAATTGTCCTAACAATAACCCACCTCATGCGCAACGTGCCTGTGCGCCTCCAAATATCACCCTGTCTTCAAGGCCTCATTACAAGTCAGTAGTCGAGTATGTGACTTTCTTTTTTTGCTTATTAAACTACAGTTTCACAGTATTCTACCAAGCCCCCAATTGCTTCTGTGTGTACTGTAGCTATGTCAATAAACACATGCGTAAAGTTTGAAATGCAACAATGTCCCCTTTTCCTGGCACACTTCATTCATTTAGTAGTGTGTGTAATCCATGTAAGTTGTATATAACTATAAAGGATGAGCTTTGCATTTTGGACATAAAATATGCATTTGTTGAGTCTAATATGATATTTCAACTGACCGGTGACCTTGGCTACCCACTAAATAGGTTCATATTGTCTTTTCTTTCGTGACTGTTTTCATTCAACTAGCTGATCCACCCGGCTGGTCACAAATCACAGCAATCAGCTGACGCTTCTGAGGACAATTGCAGACGCCAGTCGAAACATGTCAAAGTTAAATAAAGATTTTCTTATCCGTGTCTGAATACACCACATTCCAAATTATTATGCAAATCATATTTGTCTCTGATATTCCTAAATAGTCGATGCAAATGACAGTCAGTATAATTTTCAAGTCATCAACTGTTAGAGCATAATTCAGATTTTATTGAACAAACCTCCCAATGATAACTTTTTTTTTTTTTTGCAAAAATAAAAAACTCAAAATGCACTGTTCCAAATTATTATACACTACAGAGTTTCAAAACATTTTATTGGCTGTAAAGAACTGAAAATGGTCATTTTGTAGCGGTTTGAATTCAACCCCCACATCACAGAGACAGTCAGCTCGCACTCCTGGGTTTTTTTCCGCTGCATGCTGTGTTTACAGCTGTGAGGTTAAAGTGTCATCCATGCATTGTGTTCATGCATCCTGTCTGTACCTCTGATATGCAAATGCCCAGATTGACTGCTGTGAATGTCTTTGATCTATTGTTTGAGTTGAGTATATATGCTGCACTGTGCTGTAAATCTGCCTCTCATTCTCTCACTCTGATTCTGCATCTGCTGCGAGACACACACACTGTCTCCTCTTTGAGAGCTGGAGGAACGAAGCGGCAGCCTGCTCAAACCATGGGCTGTAGCCGAGTTCTGATGAAGGCGGGTGATAATAAAGCTATTTTAAAATCCAACGCTGCCTTTATTTTATCATCCTCTTAAATTTGTTGAAATTGCAGCATTAGGAGGTCATATTTACTAAAATCAAAAGCTATTTCAATCAAAAACATCTTAGCAGGCCAAGTTACATGTTAATATAGGACTCCTTTGATATCTGATATAACCTTCACAATTCTTACATCCATTGAACTTGTGAGTTTTTGGAGAGTTTCTGCTTGAATTTCTTTGCAAGATGTCAGAATAGCCTCCCACAGCTGCTGTTTTTATGTGAACTGCCTCCCACCCTCATAGAACTTTTGCTAGAGGATGCTCCAAAGGTTCTCAATAGGGTTGAGGTCAGAGGAGTATGGAGGCCACACCATGAGCTTCTTTCCTTTTATGCCCATAGCAGCCAATGACACAGAGGTATTCTTTACAGCATGAGATGGTGCATTGTCATGCATGAAGATGATTTTGCTACGGAAGGCATGGTTCTTCTTTTTGTACCATGGAAGAAAGTGGTCAGTCAGAAACTCTATATATAGTTTGCCAAGGTCATTTCCACAGGTTCAGGGACCCTAAAGGGGCCTATCAGCTCTCTTCCCATGATTCCGGCCCAAAACATGACTCTGCCACCTCCTTGCTGACCTTGCAGCCTTGTTGGGACATGGTGGCCATCCACTACTCCATCCATCTGGACCATCCAGGGTTGTACGCCACTCCTCAATAAACAAGACTGTTTGAAAAGTAGTCTTCATGTATTTCTGGGCCCACTGCAGCGGTTTCTGTTTATGAGCATTAGTTAGGGGTGGTCGAATAGTAGGTTTATGCACAACTGCAAGCCTCTGGGGGATCGTACACCTTGAGGTTCATGGGACTCCAGAGGCACCAGCAGCTTCAAATACCTGTTTGCTGCTTTGTAATAGCATTTTAGCAACTGCTCTCTTAATCCGATGAATTTCCTAAGCTCAAAAATGCAATTAATAAGTTACTTGGAGAAGTTTTAAATGCAAGAATTCTTCATAGTGGTTCGTTACTAGTAACATGTAAAGATAGTGTTCAACAAGGAAAAGCAATCAGAATCAATAAGAGGGGAAAAATGTGCAGTGTTCAGTATTGGAAGGAAATAAGGCAATGACAGGAGTGATATTGGGCATTTCAACGGCTGTCTCAACTGATGAAATAATGAAAAACTTAACTGGAGCAAAAGTGACAGAGGTACAAAGACTGAGAACTAATAGAAATGGTGAAAAGTGTGATAGTCTGTCGGTAATGTTAAAATTTGATGAAACAAGACTACCAAGTAAGGTATACACCTTGCTATGAAGGGCTATGAAGTCAGACTTTATGTTCCTCCTCCACTCAGATGTTTCAAATGTCAAAAGTTTGGGTCATGTAGCAGTGATATGCAAAGGTAGATGATGTGCCAGATGCTCCGGTGAACATGAATATGGAAAGTGTGAAAGAGGAGCCAAATTAAAGTGCTGTAACTGCGGTGGTGAACATAGCTCTGCATATCGAGGTTGCAAAGCCAGCAAAAGAGCAGCAAAAATTCAGCAGATAAAAGTCTTACAGGGATTAACATATGCAGAAGCTGCAAAATGGTGCCAGCTGTGGCTTATATTAATCATATATTCCATACCTACATATGTATAGACATATTAGAATGTTTAGTGATTACATATGTGGAATGACCTCACGCCTCAGAACAGGACAGGAGGTCTCAACCGCCGGCGAGAATCAAAGAACAGACGGAGTCGCAGCGGTGGAGACCAGATCAAACTTCCTGACCACCCAGGGTCAGGTGGAGATGGAGGACAATGGAGGGGGATTATGTTAATGCGGGATGTTAGCTTTGATATGCAATGTCTTTTGTTGAGTGTGGGTATAAGTATGAAGGTCTGACTGCGCTCGACCTCTCATTCTGTTTCTGCATCTAGATGAGACACGTTAGGGAGGTGAAGCTGATAATAAATCTTGATTTATAAAATCACATCGCTTCTTCATTTCAAGCTCCCTACACTGGTGACCAGACGTGAGGATGGAACAGAGACGTTCTCCTGCGACGAACTCATCGGAGGCGACCCAGGCAAGCGCCGTCGCCCATGCAGACAGGGGAACGGATGGAAGACGTTCCCCCACGACAGAATCCGCAGAGAGGGCTCAACCGAGCACCTTCCCCAGCTCCGCCGTGAGGACAGAAGAAAGGCGTTCTCACCCGGCGGACACATCAGAGACGGCCCACACAAGCGCCGTCACTGTCAAGCTGCCAGAGTTCTGGCAAAGCGACCCGAGCTCGTGGTTCCAGCAAGCTGAGGCTCAGTTTGCACTGGCGGGCATAACGGCGGACGAGACGAAGTTTTACCACATCGTCGCCAGACTCGACGCTGCCACACATAGATGCGCGCGGAGTGTAATTCAATAACCGCCCGCCCACGACAAATACAGGGAACTAAAGGCGACCATCATTGAGAACTTCGTCCCCTCAGCCGAGGAGAGAGCAGAGAAGATTCTGGCGATCTATGGCCACAGAGGATGCAGACTGTATTGATATGTGAAGTTCATATGGAGTCACCACTAGAGGGCAGTATGACCCCGGCCATGACCTGACTATAAAAGGAGTTGTACTTGAGTCACTGTGTGGTTAGTTGTGAGTTGCTGTTGAAGTGACAAGTAAAAAGTCCTAACTGACACCCGGTGTGTGCGCCTCGTCATTAAATGTTCCAGGAGAACATTACATGGTACCAGGAGTAAATTACATGATACCAGGATATAAAACTACGAACCCACGGCGAAGATGAACGCTCTTCGACAGCCGGACGAGTTAAAGTTGACCGGTAACGTCAACGAGAACTGGAAAGTATTCAAACAGAGTTTTGAACTTTATTCGCTTGCTATCGGTCTCCGTGACGAGGAGAGGAAAATAGCATTACTGCTAACAGTAGCAGGGCGAGCGGCGCTAAATGTGTTCAACACATTCATCTTCACGGAAGAAGAAAAAGGCAACTTCGACGCCGTGATGAAGAAGTTTGACGATTATTGCACACCGAGAAAGAATGAAACGTACGAGAGGTATGTGTTCAGAAAAAGACTTCAGAAAGAGTCAGAGTCCATCGAGCTGTATGTCACAGACCTACGGTTGAAATGTCAGTCATGCAACTTTGGAACATTGAGTGAGTCAATGATACGGGACCAAATTGTAATAGGGGCCCAAGACAACAAATTGCGGATGCAATTACTGAAAGAGACTAACTTAACGCTGGAGAAGGCGATACAGATTTGCCAAGCGTCTGAGAGTATAAAGGCACAATTAAAGACTTTTAGCAGCAAGGAAAAAGAGACTGCTGAGGTCGGTGCAGTGCAGCGCGCGAAGCCGAAAGGAACGTTGCAGGCAAGAAAAAGGGAGGCAAACCCAGAGCGCGCGCGCGGGAACTGCGAGCGGTGTGGAAGGCAACACGCGCTGAAACAGTGTCCAGCATTCGGGAAGGAATGTTGCAAGTGTGGCGGAAAAAATCACTTCGCAAAGACCTGCTTCTCAAAGAGGAGGGTGCAACTTATGGAGAAAAAGAGCGACAGCGAGGAGGATCAGTTTTACGTGGACGCCATCGAGGGAGAGACGAGCGCTGACGAATGGATAGTGTGCCTGGAGATGAATGGCACGGACATGTCACTGAAGCTCGACACAGGTGCGCAGGTAAACATCCTGCCAATGAAAGATTTTAAAAGACTGAAAAACAAGCCGAAAATAAGAAATAAAAAGATTAATCTGAGAACATATGACGATAAGCCAATACCCACTAAAGGAATGTGCAGGGTTACACTGTCAAACAAAGGTAAAACAGTGAATGCATTGTTTGTACTTGTTGATGGAAATAGACAAGCAATTTTGGGTTTAAAAACATGCGATCAGCTAGGTCTGATCAAAAGGGTGAATGTCATTGATACAGACAAAGTGACAACACGAGAAAATACAGAGGCTACAACAAGTAAGCACAAACACACTGACTGGGTGAAAGAATACAAAGAGGTGTTCAAAGGAATAGGCCGCCTACCAGGCAAACAAAAAATTAGGCTGAAAGAGAATGCAGAGCCAGTCATACATGCAGCAAGAAAAGTGCCAATAGCTCTTAAAAAGAGGCTGAGAGAAACACTAGACTCACTGATAGCAGACGGAGTGGTCAGAAAAATAGAAGAACCAACTGAATGGGTTAACTCACTAGTTATAGTGGAGAAGCCAAATGGAGATTTGAGATTGTGCATAGATCCAAAAGATCTAAATAAAGTAATACAGCGGGAGCATTACAGGCTACCAACAAAATCTGACATAACCAGCACAATGAGTGGAGCAAATTACTTCACAAAATTAGATGCCAAATCTGGGTTTTACCAAATAGTGCTCGACGAGGAAAGCGCTAAATTGTGCACATTTAATACGCCATTCGGAAGGCATTGCTTTCTACGAATGCTGTTCGGGATTAGCTCAGCCCCTGAAATTTTCCATAGAACTGTGCAGCAATTGTTTGACGGAATAGAAGGGGTGGGAGTTTTTCTTGATGATGTGGTAGTCTGGGGAAAAACAAAAGAGGAGCACGACGAAAGGCTGGCAAGAGTTCTCACACAGGCGCAAAAGTCAGGTATGAAACTGAATAAGAGTAAGTGCCAATTCGGGGTACGGGAGATTACATACCTGGGAGAGAAATTATCTGGGGAAGGCGTGCAACCAGATCCGGAAAAAGTGCGGGCCATAGCAGAGCTGCCAGTACCGCAGAACAAAAATGACTTGCAAAGAGCCCTAGGGCTAGTCAATTACATGGGAAAATTTATTCCAAATTTATCAGCTAACACAATAGCTCTTAGAAGCTTGTTAGAGACCAATACAATGTGGCAGTGGATGGCAGAGCATGCCAGAGAATGGGAGTGGCTCAAAAGCAGTCTAATAAAGGAGCCAGTGTTAAAATTCTATGATCAGGACAAACTGCTAAAAGTGTCCACAGATGCGTCCAAAGCCGGCCTAGGAGCTGTGCTATTGCAAAAACATGATACAGAGTGGTATCCAGTCGCATACGTATCGCGCACCATGACAAGCGCAGAAAAAAATTACGCGCAAATAGAGAAAGAGACTCTAGCAGTGTTTGGATGTGAGAAGTTTCATGAATATGTGTATGGACGGTCAGTAATACTAGAAACAGACCACAAACCACTGATTGCGATCTCACAGAAGCCACTGGGTGACGCACCACCGCGCATCCAGCGTCTAATGTTAAGATTACAGAAATATGACTTGAAATTTGAGTTTACACCAGGCAAGCAACTAATTGTAGCCGATGCGCTGAGTAGGGCTAGCTTGAGCAACACCAGCAGCACAACAGAGGAAGCTGTGCAAATACATGTAGACTCTATTAAGGCACACATGCCAGTGTCAGATGCAAAATGGACGAAGATAGTGAAAGAAACACAAAAAGATGAGAAACTAAAAAGAGTAATGGAACAGATACATCAACCAGGACAGGTTATGATTGACAAGCCTTACCAACACTTTAAAGGTGAACTGTCTGTGTTAGATGGGGTTCTGTTAAAAGGTACAAGGATAGTCATACCTACCTCCATGAGATCAGAAATGGTTAAATTAGTGCATGAGGGGCATTTGGGTATTGAAAAGTGCAAAAGACGTGCACGTGATGTTTTGTATTGGCCCAACATGCACAAGGACATTGAGGCATATGTGCAGCGCTGTGACATTTGCCAGCGCCACAGGTATCAACAGCCAAAGGAGCCTATGAGGCCCCATGAGAAGCCTCAAGGGCCATGGAGAAAAGTGGGCATGGATCTATTTCAGCTTAAGGGCAAGAACTATCTGTTAGTCATGGACTATCATTCCACCTACCCAGAGTTTGCAGGGTTGAGTGACACAACAGCAGAAAAGGTGATTGCACATACAAAGACAATGTTCGCACGCCATGGAATTCCAATGACTGTTGTAAGTGATAACGGACCACAATTCACGAGTCAGTGCTTCAAAGACTTTGCAGACACATATGGGTTCAAGCACATGACCTCAAGCCCTCTGTACCCACAGTCAAATGGGTTAGCAGAGAAAGGGGTGCAAATTGTGAAGCGCATACTGAAAAAGGCTGCAGACAATGCAGAAGACCCACATCTGGCGATCCTGAATTACAGAGCATCACCACTGGAGAATGGACTGTCCCCAGCAGAAATGCTCATGAACAGAAAACTCAGAACGCGACTTCCATCAGCATCTCAGGTGATGGAAAAGAGAGATGTGAGGCGTGATGAGAGGCAAACTGAACTGTACAACAGAACAGCACGACCTCTGAGACCACTTGCACATGAGGACATAGTGCGAGTGAGATGTGATGGAGAATGGGGACCGCTGGCAAAAGTGGTCAAAGAAACAACTCCCAGATCATATGAAGTCATCACAGAGCATGGAAAAACAATGAGGCGAAACCGACGTCACTTACTGAAAGTGCCTCAGACAAAAATGAGAGTCACAGACAGCGAAACAAGCGACATGCCAATTTACAGCCAAACCGAACAACCAGAAATGGCTGAGAACCAGAACTTAGAGACAGACACTAACAAACAGACTGAGGTGACACAAAGGAGATGCTCACAAAGGCAAATTGTGAAACCGAAAAGATTGATTGAGGAAATGTAAGGAGTACTGAAATGAAAAAAAAAATAAAAAAAAATGTGTAGATGTTGAATTGTAAACAGAGGAAAAAATGTGTTGATGTTGAATTGTAAACAGAGAAAAAATTGAACTTGTGATTCAGTGTACAAGGTGAAAGAAATGTAAATAGAAATGGAGTTGATTTTGTATATAGAAATTTGAGAAAAAGTTTATAGTAGGACGACCTTTTACTTGAAAAAAAAAAAGGGAGATGTATTGATATGTGAAGTTCATATGGAGTCACCACTAGAGGGCAGTATGACCCCGGCCATGACCTGACTATAAAAGGAGTTGTACTTGAGTCACTGTGTGGTTAGTTGTGAGTTGCTGTTGAAGTGACAAGTAAAAAGTCCTAACTGACACCCGGTGTGTGCGCCTCGTCATTACATGTTCCAGGAGAACATTACACAGACCAAAGGCCCTCATGGAGGACATGCTGCAGCTTAACGAAGCAGACAATGACAACTTCCTTTTCCAGCATATCTTCCTCAGCACTCTGCCGCCACACATGAGAGGGACACTGACCAACATGAGGTGCAGCACCCAGCAGGACTTCCGCGTGCTGGCCCGAGAAGCGCAGCGGCTCATCAATGCCTGCGGCGATCAGATGGCCACAGCAGCATCTGCAGATTTCAGCGTGGAGGCCCAGAGCAGTGGAGAACCGCAGACAGCAGAGCAGAGCCCACCCACTATGGCAGCGACGCGACCAAGACGCAGCAAGCGGAACGACCTCTGCTATTTTCATCAACGTTTCGCCGAGAGGGCACACAAATGCGTGCCCCCCTGCAAATTCAAGAAACGGTTAGCAGCTACGGCTCTCGGCGAGACAAATAAGCTGCTTTATGTGACTGACTGACGCACCGGGAGACAGTTCCTCATCGACACCGGAGCTCAGGTGAGCTTCATCACCCCTTCCCCCGCAGACCGGGCCATGGGACCCCGGGGAAACGGAGCGATGGCAGCCAACGGCTCGATCATCGACACTTTCGGTGAAAGGGACCTGCCTCTTCTCATCCACGGCCGCAACTATAGCTGGACATTTATTATAGCTGCGGTGAGTTTTAACTTGTTGGGCGCCGACTTTTTGTGTGCACATGGGTTATTAGTCGATCTTGCAAATAGACGCTTGGTTAATGCACTATCATTTGCTTCTATCCCCTGCTCAGCTCGAGTTTCTCCACCACCCGTGCAAGCCAGCGTCACTACAGCAGGAGGTAAGTTTGACCAACTCCTCACCCAATTTCCAGCACTCACAGTTCCAAAATTTTCAGCAACAGTAGCGAAACATGGGGTTGAATACTTCATTCCCACAACGGGCCCACCTGTGTTTGCCAAAGTTCGGCACTTAGTCGCGACCAAGCTCGCCATAGCACGGGACGAGTTTGCCAGCCTGGAAAAATTAGGCATTATTAGGCGCTCGAAAAGCCCTTGGGCATCACCACTACACATGGTCCCGAAAACCGACGGTTCTTGGAGACCTTGCGGTGATTACCGCAGATTAAGCAATGTGACAGCGCATGACCGCTACCCAATCCCTCACATCCAAGATTTTTCACTACATCTGGCGGGTGCGCGCATTTTTTCTAAAATAGACCTGGTCCACGGCTATCACCAAGTCCCCGTTCGAGCGGAAGACATTCCTAAAACGGCTGTAATAACCCCTTTTGGTCTTTTTGAATTTTTGCGAATGCCGTTCGGCCTCAAAGGCGCTGCTCAAACTTTTCAGCGTATGATGGACGCGGTATTACGCGACCTCCCCTTCGTGTTCGTCTACCTCGACGATATGCTGGTAGCCAGCCCGTCAGAGGAAGAACACGAACAACACCTCGCTACAGTTTTTCAGAGACTAGAAGAGCACGGGTTAATAATCAACCCAGCCAAATGCCGATTCGGCGTGTCACAAATTGATTTTTTGGGACACAGAGTTTCACCAGAGGGGGCAGTTCCATTGCCAGACAAAGTCCGCGCGATAAAAAATTTTCCACGACCACAAACGGTCAGATCGCTGCAAGAATTTTGGGGAATGGTGAATTTTTACAACCGTTTCCTCCCCCGCGCAGCTCAACTCATGCAGCCCCTGTATGCCGCGCTCAGAAAACAAAAGCCTTCCAACGCGGTTGAATGGACCCCGGAGCGCGAACGCGCCTTCGCGGAAGTAAAAAGTGCTCTAGCGAATGCCACATTGTTGGTTCACCCCGATCCCTCGGCCTGCATAGCGTTAACTACAGACGCTTCAGACCTGGCCATAGGGGCAGTCGTGGAACAACATGTTGGCGGAACCTGGCAACCTTTAGCATTTTTTAGCAAATCTTTAAACCAAACTGAGCGCAAATACAGCACTTTTGACAGGGAGCTGCTAGCGCTTCATTTATCCATCCGCCACTTCCAGTTCTGGTTAGAAGGGCGGCGTTTCACGGCTTTTGTAGACCACAAACCGCTCACTTTTGCGATGGCTAAAATTTCAGAACCATGGTCAGGCAGGCAACAACGACAGCTAGCTGCAATTTCAGAGTTCACCACAGACATTCGACATGTGGCAGGCAAACTTAACGTGGTAGCAGACTGCCTCTCTCGCGCTGTGACATCGCCAGAGCACGAGGAGACAGATTATACTACCTCAGCCGCAGAACTCTTCGCCAACGCGGACGCGTACGCGGCCCCAATTCACGTAGGGATAGATTACGCAGCCATGGCAGAGGAACAAAGCAGTGACGCGGACGTGCGCGCGCTCCTGTCTGGACCAACAGGGTTAAGACTGGAGGAAAGGGGTTTACGTGACGGTGTACCCCCCCTAATCTGCGACGTGTCAACCGGCCGACCTCGCCCGGTAGTCCCAGCTGCATGGCGCCGCCGCATTTTCGACTCGGTTCACTCCCTCACGCACCCAGGGGTGCGCGCCTCGGTTAAAATGGTCGCGGAAAAGTTTGTTTGGCCGGGCCTGCGCAAAAATGTAAAGGAATGGGCAAAAACTTGCATGTCTTGTCAGCGCGCCAAAATACACAAACACACAAAAGCTCCTCTAGAGCCTTTTCGAATCCCAGCCAGGAGGTTTGACCACGTTCATGTTGACCTCGTGGGCCCACTACCTTCGTCTCAAGGGTTCACACACCTGTTAACAATGATAGACTGTACTACGCGCTGGCCGGAGGCGGTCCCTTTGTCGTCAACCACAGCTGCGGAAGTCGCTCGCGTTTTTTTTAAAAAACTGGGTGGCACGTTTCGGCGTCCCATCGGACATCACGTCCGATAGGGGGCCTCAATTTGTCTCAGAGCTGTGGTCAGCCATGGCCAGCAGCTTAGGAGCGACAATTCACCGCACCACTGCATATCACCCTCAGGCTAATGGGTTATGCGAGCGTTTTCACAGATCTTTAAAGGCCGCCCTCAGGGCCTCACTAACGGATACAGATTGGGTGAATAAACTTCCCTGGGTTTTATTGGGGTTGCATTCTGCGCCTAAGGAGGATCTAGACGCCTCCCCAGCAGAATTAGTTTTTGCACAACCTCTCAGGCTCCCAGGTGAGTTTTTACCAGAGCATCCAGAGCCTGGGCATCTCCCAGCCCTGAGGCCCTTAAGCAGCACCGGACCAGACACGCTCCCCGGACCGGCACATCACTCTTTTCCACGGGTTTTTGTCCCCCAAGCTTTAAAAAACGCTGAGTTCGTTTTTGTTAGACATGAAGCTTTAAAATCAACCCTCCGTCCACCATATGACGGACCATTCAGAGTGCTGGAACCTGGTGATAAGCATTTTGTGCTTGATTTAGGGGACAGAAAAGAAACAGTCAGCATTGACAGACTTAAACCTGCCTTCTTGTTGAGTGACGAGCCTGCACGGGTGGCGAGAGCACCTCGGCGGGGTAGACCCCCCAAGAAAAAAAACTCAGCCCCCCTGCAGGGAACAAATAACCACTCTCCTCCCCAAGCTGCAGATTCCTTACAGGATGGTCCCACCAGGACGCCCAAGCAGACCTACAGCAGATTCGGGAGAAGATTAAAACCCAGACGGCACAGGGACTGATGCAAAATTGACAAAGAGTTGTTAACTATGTTATCAGATTGTGCCATGACAGTTTTAAGGCTGATTTGTGACATTATGAATGAATAAGGTTTATTGTCAATACTACCATACGTAATACATACAGGAGAATTGAAATTTGACTTGACATTGGGCGCGCTCAGTAAGCGCATCCCACAGCCGGGGCAGCCCAAAGGCGCCAGTCGAACAGTGAGGGTAAAGAGGGGAAGGGGGGGGGAGAGGAAAACACAATAGGCAGAGAGAAAAAACATAGTTATCAGAATAACGCTCGTATAAGCTCATATAAAGTTCAAATGAGCCAAATTTTGATCACACAGAAAAAAAACCTCTATGCACAATTAGCAGACGTTGACAAATGACAAAGCGAGAGAGACCAGTGTATGTAGTATCAGTGTGTGATGCAGTGTGGAGGTGTCAATTGCTGGTGAACAGCAGAGGGCACCCCCTGGCAACGGATAGTCATGTGTTCTACTCGGCATGTCCATTCTCATGCAGGTGGCAAGTTCTGTAAACACATGATAGCGCTGTCCTTGAGAAGCTCGATCTGCAGAACAACAGCCATTGTTTGTCGATGTTTGGGTTAAGCCACTTCTCCAGCGTTATCTTCATCGAGGAGGAATGTAAACAAGGGCACCAAAACACAAGGTCAAATCTGCACAGTGCACTCAGAGAATAAAAAAATTTCCCTCTCTTCGATTCTGTGCTTCAAATTTCATACAGGCTTGAATCATGCTTTAGATCATTCTCTGGAGAGCACTCAGCGATCCACAGATGTTATCCACCTACCGAAACATAGGTAAACATGTCCAAGAGAGTCCGTTCTCTCTTCAATGCATGCCAGGTGGTAAATTCCATGTTAATCCTGCCGCTGACAGTCAGTGCTCCCCCCAGCTGGACGAATTGTTGAATTTGTTGAGGGAGCTACGCCGGGGTCCGCATTTGATTAGCTCACCCAGATAATTTCGATACACTAGGAAAACTCCAGGGGCCAAACAGAAGATCCTGTGATCAGTTCAATCTCAGTCGAATCACACAGACACATGAATTCCAATGCCATAAGTCTTCCTTGGGTTCCCCCTGACCCGATCTTCTTCTTTTAAAGTGGTGACAATTGCATATAAGCCGCTTTCCAGATCCATATATATATAGATTACTATACTGTTGTTGTTACCACTGAATTTTCTACAGGACCATGACTGCTGGAAAGATTTTTTCCTTGTTTTCCCTGTCAAAATGTTTAACAGTATAATATGTCATAGAGATTATCTTAAACTGTAAACTCAATTTGATTGTCCTTTTCTTAGTCGTTTGGGGGGGGGGGGCTGTGGCTTATATTAATCATACATATATTCCATACCTACATATGTATAGACATATTAGAATGTTTAGTGATTACATATGTGGAATGACCTCACGCTTCAGAACAGGACAGGAGGTTTCAACCGCCGGCGAGGATCAAAGAACAGACAGAGTCGCAGCGGTGGAGACCGGATCGAACTTCCTGACCACCCAGGGTCAGGTGGAGGAGATGGAGGACAATGGAGGGGGATTATGTTAATGCGGGATGTTAGCTTTGATATGCAATGTCTTTTGTTGAGTGTGGGTATAAGTATGAAGGTCTGACTGCGCTCGACCTCTTATTCTGTTTCTGCATCTAGATGAGACATGTTAGGGAGGTGAAGCTGATAATAAGTCTTGATTTATAAAATCACATCGCTTCTTCATTTCAAGCTCCCTACACCAGCTAGAAAAATGGGAGTGGACTTGAACAGGGAAAGTGTGCAGACTTGCTGTGCATGTAGTAGAATTGAGGAAGATACTCTGGATATGAAGGAAAATAATTTTGTCTTATTTGTGGTAGATGTGATAAACTGCACTGCACAGACTTCCAAGAAAACAGAAAAAAATCTAAATCATTGTGAAAGCAGCAGAAAAATATCTCGGCATTAAGGGGCTACATTGGTAAGCAGCTGAGGACTTGTAAAGTGGGGGATCTTTAAGTTCAAAGACATCATGGGCTGGTGGATCAACCGCCAATCAAATCTAAAAGAAGAAGAAGAAGAATGAGAGGAGACGCAGATACGGACTATAGCTCCTGACCAGATAGAGTGATGATATAGAGTGAAGTGAGGCCAGTCAGGTCTAGAGGAAGAAGAAGAAGACAATTGTTCAGAACTCCTTATAAGAACTCCTTATACAAAGGTATAGAGTGATAATAATCAAGTCAGTGGCGGTAATGCACCTGTAAGCTGGTTGCCAACCACCAATCAAATCTAAAAGAAGAGGAACAACAAACTATGATAACATAAACAAGGGGATGAGAAGAGTAAGAAACAAGATATGCAGAAACCAACCACGGATAAAATGATTGGAACCAAAGAACAAGAAATACAACAAATATAGAGAAAGGCCATGAGACTGAGCACGGCAGAAACCCCCAGTGCTCAGCACATGACAGGTGTGTCAAGGTATGAGTCCGGTATTTCCTCATGTGCGTTCAGTTTCAAGTAAATTGGGATGTACAAAGGAAATGTGCTTGGATTCCTGCGTACGTACTGTTTCATATGTCTGGATTTTTTTGTTTTGCTTACAGTATTTTCTTGATTTAAACGTATGCCGTCTTTTAGTAGGAAATCCACGCAAGTCTATGCACATGAGGCCCCAGGAGAATACTTATGATAATCACTTTATATACAATTCAAGAAATCTCCGTGTCTGTCTATCTGTCACGACCATAGGACTTGCTAAAAGATCATAGGATCACCTATGATGTTCACATGATGTCTGTATGATGTCATATCACGGACACACAGATCGCCCCAAATGTCTCCCGAGCCGGTGGATGGAGCCACTGTTTACAGCAGGAGACGGTACAACAGGGACCAGCTGTTAGCACTTAACCGCCACTCGGTGCTAACGAAAAAACTTCACATACCGGGAGAAATAAGATGAAAACGACGTGGGTGTCGTGCTGGTGTAAGACGGTGGGCAAGGAATATAAGGTACAGACCCACCCTCCCATCCGTTGTTATGGGGAATGTACGATCGATATTAGGAAAGATAGATGAGCTAGCGGCTATCTCCCGCTACGAGAGCATATACCGGGAGTGTTGCCTTATGCTATTCTCTGAGACGTGGCTAACTGAACTAGCAGCAGAAGCTAACATTGAACTGGAGGGTTTCCACGCGATACAGGCAGACCAAACACCAGGCAGTGGCAAGGCAAGGGGTGGTGGAGTGATAATGTATGTTAATAACAACTGGTGCAGACCAGGACATATCACGGTTAAACAACAACACTGCAACAAAGACATGGAGTTGCTAGCTGTTAGCATGTGGCCTTCATATCTCCTGAGGGAATACTCCCACGTGATCTGCATTGTTATTTATGCAAATCCGACGGCGAACGCTGGGACAGCGCGTGACGTCATCCACTCAGTAACTGGCAGGCTGCAGACAGAACACCCAGATGTTCTTCTCCTCATCTCAGGCAACTTCAACCATGTTTCACTGTCTCCCATTCTACCCACATTCACCCAGCATGTCACATGCCACACTAGAGACAATAAAACACTGGACTTATTCTTCGCAAACACTAAGGAGGCATACACCTCATCACCACTCCCTCCACTCGGGAGATCGGATCACAACTTGGTTCATCTCCGGCCGATGTACAAACCCCTAGTGCACAGACAACCTCTGGTCATGCGCACAGTGAAGTTATGGTCTGAGGAGGCAATGGACACTCTAAAGGACTGTTTTGAAACCACTGCCTGGGAGCAGCTCTGCGATCCACATGGTGAGGACATCGATGGCCTCACTCACACCATCATGGACTACATCAGCTTCTTGTACGCCCCTCCCGACGCGGACACGCGCGAAGCTCAGCGCGTGCTCGCGGATCACATTCAACACACAGAGCGGAGTTTTCCAGACTCGCTGATTATTGTGGCTGGCGACTTTAATCAGTGCAATCTGAGCCACGATCTCCCCCGCTACAAACAGTTTATTAAATGCCCCACCAGAGGATTAAACACACTGGATCACTGTTACACCACAGTGAAAGACGCATATCGCGCTGTCCCTCGAGCTGCGCTGGGATTATCTGATCACGTGATGGTTCACCTCATTCCCACATACAGACAGAGATTGAAGCTCACTAAACCTGTTGTGAGCACTACGAAGATACGGACCAGTGAAGCTGAGGAGAAGCTGGAAACGTGCATGGAAATATCTGACTGGGGCATGCTTAAAGGAGCCACGCATGATCTGGATGAGTACACGGACACTGTGAACTCATATATCCACTTTTGTGAAGAGAACATTCTTCCATCACGCACCAGGGTGAGTTACTCTAATGACAAACCCTGGTTCACAGCTAAGCTCAGACAGATCAGGAAGGAGAAGGAAGCAGCGCTGAAAAGTGGAGACAGGGACTGCTACAGGGAGGTTAAATACCGGTTTAACAGAGAGCTGAAGAGGGCTAAATCTCTATACTCAGAGAGACTCCAGCAGCAGTTCACTGCTAATGATTCGGCTTCCGTGTGGAGAGGACTGAGGCAGATCACCAACTATCGGCCTCAGGCTCCTAAAGGTCAGGATGACAAAGCCCTTTGTCAGAGACTGTCCCAACACTATGCCCGTTTTGACACCTCGTCATCTGTGTCCAACTCCCCCCCTCCCTCCAGCTCCACAGCCTCCACATTCCCTACTTCATTTAAGGCACCCCCCCCCTCCTCCCCCCCTCCCCTTATCATCAGTGAGCAGGATGTGCTCAAACAGTTCTCCAGACTGAACCCGCGCAAGGCCCCCGGCCCAGACGGCGTGTCTCCCTCCACCCTGAGACTCTGTGCGAAACAGCTGGCTCCTGTATTCACAGACATTTTTAACACCTCCCTTAAGTTATGCCACGTGCCGTCCTGCCTCAAATCCTCCACCATCATCCCTGTCCCCAAGAAGCCACGGATCACTGGACTTAATGACTACAGACCTGTAGCACTCACCTCTGTAGTCATGAAGTCCTTTGAGCGCCTGGTCCTGTCCCACCTCAAGTCCATCACCACCCCTCTCCTGGACCCGCTGCAGTTTGCCTACCGAGCCAACAGGTCTGTAGACGATGCAGTCAACCTGGCCCTCCACTCCATCCTGCAGCACCTGGACTCCCCGGGAACCTATGCCAGGATCCTGTTTGTGGACTTCAGCTCCGCATTCAACACCATCCGCCCCGCTCTGCTCCGGGACAAGCTGTCCCTGCTCAACGTGCCTGACTCCCTCTGCAGGTGGATCATCGACTTCCTGACGGACCGGAGGCAGCATGTGCGGCTGGGAAAGACTGTCTCAGACTATACTAGCATCAGCACCGGATCACCCCAGGGCTGTGTACTTTCCCCCCTACTCTTCTCCCTTTACACCAACTCCTGCACCTCCAGCCACCAGTCTGTCAAGTTGATCAAGTTTGCGGACGACACCACCCTCATCGGGCTCATCTCCAACGGCGACGAGTCCGCCTACAGGAGAGAGGTGGCCCAGCTGGCGTCCTGGTGCAGCAATAACAACCTGCAGCTGAACGCTCTGAAGACAGTGGAGATGATTGTAGACTTCAGGAAAGTCACTACTCCTCTGCCCCCCCTCACCCTCTCAGGCTCTCCCATCACCACTGCTGATTCCTTCCGCTTCCTAGGCACTACCATCACCAGGGACCTCAAATGGGAGCTGACCTTCAGCTCACTCATCAAAAAAGCCCAGCAGAGGATGTTCTTCCTGCGGCAGCTGAGGAAGCTCAAGCTACCCACCAAGATGTTAGAGCAGTTCTACACAGCCATCATCGAGCCCATCCTCACCACCTCCATAACCGTGTGGTACGCAGGAGCCACTGCCAGGGACAGACTAAGGCTGCAGCGCGTCGTGCGCACTGCTGAGAAGGTGATCGGCTGCAAGCTCCCATCTCTCCAGGATCTGTACATCTCCAGGACCCGGAGGCGTGCTGGCCGGATCATAGCCGATCCCTCACACCCTGGTCACGTACTGTTTGCCCCCCTCCCCTCTGGTAGAAGACTTCGGTCCATCCAGACTAAAACCTCCCGTCACATGAACAGCTTCTTCCCCTCTGCCATTAGACTGCTGAACACTAAGTGACTCTCGTGCACCATGTACAGCAGCTCAGCCAGACTCATGTCAATCATCACTGTTTTCTTACTGCATTACCGACTGCACTATATAGTTCTCCACAGTATCTGCTGCTGGCTAATATATATTTTAACTGTTGACCAGTATCACTTAATCTTATCCTACACTTTATTACATGTATAGTTTATTTCTCTTATCTTATCATGTTTAATGTTGCAGCATTGTACCGAGACAAATTCCTAGTTTGTGTACTACATGAACAATGGCAATAAACCTGATTCTGATTCTGATTCTGATTCTGATTCTGTGTGGCCAACACCGTACCCACCAAGACCATACAGTGTTGCTCGAACAACAAACCCTGGATCAACCCTGAGATAAAAACACTTCTGAGAGAGAAGAAGAGGATCTTCAGGTCGGGGAACAGGGAGATGCTGAAGTCCGTACAGAGGGAGCTGAGAAGGAAGATCAGAGAAGGCAAGGACAGCTTCAGGAAGAAGATGGAGGACAAGCTGCAACAGAGCGACATCGGTGGGGTCTGGAGAAACCTTAAAACCATCTCTGGGCTCCAGAATACCTCCCCCCAGACCACGGGGGGCAGGGAGTGGGCGAACAGTCTGAACCTGTTTTTCAATAGGTTTGACCATCCGCCCTCCCCCCCGACTGCACAACAACCACTGCTGCCTCTGAAGACATCGAGTCCTGCTGCCCACACCCCACTCCACCATCACCCCTCCACTCCCAACACACAGCCCCCCAACCTGACCCTCACTAAGACCCAGGTGAGGACAGAGCTGAGGAAGATCAAGGCGAGGAAGGCGTCGGGACCGGACGGCATCAGCGCAAAGCTCCTCAAGTCCTGTGCAGACCAGCTGTGTGGGACTGCGGAGCACATCTTCAACCTGAGCCTGAAGCTGGGGAGGGTACCACAGTTGTGGGAAACATCTTGTGTGGTACCTGTACCAAAGACTTCCCACCCCAAAGATCTGAACAGCTACAGACCAGTGGCCCTGATGTCCCACATGATGAAGACCCTGGAGAGACTGCTCCTTGCTCACCTCCACCCCCTGGTAGGACCAGCGATGGATCCACTCCAGTTCGCCTACCAGCATGGCATTGGGGTGGGGGATGCGGTGATCTTCCTCCTTCACCGTTCTCTGTCCCACCTGGAGAAGCCCGGGAATGCGGTGAGGATCATTGTAGCTGTCACAGTGAAAAGGTTTATGTATTTTTGGTTCTTTTTCTGAAATAATGTTTGTTTATGGGTGTGTGCGCCAGTGTTGCGGACGTTAGCGGTGTCCTTTTCTCCGCCTTCAATCCCTCCATATCGCGGCGCATATGCGCTCGTGCTGCCGAGCTCGCAGGTGAGTCGGAGAGCTCGTGAAGGGGGCTCGTGCAGGTGTCTCGCCCTGCCTATCAGCGCCATTGTGTGAGCGAGTGTCGGAGAGAGGACGGAGTGTTTTTCCTGCAGGCAGCCGGACTGTTAAATGCTCTCCATGTTTGTGAGGAAACCAGCGGCGAACCTGGATCTGATATGATGCAAAAATGGGTGGTAGGCGTGCGCTGTTCACATGCCTGATTAGAAGAGTCACACGGTTGCTGGAGGCTGTCCACAATCAGATGCGGAGAGAGGACTTTGGAGAGAGGACTTTGTTTGGGAAATTTGTGACATGACTAACAACTCCTAAATTCTAGGCAGAAGGCACACACGGTATGTGATTATTTTTGTTTATGAACATTTGTTAAGTGTTATAATTTATTTTGTATTCATGTTTTTTATGTCTGTATTTTTAGTTTTTCACGGTGTTTAAGGGTGAAGATTTGCTGTGGCAAAATAAACAAAAAACTTGTCAACATCAGTTGGAGTGTGGTTTTCTGACCTAGAAGAAGAATTTGGGAGCGGTTACAGTGAAAAACGTGCCTAATCCAGAAGCAAGCAGCAAGATTCCTGCAGGGCCATGCTTCAAGGACTTTGTCCATCCATCCATCCATCTTCTACCACTTTTCCGGAGCTTTGTTTGCTGCCCAAATAAAAGACGTGCATACTTCTTCCCACATCCGCTGGACATTCAGCCAGACAGAAGAGGTACCAGAGCAACATTTATGGACAATGCAGTTTGCAAAAGGTCACAACACCTTTAAGGTACCAGGTTAGATGGTATATTTTCAGTTTGGAACTTTTTAATTCCTAAGTTAAATTGAGAAAAGAAACAGAAGTAAAAGCTGTTCTTGAAGTGTTGTAAATTACTGAAGAGTGTCACTTGTTTCCTATTGTATGTTCTCCCAGCAGTTTTCTAACTTTCCTTTCACTGTAAAATTCCAAAAGTGTTAGTTCAAATCATTTTTGAAAATGGAGCAAAGCACAAGTGAGTTTTGTACATTAGAGGAAATACTTGCAGCTCTAGAAGATGAGAAAGTAAAGTTGGAAGAGAAATTAAAAACTGAATCTGTTGACTTAAAAAGACGAGAAATTGAGACACGGATAGGAGAAATAATTGGAGATCTTGAAATACACAAGATAGGGTTATCATCATCATCTCAAGTCGAACCACAAGTGAGACGATCAGAAAGGGAGAGATGCCCTACAGAAAAAATCGTTGAGTTTAAAAGAAAGGAAATAACAGAGAGAGAAAGAAAGTTTATGTCGACGTATCTTAACTTTAAAGCAGAGATTCAACTAACAAGATCTAAACTTAAGGAAGAGTGCTCTAAAACTGAGTTGGGTGAAATGATCCATTCAATAGCCGGTGTGTATGTGTGAGTCAGAACTAAAGCAAAGGTATGAGAGTTTACGTGCACTTACTTTACCATCTCAAGATATGAGAAGGAAGATTGATAGCTGCACTTCGGTTACAACTGAAATAATCCTACTCCTGCAAAGACGGTATGCAGATGTTGATACTAAGGAATTTGATGCAGTAGCTGTGAAGGAATCTCTCTTTCAGTTACTCCAAAGAGAAGATGCAAGGTCAATTTATGGATCAACTGTGTCTAGAACTAGTCAAAGCAGTCAGTCATGTCATAGTCAGCAGGGAAGTCATGTATCGGCGAAAAAGCAGATGCAGCTGCACGTTTGGCATCAAAATGGGCTGAAATAAACAGGGAGATGGAAATATCTGCCCAGAGAAAGGAGATTTTGGCTCAGCAAGAAAAACTAAAATGGCTGGAAGATCAAAGGGATCTTGAAGTCATAGAGGCTGAATACAATGTGTATGCTGAAGAGGAATCAAGGTTTAATGATGAAATAAGGGATGTTAAAGTAAAAAGTACTTTGCCTCCAAGTCAGCTTCCAATGCAGCATAGTAGCCCTCCATGCACTCAAGTTCCACAAAATGTATCGGCCCCTCCTTACTCTGAGAGTAAACGCATCAATGTTCCCCACAGTGCATCAGTCCCACACAACTCTGGCAGGATATCTGAGCCCAGAGAGAGCGAAGTCTCACTAGTCCAAGCGTTCAAGGAATCCCTTGCTATGACAAGACTTCTGGCACCAGAGCCTTTTGTGTTTACAGGAGACCCACTTAAATTCACAGAGTGGAGCACTTGCTTCAAGGCTTTGATAGAAACAAGCTGTACAGATCTAGCGCATAAGCTGTTCTATTTGAAAAAATACATAAGTGGAGAAGCGCTTTCAGTGTTAGAAGGAACCTTTTATCGTAGTGATGAAGAAGCATACACACCGGCTTGGGATGCCTTAAACAAGCGCTATGGCCACCCCTTTGTAGTCCAAAGAGCTTTCAGGGGAAAACTGAGTTCCTGGCCAAAGATTGGACCAAAAGACTCCCTTAAACTAAGAGAGTTCAGTGATTTCCTCATCTCTTGTAAAAATGCCATGCCCCATGTGCAAGGACTTGGAGTTTTGGATGATTGTGAGGAAAATCAGAAATTACTGCTGAAACTTCCAGACTGGGCAACAACTCGCTGGAACAGACATGTCACTAAAACACTGGATGAAGGGAAGGCATATCCAGGTTTCAAAGAGTTTGCACACTTTGTGGCAGAAGGAGCGCGCATAGTATGCAATCCTATTTCTTCCCTTTATGCGCTAAAGCATACAAGTGAAAAACTAGAGAAGGAACAAAAACGTGTCAAGGCCAGTGTCCTGGTAGCTTCAACAAATGTACCCAATTATCCAAACAAACCTCAAAGGCCACATCCCAAAGTGGCAGAGGTTCCAAGCCCAGCTCTTTAGCATCTCAGAATAAGAAGCAGATAAAGTGTATTTGCTGTCAGCAAGATCACTTTATCTATAAGTGTGACAAGTTTGCAGCAATGCCTCTCAAAGACAGGAAAAAATTTGTCATTGACAATAACATGTGTTTTACTTGCCTTAGAGTTGGTCACATCTCCAAAAACTGTCGACAGAAGGTCACTTGTAATATTTGCAGGCGAAGCCACCCCTCTCCACTTCACGAGGAACGTCCTCAAGGAGAAAAGCCAGAAATGCCACCACAAGAGGAAAGCACTTCCACAGTTGCATGTAGTGTAGAGGTGGGCAACAGTGATCGCACTTCAATGATTGTTCCAGTATGGCTCTCTTGTGCAGCAGAAAACAGTCCAGAGACCTTGGTGTATGCACTTCTGGATACTCAAAGCAGCAATACATTCATTGATCAAGATATCTGTGAGAAAATTCATGCAAAAACAGAACCTGTTAAGTTAAGGTTGACAACAATGACTGACCGGGGTTCAACTGTACATTGCCAAAGAGTAGATGGGCTCAAAGTAAGAGGTTACCATTCACAAGAGTATGTTGTCTTGCCACCTACTTATACAAGGGAATACATTCCACTTGAGAAAAACAGTATCCCAACTCGTGAGACAGCGAAAGAGTGGACTGACCTTCTAAGCATTGCAGAAGAGATGCCAGATCTGTTAGACTGTCCCGCAGGGCTCCTGATTGGCTATGACTGTGCAAGAGCATTAAAACCAAGGAAGGTCATACCAGGAAATGATTATGATCCATATGCAGTCAAAACAGACTTAGGCTGGACTATCGTGGGTTCCATCAAACCATGGACTGGTCTAATGGAGGTAATAGGAGTCTGCAATCGTGTCTCTGTAAAGGAGTTTCCATCCATCACACCTTCCTCTGTGATCAAAGTCCTGGAACATGATTTCTTAGACATAAATCCAAGAGAAGAAAAAAATCCCAAGTACAAAGAGGTCCTGGAGGTGATACCAGAAACAGAACATGCAAGTGAGAAGAAAGATGTAAATCTGAATTACACTGAGGTTCCAATGCAGAGTGTATTAGGAATAAAGTGGAATGTGGAAGCTGATGTGTTCTCATTCAGTGTTATCCTCAAAGAAAAACCAGCCACAAGAAGAGGAATTCTAGCAACAGTTGCGAGTGTGTATGACCCACTAGGATTTCTCTCTCCTTACATCTTGACTGGCAAACAACTGCTGCAAGACATGTGCAGGCGGGGTGTTGGATGGGATGAACCTGTTTCCCCTCAAATCCAGGCCAAGTGGGAAATATGGCTCCAGGATTTGGAAAATCTTCAAAACATTAAAATACCAAGATGCCTCATTCCTGAATACCTCGGCACAATCCAAAAAATTGAGTTGCATCATTTTTCAGATGGTAGCAGCAGTGGTTATGGACAGTGTTCCTACATCAGGATTGTTTCCGATGTGCAAGTTCATTGTGCTCTTGTCATGGGTAAGGCCCGAGTGGCACCCACAAGCATAGTCACCATCCCACGTCTTGAGCTGACTGCTGCAGCAGTTTCAGCTGGTGTGAGTAACTTTCTCAGAGCAGAGCTCGAGCTGAAGGTCGACGAAGAGTTTTTCTGGACAGACTCTCAAGTGGTGCTTGGGTACACCAAGAATGAAGCCCGGCGCTTCCATGTGTTTGTTGCCAATCGCGTCCAGAAAATAAGAAACACTACAGATCCAAAGCAATGGTTCTATGTTGAAATCAATCAAAATCCAGCAGACCATGCTTCTAGAGGTCTCAAGGTGGCAGAGCTGATTGACTCAAACTGGTTCACTGGGCCTGAGTTTTTATGGGAACGTGAAATTGTCACAGTTCAACATTCACCAGAGCTTCTCGTAGGTGACCCTGAAGTAAAGGTTTTGAAGACAGATGCTGTTGAAAGAGACAACTTTCTTGAAAGGTTTTCAAGATTTTCTGACTGGAATACAGCCATCAATGTTGTAGTAAGGATTAAAAGACTGGCAAAAGAAGACAGGTCAGGTCCAATTAGTGAAGAGGAGAGAAGAGTTGCCTCTCTCACACTCATTCGGGCAGCACAAAAGGAGGCATTTGAAGATGAGCTGAAATGGTTCAGTCAAAAATCAGCTAAACTACCAAAAACTCACAAAATGCATCAGCTTGATCCTGTCCTTGTAGATAACCTCCTTAGAGTTGGAGGGAGGTTGAGAAAGAGATCTAGGGAAAAAAGGTGAACGCTTAAAGCAAGTCTCAGTTCTTGAGAGACCTGTTCAGAAACTAATAGTTCTAGTTGAAAATGAGTCCTAGACTACAAAGGGAGGACATAATAAAACTAAAGTCAGATGATACAGTAATGACAAAGAAACGCTTAAGTCTAGAAAGTGAATAATATCAATGCTATTAAAGCAACATGTGATATGAAGGTTTACATTTATTTCAAGGAAAATTACAAGATTTAATTTTGTTTGTTAAAAGTTGAGTGAATATAAATCTTTGTAATTTTGGTGGCAGTGTAGCTGTCACAGTGAAAAGGTTTATGTATTTTTGGTTCTTTTTCTGAAATAATGTTTGTTTATGGGTGTGTGCGCCAGTGTTGCGGACGTTAGCGGTGTCCTTTTCTCCGCCTTCAATCCCTCCATATCGCGGCGCATATGCGCTCATGCTGCCGAGCTCGCGGGTGAGTCAGAGAGCTCGTGAAGGGGGCTCGTGCAGGTGTCTCGCCCCGCCTATCAGCGCCATTGTGTGAGCGAGTGTCGGAGAGAGGACGGAGTGTTTTTCCTGCAGGCAGCCGGACTGTTAAATGCTCTCCATGTTTGTGAGGAAACCAGCAGCGAACCTGGATCTGATATGATGCAAAAATGGGTGGTAGGCATGCGCTGTTCACATGCCTGATTAGAAGAGTCACACGGCTGCTGGAGGCTGTCCACAATCAGATGCGGAGAGAGGACTTTGGAGAGAGGACTTTGTTTGGGAAATTTGTGACATGACTAACAACTCCTAAATTCTAGGCAGAAGGCGCACACGGTATGTGATTATTTTTGTTTATGAACATTTGTTAAGTGTTATAATTTATTTTGTATTCATGTTTTTTATGTCTGTATTTTTAGTTTTTCACGGTGTTTAAGGGTAAAGATTTGCTGTGGCAAAATAAACAAAAAACTTGTCAACATCAGTTGGAGTGTGGTTTTCTGACCTAGAAGAAGACTTTGGGAGCGGTTACAATCATGTTCTTTGACTTCTCCAGTGCTTTCAACACCATCCAACCGATGATCCTGAAGGACAAGCTGCTGTGCGCAGGGGTGGACCAGCACCTGTCATCATGGATCCTGGACTACCTCACTGGCCACAGTTTGTGAGAACCCGGGACTGTGTCCGACACGATCATCGGTAGCACGGGGGCCCCCCAGGGAACGGTTTTGGCTCCCTTCCTGTTCACCCTTTATACTGCGGACTTCTCACACAACACAACACACTGCCATCTACAGAAGTTCTCTGACGACTCTGAGATCGTTGGCCTCATCTCCAACGGAGATGAAGCTGAGTACAGAGGACTTATCCAGGACTATCGGTAGTAAACTCTGAGATTGTAGCCAGCTGTCTCTGCTGCCGGCCCGACCACGGTTCTGAAACCTTGGCCATCGTGAACGTTAGTGGTTTGTGGTCTACGAACGCGGTGAAGTTGTGCCCTTCCAGCCAGAACTGGAAGTGGCGTATGGCCAGATGGAGAGCCAGCAACTCTCTGTCGAACGCGCTGTATTTACGTTTGCTGTTGCGCAAAGTTCTGCTGAAAAATGCGAGCGGCTGCCAAGCCCCGGCTACGCGCTGCTCCACGACCACCCCTATGGCCACGTCTGAAGCGTCGGTGGTGAGCGCTATGCGGGCCGTTGGGTCCGGATGTGCCAGCAATGCAGCGTTTGCCAGGGCTGCTTTAACTTCCGAGAACGCCCGCTCTCGCTCCGGGGTCCATTCGATTCCATCCACGGGTTTCTCTCTCTTGAGCGCGGCGTACAATGGTTGCATGAACCATGCCGCATGAGGAAGGAAACTGTTATAAAAATTCACCATCCCCAAAAATTCCTGCAGCGCCCTGACCGTCTGAGGCCGGGGAAAATCTGCCATGGCGGGCACTTTGTCGGACAACGGGATCACTCCTTCCGGAGAGACGTGGTGCCCCAAAAAATCAATCTCCGTCAAGCCGAACCGGCATTTCACCGGGTTGATTATCAACCCGTGCTCCTCCAACCTCCGGAAAACCGTCCTGAGGTGGGTTTCGTGTTCATCTTCGGACGTACTGGCTACCAGGATATCATCCAGGTAGACGAACACGAACGGGAGGTCACGCAGCACTGCATCCATCATGCGCTGGAACGTCTGTGCTGCGCCTTTTAACCCGAATGGCATGCGCAGGAACTCGAATAAACTGAACAGAGTTATTATCGCTGTTTTGGGTACGTCCTCCGCGCGCACTGGGACTTGGTGGTAACCGAGGACCAGGTCTATTTTAGAAAAAACGCGCGCTCTGGCGAGGTGAATGGAAAAATCCTGTATGTGGGGAATTGGGTAGTGGTCGTGTGCTGTGGCGTTGTTCAACCTGCGGAAATCACCGCACGGTCGCCACGCTCCCTCAGCCTTAGAGACCATGTGTAGTGGGGATGCCCATGGGCTGTTTGATCGCCTGATGATGCCCAGCCTTTCCAGGTTGGCGAACTCCTTGCGCGCTATGGCCAGTTTAGCTGCGTCCAAGCGCCGAGGTCTTGCAAAAACGGCCGGGCCGGTGGTGGTGATAAAGTGCTCCACCCCGTGTTTAGCGATGGCCGCCGAAAACATCGGGACCGTGAGTGCTGGGAACTGAGTGAGCAGTGCGTGAAACTTACCACCTGGAGTTGTGACGCTGGCTTGTGCTGTTGGCCGGGTCCCTGGAGCTATACAGGGGAGAGATTCAAAGGACAGTGCATTAACCAGGCACCTGTTAGCAACATCCACAAGTAAACCATGTGCACACAGAAAATCAGCGCCCAGGAGCGGGCAACACAGTGCTGCTATGATAAAAGTCCACTCATATGAGCAGCCATGTAGAGATAAGGTCAGTGTTCTCTCACTGAACGTCTTAATCTCCGAGCCGTTTACTGCCACCATTCCGGGGCCGCTAGGTCCTGCCAACCGGTCAGCATAGGACGGCAGGATGACACTCTTCTGGGCTCCGGTGGTGATGAGGAGGCGTCTCCCCGAGCGTGAGTCCGTCACGTAGAGCAGCTTGTTCTCTTCACCGGCGGTCACAGCTGCTACCAACTGCCGGCCTTGGCGTTTCCCGAGCGCTTGAACTGGCACGGTGGCACGCATCCACGCGCGTTCTCTCCAAAGCAGCGGTGGTAGAAGCAGAGCGTGTCTTTCTGGTGCTCCTTGGCCCCCACTGCCGCTACCGTCGGTGGCTCCTCGCCTCCCCTGGTCGTCTCGCTGGGCTCCGCTGCCGCCGCGTTGACTGTGCTCGCCCTGGTGGTGAGGATGATCTGGTCTGCCTCCTGGGCTAGCACACGGTAGTCTCGCGTGGCCAGCAACGGCGAATTGGCCAGAACCGCTCTTGCTTCTGTTGGCAGGTTCCGGAGGAAAAGGTGGGCAAACAGAAAGTGCCCGTCGCCCGTGCCCATCAACGCCAGCATCTTCTCCATCAGGTCTACAGCCGAACCATCTCCTAACTCGGTCCACGCCAGGAGCCTCTCTGCTCTCTCACATTCCGAGAGCATGTATCGCCGGATGAGCGCAGCCTTGAGCGCCTCATATTTGCTGCTGGCTGGTGGCTGATCGAGCAGGCTCGCAACCTGCTGGGTTGTGCGGGAGTCCAGTGCTGCTACCACATGGTAGAACTTGGTGTTGTCTGCTGTTACTCCCTGGAGGGCGAACTGGGCCTCGGGGTGGTGGAACCAAGAGCGCGGGTTGTGCTGCCAGAAATCCGGTAGCTTGACTGAAACTGCACACGCGTTGCTGGGGGTTCCAGTCCTGGCTGTCTGCAGGTTGGCTTCAGCATCTCTGGGGGTTCCCGACCGGGCCGGCTCCGGGGTTCTTGCCTTGTGTTCCATAATATGTCTTGGGTCACCAGTGTGGAGTGTGTAAATGAAGAGGCATATTCATTTCAGACGATTTATTACACACTCACATCTCACAAGCAAAGAACAGACTGACTGGTCACATCAAGCATTTCTCTCCCTATATCAAGTCACACTTCACAAGGTTCAAGGCACTTCCTCATCACAGCATGACATCTACACTACACTTCATTCAACCCCCTCTCACCCACTTGGGCATTGTTCTCCCATGTGTATTCATTGTCTCTGTCTAAGGTGTGAAATAACCTGAGGCCCATAGTACAAAAATAAATGTGGAATCAGACATGAAAGCTGTGCCAAATCTCCAAGCAAATGAGCTTGAACATCCAAATTTGAATCTTTTTTGTGATGGATGTTGCTACAGGAAAACAGATGGATCTTTGAGTGCTTCATATGCAGTTGTAAAATATGATGAAGGGACAGGTGCATTTGAAACTGTAGAGGCAGGAATGGTAGACCAGCCTGCCTCTGCTCAAAAAGCTGAAATTGTAGCTCTCACCAAAGCATGTCAATATGCAAAACAACAAGAGATAAACATATACACTGACTCGGCTTATGCTCACCAGGCTGCACATGTTGATTTGCCACATTGGAAAAGAAAAGGGTTTCTCATTTCTACTAGCACACCGATTAGACACCTAACTGAAATGGTTGAGCTATTGGAGGCCATGGGTCAACCAAAGAGGTGGCAATTTTGAAGTGTAAGGGACATCAAAAAGGAAATGCTGTTGTAGCTAAAGGAGATGAAGCTGCTGATTTGGCTGCTAAATAAGCAGATGGCTATGCTACCCAGGCAAATATGATGGTGCAGAAAGAAGATCAGGGGCACATGGAATTAGGTGAGGAAGAAATTAAGCAGCTACAAGAGAAGGCAAGTCCTGAAGAGAAGAGTGGGTGGATAGAGAAAGGTGCAAAGAAGAATGAGGAAGGTTTGTGGAGATCAGCTGATGGAAGGTTAGTAGCCCCAGCTAAGGTTTTGTTGTTGTTGTGTGGAGAAGCACACCTGAGAGGCCATATCTCAAAAACAAAGATTTCTGCTTTGACCGAAGTACACTGGTGGCATCCGCATCTGGCTGATGTTGCAAACTAGTCGTTTCTGAATGCGAAGCATGCCAGAAGTTCAATCCCAAATGCACGTTAAAGGCCTCTATGGGAGCCTTTCCAGCCCCTGAGGAGCAATGGAAAGACATTGTGATTGATTTTACAGACATGGGCCCAGAAAACAGATGCAGAGGCTACAGATATCTGTTGGTGTGTGTAGACACATTTTCAAGATGGGTTGAGGCTAAAGCATGTAAAACAGAAAATGCAAAAGAAGTGATTAAATGACTGACGGAGGAAATGATTCCTAGGCATGGGTTTCCAAGAGTAATCAGATCAGATAATGGCAGACATTTTGCAAACAAACATTTGAAGGAAGTTGAATGTGCCTTAGGCTTAAGGCTGTGAAACACAGCTGTGAAACTATTCTTTGCATGATTCAGAAAACAAAAGATAAGTCCATCCATCCATCTTCTACCGCTTTTCTGGAGGTCCGGGTCACGGAGGCAGAAGTTCAAGCAGAGAAGCCCAGACTTCCCTCTCCCCAGCCACCTGCTCCAGCTCTTCAGAGAGGATATCAAGGCGTTCCCAGACCAGCTGGGAGACATAGTCTCTCCACCGTGTCCTGGGTGTGCCCCGGGGTCTCCTCCCAGTGGGACATGCCTGAAACACATCAAGTGGGAGGCGTCCAGGAGGCATCCTAATCAGATGCCCATACCACCTCAACTGACTCCTTTCAATGTGGAGGAGCAGCGGTTCTACTCTGAGCCTCTCCCAGATGGCTGCGCTCCTCACCCTATCTCTGAGGGTGAGTCCAGCAATCCTACGGAGAAAGCTCATTTCAGCCGCTTGTATCTGTGATCTTGTTCTTTCGGTCATTACCCAAAGCTCGTGACCATAGGTGAGAGTAGGAATGTATATTGACTGGTAAATCGATAGCTTTGCCTTAGAACTAAGCTCCCTCTTCACCACAACAGACCGGTACAACGTCCGCATCACTGCAGATGCTGCTCCAATCCGTCTGTCAATCTCTCGCTCCATTTTCCTCTCACTCGTGAACAAGACCCCAAGATACTTAAACTCCTCCACTTGGGGCAGGAGCCTGTCCCCAACCCAGATAGGAGAATCCACCTTTTTCCGGCTGAGGACCATGGACTCGGACTTGGAGGTGCTGATTCTCATCCCAGCTGCTTCACACTCAGCAGCAAACCGTTCCAGCAAGAGCTGTAGGTCATTACTGGATGAAGCCAACAGGACAAAATCATCTGCAAACAACAGAGATGAGATCCTGTGGTCACCAAGAAAGACACCCTCCATTCCCTGGCTGAGCCTAGAAATCCTGTCCATAAAAATTATGAACAGGATCGGTGACAAAGGGCAGCCCTGGCGGAGTCCAACTCTCACTGGGAATGACTCCGACCGAGTGTTGACAATACGAACCAAACTCTCACAACGGTCGTACAGAGACCGAATAGCTCGTAACAACAAGCCCGATACCCCATACTTCCTAAGCACCCCCCACAAAAAACCACAAGGGATGCGGTCAAATGCCTTCTCCAAGTCCACAAAACACATGTAAACTGGTTGGGCAAACTCCCACGAACCCTCAAGAATTCTCGAGAGGGTAAAGAGCTGGTCCGATGTGCCACGGCCAGGACGAAAACCACATTGCTCCTCCTGAATCCGAAGTTCGACCAACGGCCGGACTCTCCTCTCCAGTACCTTGGCATAGACCTTCCCAGGAAGGCTGAGGAGTGTGATCCCTCTAAAGTTGGAGCACACCCTCCGGTCCCCTTTTTTGAAGAGAGGAACCACCACCCCGGTTTGCCATGCCAAAGGCACTGCCCCTGACCTCCACACAATGTTGCAAAGGCGTGTCAACCATGACAGCCCAACAACATCCAGGGCCTTGAGGTACTCAGGGCGAATCTCGTCCACCCCCGGGGCCCGGCCACCAAGGAGATTTTTAACCACCTTGGTGACCTCAGCCCCTGTGATAGGCGAGTCATCCCCCTCGTTCCCAAACCCTGCTTCCTCTGTGGAAGGCATATCAGTGGGATTGAGGAGATCCTCGAAGTATTCCTTCCACCACCCGACGATATCCCCAGTCGAAGTCAACAGTGTCCCATCCGCACCAAACACAGTGTGGAAAGGGAGCTGCTTTCCCCTCCTGAGCCGCCGGACAGTTTGCCAGAATCTCTTCGAGGCTGACTGAAAGTCTTGTTCCATGGCCTCACCGAACTCCTCCCATACCCGGGTTTTTGTTTCAGCAACCACCCAAGCTGCACTCCGCTTGGCCTGCCGGTACACCTCAGCTGCTTCGGGAGTCCCACAAGCCAACCAAGCTTGATAGGACTCCTTCAGCTTAATGGCCCCCCTCACCACTGGTGTCCACCACGAGATGCACCGACCACCTTGCGGCCGCAGCTCTGGGCCGCCGTTTCAACAACAGAGGTGGAGAACATGGCCCATTCAGACTCCATGTCTCCAGACTCCCTCGGAATGTGGTTGAAGTTCTTCCGGAGGTGGGAGTTGAAGACCTCCCGGACAGGGGCCTCAGCCAGACGTTCCCAGCACACCCACACTATACGTTTGGGTCTACCAGGTCTGAATGGCTTCCTCCCCTGTCATCGGATCCAACTCACCACCAAGTGGTGATCAGTTGACAGCTCTGCACCTCTCTTTACCCGAGTGTCCAAGACATACGGTCGCAGGTCTGATGACACGATAACAAAATCGATCATCGACCTGCGACCTAGGGTGTCCTGGTGCCAGGTGCACATATGGACACCCTTATGCTTGAACATGGTGTTCATTATGGACAAACTGTGGTTAGCACAGAAGTCCAATAACTGAGCACCACTCGGGTTCAGATCGGGCAGGCCGTTCCTCCCAATCACCCCCCTCCAGGTTTCACTGTCGTTGCCCACGTGTGCATTGAAGTCCCCCAGTAGGACAATGGAGTCTCCAAGAGGAGCATCCTCCAGCACCCCAGTCGCAGACTCCAAAAAGGGTGGGTACTCTGAAACATCATTTGGTGCATAGGCACAAATGATGGTCAGGACCCGTTTCCCAACTCGAAGGCGCAGGGAAGCAACCCTTTCGTCCATCGAGGAAAACTTCAATATAGAGGCAGCAAGGTGGGGGGATACAGGAATACCCACCCCTGCTCGTCGTCTCTCGCCCAGGGAAACTCCAGAAAAGGCCAAGCTCCAGCCCCTCTCCAGGAGACTGGTTCCGGAACTGGAGCTGTGTGTTGAGGTGAGGCCGACTATATCTAGCCAGTATCTCTCAACCTCGTACACCAGCTCAGGCTCCTTCCCCACCAGAGAGGTGACATTCCATGTACCAAAAGCCAGTTTAGAAAGCTTGGGATCAGTCTGCCAAGGTCTCCGCCTTTGACCGCCACCTAATCCACATAGCACCAGACCCCCATGATCCCTCCTGCAGGTGGTGAGCCCACTAGAGGGCGGACCCATGTAACTCCTTCGGGCTCAGCCCGGCCGGGTCCCATGGGTAGAAACCCGGCCACCAGACGCTAGCCTTCGAGCCCCTCCCCCAGACCTGGCTCCAGGGTGGGACCCCGGTAACCCCATACCGGGCGGGGTACACTGAATCCTTGATATAGAATTCATCATGAGAGTCTGTTGGATCGTTCTTAGTCTGGCCCTTCACCCAGGACCAGTTTGTCTTGGGTGACCCTATCAGAGGCAAATTGCCCCGGACAACATAGCTCCTGGGATCACTGGGGCACGCAAACCCCCACACCATGATAAGGTGACGATCCATGAGGGGGCAAAAGGTTCGGCGAAACAGAGGAAGCTGCTACACCAGTAAGATGTTCAGAGAGGCTGAGAAAGCTATAAGGGAAGAGATGGAAGTACGAGACAAAAGATAAGTATGAAATAGAATTTCTCATGTCATATTTGATTCTCTGATGTATCTAAAATGGTGTTGTGCTGACTGGTCAAAATTCTGAACACTCTCCTTGGAAGAAGGAAAAACTTCAACAAGAGAGATCTCATTGTTCAAAGGGGTCACTCAGGAGAAAGGTACAAAAGAATTTCCAAGGCATTAAATGTATCATGGAACACAGTGAAGACAGTCATCATCAAGTGGAGAAAATATGGCACAACAGTGACATTACCAAGAACTGGATGTCCCTCCAAAATTGATGAAAAGACGAGAAGAAAACTGGT
Source organism: Pholidichthys leucotaenia (assembly GCA_020510985.1). NCBI lineage: Eukaryota > Metazoa > Chordata > Actinopteri > Cichliformes > Pholidichthyidae > Pholidichthys > Pholidichthys leucotaenia. The sequence continues at coordinate 295,850,902 of CM035840.1, forward strand.
CAGGGAGGCTGACAGCAACATTGAAGCAGCTGCAGGAATTTCTGGCAAGTACTGGCTGTTTAGTACATGTGACAACAATCTCTCGTCTAGGGTGGCAAGACGGAAGCCTTATCTTACAAAGAAAAACATCCAAGCCCTGCTACATATTGCAAAAACACATTTGAAATCTCCCAAACACGTGGGAAAATGTGTTATGATCCAATGAAACCAAGGTTGAACTTTTTGGCCATAATTCCAAAAAGTATATTTGGTTCAAACACAACACTGCTCATCACCAAAAGAACACCATACCTACAGTGAAGCATTGTGGTGGCAGCATCATGGTTTGGGGGCATTTTTCTTCAGCTGGAACTGGGGCCTTAGTCAAGGTGGAGGGAATTATCAACAGTTCCAAATACCAGTCAGTGTTGGCACAGAACCTTCAGGCTTCTGTTAGAAAGCTAAATATGAAGAGGAACTTCATCTTTCAGCATGACAATGACCCAATACACACATCCAAATCAACAAAAGAATGGCTTCACCAGAAGAAGATCAAGGTTTTGGAATGGCCCAGCCAGAGTCCAGACCTGAATCCAATCAAACATCTGTGGGGTGATCTGAAGAGGGCTGTGCACAGGAGACGCCCTCACAATCTGACAGATTTGGAGCGTTTTTGCAAAGAAGAGTGGGCAAATATTGCCACATCAAGATGTGCCACGCTGATAGACTCCTACCCAAAAAGACTGAGTGCTGTAATAAAAGCCCAAGTTGCTGCAACAAAGTATTAGTTTAAGGGTGTGCATATTTATGCCACTAGGTTATTGTAAGTTTTTTTATTTTTCCCCTTAAAAGATTTGCTTTTCAATTGGGTTGTACAGGTTATAGGTCACATTAATGGTGGAAAAAATTTTGAAATGATTTATCTTGGTCTCATTTTTTACATCACAAAAACCTGGCACTTGAACAGGGGTGTGTAGACTTTTTATATCCACTGTAAATAAAGGTGAATTGAACAGTGATGCTGTGACATCTCCATATCCAAACTGTGGATTTAGTTATATGTAACATGAGAGGAACTCGGACAGGGAACCCTTTCAGGAGGAATCTTTTCCAGTGAGCTATTGTATGCTGGTCCACCCTTTGGAGGCACGTTTTTTTTCCCCAAGAAAACCCTGGAGCCTAAGAGGCCTGCCGATTACATCCAATGAGCCAGTCCTTTCCCACTTTGTGATGAAGACCTCTCCCGCCACACCCTGGAAGAAGCTGGACACGTTATGACGATGAAACTTCTGGTTCATGCCCCGTGAGAAGTTTGACCCTCAGCAGTGTGAGAGACTCATGTGGCTCTCACCCTTCAGACCTACATCGGGGACATTCATTTCTTTGTTCAGACCCTGGTGGACAACATCCTCTCCTTCTCCACTGTTCAAATACATCTCATGGCCATCTTGGTGTGTTGTTCTGGATTTGATGGCATCACCCCAGGACCACACCCTCTGATTGTGTACTTTCTGAGGAGCGTCTGCCAGCGCAGACTCTATGCATTCAGATGTTCCCTTAGGGAACCTGGTGTTGGTCTTTAGGGATCTCTGTGAGCCACACTTTAAACTCCTGCAGTTGATGGACTTGAAGTTCCTCTAAGACCACCCTCTTGCTTTCTCAACAACTCAGGTCTTGTGCCCCAACACTGCTCATCTACCCAAAGTCATCCCCTGTGACTTTTCCCTTTTCTTAGCTTCCACCCTCCTCCCTTTCAGTTGATTTAGTGCCATTTGTGCCCAGTACCTGAAGACCTTCTACGATTCGGTGGTGGCATCAGCCATCACTTTTGGAGTGGTCTGCTGGGGCAGTGGCATCACAGCAGCCGATAGGAAGAGATTGAACAAACTGATCAAAAGCTAGCTCTGTCTTGGGGAAGCGCCTTGACCCAGTGGAGGAGATAGGAGAGAGAAGGATGGTGGCTAAGCTGTCATCTCTGCTGGAGTCCGAGTCCCACCCTATGCAGGACATACTGAACACACTGAGGAGCTCATTTTGCGGTAGGCTACATCATCCTAGGTGTGCGACCAAGAGGTTTCGCAGGTCCTTCCTACCTATGGCTGTCAGACTGTATAACCTAAGCAGGGCTGCTCGCAGAGATAGCAAAAAAACATGACGACCTAATAGTATTGAATACAAAAGACGCAACAGACTTACACAAAATGGTCCCCTCCAGTATGCAACTAGGACAATATCAGTCGCTATGGAGGGTGACAATATGTATGGGTACATATTCATACTATGTGGGGTAACTAAATAGACGATTATGCTGTTTATTCCATCTTGCTACAATGCTCCGCACTGTGTATATGGGTGATTCCATTTATTAGGGGTCCAATGTGTGACATTGGTGGCAAAATTTAACATTGATCAAATCTGCACATGAAATTGACTAATCACTATCCAATTGTGTCAGGTTTATGAAACTATTAACTATTTTCGTAACATCATTTGCGTTCAGGAACAGATAGCATGCAAGTGTGCACACACGTGTCCATTTTTCTGGTGTAAAGGGGACACCAAACCTAAAAATGGTTTTGTACATAAAAGCCAAGAACACTTTCATTCTTTGAAAGTTGGCATGTGTTAGGTACTCTAGTCTGACTACTTTCTCAAATAGCATGACCTATTTAAAGCCTCTTTTCATGAAAATGAAATTTTGAGTGTCTCTTTATAGACTTGAGTCCTTGTTTACGTCTTGATCTCACTCAAGGTACAGCCACTCATTTTGACACATATTTCTAATTTTTTACCTTAAAAGTTATACAGGTACTTGCAAAATGATCTACGGTAACAAATATAATGCGAAATAAACCATGACATTGACTTGATTTCCAGAAAACGACCTGGTGCAGGCGACGTAAATGGAGACGCTATTGTTTGGGTTTCCCTTTAATTTGCTTTAAGTCTATGGCATTTCCCTCGTTTTTAGATTATACTTTATAAGCAACAACTCCAATAGGTATTTTATGAGGATAAAGAAGCACCAGAAACAAGTATATAATTCAAATGTCCAAAACTCTTGAGGATGAGAGCTCACTTTAACTACTTGTAAGTTAAGGCGTAAATGGGACACTCGGGCTTTTGTTTCCTGGTATGGATGTTGAATGCACTTTGCAATGGCACACGTTTTACACGAAACAACTTCAACACTTCCGGTATTTTTAACGCATCAAAACTCATCAACAGCTACATTTTCATGACATATTAAGATGTGATAACGTGTATACATATCTTCAAATTCTCCCTGTTTGTTGGATAAGACGTAAAATCACAAAATGCGTAAATGTGGGACACGGAAGTTTGGACCTTCGATAACTTCTATCCAAAATGGCCACGGTAAATCCTCTCCACATGGGTTGAGCACATCCGGGGTAGAGAAAATCAAGGGCTTTCCCAGGGCGGTCACCTCGCCAGACGGGGCTGCGCGCGGCCGACCAAGACCGAAGACGTAAATTTTTTAAGGGACACCATATTCGATGTGTCATAAATGTTTGAGATTTTATTGAAATATTCTACATCTGAGCTTCACAAAGACTGATCTCCTTTTTACGTGTATGGTTTGGGATTTGAAAGGTGCAAAGTGAAAAGCATCAGCACTTCTTTTTTTCTTGTTACTTTACCGAATAACTTGCATGTTGATGCGTAAATTCGGGGACACGAAAATTTACGTCGTACGAGTAAATTTGCAGGGGTCGCCGTACAAAAACCATAGATACAATCACATTGGGGAATGTTTTATTTTGAATTTGCATTACAACTCCGTTATCTCTTGCATAAATGAGTAGAAAGAGTTACTCAGAGATCCCTTTCAGATACTCTGAAATTGATGCGATTGTCATGTCACACAAAAACTGGGAAAAATGAGGGGACACGACCAATAGTTTCGATGGTAACGGCAAAATCAATGATTTTTTTTAAAATTGCAATGCAAGTCTGAAACTCTTATGTTCCCTTGCATGTTATAAAAACGAAACCGACATCTGCAAATTACAGAAAAAGAGAGAGCGCTTGAAAGTCGGATACCCCTGATATAGTGCACTGGACCCCAAATAAATGGAATCACCCATATATATTTAATATACTGCTCAAAAAAATAAAAGGAACACTTCTTAATCTGAGTAAGTTTTGGAGTGTTTTGAATTCAGCCCTCTGTAGGTTGTAGGTTGATAATTTTCATTTCCATCAAAAGATGTGGCATCTTTTCATTCTTAACACATTATCCAGTCCATATCAGTGTAGATATCCAGCTTATTTTTTCCCATTAAAATCTGATGTGTTTTCAAAGTGTTCCTTTTATTTTTTGAGCAGTATATTTATGTGTACACATGTATATTCACTGCTCTTATTTTCTTATCTTCTAAATTATTGCTGAGTGCTGCTATCCCTGTGCTGTTGCAATCCTGGAATTTCCCCATTGTGGGGCTAATAAAGGCTTATCTTACATGCACTCTCCACCTACATTTACCATAGCCGAAAGGTTCAGTGCACTGTTCAACTTGTTGTGGGCTTTGCTCATTCAACTAAGGGCAAACCAATGTCCAAACTGAGTCAATCACAATGGCTGCTGCTGACTTCGAGTTCCTATTTAATTTTATATAGACCACTCAAAGGACTTAACTAGCAACTAGCAACAAAGAAAATTTCAAAAACAGTAAAAAAAAATCTGAACTGCTTTAAATTAATTAGATATTACATACCTTACAAACCTGCTGTACTGTATATGCATTCTATGGTTTTTTCTCATATATCATACTGTTTGACAGTCTGGGCTCAAGCAGCCCCTTCCACAATAAGACATATAGGTTCATTATATAATCAAACCCTAAAAATCTTGGACAAAAAGCCCATTAGGTGGCATCACTAATATTTTAAAAAAAATACAACCTATTGAGTTTTGAGAGTTTCATTGACCTCTGTTTACTGAAATTAACTTTCAAATGTTTCCATAAATCAGCACCTGAGCCACTTGCTGGTTTCATCCAAAGACAGGACAGCAGCAGAGCCACCAGGAGTTCTGTTAACAATAACTGTAAAATATTCCACCGCAGAACCACATTTGGACAAACAGCTTTCTCTATAAAGGGCAGTCACATCTGGAACACAATGCCAAATGAAATTAAAATAATAACGGACTTTAAAACATTCACTAAAAAGGTTAAAAACTGGCTGAAAAATAAACAAGAATGTACCCATGTATGAAATGATTGTCTGCAGGGTGAGAGTGAATGAAGGGAAGGAATGAATGTGTTTGTTTATAGTGAGTGACGAAGGGAGGGAGGCCTGAAATAGGCAAATGTGTGTCAGATTGTTATATTTGTGTATTTATAATATTTATAATTGTGTATTTATAATGTATTTATGTTTTTTGCATTGATGTATGTGGTTATTGTGTATTCCTTTTCTTTCCTTTTTTTTTTTTTCTTTTTACTTGTTTCTCCTTTCTAAAGCCCATCCAGGGACAAGAGTTGCAAATTAGCTAATAGCTATACACTCTGTGCAGCACATCAGATTGATTGTCATTGATTAATTGTCTATGTTTATTGCACTGTCCCTGTCAAATAAACAAATCTATCTATCTAACTGTGCTAACCTGCTCTACAGGTGTGTCACAGACAGCTATCGAAGGTCAGTTTAGGCCTTGTTCACAAGTGCATGGGTATTTTTTTTAAAGCAATGCTTTCATATGTGGTTTGGCCTCTCATCCACAGACAAACACTGTTTTGGGACACTAAAAACGAAAAATTCTACCGTGGCAACATTTGCGTGCGGACTGGGACACACCAGGAGGTTATCTCATTTGTTTCCATGGCAACAGACGATGCTGCTAACTTTAAGAGATAATTTTATTTGTTTACATGTACAAGTGCATCCCAGTAAGTTAGAATATTGTGAAAATGTTAAGGATTTTTTTTTGCATTTGAAAAAAACTTTCATGTATTTATGATTAACAGGGGAAAAAAAAAATCAAGCCTTTTAAATTTAATATTGATGTTGTGGAGGGAGGAATAACCAGGCCAAGCGTTCAGAGCAAAGGGAGCACCAGAATCAAAAGCAATAATCACGGACTTCCGGTTATGGCGGCTATGTAGGAGGACACGTCTCACTCTGCTCTGCTCCTAGAGATAAAAAGTCGGCAAATAACTCTCATTTGGAACAGAACCTATCCCAGCGTTTGGGCGAGGATATACCGGTGAAGCCTAAGGCTGGGAAATCAGGTGGAGGAAAAATTGAACCGCCTAAACAGTCCAAATTAACGGACTTTCGCGTCCGTGACGAGGCAGAAAGGGCTCCAGATATGGCGGAGGAAGCTAGCGGTGGTGCGGTGACTGCTGGCGATGGCACAGGTGCGGTGCTCGCTGCCATTAGTTCGATGAGAGCAGACTTTTCCGCTAAATTTGATGGGATTATAGCAGCGATAGAAGGAATGAGAAAGGAATTAAGTGACTGTATGGAACGAGTAACGCAGGTGGAGCTTCGAATTTCCAGTGCTGAGGATGACGTCACCAGCCTTCAATTAAAGGTGCGCACTTTGGAATTAAACAATAAACGTCTGGAAGATAATGTCCTGGACTTGGAGTCCCGGTCGAGACGGAACAACCTGAGGCTGGTGGGTCTACCGGAGGGAACCGAGGGTCAGGACCCATGTTTCTTTTTGGAAAAGTGGATTCCAGAAGCACTGAACAACGCGGAGCTGCAATCATCAGTCGTTTTAGAAAGCGCCCACCGAATTGGTCCACCGAGAGATAACAAGGCATCACCGAGAACGCTGATGATGAAGTTCCTCAGCTACAGAGACAGGATGACGATCTCCAACGTGGCGCGAGCCAAAGGAGAAATTAAATACCAGGATCAACAGGTGCGGTTCTACCCAGATTTGGCCACAGGAATCCAACAATTAAGGAAACAGTTTGACCCCGTCCGTAAAGAGCTACGCAACCTTGGGATTCGTCATGGAGTGATTCACCCTGCAAGACTGCTGGTCACATATAAGGGCAGAACACACATCTTCAAGACCCCTGAGGAGGCGCAGGAGCTCATCAAGCAGATCCAAGAAGAGACTGGTGGGAGCTAAGCATGAACAAAATATAAGGTAGAATATTTAAGCATTTGCACAGGCATCTAACTGATCTGAAGCATATAGCAAGTTTACAAAATATAGATTGTATTATATATTAAAAAAAAAACCTATGATGTACAAAGTTGCTCTAAAATTTTGGAGTTAAGTTGGAAAACTACAGAAGAGAGTTAATGTTACGTCATTAAAAGCAGTAGAGTTGGGGTGATTGGGAGGATGAAGAAGGAGTGGCTTTGGCTGGTCCTCGTGGGTGTGGAGCGGTCGATGGCTATAGCGGGAGACGGAATTTTTTTTTTGATATTGGGGGGATTACCACGAATGTGGGAAGGGGGAATTTGTTTGTGTGTAGTTTGTAGGATGAATGTTCAACCACTCATGTTTTTGCTTCTCTGTATGAGCATGTTTACACTGCGAGGTAATCCCAAACTCCCTATTGATCATAGACCAAAGCGTTAATCTTAATTTAACTTCATGGAATTGCAGAGGTCTACAAAATTTAAAAAAACTTAAACAAGTTATGAATAAAATAAAAGGCATAGGTTCAAAAATTGTGTTTTTACAAGAAACTCATCTAATAGAGGAGGATGTAAAAAGAATTAGGAGTAGATGGCAAAGAAGTGTATTCACCTCATCATTTTCATCCCGAGCCAGGGAAGTTATGACTCTCATACATAAATCAATCCCATTTCAAGTGAAAAATGTAATTGGAGACAAATTTGGAAGATATCTGTAGCATAAAATAGAAATATTAATAATAAATAAATGTGATCAGGTATGAATTATTTAATTTATATTGATGTATTGGAATATGAGCTCAAATTTCATTTCATATACATCAGAAAAGTTAATAACACTCGTAAGGGGCACCAGCTTCTATCTTTAAGAAGCAATTTGATCTTTAATTTCACTTTATACCTGTTTGATCACTTAATAAATTAATCAATAATCAGTCTCAAAAATTTTCCGTAAATTCGATACCTGGGCTTGAAACAGACTCAGAATGAAATAAATTCTCAACAACTTCTCATTTTTACAGATTTATTAAATGAAATGATTAACAGACATTGCAGTAATTTCATTAATCATAAAATCAATCTTGTAAATGATAGATTAACAATGTCAATATTTTCAGAACCAGGGTTAACTGAGAAACCAATTTCTATCAGTTTGTGTTAACAGATCATGGAAACAACGCAAATTTATGGAGAAAGTTTACTAATTATATGAAAAAGTCCTGGATTAATCTTAAGAAAATAAAAACGGAATTTTAATGAAAAGAAGAGTTATGTTAAGGGCTTCTTAATTTGCATCTGATTAGATACACAAATTATTACCGAACCTCAAAAGTTTAATTCAGCAGATGAATTAAAGTTTTGCAGCTCACGTGATTCCTCGGTGATGATGGTTCTGTAGTCGTCCTCAGCCAAAGATTTCGTGGATGTTAGAGGAAATATCTGCCCGCAGATATTTCAGCATCCACAGTTCGACCTTTAAAAGTCAAGCGGTCGAAGAGGCTGGATTTTGGCTGTATGACCCAGAGTTGAAACTGGGCTAGATGATGACGACGTTTCTTCAGCGTGTGATGAACAGCCTTGATTCCTCAGCTGCACGTGATGTAGGAGCTGCGTCTTCTCAAGAGGCCTTCGATAATAATTAAAGATATCTAATCCGATCTCAAATTAAAAAAAAAACTTTCGGACTTTAGATAAAAATAGTAGCTTCTGGTGGGTGCTTGGTCAAGAAAAATATTATAAAAATAAAGTCAAGATTAAAGTTTACATTAAAATCAAACAAACGGTGGTTTTACAGAAAGTTTAACAAAGAAAAAGTGATGAATAAAAATTGGAGTTTAACTCCGATTAAGAATTGAGCTCAAAGAAATAGGAATTCCTAGGTATTTAAGAGAAAAATAAAACATTAAGATACAAAGTTACATAAACGAATTACGAGTTATCTGCTCTGTGTTCAGAAAAACGGCATGTGGTCGAAGTCTTTGTTCAGACGGTCCTTTGTTCTTCCTTGCTGTGTGTAGACAATGGAGAAGATGATCAGTGAAAGAGAAGAGAGACAGAGGCAAAAGAGCAAAAGAGTCCAGCCGAAAAGAGAATGAAGCAGGGGTTCATCTGTTATTTATAAGTTCTGTTAAGCTTCGCGGGCTCCCGGGATCTCAGCCAATGAGTGTCCTTCGTGGGCGGGCTCGATGAACTTTTAGTCCAATGAACAAACAGTCTATTGTTTGGAGTTCTTTGGGATGAAGAGTTGTCATGCAGAGGTTGGCTGCTGGAGTCACATGGTTTTAGAGGCAAAACTTTGATACATACTGGAAGTTAATATTTCCCTTTATGTATTAAACTAAGATAACTTTAGTGATTAGTATAAATTATAAGCAGTGCTTCTAAATCAACATGTAGGAATAAACATTCATTTAAACATTAACATGCATATATATAAAATCACAGATTAATGCATTTCACACAGATTATTGATTTTCCACATTAAACATCAGAGTCCATCTGCATTTTCATAGTTCTGAAAAGAATGAAGGTTTAGAATTGAGTTTGTAATAATGTACTTTAAAATTCACTGGTTAAATCCAGCATGTCCAGAGTTTAAGGAAATTAGCTGAGTCGTGGATCTGTTGCATGTTTTATGTGGGCAATAAAAGTGAAGCCGGACATTGGGGAAATTCCTTAGGCTGGTTTTAACAAAAGAAAGGGGATTACAGCTGTGGCCTGGGGAAAGAAAATCCATTTCTTTGTGTTATTCCTGGATGAAACAAAATGTCTTTAAGCAGAAGAATAATTATTGCTGAGCCAAAGTGAGATGATGCTACAGTCCCCCCTCTGGTATCAATGGTGACGTTGATTCAGCGTTGATAGCAATCCTAGGCATCAAATCCCAATTTGGCGAGGCTTGATCCAAATGCTGAACTAAAGTTCTGATGTCGATAAGTCTTAAGCTTGTAAACAGTATCTATTCCAAAGTGTAAGTCCTTAAATTTGGTTTTCTGAAAAACTTCTGGAAATTTCAAAAATAATTTGGGCATGACCAAATATAAACATTGTATAATTGTCTAGGATATACTAAAGTTCTGTATAAGCCTGTAAAGACTTAAAAATTCTGGGTACAAAAAAAAATGAACTAGAAGTATGTGGGTTTCGACATACTTGATATAAATGTTTTGGGTTTGCTGAAAAATATCTATTCAAGATTTCAAAAACAGTTTAAATGTGCATAAAATCTAAATAAAGTAAAAAGGATTATTTGTATATACACAAGCATGTATCCAAAAATCTTAGTCAAAAGCAAAAATAAAATTCTTTCATACTTGAGGTAGATTCAGACTAATCAATATTGAGGTGACTCAAGGAGGTTCAAATTGAATTTGTTTAGTTAGACTAAACCATGGTTCCACAGATGTCCAAATCATAGGGTGTTTGAGGCTTTTGTTCAGAAAGACTGAGTGGGAATAGGATGTCGTTATCATTCTTTGGATGGCAATGAGAAGTAAATTTGGATTTACTGCAAAAAGGATATGATGAGAGAGCATATTCATTGCTAAAGCGTTAACTGAGAAGCTAATGTTTCTAGCTACTTCTGAGAGTAACATAGACATTGGCTGTGTGTGAGCATAGTCAACCTTCAACACAAAGACAAAAACCTTCAACACCTTCTACCTCAAGGCTGCACGGTGGCGCAGTGGTTTAGCACTGTGGCAGCACAGTTTTACCCTCGGCCGGGGGATCGCAGGGATCATGAGATCGTGGGTTCGATCCCAGCCCCCGACCAACAGTGAGCTGTGTGGAGTTTGCATGTTCTCCCCGTGTTGCGCGGGTTTACTCCGGGATTTCTCCGGTTTCCTCCCGCATACCAAAAACATGTAGGTTTAGGGCGCTCGCGCACGCAGCGACCAGCAGCCGGTGGCTTGTCACCAGACTGCAAACCAAGTCTACCTACGGGTACAAATAAGTAACAAAAAAAAAAAAAAAAAAAAAAAGAGCAAAGAGTTCAAGACCTTGTTGAGTTTGATTGAAGCTTCGGAGCAAGCATTCAAAACCAACACAGTGTCTTGTAAGATTTTGGTAACGATTTGTGGTTTGACAACCTGGTGTTTTGATTTAGCGGTGTTGACCGAGTTAACAGTGGGCATGCTAAGGTTAACTAGGGGCTCTAACGATGAGGCTGTTGTCAAGAATCCACCCGAGGATCTTTGATCTTTCGTTTTGGCTTGGCCCAATTCTGACTGGGTAACAGTGGGTGTGATTGCTAGGCAGATGGCTAAACTGATAAACAGGAGGGCCATCATCTTGGCAAACATAAAAGTGAGTGGTTTTGGATCTTAATCTTCTTGTTGATCTTTCTTTAGATACCTGGTTGGCAAATGAAAATTCCTCTTAGAGGTGGAATGATTTCTTTTAGATGGATGTACTTTATTGATCCCAAAACTGTGAAATTACAGAATAGAGATTAAGAGATTGAATTCTAAACCTTGTGCTTGTTTTTCACCTTTGATGAGAGTTTTAAGATTATTAGCTCAAGCTAATGGTGTTGAATGTCTTGTGTATACTATTTGGTAATAGTAAGTTGATTGAAGTTTATTAAATTTTACAGAGGTCTTTGAAATTTGTTTAAGGGCTAATTTGGTTTTAATATACCCTTTCCTTTCTGGAGGTTTGGATGCAGTTAACTGATTGGAGAAATTCGACTGAGTGTACCTGAGGCTAGTAGTTAGCTACAGTTATTTCTCAGACGTAGATTTGATTTTAATCTTATTTATGGACTTACTTTGACAGTGTTGTACCCGACAAGTCCCATGGGGTTTTGGTAAAGGTTACTCTGATTTTGGTGAGCCCATTTGAAAATTGGGTCTTGGATTTGGCTCTTGGGTGGCCAAAGTTTGTTGGTGACAATGTGTGGATTCATCCACTCGGGCAGGAATTTAGGAGTGATTTTCCTTCCCTGTAAATTTATTTCAGGTGTCTGCGGTACAAATGTGGGGTGGAAGATCTTGTCCCCCCTTCGCAGTTTGTCATGCAAGAGTTTTTGATCGTTGTACGCTTTGTGTCGTTTGGCGAATCGGTCCGAATGGTTTTGAAATACAGCCTTGGGAGCTTTGTATGTCGTTTTGACGCTTTTGTGTTCTGCAGCTGGAATGTTATGGGCATTGGCAGTCATCACCCCCCTCTGGTTTCGAGGAACTCTGAGCGGTGGCGATGATGGTTCGTCGGAAGCATGATCAAGAGTGCCATTGCATAGCTGCAGAGAAGATTGTGTCGCATGAAGTGGTATCAGTTTTGATATGTCATAGGGTTTAGATGCGGGTAGCGCATGTACCATTTTATCCGACCGGTGTTTGACGGTTTCATGGATCATTTGTTTGCAAGGTTGAGTGAGTGTGCGCCTTGCGTTTGTAAAAGTTGGGTTCGTTGTCGCAAAAAGTTGAGGTTTCAGAGGGTGTAGAGAGCCGGTTGGTGTGGCTCTTGTGACCATGCAGGCCTCATGGGTGGGTGGGTGGGTTTCAAAATGTGACACCACCATTGAATCATGGGTATCAAGGGTTTCAAGAGGGCCGTTTGGGGTTTCCTGCTCGGCCGTTGAGTTTTCAAGATCATTTGAGTGTTTGGCTTGACCTTGTATGTGAAAGTGACTTTTGACTTCTTTAGGACAGTACTCACCTTGGTCTGGGCGGTCGCTTTCACTCGGTTGCAGTTGTTCCAACAGTGCTAGTTGTGTGAGACTTGGGGTGTCCAAAGTGTTCAGAATAAAGCACTGTGATTCAGTTGCCCTTGTTGGGTCAAATGGGTGAGGGTGTTGCGTTTGAGCCCATAGTTTGAGGTTCTTGAAATCAATCAGTGGTTCAAAACGGTTCAGTAGGTCTTTGCCAACAAGTAATGGAATGGCGTCAGGTTTGGACACGTAGACCGGATGTGTCAAGGTCATGGGTCCAATGGACATGTTTAATAGTGATATGCCCAACAGGGTTGTTTTAGTGAGCGCATATGGTCGCACGGCTAATGAACAGGGTTCCAGTTTCAAATATTTGTTAGCGCGGTTAGCGGCTACACGTAGTTTGTCAAAAAGGGTGTGTGACATGAGCGTGATGTCAGCAGCGGTGTCTAAAACAGCGTCCTGACACACCATGTCTTCAAGGGTCAGTGGAAGGTAGAATTTCCGTGCCACCCCCCTCTCGTTTAAATCGCATAGAAATTGTGGAACCGGTGGTTCGACACAGAGTTGCGAAATGTCATTAGAGGAGTGGTCTGTGACCTGTGGTTGGGCTGCCATAACAGCACTGGACTGCGTTGAGCCCTTTGGTCCTTCCTCATTTGCATGAGGGATTTTCTTCTTGCGTTTCCTTCGTTTGGAATGCTTGTTTTGAGTTGGCACAGCTGATATAGCTAGAATGTTAGCAGTTTTATTCTCTTTGTAGCTATGAATCTCTGCTAGGAGGTGTTGGACAATTTCAATAGCTTCTCTACTGAATGTAGGAGTTTCTTCTTCCTTCCAAGGTTTGTGATAGGTCTCTGCTTCTGAGCTTCTGTGATGAGATGGAGACCATTTGTCGTAGTTACGCATGTCTTCGTATCGGTATCTGTCATCATGGTAGTCCGTATCGCGTTCTCGTGACCTATCCCATGGATATGGTCTACGACGGTAGTCGGGTTTTCGCAAAGTTGGTCCAAAGTGGTATCCAGAGGACCTAGTGTGGTTTGGACCTTGGTGAGGTCGCTTGGGAAAATGCTTCGGCTGTTGATGTACTCGCGGTGTAAGAGGTGGAGTAGAGCGAGGGGCTCCTTCCAACTCCAAGGTGTTAGATGCATCGCTAATAGCTAGCACTGTGGCAGGCTCGGCGTGCTTGTTGCGACTTTGTTGCTGTTTTTGGAACGCATAGTGTGCAAACTCTCTCAGCTGACTTATTGAGTTTGACCTTGGGTTGGCTGTAACTCCCAGGTAATGGCTCACAGTGGGATGGAGGTTTTGGATGAAGAGGGTCTTGAAATTTTGGTCTTCTTCCATCCCTGGTGTATTTTGAGATCCAAAATATGCAAGTAGGAGTCTCTGGTAGTAGGCTTGTGTCGGCTCTGAGCGTCCTTGCTTCACGGCTAGGGCTGCGGTTAGCCCTGCCTGTAGGCAGTCGTTGGAGAACTCCTTTTCAATGGCTTCGCGGAGCAGCATGTAGTTTGCTTTGATGTTTGTCGGCTGTCTGTCTATGAATTTTGATACTGACCTGTTAGATGTTAGTTTAATCAGATAGATGCGATCGTCAATTGTAGCATCAGGATACTTACGCAGGTAGTAATCAATGTCCTGTAAATAGACTTTGGCATCAGGTGAACCCGTAGGTCCTGGATCAAATTTGGTGATATTTTGCGCGATCTTGTCAAGGTCGCGGTCTGAGGGGGCACACGCATGCTGTCCATGCGGTCGTCCGTATTCGAAACGGGAATCGGGCGAGGGAGCGCGGTGGATGTCCCGGTGTTCATGTCTTTCCTTTAGGAGCAGTCGACATTCCTTGTAGTCCTTCTTCACATTTTCCAGTTGACCTTCAACTCTTCTGAGTTCCTTCTTTGTGTCTTGAAGGGCATCTTCAAGTTCATTGTTGTCTTGATGAAGTGCGTCATTGTTATGCATCAACCGTTCTTTTCTGACTTGGCACGGTCCAAATCTTGTAATGCTTCATCCAGTTGATTTTGAGTTTTGTCATTCTTCTCTTGAGATTGTTCCAAATTTTCCTTCAGTGTTTCATTCTCTTCTTGGAGAGATAAGATTGTTGTTTGTTGATTTGCTAGCTCGTTCTCGGCTACCTTTAATCTTGCGACTAATGTTAGCGCAAACTTACCTAACACACTGGTGAGGTCCTTGCCTTCTGGTGGTTTTTCAGTGTGTTCATTCAAAAGTTCTTCAGTGAGTTGCTCCAATTCTTCGGGCTGTGTTTCCTTGACCCGTGTTGTGAAGCTAGAAATTAAATTAGAAGTCCATGCTTCCAATGTTGTTTGAAGGTCATCCAGTTTGGTAAATTGGTCGGTTGTCTGATGACTCGTCATGTTTAACCGCTGTTATTATTTAGCCTTTCAAAAAAAAAAAAATTCAACTTGATTATTCTTAAATGTGTTCAACAAGGCTTAACCTTGAGTGTTTTATTTTACAACCGTGATAGTTGAAAGTTCCTTTAGAATTTGTTTCAACTTGTAGGCTTGCAGGATGGGAAATAGAATTTTGAAATTATTTAGAAATGTAGAGATGCTTCAAATAATTCGTTCGTTGAAACCGTATGTTGATAAATAAAGTTGAATTGAAATTGGATTGAATTTGTTTCGCAAAACAAAACTGAAATTTCAATTGTGTGGATTGACTTCCTTCCTTTGATTTTCAAGTCTAGTATTGGAATTTGTCATCAATAACTAGCTTTGGGATTTTATTTACAAAAGAAATCCAAAAGCAAAAGAGGCTAAATGCTTTAAAGATTTAGGATTATAAGTTTCCACTTTCTTTTAAAGTTGGGGCTTTCCTTTGGTTTTATTTGTTAAAGCCTATTTTCATTTGAAGCATTAAATGTTTAAAATATTTACAAATTAGAAACAAGTGAATTGTTTGAGTATTTGGTGTCCAAGGATTTCTTAGGAGTGAAGCCAATAGTGATCTGTCTTGATTGTTATCTATAAATTTCTTATTTACAGAGTAATCAATGTTTGCACCTTTTTTTTTTTTTTTGACTTTTTTTGACTTTTCTTTTAAATCCTGGCAAAAATTTGAAAATTATGCTGGTTGGTTAAAGGTTTTTCTTTTCCTGTAGAGAAAACATGAATCAGAAATGACACAATGAGTTTAAATAACACCTAGAGCTTCTCTTAAGTGTTAATTGCTTAATGTGGTTTCCTAAATTTGAGAAAGAGGAAAAATTATAAATATTCACTCAGTCTGTAAATTTGTCAAAATGCACAGATTTAATCCTACTTTAATGTTACTCTTGAGTAAACATCAGCATTAGAATCCTTAAAACTAAAACTGGGTTTCTGTGAGAAGGGAATCACACCATATCACATTTAAAAACAGCAAAATAAGCACACATATAGCTTCAAAGTTTGCAACTTTTTGCTTAAAAGTGTGTAAATATGTTTGCTTTTAGCTTAAAAGATTATAATATGTGGTTATATAAGTGATTGAATACAATAGGGGTGTTTATATATGTTCCTGCTATAGGTATCTATACAGTGAGTGGGATTTCACCACTGAGAAAAAAACTTTCAGAAGCCAACAGGTCCTTTTCCTTTTATTCTTGGCATAAAAGTTTGGATTAGTGTTAAATTTAGTTTATTCCGAATAATATGAATTGCTTTGAAGTTACTTTGAAGACTTAATTTGGTTATAAATCGTCTTTAAAGATTAGAAGTTTAAATAAAAATTGCAGTCCCTATGTTTCACCACAAGATGGAGGCAGTTTTCGTCTGCACTTCCAGAAGAGGAAACCGAATGACGTCACAAGGAGTCAAGGATCTCTACTCAAAATGGCGGCTACAGGGAACTCTACCTAGACTTAAGATGGCGTCGCTGAGCCGATCTACACATGCGCAGTTTTTTTCATGCCCAGCTTGACGGTCGCATGCGTGACTGAGCGTGAGCGTGCACGTGCCACGTGGATGCAACTCAAGCTTCAGTCCATAAAACCACGCCTTGCTTTCCAAAGGCGGGAAAACTTTGGTCTCCCTAAACTTTATTCAACAAGTTTATACAATGGTTAATTCAATTAAATCCCCCAAGGGTTTGCTTCGCCTGCGGGGTGTTGAAATAACGGGGAAAACAAATAGGATTTCTTCGCTATTTTGTTCCCAGGCCTATTTTAATTATTCAGCGTGTAGTCACTTTTCTTAAGCATGCATTGAACAACAAAAAAACTAAAAACTGACTAGAGTGGGGTCTCTTCACCCCCACCTTCTCTTGGTCAGCAGACACACACACACACACACACACACACACACACACACACACAGCAGTAATCAGAGGGGCAAATTCACCTCCTCCCCCTCGTGACACAGAGACAGAGACAATAGACTGGCTGCAGGCAAATGAACCACCTTTGTGAGTTAAAATTGACCAAAATCACACACAGCTTATGTATTAATTTTTCATTCTGAGTCGTGTCAAGTTCAACCAGGCCTTCACACGGGACGCCAATAAATCTGTAGCGTAAAATAGAAATATTAATAATAAATAAATATGATCAGGTATGAATTATTTAATTTATATTGATGTATTGGAATATGAGCTCAAATCTCATTTCATATACATCAGAAAAGTTAATAACACTCGTAAGGGGCACCAGCTTCTATCTTTAAGAAGCAATTTGATCTTTAATTTCACTTTATACCTGTTTGATCACTCAATAAATTAATCAATAATCAGTCTCAAAAATTTTCCGTGAATTCGATACCTGGGCTTGAAACAGACTCAGAATGAAATAAATTCTCAACAACTTCTCATTTTTACAGATTTATTAAACGAAATGATTAACAGACATTGCAGTAATTTCATTAATCATAAAATCAATCTTGTAAATGATAGATTAACAATGTCAATATTTTCGGAACCAGGGTTAACTGAGAAACCAATTTCTATCAGTTTGTGTTAACAGATCATGGAAACAATGCAAATTTATGGAGAAAGTTTACTAATTATATGAAAAAGTCCTGGATTAATCTTAAGAAAATAAAAACGGAATTTTAATGAAAAGAAGAGTTATGTTAAGGGCTTCTTAATTTGCATCTGATTAGATACACAAATTATTACCGAACCTCAAAAGTTTAATTCAGCAGATGAATTAAAGTTTTGCAGCTCACGTGATTCCTCGGTGATGATGGTTCTGTAGTCGTCCTCAGCCAAAGATTTCGTGGATGTTAGAGGAAATATCTGCCCGCAGATATTTCAGCATCCACAGTTCGACCTTTAAAAGTCAAGCGGTCGAAGAGGCTGGATTTTGGCTGTATGACCCAGAGTTGAAACTGGGCTAGATGATGACGACGTTTCTTCCGAGTCACCTATTCAAGGGAGGAACTACTTTCACTCAGACTACCTCCCAATGCAACTTCTCCGCCAGTTACTGCTGCTGATCTGAAGTTTTTTCAGTCCATCTTAGCTGTGGGAGCTGCGGCTATTGGCGCTGGCCGGAAACGAAGGCGGCGTGGTAAACGTGCCGGTGCGCTAGTCAGGCTGAAGAAACGAGGATTTCGCACGCCGCTCCCATCGATCCATCTGGCAAATATCCGCAGTTTGGCGAACAAAATGGATGAACTGCTGCTCCTGACTCACAAAAACCGGGATTTTAGCAGATCTGGCGCCCTTTGTTTCACGGAGTCCTGGCTGAGTGAACACATCCCGGACAGCGCGGTCCGTCTGGACGGATTTCAACTGTTTCGCGCTGATCGCAGCCGAGAATTTTCTGGAAAGACTAAGGGTGGTGGAATCTGCTTCTACATAAACGAAGGTTGGTGTACTGATGTCACAGTGTTGAAAAAGTTTTGTAGTCCTAACCTAGAGTCACTGTTCATAAACTGTAAACCCTTTTATTCACCGCGAGAGTTCTCCTCATTTATTCTGGTCGGAATTTATATCTCGCCTGCTGCTTGTACAACGGAGGCCCTGCAGCTCCTCGCTGACCAGATAGCAGACGTGGAGGAAAAACATCCAGACTCTCTGCTTATCATTCTGGGTGATTTCAATAGAGCTAATCTCACAAATGAGCTTCCTAAATACAGACAGCATATTAAATGTCCCACCAGGGACACAAATACACTTGACCACTGTTACACAGTTTTAAGAAATGCCTATCATGCCGTCCCCCGTGCAGCTCTGGGTTTTTCTGACCACTGCCTGCTCCATCTTATTCCAACGTACAGACAGAAACTAAAAACTTCCAAGCCTGTTGTAAGGACTGTGAAGAAATGGACTGAGGAATCAAAGCTGAAGTTACAAGCCTGCTTTGACTGCACAGATTGGAGTGTTTTTGAAGCTGCAGCCATTAACTTAAATGAACTCACTGACACTGTGACATCATACACCTGTTTCTGCGAGGACATGTGTGTGCAGACCAAGACCTTCTGCATATACAACAACAATAAACCCTGGTTCATTCCTAAACTGAAGCAGCTACGTCAGACCAAGGAGGAGGCCTACAGGACTGGTGACTGGACTCTGTACAAGCGGGCCAGAAACATGCTGACGAAGGAGACCAGGCTTGCTAAGAGGAGCTACAGTGTGAAGTTACAAAAAAACTTCTCAGCTAACAACTCTGCTTCTGTCTGGAGAGGCCTACGGAATATCACCAACTACAGGAGACCATCCCCCCACCCTGCGGAAAACCTCCAGCTGGCTAATGACCTAAACAGCTTTTACTGCAGGTTTGAAAAGAACCTACAGTTCTCACCTCCCACCCACACAAAAGGATTATCTGCAGCCCCAGGAACTCCATCCCTCCTCCACTCTGACCTCCCACCAGCACTAATGATCTGTGAAGAGGAGGTGCGCCGGGTCTTTCAGAGACAAAAGATCAAGAAGGCTGCAGGACCTGATGGTGTGTCTCCGTCCTGCCTGAGAGTCTGCTCCAACGAGTTGGCCCCCATCTTCACCCGGATCTTTAACAGATCACTGGAGCTGCGTGAAGTGCCTTCCTGCTTCAAACGCTCCATCATCATTCCAGTTCCCAAGAAACCCTCTATTACAGGATTAAACGACTACAGACCTGTTGCCCTGACCTCTGTGGTCATGAAATCCTTGGAGAGATTGGTGCTGAACCACCTGAAGGTCATCACAGGCCCCCTGATGGACCCACTGCAGTTTGCCTACCGGTCAAACAGGTCAGTGGATGATGCAGTGAATATGGGACTACATTACATCCTGCAACACCTCGACTCCCCAGGGACGTACGCCAGGATCCTGTTTGTTGACTTCAGCTCAGCGTTCAACACCATCATCCCAGGCATTCTTCATCAGAAACTTCTCCAGCTCAAGGTGCCCCCCTCCACCTGCCAGTGGATCTCCAGCTTTCTGACTGACAGGTGGCAACAGGTGAAGCTAGGGAGATTTACATCCAGCTCCCGAAAAATTAGTACTGGCGCCCCCCAAGGATGTGTCCTTTCCCCACTGCTCTTCTCCCTCTACTCCAACGACTGCACCTCAGAGGACCCTTCGGTGAAGCTCCTGAAGTTTGCGGACGACACCACAGTCATCAGTTTGATCCGGGATGATGATGAGTCTGCATACAGGCGGGAGGTGGAGCAGCTGATCCTCTGGTGCAGCCAGAACCATCTTGAACTTAACCCAGCCAAAACGGTGGAGATGACTGTGGATTTCAGGCGACACCCCCCTTCATTCCCCCCACTCACCATCCTCAACAGCACAGTGTCCACTGTGGACTCCTTCAAGTTTCTGGGTACCACAATCTCCCGGAACCTGAAGTGGTCCTCCCATATAGACACTGTCCGGAAAAAGGCCCAGCAGAGGTTGTTTTTTCTGCGTCAGCTCAAGAAGTTTGATTTGCCTCAGGAGCTGCTGGTTGTCTTCTACACCGCCATCATCCAATCTGTCCTCTGCTTTTCCATCACTGTCTGGTTTGGATCTGCCACTAAACAGGACAAGACCAGACTGCAGCGGATCATTAAGTCTGCGGAGAGGATCATTGGTACCGACCTACCCTCCATTGAGAACTTATATCGGTCCATAACCAGGAAACGGGCGGGAAACATCTGTGCTGACCCATCACACCCCGGCCACAAACTGTTTGAACTTCTATCTTCTGGTCGTCGTTACAGATCACTGAAGGTCAAAACCACCCGTCACAGGAACAGTTTCTTTCCTCAAGCCATCACTCTGATGAACTCCTAACATTCACCTAGTCCTACCTGTTGCTGTACTCATGACTTTTCATCCATTATTACATTGCACATAACTCTCACACTGCTTTTTACTTCATTCACATTATATCACTGAATCTGAGTCCACATTGAAATACTGTGTGATTGTATATTTTTTCATATATTTCTGCAAAGTGTGGTTAGTCCGAGTAAATAACTGCATATATTCCTGTATATATTTGCATCCTTTTATAGAAACGTGGACAGACTGTAATTTACTGTACATACTGTGGTTGTCATTGGATCCTTATTTAAATCCTTCACCTGAACAACGAGAGCAAGTTTTTAGCCAAAGTCAAATTCCTTGTATGTGTTGTGCATACGTGGCCAATAAAGCTGATTCTGATTCTGATTCAGCGTGTGATGAACAGCCTTGATTCCTCAGCTGCACGTGATGTAGGAGCTGCGTCTTCTCAAGAGGCCTTCGATAATAATTAAAGATATCTAATCCGATCTCAAATTAAAAAAAAACTTTCGGACTTTAGATAAAAATAGTAGCTTCTGGTGGGTGCTTGGTCAAGAAAAATATTATAAAAATAAAATCAAGATTAAAGTTTACATTAAAATCAAACAAACGGTGGTTTTACAGAAAGTTTAACAAAGAAAAAGTGATGAATAAAAATTGGAGTTTAACTCCGATTAAGAATTGAGCTCAAAGAAATAGGAATTCCTAGGTATTTAAGAGAAAAATAAAACATTAAGATACAAAGTTACATAAACGAATTACGAGTTATCTGCTCTGTGTTCAGAAAAACGGCACGTGGTCGAAGTCTTTGTTCAGACGGTCCTTTGTTCTTCCTTGCTGTATGTAGACAATGGAGAAGATGATCAGTGAAAGAGAAGAGAGACAGAGGCAAAAGAGCAAAAGAGTCCAGCCGAAAAGAGAATGAAGCAGGGGTTCATCTGTTATTTATAAGTTCTGTTAAGCTTCGCGGGCTTCCGGGATCTCAGCCAATGAGTGTCCTTCGTGGGCGGGCTCGATGAACTTTTAGTCCAATGAACAAACAGTCTATTGTTTGGAGTTCTTTGGGATGAAGAGTTGTCATGCAGAGGTTGGCTGCTGGAGTCACATGGTTTTAGAGGCAAAACTTTGATACATACTGGAAGTTAATATTTCCCTTTATGTATTAAACTAAGATAACTTTAGTGATTAGTATAAATTATAAGCAGTGCTTCTAAATCAACATGTAGGAATAAACATTCATTTAAACATTAACATGCATATATATAAAATCACAGATTAATGCATTTCACACAGATTATTGATTTTCCACATTAAACATCAGAGTCCATCTGCATTTTCATAGTTCTGAAAAGAATGAAGGTTTAGAATTGAGTTTGTAATAATGTACTTTAAAATTCACTGGTTAAATCCAGCATGTCCAGAGTTTAAGGAAATTAGCTGAGTCGTGGATCTGTTGCATGTTTTATGTGGGCAATAAAAGTGAAGCCGGACATTGGGGAAATTCCTTAGGCTGGTTTTAACAAAAGAAAGGGGATTTCAGCTGTGGCCTGGGGAAAGAAAATCCATTTCTTTGTGTTATTCCTGGATGAAACAAGATGTCTTTAAGCAGAAGAATAATTATTGCTGAGCCAAAGTGAGATGATGCTACATATCTAATCATTCAAGGATCTTTGTTATTAGAAAATATAAATCTGGTGAACTTATATGGTCCCAATATAGATGATCAAAAGTTCTTTGCTAATTTATTTCTTATTTTATCATCACTTACAGGGCAACATATAGCAGGGGATTTTAATTGTACATTGAATCCCGGTATAGATAGATCAACAGGACTGGACTGTACGCACAATGGATGCAGGATGATCATTAAGCATTTTATGAAAGAATTGAGATTGCTAGATGTATGGAGAGAAATGAAACCACAAGTTAAAGCCTACTCTTGTTATTCTAATACTTACAAGACATTCTCACGTATTGACTATTTTTTGATCTCCACAGAATTAAGGTCCAAGATTCAAAACTGCTTTTATGATAATATTGTGATCTCTGATCATGCACCCTGTTGTCTCATATATGTAGATAAGAAATTGACAAAGGAACCAGGTAGGTGGCAATTTCAGCATAAATGGCTTCAGGATGAGGAATTTGTTAAGTACATAGAAAAACAGATAGATGAGTTCTTTGATATCAATACTACACAAACATCAGCATGTATAAAGTGGGAGGCTTTCAAAGCTTTTATTATGGGGGATGATAAAATAAAGGCAGCGATGAGAGGTTTTAAGCAGGTTTATTAAATCACACTGCCATCATAGAACTCTGCTCCAGCCCTAAGTGTGAGCAGGCTGGAGCGGCGTCCTCAGGTTCTCCAGCAAAGAGACACAGCGTGTGTGTGTCAGCAGCAGTTGAAGGAATGAGAGAGCGAGCATGGATTTCAGTCAGCTTATATACCAGTTACAAACAATGCATGAAAGGCATTCACAGCAGGGAGTATGGCATTTGCATTTGAGAGACACAGTAAGAACAGGATGCATGAACAATGCATGAATGGTACATTAACATCTCAGTACATAGCCGGAAAAAGCCAGAAGAAGCGAGGCTGCCTGTAGACATTAATACACACATTTCACTGTTCTGTTATTTGCTCTAGCCGAGCGCTGTGTCTGTCTCAGTCTGTTGTGGGGGTTATCTCAAACCGCCACATGCCTTTATTTTATTATCCGCCATATTGGTAGTAGTAGTAGTAAACATAGACAATTAATCAAAGACAATTAATCTGATGTGTTGCACATAGAGTGACCCCGAGGACGCACACGCTTTGTGCATCGCAACCTTCTGGCTTGGACAGCCACGCTGCCGGCGAACGCAGCACCCGGCGGTGATGCGCCAACGACAAGCGAACGCAGCAGCTCCCTTCTGCTTCAGGGAACTCTCCGGACATCACCTACGACCGGGAAAGCCGCAGCAAACTTCATGGTGGGATCGGCACACCTAGATCGGCACATCCACGCTGGACCGGTTGTGCTCACAGCTCCTCCACACGAGAGTGCATGCACCTCGTCCCCTCTCCACGACGGCGACCTCCATGGCCAACGGAGAATGCAGCGCGTGGACCTGAACGCACCATGGCCGAGCGAGTGACAAAGATCGTCTCCTCCCTCTCACCACTCCAACGCATCTGCAAGAGCTCGAGGGACAAAGATCGTCTACTTCCTTTCATCGCTCCAA
The DNA here is from genome assembly GCA_020510985.1 of Pholidichthys leucotaenia. Classification (NCBI taxonomy): domain Eukaryota; kingdom Metazoa; phylum Chordata; class Actinopteri; order Cichliformes; family Pholidichthyidae; genus Pholidichthys; species Pholidichthys leucotaenia. Next base: position 295,875,095 of record CM035840.1, read on the forward strand.
CACACTGAACAGGGATGATTATGCTCCCTGACCCTGTCTCCTCTCCAGCTGTCCCAACACCGCATGGAGCCCCGGCACACGCACCGGGGAGTTACAAGGACGGCGCGCCACGCACGGGACACATAAGGCTCCACAGACCACCATTATCCTTCGCCGCTGCACACAGAGCCTCCAGGGCTGCTCCCACACCTGAAGCACGCATGCAGCTCGCACACAGGATCTTCTAATGGTCTCAGCCACGGCGCACAAGGGAAATTCAGCGGTTTGCGGTTCCCGAGAGCTTTAAGGTTGTGCCTGCACCTAAAGTCAACACGCCAGTCCCTCTGCTCTTATTACAGCTGCCACGCAGCCTCGTCTTTTCTTCACGGCCGCTATTAATCCTTGTAGGACTTAATCGCGAGAGGAGCCAGTGACTAATTTGTCTTCTTGTGATCTCCACACGTTCAACGGGACAGCCCTTCAACATCACGGACCCACAAGCAATTTTTGCGCGGCTCAGACGATTTCACCGTCCCTGGCCGGCACTTACTACCCCCCACCCCCTCCACCTCCTTCTGCACAGAGCTTTTCCTGCTCGCTGTCAAAGCTGGGCTTTCGAGGTCTCAGCCCCCTGCTGAGCCCTCTGGGGGGGAGCTGTGGCAGTTTGAGATAACCCCCACAACAGACTGAGACAGACACAGCGCTCGGCTAGAGCAAATAACAGAACAGTGAAATGTGTGTATTAATGTCTACAGGCAGCCTCGCTTCTTCTGGCTTTTTCCGGCTATGTACTGAGATGTTAATGTGCCATTCATGCATTGTGTTCATGCATCCTGTTCTTACTGTGTCTCTCAAATGCAAATGCCATACTCCCTGCTGTGAATGCCTTTCATGCATCGTTTGTAACTGGTATATAAGCTGACTGAAATCCATGCTCGCTCTCTCATTCCTTCAACTGCTGCTGACACACACACGCTGTGTCTCTTTGCTGGAGAGCCTGAGGACGCCGCTCCAGCCTGCTCACACTTAGGGCTGGAGCGGAGTTCTATGATGGCGGTGTGATTTAATAAACCTGCTTAAAACCTCTCATCGCTGCCTTTATTTCATCATCCGCCATAGGGGGCATATTATTAGTTATACAGGTTCAAAATCTAAGAAGACTCGAGAGGAGAGAGTTCAATTGGAACATAAAATAAAAATTCTTCAAGAAAAAGTGTATGCAGGAAGTGACCCAAAGTTAGAGAACGAATTACTGATTCTGAGAGCTGAATATGACAAAAAATCAGCGAATAGAGCTGCCTCGAGTCTTCTAAGATTGAAGCAATCTTTTTATGAACAAGGTGAAAAATCAGGAAAATTATTGGCATGGCAGATTAAACAATTAGAATTTAAAACACCAATTACCAGTATTATAAGTAACCGACAGGTAGTCGTAGATCCTTTAGAAATTAATCGAGCCTTTAGAGATTACTATGAAAAATTATATGATACCAAAAATGAATCTGACTTAACAAAACTAAAAGGGTTTTTGGACGGATTATCTATACCGTGCATTCCAAATGAAAACAGGGAGATACTGGAGTCTAAAATTAGTCAAGAAGTTGGGCTAGCCACTGATAATATGAAATCAGGAAAAAGTGCAGGACCAGATGGTCTTCTAGTTGACCTTTATAAAAAATTTAAGAATAAATTAATAAAACCTTTTTTGGAAATGGTTTTAGAAGCATTTCAAAATAGTAATTTACCACCATACATGAATAATGCCTTAATTATACTGTTGCCAAAACCAGGTAAACCCTCTAATAAATGTGAAAATATGAGACCAATAAGCCTATTAAATGCTGACCTTAAGATAATCTGTAAAATTTTAGCAAGACGAATACAAGAAATATTACCAAATATTATTAACCGAGATCAGAATGGCTTTATAAAGGGAAGACAAGGCTTCCATAATGTAAGAAGACTATTTAATATTATTTATTCTAATAAAGAAGCACCGGATACAGCTCTCCTATCATTGGACGCCGAAAAGGCCTTTGATAGGGTCGAATGGCCCTTTCTTTTTGAAGTCTTACAAAGGTTTGGACTTGGAAATAATTTCATAAAATGGGTTCAGATAATATATAATAATGCTACAGCAGAAATCCTAACAAACAGCAATATCTCAAAATCAATAAAGGATGTCGACAAGGCTGTCCACTTTCACCTTTACTGTTTACTATGGCAATTGAACCTTTAGCGATGGCAGTACGTTTACATCCGCAAATATATGGAATTACAGTTGGACCAACAGAACATAAAATCTCCCTGTATGCCGATGACATAATTTTGTTTATGTCAAATCTTAAAAAATCAATTCCGACCTTGTTGAATTTAATTAAGAATTTTGGGAAAATATCAGGATATAAAATAAATAAAACTAAATCTTCAATATTAATGCTAAATGAGACCCAGAGAAATCACCCAGCTCTTGAGGTAAATCAATTCAATGTTGTAAATCAGTTTAAATATTTAGGAATTCAAATTGTGCCTAAGCTAGAATTAGTCGCCAGTGCCAACTATGAAGCCTTAATGACAGACATTAATGAGTTACTTCAGAGATGGATGTCACTACCAATGTCGATGATAGGGAGAATCAATATACTTAAAAGTAATATCTTACCTAAAATACTTTATTTATTTCAATACATTCCTTTACCACCACCTTCAGATCTATTCTCAAGAATTAAAAAAAAGTTAGTGGAATTTATATGGAACAATAGGAAGGCTAGATTACGTCTGTCCTTACTATATTTACCATTTGATCGTGGAGGTCTGAAATGTCCAAACTTTATGTTGTATTACTGGTCAGCACAACTGAGGTCTATGACATATTATTTTTCATCAAATGATCCTCCTCACTGGACTGAAATGGAATCATACAATTTACCTTTACCTCTTCCCATATTCATATACTCAGACTTGGCAAAAAAATTACAGAAACAAGTTAAAAATCCATTTGTAAAGCATATGATCAAAATATGGTGTGAAACCAAAAAATATTTAAAAGAACCACACTTATTGTCACAATTTAGCCCAATATGGGGTAATCAATATTTTAAACCAGGGAGAGCGGATGCTGTATTTAAAGTATGGAATTTAAAAAGGATTCAAAAGATTCAAGATTTATATCTGTCATGTTCAGATAACATAATGTGTTTTGAAGAGCTGAGGATCAAATTTAATCTTAATAGAACACATTTTTTAAAATATCTTCAGCTTAGGAACTTTATTCGATCAAATCAAAATAATGCTCTCACTCGACCTATTTATTCATCCTTGGAAAAAATTTTGACGAAAGATAGTAAGAGAAAGGGTATTATTTCAGAGTTTTATAACTCACTGACACTATCCTCAAGTGAAAACTCACAGAAAAGATTGAATTATTGGAAAGAAGACCTGCAAACTGAAATTTCAGAGGAACAATGGGAATTGGCTTGTACAGAAGCTCAAACCAAATCAATAAATGTACGTCTTAAATTGATACATTTTAAATGGTTAATGCGGATGTATGTTACACCGGTGGAATTAAATAGATATAACAAAAACATACCAGATACGTGCACAAAATGTATGGAAAGTAAAGGAACCTTATTTCATTGTGTATGGGAATGTAGAAAAATTAGAATGTTTTGGGAAGAGGTGAGGGTAACAATTGAAAAAATAATTTCAAAACAAATCATATTGAATCCTAAATTGTTTTTGATGGGTCTGTATCCAGAAAAGCATAACTTTAATAAAAGTGAAAGAGCATTCATAGACCTCAGTTTGCTTAACGCCAAAAAATGTATTGCACTGTTGTGGAAAAAGACTCATAGACCAGATGTGGCTCAGTGGTTAAAACAGATGTTAACAAACCTTCTACTAGAAAGAATAACATACATACTGAAATCAAAGGAAATTATGTTTGAGAATATATGGAGACCTTTCATTGATTATGTAAAGAATTTAAACATAACTTTTGAAGACGAAGGTGAATGATGTGTGTGGACCTTGTAAATTCCAAACTGGTGAAGGTATAATATGTATACTTATGTAATGGATTGCCTAGACTAAACAGAGGAGCATTGTTGAAGACCTGTTCTTGTTAGTGGTTGTCGATGTTTTTAGTACATTTTTTTTTATTACTTTAGTGTTAGTGTTTGATTGTTTGTGTTATGTTTGTAAAAAAAGGTTCAATAAAAAATACTGTGGAAAAAAAAAAAGCAATAATCACACAGGTTGCAGGCACTCTTTTATATTAACCCTCCTCCGCTACCTGAGGTGCTGTATTTACATCTCAGCCCCCCATGACAATTCCCCTTGTCCCCCAGCACATTTGATTTGCCATCTCTTCAGTCTGAGGGAAAACTACTGAGTGACTTCCCACCCCCAGACTCTCAGATTGAGGCGTAACCCTCATGTCCTTTGGGCTTCAGCCTCCCTCCATAGCTGCTGTAAACGGGGGTCTTTGGCTCCGAGGCGCTGCTGTGCCGGTGGGGTGCTCTTGGGGGTGCGTCTGTCTGTGGGGGGGACAATGAGGGGGGGAGACACCTTCAGCATGCTCGTGTGACTGATCTGATGAGTCATTTACCTGGGGAGTTCTCAGTGGGGGTCTTCCGCGCCGAGTTGCTCGGGCCAACACTACCTGTTCGTCTGCTAAAACAAAGGTGGGCTTAAGCCTGTCTATACAAATTGTCTCCCGGCGACCCCCCAAGTCTAACACAAAATGTTTCTCCCCGGGTTCCAGCACTCTGAACGGGCCATCATAGGGCGGGTGCAAAGGGGTCTGGTGGGCATCGTGCCTGACAAATACGAACAACGCGTCCTTCAAGGTCTTTGGCACAAAAGCGCGGGGAAAACAGTGGTGGGCTGGGCCGGGTACCGTCCCTGCCACTGCACTATGCCGTGAACGCGGGGACGGATCGGTGTTCGGCGCAGGGTTATCCGGCAAAAATTCCCCGGGGAGCTGCAGCGGCTGGGAAAAAAACAGCTCTGCTGGGGAGGCTGCCAAATCCTCCTTCAGTGCTGAACACAACCCTAACAGAACCCACGGCAACCGGTCCACCCAATTTGCATCCGTAAGCGAAGCCCTGAGCGCTGCTTTAAGCAATCTATGAAAACGCTTGCATAACCCATTGGCCTGGGGGTTGTACACGGTCGTGCGATGAATTGTGACGCCCAGTCTCTGGGCCATGGTGGACCAGAGGTCGGAAACAAACTGCAGGCCCTGATCGGACGTGATGTCCGAAGGGGTGCCGAAATGTGCCACCCATGTTGTCAAAAAAGCGCGTGCAACTTCTGCGGACGTGGTGGAAGCTAGCGGGACTGCTTCGGACCAGCGCGTGGTGCGGTCCACCACTGTCAGGAGGTGCATGAATCCCTGTGATGGCAGGAGGGGGCCCACGAAGTCCACGTGAAAGTGGTCGAACCGCTTAGCCGGGATATGAAACGGCTCCGAGGGGGCCTTTGTGTGCCTGTGCACTTTGGCTCGTTGGCACACTACGCAGGCTGCCGCCCACCGTTTCACCTGTTTGTGCAGGCTTGGCCAAACGAACTTCGCTCCCACCATTTTGACTGACATGCGCACTCCTGGGTGTGCCAGGGAGTGAACCAACTCAAAAACGCGGCGGAGCCAAACGCGTGGGACCACCAGGCGCGGGCGGCCTGTGGAGACGTCACAGATTAGGGGGGGGCCCCCGTCCTGCAGAACTCTGCTCTCCAGCCTTAACCCTGTTGGTCCAGACTGGAGCATGCAAAAGTCTGCATCGCCGACTTGCTCAGCAGCTATGGCTGTGTAATCTATCCCCACGTAGACTGGGGCCACTAATGCGTGCGAGAGGCAGTCCACCGCCACGTTGAGTTTACTGGCCACATGGCGAATGTCGGTCGTAAACTCTGAGATCGCGGCCAGCTGTCTCTTCTGCCGGGCCAACCATGATTCTGAAACCTTGGCCATCGCATAAGTTAGCGGCTTGTGGTCCACGAACGCAGTGAAGGTGCGCCCTTCCAGCCAGAACTGGAAGTGGCGTACGGCCAGGTGGAGAGCGAGTAACTCTCTGTCAAACGCGCTGTATTTACGCTCACTGTCACGCAAAGACCTGCTAAAAAAGGTGAGCGGCTGCCAAGAACCGGCGACATGCTGCTCCACAAAGGCCCCTATGGCCACGTCCGAGGCGTCGGTAGTGAGCGCTATCCAAGCCGCCAGGTCCAGGTGCGCCAGCAGTGCGGCATTCACCAGGGCTGTTTTAACCTCAGAAAACACCTGCTCTCGCTCAGGAGTCCAGTCGACTCTGTCTGCCGGTTTCCGTTTCTTAAAGCGAGGTAGCCGGATCCGGGAAAAATTTTTTTTTTTTGCGTGCATGGAAAGAAAATCCTATAGACACATACAGTATAGCGCGATTGTCTGAGTGTGAACGACCTGTTCCACGAGCAAATGTACCTTTTTTGGTCCGTGGCTGTTTACATCGGCCAGGATACTTTGTGCGCCGATGGGCCGTAGGGATCCCGTATTTTACATCTGGAAAAAAAAACAGTGAAACAGGAACAGCAGTCAGAGCCATAGTATCGTCGTCTAATCGTTTTATAACACATTTCACAACTAATAATAGCAACATTTCCACAAAAAATGTGCTGTATTAACAACACGATCGCATTTTGCACACAGCTCGCTCTCCGGTGGCGGCCCCGAGAAGTAAACAAATGCAGGGACGCTTGAATTCTTTCGTCCCGAAAATATCATTTTTGAAAATTAATTACAGCTAAACGGGAGCAGTTTCAATGCCGAAATTTCACATACAAATCCTAATATACGTGTTCTATACACCATCAGCTTTTGGGTATCCGACTACCTCGCTTTAAGAGCTGTGTACAACGGCTGCATGAGCTGGGCTGTGCGGGGGAGGAAACGGTTATAAAAGTTAACCATCCCCAAAAACTCCTGCAGCGCCCTGACCGTCTGAGGCTGGGGGAAATCTGCCACCACACGCACTTTGTCTGGTAAGGGTATTGCGCCCTCCGGTGAGATGCGGTGGCCCAAAAAAAATCGATTCCCGTCAGCCCGAATTGGCACTTTGCCGGGTTGATTATTAATCCGTGCTCCTCCAACCTCTGGAAGACTGTCCTGAGGTGGGTTACATGTTCATCCTCGGACGTGCTGGCCACTAGGATGTCGTTCAGGTAGACGAACACAAACGGCAGATTGCGCAACACCGCATCCATCATGCGTTGGAATGTCTGCGCCGCGCCTTTTAACCTGAAAGGCATGTGTAAAAACTCAAAAAGACCAAACGGGGTTATTACTGCCGTTTTAGGTATGTCATCAGTGCGCACCGGGACCTGGTGGTAACCACGGACCAGGTCTATCTTGGGAAAAAATGCGTGCCCCAGTGAGGTGAATGGAAAAATCCTGAATATGGGGGATCGACTAGCGGTCGTGTGCTGTGGCGTTGTTCAATCTGCAGAAATCTCCGCACGGTCACCACGATCCCTCGGCTTTAGGAACCATATGTAGCGGGGATGCCCATGGGCTGTGTGAGCATCTGATGATGTCCAACTTTTGCAAGTTGGCGAACTCCTTGCGCGCTATGGCCACTTTAGCTCCGTCCAGGCACCGAGGTCGTGCGAAAACGGGCCACCCCGTGGTGGTAATGAAGTGCTCCACCCAGTGTTTAGTAACAGTCACCAAAAACGTCGGGACCGTGAGTGCTGGGAACTGGGTGAGTAGTGTGTGGAACTTACCCCCTGCCGCTGTGACGTTGGCTAGTGTTGTGGGCCCGGCTCCTCGAGCTGTACTGGGGAGAGAATCAAAGGACATTGCGTTAATCAGGCGTCTGATAGCAACATCGACTAGTAGTCCGTGAGCACACAAAAAATCAGCGCCTAAAATGGGGAAGCTGCATGCCGCTATGATGAATGTCCATTGGTATGTACGGCCATGCAAGGATACAGTCAGTGTCCTCTCACCAAAAGTGTTAATGTCTGAGTCGTTTGTGGCCATCAGTTCGGGGCCGCTAGTTCCCGCCAGCCAGTCAGCGTAGGACGACAGGATAAGGCTCTTTTGGGAGCCGGAGTCCACGAGGAACCGTCTCCCCGAGCAGGAGTCTGTCACATAAAGCAGCTTGCTTGCTTCACCGGCAGTCGCAGCTGCTACCAACTGCCAGCCCTGGCACTTCCCAAGCACTTGAATTGGCACGGTGGCACGCATCGGCGTGTGTCCTCTCCCAAACGGCGGTGGTAGAAACAGAGCGTGTCTCTCCGTTGCTTCTTGGCCTCCGCTGCAGCCACCGTCGCTGGCTCCACACCTCCGCTGGTTGTCTCACTGGGTTCCGACGCCGCTGTGTTCACTGTGAGGGCTCTGGTGGCGAGGATAATCTGATCTGCCTCTTGGGCTAGTGCCTGGTAGTTGTGCGCAGCCAGCAGCGGCGAATTGGCAAGGACTGCCCTGGCTGCTGTCGGGAGGTTCCGTAGGAAAAAGTGGGCAAATAGGAAATGCCCGTCATCTGTGCCCATCAACGCCAACATCTTCTCCATCAATTCGACCGCCGACCCGTCTCCTAAGTTGGAGTGTGTCAGGACCCTCTCCGCTCTCTCACAGTCTGAGAGCGTGTAGCGCTGGGTCAGCGCAGTTTTGAGAGCATCATATTTGTCGTGGGCTGGGAGCTGTTGGAGCAGGCTCGCCACCTGCTGCATTGTGCGTGTGTCCAGTGCTGCAACCACGTAGTAGTATCTGGTGTCATCTGCCGTTATTCCCCGGAGCGCGAACTGGGCCTCGGTATGAAGGAACCAAGACTTGGGGTCGTGTAGCCAAAAGTCTGGGAGTTTGACCGAAATGGTGCACGTGTCGCTGGCACTTCCCCTCCGGGTCATCTCCGGGGTGTTCGGCTCGTGTTCCATTGTGCATCAAGGGTCATCAGTGTGGAGGGAGGAATAACCAGGCCGAGCGTTCAGAGCAGAGGGAACTTTATTCTTCACTCCTTCACATCCACCAGAATCAAAAGCAATAATCACAGGTTGCAGGCACTCTTTTATATCAACCCTCCTCCGCTACCAGAGGTGCTGTATTTACATCTCGACCCCCCATGACAATTCCCCTTGTCCCCTAGCACCTTTGATCTGCCATCTCTTCAGTCTGAGGGAAAACTACTGAGTGGCTTCCCACAGTGTTATCGTTTCTGAAATTAAAGCAATGGTCATAAATACCCTTACAAATGGCTGTGAAGACTGTATGAATGATTTTTGGATAATCTTGTATGGTCTTTTTAAGGCGGCCGTAGAAGAAACCAGCGTTCATTGACTGTTCATAAGTTCGTGGCCTGATCGATGGTCTTGTCCAAGATTCCTACTAACGTCCCACAAAAACCTCATCATAGGGTGGCTGTACAAATGCCCACGCCGCCTTAATGAACAGGCTAGCCTAGGCTGAAGCCCAGGGGCCTATGAAAATCAGGGGCCAATCATGAGCCAATGAAAATGATCACGTTGATTGGTCAGATTCTATGTCCATCACTTGATATTCGTATGTGGCTGCTGATTGGTCTAATTTACAAGTGCCTCACGTGGATACCAGTAACAATAGCCTATCAGAGGAATTGTTTTGATATGTGACTATGCAAGCACCAATGAGAGTAAGAAGTAATTAGCTCAGTCAAAGTGTCTGGAAAAAAGTTTGAAAGTGGTGCTCATAAAATTGAGAGGAAAAGAGCTTCGGGAAAACAAATTGCTCAAAAAAAACAAAAAAACTGTAAAGAACTTATCTAAGCGGGAGCATCGAGTGGAGGAGCCTGCTAATTACACATGAAGGAGACAGGTGGGACGTTACCTGGAGGAGAAGGGAGAAGAAAGGCCATGATTGCTTATATCAGCTGTGCATGGGACAGTGGACTCCAAACTTGGTAAAAAGTAGGCTAGATCAAGAATGCATCCATAGAGCATGACAATATTTGTGAGCTGGACTGAAAGGAGATGTAATGAAGGATTTTTCTTTAAAGAAGACCAGAAGAAAGCACTTCTGAAAAAGGTAAGATTGTGGTGGCACAGGTGGGGGATTCTCCACCAAGAGAAGGCAGCTGGGATAAAGGGGAACAATGGACCAGAGGAGGAAGTGCCACCAGGGGTCTCAAACGGGACAGTATGGACAATGCATCCCCGGGGGAGAGGAGGAACCACTAGAGCTGCTGGAAGAGAGAAGGGTGTGAGTAGCAGGGCTGGCGCTATGGAATGATAATGTGCCACACAGGTCTTCGTTCCAAACGGTGTATTATGGTCGAAAGTTCCGGGTCTTAATGCATGGAATTAAAGGTATAAAAGAGGAATGCACAGAGACCCGGGAGCTCTTTTACTGTACTGTATGTTGGAGATGGAATAAAGTTCACGTGTTGTTCAGCTTGTTGCCTCGCCTGCTTCCTTTCTCCACAAGATGCCGTTTTCAAGTTTCAGCTACCTGTGCAGATTTATCATTCCTGCTGCTGTGCATTGTTTGAAACAGGAATACTTTACTGATGTAGTTTGATGCTGAAGGCAGCATCTGTCACACTGTAAAAATGGAAATCTCAGTAAGATAAAATATCTTAAATCGAGGCTTTATGCTTGTTTTTCTCTCCAAGATAATACTGACAAGAATTTCTTTTTGTTGTGCAGTTTTCTGTAAGATTTTACTTGCTTTACAAATGTTTTTACTTTTTAAACAATTTAATCTTTGTTGGCAGATATGCTTTTTGCTTATTTTAAGTCAAATTATCTGTCAACAGAACAAGAAATTTGACTACTACAAATTACTTCAAAGAAGTTAAAACTATCTGAAAGCATGTAAAATTTTCTTACAGAAACTGCAGAGCAAGAGTAAATATCTTGTCAGACAAAAAACAAGCATAAACAGTCTTAATTCATTTCATTTTATTCATTTTTGACTTGTTTCAGTGTAGTTGTATTTTCTAGCTCACAGTTGCATTATTTCTCAAAGAGAAACAAAAATGAGGCCGTAGTGGCTCAGGAGGTGAAGCAGGTCATGCAATAACCGGAGGGTTGGCAGTTCAAATCCCACTCCCTCCACCTTGCTGTTGTGTGCTTGGGCAAGACACTTTACCCACCTTACCTCTAGTGTGTTCATGGTTTATGTCACTGATGTATGAATGTGAATAAATGTTTGATGGTGGTCGGAGAGGCTATTGGCATGGATTGGCAGCCATGTTTCCATCAGTCTGCCCCAGGGCAGCTGTGGCTACAGAGGTAGCTTACCACTGTCATTGTTTGTGACGGGAATGAATAATGAACTCATTGTAAAGTGTCTGGGCGTCATGAAAAGTGCTATATAACTGCAATCCATTATTAAAAAACATAGCTATTATACATTTTTAAACAGATTCTGTCGGGTGGGGGGTGCTACAAAACCTCTCAGTCGAAGGGCCTAATGGCAAGTTAAGGTGGCCCTGCAAATGCCATGGGAACAATGTAGGAACTACACAAGATGTTGACAGTAAATACGCTTCAAGAACACCTCAAGTTGTTCTTGAGGGCCCCTTGCATCAATCTAGGAAATATGCAAATCCTCATTCATACGGCGATTCGTACAGCATGCGCCTCACCAGGCGCTCATTACTTAGGTGGAAGTATGCCAGTCACATGACATTTGTGCTGAAAGCTGTACGATCTTCCTGCCAACGACTTGAGTGCTGTGAGTTGCACAAAAATTTTTGTAAGATAGCAGTATGTATGCCACTGGAAGATCCTCAGGCACCCTTACGAAGAACGCAAGAACTCCGGGGCCATCGTACAATAGAAAAGCACCTCATTTCTCAAGAATGCCTCAACTTGCTCTTGTGAATTGAACGGCAGCCGTAAGAAACTATGCCCTCCCTCCATGAATGTCTGCAAACTCCAGAATTCATAGGATCTAGGAGAGTCTCACAAACCCATCATTGGCAAGAATATTTGACTGTAGCTTAAATCACAAGTCATATTCAAATTTACTGATATGCACTCGTACATGTAGTTACCAATTATATTGAGTCGTGTCTGACTGCTTTTTCATGTGGCCATTTTTAAGCAATGTAAATGGAGGACAAAACTGTGGGGAGACTTGAATAACGAAACCGAATTGTCTTTCATTCCAGTTTATTCAAGAAATCATTCCACTGTCTGCTCTCATTCTTGAGTAGCGAACAAAGAGAGTGAACACACCAAAGTTCTCTCATTTAAACATTCTGACATCAAACCATTTCCCTCGCGGGGGAAATCACACATCTCTCTCAAAATCTCTTTATCCACATTCATTAGCCTTTTATTTACATAACTCCCCCTTCTCTCTTCTCGAGCCTCAGCGGTCAGGAAGTCTTCTGTCCCCTGTCCTCCGCAGGGGGTCCAGGCTCTGTGGCTCCGCACCGCAGGGGGCTGGCTCTCCTTCATCGTGGTTAAATCACATATGCAGTGTCCAACATATAAATGTCTCACAACACAGCCATATAACCCCCCCCCCAAACGATGAAGAACAGACTAATTCCTAAAATTTAATAGCACCTTACTCACTACTGAATAATCAACACCAACATTCAGTCTGTGCGCCGCTTGGGCTTCAGCCGTCTGCCGAATCTGCTGTGCGTTGGCCCCGCCTTGCCTGCGGTGCGTTTCTGCTTCGGCTCTGTTGACTGAGGGAGAGAGTGATTAATTGCTCCCTGCGGGGGCCTGCCTCGTCGAGGCGCCACCGCGACCGGTACAGACACGTCCTTCATGACAAAAGCAGGTTTTAGTCTGTCAATACTGACTGTCTCTTTTCTGTCTCCAAAATCTAGCACAAATTGCTTATCACCTGCCTCCAGCACTCGAAATGGCCCTTCGTAAGGCGGTTTGAGCGTTGCTTTTAGGGCTTCGCGCCTGACAAAAACGAAATCGGCATTTTTCAAAGCCTTGGGGACGAAAACTCGTGGAAAAGCGTGATGAACCGGACCCGGGAGCGTGTCTGCCCCCGTGCCGACTAACGGTCCCAGAGCCGAGAGAGGTGGGGGCTCTGGGTGCTCTGGTAAAAACTCGCCCGGCAGCCTCAGAGTTTGTGCGAATACCAGCTCCGCTGGGGAGGCGTCTAAGTCCTCTTTAGGCGCAGAACGCAACCCTAATAAAACCCATGGAAGTTTATTCACCCAATCTGCATCCGTGAGCGACGCTCTGAGTGCTGCCTTCAAAGACCTATGAAAACGCTCGCATAAACCATTGGCCTGAGGGTGGTAAGCCGTAGTGCGGTGAATTTTGGCTCCTAAGCCGTTGGCCATTGCTGACCACAGCTCAGAGATGAATTGCGGTCCTCTATCGGACGTAATGTCCGACGGAACCCCGAAACGCGCCACCCAAGCCGTTAAAAAAAACGCGAGCCACCTCCGCGGCCGTGGTCGTCGCAAGTGGGACCACTTCCGGCCAACGTGTGGTGCGGTCCACCATTGTCAAAAGATACGTGAACCCCTGTGATGCCGGTAGGGGGCCCACAAGGTCGACGTGCACATGGTCGAACCTTCTGGCCGGAATGCGGAACGGTTCTAACGGGGCTCTTGTGTGCCTGTGAATTTTGGCCCGTTGACAGGAAATGCAGGTTTTTGCCCATTCCTTCACGTGCTTGCGCAGGCACGGCCAAACAAACTTTTCCGCCACTAGTTTCACCGACGCGCGCACCCCCGGGTGCGCCAGTGAGTGGACCGAGTCAAAAACACGGCGGCGCCACGTGGCCGGAACCACCGGACGCGGGCGCCCCGTCGACATGTCGCAGATCAGGGGGGGCATACCGGTTTGTAAACACTTGCTCTCCAGCCTCAACCCTGTTGGTCCAGACTGGAGCGCGCGCACGTCTGCATCCGCCCCCTGGTCCGCTGCCATGGCTGCGTAATCTATACCCACGTGCACCGGGGCTGCGCGCGCCACCGTTTCGCTCTCCTGCGGCGCGGTCACGGTGGCCCGTTCTGCCTCTGCGCGTGTTGGGGTCGTGAACGCGCGTGAGAGACAATCCGCTACTACATTGAATTTGCCCGCGACGTGCCTAATGTCAGTGGTAAATTCCGAGATTGCGGCCAGCTGCCTCTGCTGCCTGCCGGACCACGGGTCTGAAATTTTGGCCATGGCGTATGTGAGCGGCTTGTGGTCCACATAAGCGGTGAAGCACCGTCCTTCCAGCCAGAACTGGAAATGACGAATAGCCAAATGCAGCGCCAACAGTTCTCTGTCAAACGCGCTGTATTTTCGTTCAGCCGCGCTTAAAGATTTGCTAAAGAAAGCCAAAGGCTGCCAAACTCCGGCTACCTGTTGCTCAATAACGGCCCCTATGGCTAAATCTGAAGCGTCTGTCGTCAGCGCAATACGTGCTGCAGGGTCTGGGTGGGCCAGGAGCGCAGCGTCAGCCAAGGCTTTTTTAACCTCTGTGAACGCGCGCTCCCGCTCCGGGGACCATTCGACCGCCTGGGTCGGTTTTTGTTTTTTGAGCGCGGCATATAACGGTTGCATGATTTGAGCTGCGTGGGGCAGGAATCGGTTATAAAAATTCACAATCCCCAAGAATTCCTGTAGTGATTTGACCGTTTGTGGACGGGGAAAATCCGCTACCGCGCGTACTTTCTCTGGTAACGGAACCGCTCCCTCCGGGGAGACGCGGTGACCCAAAAAATCGATCCGCTCGACGCCGAACTGGCACTTGGCTGGGTTAACTATTAAGCCGTGCTCTCCCAGCCTCCTAAAAACTGCTGTGAGGTGCGTTTCGTGTTCGTCCTCTGAAGTACTCGCGACCAAAATGTCGTCGAGGTACACAAACACGAAAGGGAGATCGCGTAACACGGCATCCATCATCCGCTGAAATGTTTGCGCCGCCCCTTTGAGACCAAACGGCATGCGTAAAAATTCGAAAAGTCCGAATGGGGTTATTACCGCTGTTTTAGGAATGTCCTCCGGTTGGACCGGGACTTGGTGATAGCCGCGAACTAGATCAATCTTTGAAAAAATGCGCGCCCCCGCCAGGTGCACCGAAAAATCCTGAATGTGCGGGATGGGATAACGATCGTGCGCCGTAGCGTTGTTTAGCCTGCGGTAATCCCCGCACGGTCTCCAGGAGCCATCGGCTTTCGGTACCATGTGCAGCGGCGAAGCCCACGGGCTCTTCGACCTACGAACGATGTCCAGCCTCTCCAGGCTGGCGAACTCCTCGCGCGCAATGGCGAGCTTAACTGCATCCAAGCGCCGAGCTTTTGCAAACACGGGAGGACCAGAAGTAGGGATAAAGTGTTTCACCCCGTGCTTCGCGACCGTCGCTGAAAAAGTGGGCACAGTGAGCGCTGGAAATTGGGTGAGGAGTGTGTGAAACTTACCACCTGCTGTAGCGACGTGGGTCTGTACTGGTGGCGGGGACACTCGAGCTGAACAGGGGAGAGAGTAAAAAGAGAGTGCATTTACCAGCCGTCTATTAGCAAGATCAACTAACAGATTGTGTGAACACAAAAAATCCGCGCCCAACATGTTGAAACTCACCGCCGCTATCACAAAAGTCCATTCATATGTGCGGCCATGTAAGCATAAAGGCAAGGTCCTTCTCCCGTAGGTGTTGATGTTCGAGCCATTTGCCGCTGTAGCTCCGCTACCGTGGGGTCCAGCCACCCGGTCCGCGTATGTTGGGGTGATGAAGCTCACTTGTGCTCCGGTGTCGATGAGGAACTCTCGTCCGGAGCGCGCATCCGTGATGTAGAGCAGCTTGTTGCGTTCTCCGAGGGTCGAAGCTGCTAGCGACCCCCGGTCTTGCCGTTTCCCGAACTCCTGAAGATGCAGGGCGGCACACACCTGTGTGCCTTCTCTGCGAACCTCCGATGGTAAAAGCAGAGATCTTCTCCTCCGCTGTGTCGTGCCTGCGCCTCTGCCGCCGGGCTATTGGCTCCCCCTCGTCGCGGCCGTGTTGCCGCCGTCGTCGGCCAGTCTGGTTCTGCCGCCTCTGGCTCCCCGCTGTCTCGGGTCGCTGCTGTGGTTGCTTGCCCGCCGCAGGCGTCCAGGATCCCATCTGCCTCCTGGGCCAGCTCCCGGAACTCCTCCAGGGTGTGACACTTTTTGCCGGCCAGCGTGCTTCTCGCATGCGCCGGGAAGTTGGAGAGGAAGATGAACTGAAAAATGAAATCATCGTTGTCCAACCCTCTCAGCTGTATCATCTCCTCCATCAGGGCGCTCGGCCTGTGTCCACCTTGGTCTAGCAAAGACAGGATCCTCCTCGCCCTCACTTCAGCCGAGGGGGTGAAAAACTTGATGAGGGTGGATTTCAGCTTGCCGTACCTGTCAGTCGCGGGTGGCTGCTCCACCAAGCTTTGCACGCACCGAGCTGTGCTGTTGTCCAGTTTAGCGATGACATGGTAGAACTTAGTGTCATCCACCATTACTCCTGCGAGCGCGAACTGCGACTCTGCTTGCAGAAACCACGACCGTGGGTTATCCTGCCAGAAATCAGGCAGCTTAACGGCCACTGCGCTCGCCAGCTCTGAGCGCTGTGAGTCCGGGACCCTGAGAATTTCTTCGTTCATTCTCAACGTCGTCAGTCACCAATGTGGGGAGACTTGAATAACGAAACCGAATTGTCTTTCATTCCAGTTTATTCAAGAAATCATTCCACTGTCTGCTCTCATTCTTGAGTAGCGAACAAAGAGAGTGAACACACCAAAGTTCTCTCATTTAAACATTCTGACATCAAACCATTTCCCTCGCGGGGGAAATCACATCTCTCTCAAAATCTCTTTATTCACATTCATTAGCCTTTTATTTACATAACTCCCCCTTCTCTCTTCCCGAGCCTCAGTGGTCAGGAAGTCTTCTGTCCCCTGTCCTCCGCAGGGGGTCCAGGCTCTGTGGCTCCGCACCGCAGGGGGCTGGCTCTCCTTCATCGTGGTTAAATCACATATGCAGTGTCCAACATATACATGTCTCACAACACAGCCATAAAAACTGCATTTAACAGTAACTGTAGGTATGTACAAGGCATTAGACTGACCAAACCTGCACGTCTTTGGACTGGGGGAGGCGGTTAGTTGTGGGGGTTTTGACCAGCATTGGACAACTGGCTTTAAACGGAGTCCTTGTTGTCCATCCATCCATCCATCTTCTTCCGCTTAATGCTATATAGGGGCGGGGGGTGGGGGGGGCTGGAGCCTATCCCAGCATCTTTGGGCGAGAGGCAGGGTACACCCTGGACAGATGCCGTCAGCGTCTGAAAAATTCCTCCTGTGATATCAGGAGACTGAACCACTGCTGCAGCTCAGCATCGGATTGTCTGGTGCTGAATCCATTACCCCCCCCCCCCCACCCCACCAAAAAAAACCAAAACAAACATGTCACAGGTATCTATGGTATCAGTTTTTGCACGCAACTGCACAATTTGCTCTGCACCAGCACTCTGCTATTACACAGCATGAAAACAGCTATGGTCTCCACTGGAGAACACCATCTCAACGTGAGGAGTTTCCATCCGATGCTCACTGGTCCACAAGTGAGGTGGTGGTCATGGGTGGATATTCCACGTTACTGTTGGGGGTGGGGACAACAAACATTACATTTTGTCCAAAGTAAAGATTGAGGGAGACATCACAGGTAGTCAGGCTGATGCAAGATTGTGTTTAGGGGCCCCTCTTTTGTAATGGGGAAGAGTTCAAAAACTTTATTAAAAAAAAAAAACCATCATTGTCTAAATGCAGAGAAGATTTAAGATGTACATAGAATAAAAACCAGGATTCATATGAATGTTGCAGTGGAAAGTTGCAAATTCACAACAAAGTTGCAGATTTGATGGGGGAAAAAAAAGCAAGTTTGCAAGAAAAGTCAATTTGATGAAAAAAAGTTGCAACTTTACAACAAAAGTAGCAAACTTATGAAAAGGATGCAGATTTAAAATAAGCTAGAAATTTTCTACTTTTCTCAGAGATGTTCAGTTCTCATAAATCCAAGAAAAAAGTTGCAAATTTGAGAAAAGTTGCAGATTTACAAAAAAAAAAAGAGTCAAATTTGAGGAAAAAAAATTGCAGATTTAAAAAACAAATCTAATTTACAAGAAATGTTCAAAATTTGTGAGCTTTGTTTTGCATTGAACATTGGTGTTTCAAAGTATTCTGCAACATGATATTAAAGGTTGATTTTTTTTTGGGGGGGGGGGGGTTCCACGTCGCCCCCCCAGGAGGAGTACTGGTTCCTGTGAAATGACGGCCGCATACTCGATGGACACCGCGCCATCCTAATAGCTCCTTGTTTGTATAGACAGATTAAAAGTCAGTTAGATGTTAGGGTTTTAATTCTGGACCTGTATACACCCAATCAAAACGAGCCAAAAACACATTTGAGTTAATTACAAAACAAACTTTATTTTCTTAAGAAAAACAAATCAGTTAACTCCAGGTGAACTGTACAGTGAAACCCAACACACAAATACAGAAGCTTTGGTTTTAGCTCTGGACTACATTTCCCACAATGCCTTGCTAGACTGGCGACAAAGACCGGCTAAAATGAACGACTGAAACTCTGTGCCTGAATAAAACTGGCAAATGTGAGAAGCTGCACGAGTGTAACAAGAGAAGATGACATCCATAAACGATTAAAAATACTCATTACCTCCGCCAAGGAGGTTGTGTTTTCATCAGCGTTGGTTTGTCTGTCTGTCTGTTTGTTTGTTAGCAAGATAACTCAAAAAGTTATGGACAGATTTTCATGAAATTTTCAGAGATTGTCAGAAATGGGGTATCCTACAGATGATTACATTTTGGTGGTGATCCTGATCACCGTCTGGATCCAGGAATTTTTTAAAGGATTTTTTTTTTTTTTTTTTAACATTGCGAGATAGGGCCATTTTCAATATTCAATATTTTTTCAGTATTTTTTTTTGTGCATGTAACTCTGCCAAAAAATCGTCAGAACACTTGGAAAAAAAAATACAGTGTTTATTTATGATGTTAAACACTGTATGGGGGGAACTGTGGCGCTTGGTGGAGGTCTGCGCTCTCCGAGTGCTTTTCTAGTTTTCAGAGTTTCCAACAAAAACTGACGAGAACTTCCAACAATTCATAAACGAGGACTGGTTTGTTGATGAATTACACTACTGTTCAAAAGTTTGGGGTCACCCAGACAATTATTTTGTGTTTTCCATGAAAAGTCACTTTTATTTACCACCATGAGTTGTAAAATGAATAGAAAATATAGTCAAGACATTGACAAGGTTAGAAATACTGATTTGTATTTGAAATAATAATTTTTTCCTTCAAACTTTGCTTTCGTCAAAGAATCCTCCATTTGCAGCAATTAGAGCATTGCAGACCTAACATGATTGCACAAGGGTTTTCTAATCATCCATTAGTTTATATATGCTTCCATTAGGCAACATTATTAGAAAGCACTGTATACGTTTTCATTGTTATGCAGATGACACACAATTATACCTGTCAATGAAGCCAGATGATAGTAATCAATTAGCCAAGTTAGAAGCCTGTCTTAAGGAAATCAAAGCTTGGATGACTTGTAATTTCCTGCTATTAAATTCAGATAAGACTGAAGTCATTCTTGTTGGTCCAAAAAACCTTAGAAATTCCTTTCCAAATCAAACTTTCAGTTTGGATACGGTTACTCTCTCTTAATAGCTCTGTGAGGAACCTTGGAGTTATTTTTGATCAGGATCTGTCCTTCAATTCACATATTAAATTTGTTTCTAAGACTGCCTTCTATCATTTGCGTAATATTGCCAAGATTAGGAGCATCTTGTCTCAGAGTGATGCTGAGAAGCTGATCCACGCTTTTGTTAGCTCGAGATTAGATTATTGTAATTCTTTATTATCAGGCTGTCCTAAAACATCTTTAAAAAGTCTTCAGCTGATCCAAAATGCTGCAGCAAGAGTTTTAACAGGTACTAGAAAGAGAGATCATATCTCTCCAGTTCTGGCCTCCCTTTATTGGCTTCCCATAGAGTTCAGAATTAAGTTTAAAATCCTTCTTCTTACTTACAAAGCTCTAAACAATCAGGCACTACGCTCCCAAAATGCAGGATTACTTGTAATGCATACAATCTCCAAAAGTACAATGGGAGGCAGAGCCTTCAGTTATCAAGCTCCTCTCCTGTGGAATCAGCTGCCAATCTGGATTCGGGAGTCAGACTCGATCTCTGTTTTTAAGAATAGGGCTAAAACCTACCTTTTTGATATAGCCTACAATTAGGGAGGGATCATGTGTTTCTGAACCCTCCCTTAGTTATGCTGCTAATAGGTTTAGTCAGCCGGGGGACCTCCAGTAATGCACTGGGCCTCACTCCTTTCCTCACTCTCAATGAAATATTTTTTTTGCTGGTCATTAATATTTGTTTGTTCTCTCCCATAGATTGAGTCCCCATCATGCTGTTTGCTCTCTACATGTCTGTTCTTTTCTTCTTCTCTATCCCCTCACCCCCCAGTCAGTCGCAGCAGATGACTGCCCCTCCCTGAGCCTGGTTCTGCTGGAGGTTTCTTCCTGTTAAAAGGGAGTTTTTCCTCTCCACCGTCGCCAAGTGCTTGCTCACAGGGGATCGCCTGATTGCTGGGGTCTTTCTGCAACTGTGGGGGTTCCCCCCTACAGTTGATAGTGCTATGAGATGACTGTTGTTATGAAATGGTGCTATATAAATAAAGTTGAATTGAATTAGCCTTCTGACGCAATGAGCAAACACATTGTACCATTAGAACACTGGAGTGATAGTTGCTGGAAATGGGCCTCTATACACCTATGTAGATATTGCACCAAAAACCAGACATTTGCAGCTAGAATAGTCATTTACCACATTAGCAATGTATAGAGTGTATTTCTGATTAGTTTAAAGTTATCTTCATTGAAAAAAAGTGCTTTTCTTACAAAAATAAGGGAATTTCTAAGTGACCCCAAACTTTTGAACGGTAGTGTATGTGCCAACAAAAATAAATTAATCAATCTGTGCATTACTGTAGTCTGAAACTAAAGATGAAAAAAAATTTTTTCCCTACATTTATGACTTTGATCTGGGAAATTCTCAACATTTTCTGCCTTTAATCCAAGAACATCTGAACATTTTAATTGTGTAGATTTACCACCTAAGTTCTTACAAATTCACATTTTTCTTATGGAGCCAAACAGACGGACAGAAGGGTGTTAATATTCAAATACACTCAAAGTTTGGGGTGTCGATTTGGAGATGCCACCCAAACCTGACTAGAGAGAGAACATCTTCTAGTAGCACCGTTCTACTGCAGAAACCTTCAGGAGAGAAAGGAGGACCAAAGTCAAAAAGGGCAGAAACAGACTCAAAAATCCAGACAAACAGTTCTTCTGTGGTTCATTCTGACGTCTGATAGTTCATTATCGTGATGGAGGATTGCATCAAGTTTGTCACTGTGGGAACAACAGCTGCTTCCTGTTAGCTGGAGTGTCACATGGCCAAAAACACACAAAAAGGAAAAACAAAATCAGTTCACTGGGTTTTAAGGAAGTCCCACAGTCTCAAAGAAGCTTGAATCAAGGTTGGAAAGGAGGTTTTCACGGTGGTGGAGTCTGATCACGCCGTGGACAGCTCTACGCCGCTGTCGCAGACACCGTCACAGACGTCCACCTTCAGATCGTCCAGCTGGGAGCACAGACCTGCAGAAACCACACAGCGTCAGTGACGGGGAAGCTCAGTGTGGCCTGACAAAATCATCCTGAGAGCGCTCGGATCTCCTGACCTTTGACCTTTAGTACAGCCTAGATCAGGGGTCTTCAACCTGTGGCTCTTGATCATAGCAAGTGACTTCTTAAGGCCATGGCAAAAAAATTCAAAACTTATAGTAAAAAATTGAAAATTTACCAGAAAATATTAATGAGAGTGAATGGTTGCCTGTGTTGGTGCTGTGATGGACTGGTGCCCGCCCCCCAAAAGAAATTAAGCAGTTGAAGATGAATGAATAGAAAAATAAATTCAAGAGAAAAGCTGGAAAAGTATGCCCCCCCCCAAAAAAAACAAACAAAAAAAAACCACACAAATTTAGGGGAAAAAGGTTGCAATTTTATAAGGAAAACAGCACAACAAATTTCTAAGAAATGGTCACAAAACCTCTAGTGGGAAAAAATGTCACATTTACTAGAAAAGTAACCAAGAATAATGTTATAAATTTGTGAAAACTATAAATTTATCTGAAAAAGGGAGAAAATTTATGCTAAAAATAATAAATTTAGGGAAAAAGTTACAATCTTAAGAGGAAAAACTCTTGCAAATTTAGAAGAAAAAAAAAATCAGTAAATTTCTGGGAAAAAAAAAATAAATCAGAAACTTACTGGAAAGATCGTATTTATGCATGAAAAACAAATCTCATCTATGTGGAAAGAGCCTTCAATTTTACCTGAAAAGGCAACACATTTTTAAAAGTTTCAGAGAAGAACATTTATCCCAAAAATCTCTCCAATTTTGGGAGAGGGCGGGGGGGGGGGTAATTTTATGAGGAAAAGCCGGTTAACACTGACGTGTCAGACCAGAGCGGACCGGCAACGTTCCCGTTTTACTTCCGTTTTCAGGCTCATGTTTGTGTGGATTTTGTTGGTCAAAAACTTCTCTAAGTGGCTCTTTGCATAGTGGAGGTCTGACCCCTGACCTAGACGCAGACCCATCCAGGATGTGCTGAAGGTCAAGGTCAATGGGCTAGGACGGGGGTCGGCAACCTGTACACACGAAGATAGTGATTTTTGGATAAAAAAAAAAAAAAAATGTGCATGGAGCCAAAAAAAATATGAGCCTTAAAACTACAATCTGGCCTGAAAACATCAGGATTAAGAGTTTTTCTAATAAATTTGCAGCTTTTTTTTAAATGTAAATTTGTTACCTTTTTCTCAGAAATTTGCTACTTTTTCCTGGTAATTTTTATGATTATTCGCAAAAAGTTTGTCTTTTTGTGTGGGTGCTTCTCATTAAACTAATGTTTGTTTTTTTCCAAAGTTTGTTATAATTAAGCATAAATGCATTTTGCTTTTTGGGGGCATATTTTTCTGTACAAATTTAAAACCCGAGTAAAACTGAAGACTTTCCATGCAAATTTGTGACATTTTCCCCAATAAAGTTCTAGGCTGTTTTTCATAAATTATATTTTTGGAATCTACTTTTCCCATAAGATAAAAATGCTGCCTTTGTCATACATTTGCAACCATTTTCTAATAAAATTGTAGCTTTTTCTGATAAATTTGTGCCTTTTTTTCCTCCCAGTTTGTGGGGTTCTCACCCCCCCCCCCCATAAAATTGGAATATTTTCCTTAAATTTCAAGAATGATTTTTCATAAATTTTAAGCAGTTTTCATAATTTTACCATTTTTCTTTTTAAAGCCATTAGCTTTCCTGGGTAAAAACTGCAACATTTTCCAGTAAATTTATGATTTCTTTTCCAGAAATCTAGTAGGTATGCTTTCCTTAGAAAATGGCCACAAAAAAATTGCGTAAGTGTTCAGATTTTCTGCCTTTTAGGATTCTCATGAATGTACGACCTTTTTCTTCTAAATTTATTTCTTTTCTTGGAATCCCCCCCCCCCCCCCAAGGCCTCAGGGAGCTGCCATCTATGGGCAAGAGAGCCACAGGTTGTAGACCCCTGGGCTAGGAGGGATAACGATTTTCATGAAGTCAAAAGGTCATAATTAAGGAACATTACACAAGAATGTGGTAGTAAATGAGAATAAAGAACAGGCCTGTTGTCATTTCACACACAAAATAAACATTGTCCAATGTAGAAGTCAGTGAGAGTTACTGGATTTAACACGTCTCAAATTATGACTAACATAAGTTTCAATCAGGGCTGAACAATTAACCATTTTTGCAATTACATTAAAATGATATAAAAATGCGATTTGTTAATTGGGGTCACGGGACCTGCCAGCAATAGTGGAGCAGTCGGACACATTTGACACCATTCAAAACAATTGCTTAAAAGTTAATGTAGCGACTGTGGTTCCTGTTATGCACCTTATATCTAAATTCAAAATGCCAAACTCACAATGCCACAATCTTGTATCACAATATAATATCGTATTGTGATATTGTGTTGCAGCAGGATAATATCGTACTGTGGGACCTTTATCGGTTCCCACCCCTGTTGTCTCCTGTGTGTTACCGTCCTCACCGGTGGTGTTCTCCTTAGTCCTATGTTGGTGACCCAGTGCCTCCTCCAGGACTTTCAGAGCTCCCAATTCTCCGACGGTCCTCAGAGCGGAAATCAGGTCTGCTACGGTTCCCCCAGAAACCTGTAGGAGTCACAACAGGAAACAGTGTTATTAAATTACAAACTCTCACCCCATTTTTGCAAAAATCTGACATCCCTCAAGTCTTGTCACTTTCCAACTCTTGCTCCAGTCTCAATTTCCTCCCCGTGTCCCACTCACCCCTCCCCCTCTAAAGTTCCAACTCGAGTTTCGCAAGTTTCTGACACTATATCATTTTGTAAATATCCAACTGCCTTCAAGTCTTGTAGATTTGCTACACATTTCTCCAGTCTCAGAAATTTCTGACTTTCCCACTCATTTTTGTAAGTATCTGGCACACCTCCCTCCCCTCAGTCTTGTAAATTAGTGGTCCTTTAACAACGCTGACTTCCTGCAAAATGGTACTCTACAGATTCAAAATTTCCCCCCCACTGCAACGAGGGTGACCCCCAAGTCTCTGCATCGCATGGTTCTTGGGCTGATTTTGTTGCAATTTCTGTAAAATACACTAGGTGGTGTATGCAAGTAATTTGCATAACTGAAGTGGGACGCCCTTTCAGGACCAATTTCATTACGTTGTAGTATATTGATGTGGTGTAATGGAATAGGGACAGTTTTCCCCTTTTGCCGCCCCCCCCCCCGGCCTTGTAAATTTACACCCCCCACCATGGTTGTAACCCCCCCCCCCCCCCCCAGTCTTGTAAATCTGCTTCAAATTTCTCCAGTTTTAAATTTCCAACTTCTCCCCCTTATCTTTTCAAGATACTAGATTTTTACCTCCGCCAGGCCACAGGAGGTTATGTTTTTGCCGGGGTCTGTCTGTCTGTCTGTTGGTTAGCAAGATAACTCAAAAAGTTTTGGACGGATTTCAATGAAACTTTCAGGCGTTGTTGGAAATGGTACAAGGAAGAACTGATTAAATTTTGGGGATGATCTGGATCACCGTCTGGATCCAGGAATTTTTTTAAAGGATTCTTTAACATTGTGAGATACGGCCATTTTCAACATGTGTGCAGGCGCAATGGAGGGCGCTGGTCGTCGTGTCTGACGAACACGAACTCCGCGTTCTTCAAAGTTTTAGGCACAAAAGCACGCGGAAAACAGTGGTGGGCCGGGCCTGGCAGCGTGCCTGTGTTTGCGCTACGCTGCAAAAGCTGAGACGGGCAGCTGTCCGGCACGGGATTATTTGGCAGGAATTCCCCGGGCAGCCATAGGGGCTGCGCAAAAACAAGCTCTCTGCCGGGGAAGCTTCCATATCCTCTTTTGTTGCAGAGCGCAACCCCAATATAAAACCCACGGCAACCTGTTTACCCAATTTGCATCCGTCAGTGAAGCCCTGAGTGCTGCTTTCAGTGATCTATGAAAACGCTCGCATAACCCATTGGCCTGTGGGTTGTACGCGGTTGTGCGATGAATTGCAACGCCCGCAGCCTGGGAGTTTGGAGATGGAGGAGATGGACACAACAGCAACACTTCAGTTTATTACCTCCGCCAAGGAGGTAATGCTTTTACTACTGAACCACTAATCCTATCATTGTGGATCCAATTGCTAGTCATATGTTTTCATGGTCAAAGAATCTGAAAACGTACACACAAACACTGTATGGGGGGGAACTGTGGCGCTTGGCGGAGGTCTGCGCTCTCCGAGTGCTTTTCTATTTTTTTTTTTTTTTTAATTTAAGCTTCAAAACTTTATTAATAAAAGTTATAATTAAAAAAAATTACTTCCTGGCCCCTTGGCCAGGAAGTAATTTTTTTATTGTATTGTATCTGTATTGTATTGAATTGTATGTTTCCTCTCTAGATCATTGCCAACTTTAGTTCCCAGGAATTTAATCGTAAATTTAATTTTTTGTGCTTCCTTATAATTGTGTGCAGTTTTTCATCTCAAATTTGTTTTGGGAATTTTTTCCTCAAAACGTTTTCCCTCTTGTAAATTTGAATGTTTTTATCTTATAAAGTTGAAAGTTTCTTCTCAGTAATTTACAAAAAAGTTATGCTATATTTAGAGTTTTTATGCAAGTTGTCAAGTTTGTTTAAACGGAATTGGTTTTCCTCGTAATTTCATTTATTTTGTTTCCGTTTATGAATGAAGCTTTTTATGGTCATCAAAAAAACCTTGTCAGGATAAAAATGAGTTGTAAATTTAAAACATTTTTGTGTGTGCAGTCATTAAGGCTGCAGCTATTGATTATTTTTGTTACCGATTAATCTGCTGGTTATTTTTTTGATTAGTCAACTAATCATTTGGCCCATAACATTTAAAAAAAAAAAAAAAAAAAAATCAATATGGTTTACCAAAAAGATACAAAACCAAAACTTAGAATGTGAAAACAAAGAGAATGGCACTCAAAACGATAATTTCAGAGCTTTTACTGGACAGCAGTGCATCGGTAATCAGCTGGTCATGTCTTCTGTGGATGGACCAGTCATTAACCCGCTGGTCCCTGCGGCCCCCGCCACCGACTAGGTACCTTACCTCATAGCTGTCCAGCAGGGTTTTGGTGGGTGAAGGACTCAGTCTGAAGGCCGAGTTCAGGATCCCCAGACCCAGATGGTGGGCCAGACTCTCCCAGCATCCTTTGCTTTCCAGGGCACGACACACGGTCCGTTTCACCTCCACGTCCAGACTGGACAGGTCACCTACACACACACACACACACACACACACACACACACACACCTTAATTAATGACCTTATGAGGTCCCCTGCTGATTACAGTGGACCTAAACTACTAACACAGGAGAAACTGATGTACTGGGATTAAAAAAAAACCCCAGATGTAACGCAGTGCTGCCAAGTGCTTTATGTTGCAATTTTAAAATAAGTCACAATTTTACAAAAAAAAAATAAAAAAAAATTGTAAATTTAAAAGAAAAAATATGAGAACAGTTGCCAATTTATATAAAAAATTGCAAATTTAGGACAAAAGTTAGAAATTACGAGAAAAAAGTTGCAGATTTATGGAAAAAAGCAAATTTATGAAAAAGCAAGTCACAATTTGATTTAAAAAAAGTTGCAACTTGACAAGTAGCAAATTTATGAGGAAAAAAATTGGCAAATTTGAAAGAAAAAAGTTAAATGTATGAGAAAAGGCAGGAATTTTTTTTAAAAAAAAAGTTGAAAATTTATGAGAAAACTGTTGCAAATTTAAATAAGTAGCAAATTTATGACAAAAAGATGCAAATTTATGAGAAAAAATATGCAAATTCATAAAGTTACAAATCATGCAAAAAAAAGTTGCAGATTTCAAAATTAGTATTTTTTTGCATTGTGCAATGTAATATTAAACGTTTATGATATTGAGGTGGGGGGGGACAATTCTGTTTTTTTTCCAGGTTTTGTACCTAGCCGCACAGTGGGCGGGGCCAGTGCTGTAAACAAGAGTCTGATGGCGTTTCCACACCTGAACATCTACACCAAGGTTCATATTTTTGTTCCATTGTCTACCTTTGGTCTGGTTAGGTTTGGTTTCACACTGATTTTCTAGGTAAACTAAACTTTTTGTGACATACCTACATCTCGTCATGACGTTTGTGTTACTAGCATAGACCAGTAGTTAGCAAACATGCTACTCACCCTCCAAGGTGTTTTTTGCAGCTCTGGACACTTCAGTAACCACACTAAGTGTCAACTGGTTCAGACTCCATCATATTAGTGGGTGAACTAGTTTAGTGAGGCTAGAATATTATCCAGATCTTCATTATAAAGGACATTTGTCCTCATCAGCCGTCATTTTCAGGTGACATTGCTCCATTTTTTTTAAAATTTTATTTTATTTTTTTTAAATCTCTGCTGCATCCTCTCTGAAAATATCTGGTAAGTTTCTGTAGTGATGGGACGGCAGGCTCCGGAGCTTTGAGGGTGCTCCGAGCTTATCCAGGAAATATTTGGCGAAGCGTGTTTTGAGGCGTGTAATGCCGACGTATGCGTTGATGTTGGACCATGTGACTGGGTCAGGAAGCCATTCATGATTTTGCACGCAACATGAAAAAGTGGGCAGCGATACACAATGGAAATCCCCGACCCTCACGTTTTGTGTCGTCAATGTTTGACTAAGGGATTTGTCACAGCCAATTTTCAGATGGAGGCAGCTCCAAAAACATGGACTTCTCCTGTTTGGGAACATTTTGAACACATTTCTCCAATTGATGCATTTTCCACAAATTGTGTAATTGCTGGCGATTTTCATCAAACTTATTTATTCAACATCATTTGCAGTTTACATAAAACATACAGCTTTTGAATAATTATATCGAGATGCTTTTTGGCCCCTGTAACCCAGTCCCTATAACATACCATCATCACCATCTCACCTTGAGGAGGGACGAAGGTGCTCTGAGGAGTTTTAAGTTCGTACTCTTTCCCATTCAGAAGATCTAAAACCTGGAAAGACAAAAACAAATTCAATTTAACGCAACAGTTCCTTTCACGTCCATCACATTCTAAGACTTTGTTTTCATTGTAGATAAACCTTTTTCTGGCATTAGTTTCTGATGGTTGTAGTAAAAAAAAACAAAAAAACAATTACTACCCCGTTCTTAATATTTTCTAATGTTCTGAAACTCTTATTTTCCAGCATCTGTGCAGGTTTAAATAAGGCTAATTTAAGGCTGTAAGGCCATTTGCAAATCTAAGGTCTTAAATTTGGTCAAAGTGGCACAAAGTCTGTATTAATTTTCTTCATCCCAATCTGAACATCAAGTTTTTGGATCATCAGTCCACCTCACATTAAACCTAAACGTCTTAATTAGGGTCTTAGAAGTATGCCGCTAACATGCTACGATTTTCAAGGACATTTAAAGCTTTAAAGGGGACCTGTGGTGGTCGTCTAAACGCATTCAACTTGAAAACAGTAGGCAAAGTATTCGTTATTTGGTTAAATAATTATTGCCAGCCATCTACCACCAGAGAAATATGCAAATACGACCGCCGGCATGGCCAGCCAATGAAAACTATGCGCGCAGCCATGACACATGCGGATGTGACGTCACGTCGTTGCTACTGAAAAGTCAATACTCCGCCTTTACCAGCGACTAGGGTGCTTTTGTCAGTGTTTTTGTTGTATTATGGCTGAATTGTCGGACTCTGAGGAAGAATTCGGTCAACATGGCTACAGGTTTGAGCCAGAAAGGTCTTCTGAGGGTGAAAGTGACGAAGTGGTCCTCACACACAACGCAATTTCGTCCGAAAGGAAACGTCTGTGCCCTGTTCTGAGATTGAGCAACCACTTTTCCGCTACGATCTTCCGACAAGGTGAGCTGGGTTTGGGTACACAAAAGAAGTGTTTCTTTGTTTTTCTGCTTATTATTGAGACATCCAAAGGCTTTACATTCCGCCATGTTGCGATATCTATATCGCATTGTATGCTTTTGTTGTTACAAGAGCGCCGAGTGTCTGCTGATCTGTATATACTTTTAGCGGCGAGGGAAGAGCCCAGCACCGAATCCCCAGCCGTCTGGCGGCCGTTACGACCTCAGATCAGACGAGAAGACCCGCTGAATTTAAGCATTTATTTATTTATTTTCTACTCGTTTTAGTTCTGCATTTAATATGAACCCTGAGTTTGAAATAAACATTTGAATTTGAATATCCCGAAAGCCACTGCTCATCCGGGCACTCCAGGCTCAGCCAATATTGATCCAGATCGCGGTATCCACGACACTACGTCACAGGAAGCGTCCTGGCAGGCCATGTAGCCGCCAGTATGGCTGCGCGCATGTTTTGCTGACATAGCTGAACCAGCACATCAGCAATGGATTTATATCGCATTGCTTTGAACTTGAACTTAAACTTGAACTAGAAGGTGAGACAGGGGCTCAATATAATATCTTTTTTTCACGACCACCACAGGTCCCCTTTAATTTTGGCACAGTATGATGTTTACCAACCAGAGCAGTGGCGGCCATGTTGACTGGAGTCATTCCTGGGATGTAGCCTTCATCTTCATCACAGTCCTCCTCCTCCTCCTCGTCCCTGAAGAAAAGCGGCTCATAGTTTTCCTTCTGAGGGTCCGCTCCTGAAATAAAATAGCAACACAGGTTTTTTTGGGGGTGGGGGTGGGGGGGGAATCTAAGACTTGTTAAAGCCACTTTCAGAGGGGAAGTGGTGGGTGCTCTGCTCTTAAACCCATTCATGTCTATGTGATGCACAGGTGTAAGGAAGGGGGACATGCTCCCCCCAACCTGTTTATCAAAACAAAAAACCAAACAGAATTGCCCCCCCACCCCAATATCAGCATAAACTTAAGATCATGTTACAGAAGACTTTGAAGCACCAATGCTTACTGAAAAAAAAAGCTTGCAAATTTGGAACATTTCTTGCACATTTATGACAAATTGCAAGTTTGACAAAAACGTTGCAAATTATGAGAGAAAATTTCCCAAATTTGCAAAAAAAAAAAAAAAAGCTGCTAATGTATGAGAATAAAGTTGCAGATTTATAACTTTTCCTCAAATTTACAGATTTCTCAAATTTGCTAAGTTGCAAATTTATGAGAAGGGTTATACTGTAAATCTTCTGATAAATTTACCACTTTTGTTGTAAAGTTGTAATTTTTTCCACATGAATTTGCTACTTTTCTGACAAATTTCCTTTTTTTGTCAACATGCAACTTTATCTTCATGACTTAGCCACGCTTTTCATCGTAAATCAGCTTTTGCTGTAAATGTGACTTTTCTTTTAAATGTGCAACATTCATATGAATGCTGGTTAAGTTTTTACTCTATGTAACACCTTAAATTTTCTCTCGTCACCTAGACAAAGACTCAGGTTTGTTTTATAAAGTTTTTGTTTTAAAGGGTTTGAACTCTTTTCCATTGCCAAAAAAAAAAAAAAAAAAAATAAATAAATAATTGGGGCCGTAAAGACAACCTTGTGTTGGCCCAGCTACTTTAGTGTCCCCCTCAAGCTTTACTCTGAAGAAAATGCTTATCGTCCCCCCAGGCTTCGCGTCATCTGCAGCTTTCGCTTTAGTTTTGGTTAAAAGGAGGCAGTGGGTGACCACGTGCGCCCCCACCTGGACAGCGACACCACTACATTTCCCAGAATAAGCTCCCACTGAAAAGGACTGCTGAGTAATCAATTGACAACTAATTTAATTTAGTTGACTAAATTCTTAAACAGTTAAAGGGAAAATCAGTTAATTAACATCCCTAATTTGTACACGCATTCTTTTTGCAGTAAAAAATTCTTTAAAAAAAACAAAACAACATTGTGTCAGCAGATAAATCGGTGACTAAAATAAAAGTTCATTTCCACCCTAGTGGACACCCAGTAATATGAATGTAAACATTTATGAAGGTTAACGTGTACCTGCAGCCATGAGGAGCGCTGTCAATTTAACGGAGCCGCGACCAGCCGCCATGTGGAGGGGGGTGGAGCCGTTAAAGGTCACGCTGTCCACGTTGGCATGGCCCTTAAACAGGAAATTTTTTAGAAAGTTAGAGTTTACTGCACAGGAAGTAAAGATCAAAAAAAGAAAAAAAATAACACTTTCAGCCTTTTAAATGCATAGATGTAAATCAACCTGGGGGGGGGAAAAAAAAAAAAAAAAAAAAAAAGAGTTGCCCCCCCACATTACACAAGTGAATAAAATCCATCAGAAGCCCCAATACTGAGCATAAATGCAATTTTTGTAAATTTCCTGTTTTCCCCCCCTCAAACGTACTTTTATGCATGTGAATTTTACATTTTTGCTCATAACTTTGCAACTTTTTTCTTGTAAATTTGGAGTTGTTGAAAATTCACTGGGTTTTTTTTTTTATCACAAATTTGAAAATTTTCTGTAAACTTGCTACTTTTTCTAGTAAATAAGCACTTTTTTCTTGTAAATTTGCTACTTTTTTTCCATCGTCAAATTTGCAACTATTCATAAATTTGCTGCTTTTTAATTCTGCGATCCCCCATACATGACTTTTTTCTTAGAATAGGCTTTTGTCATTGTACAGTATAAGGAAACGGTGGGTGCTCCCCCAGGCTACTGCGCAGAGAAGAGGATAAATGAAGCAGAGTTGCAGAGCACACGACTGGCTAAAACAGCCCAGTATTATGGGATAGACAGAGGTATGGTAGCGGTTTCATGGATGGATCAATGTACATGCAAGTGTGGAGTGCAAAGACAGGTGTGATTATTACGATAATTGAGAAGGTAGTCAGTTCTGTGCATGTGAGCATTCAGAGGGAGGGGGGCGGACCTCTGTTTTCAGTCCAGATGGCCCAGGGGAAGAAACTGTCAGTCTGGAGGTGCGGGACCTGGTCGATCTGAACCGTCGTCCAGACAGAAGCAGGTCCAACAGGTGGTGGGCGGGATGTGGGGGCTCTCCTGTGATGGCCTTCATCTTTCTTGAAAATTTGCTACTGTTTTTATTGTACATTTGCAACTTCCACATAAACTTGCAAGTTTTCCTCAAATTTGCCACTTTAATACAATTTTTTCCTCACACTAAGTTTTTTTCTTACAAACTCACATTTATCATCCATCTGCAACATTTCCTCAGATTTGCTACTTTTTTCCTTACAATTTTTTTTTCCTCAAATGTGACTTTCCTTACAAATTTGCAACTTTTTCTTGTAAGTTCGCTAGCTTTCATTGAAAATTTTCAACCTTTTTCTTGTGAATCAGGAGCTTTTTGTAAACTCACGTTTTCTTTTAGTCAAACTTGAAACATTTTTCTTGTAAACTGGCTGTTTTTTGTGACTCCCTTTTCTTATAAATCTGTTACTTTGTCAATTTGCAACTATTTCCATAAATTTGCCACTAATTCTGCGATTGTTTTCCTCACAAGTGACTTTCTTGCAAATCTGCAGCTTTTTCTTGTAAATTTGCAGCTTTTTTTCTTGTAAATTCACTGTTATCATAAATTTGGAACTTTTCTTGGTAAACTTGCTTTTTCCATTGTAAATTTGCCACTATTTTCATAAATTTGCCACTTTTTAATTCTGCAATTTTTACCTCATACATGTGACTCTTCTTACAAATTTGATACTTTTTTAAAGCGTAAATTTGCAATTTTCACATAAACTTGCAATTCTTTTTCCTCAAATTTGCTACTTTTTAATTCTGCAACTTTTTCCACAGTGTGACCTTGAAAATTTGGAGCTTTTTTCTAGTAAACTCACATGTTCGTCATAAATCGGGAACTTTTTTCCTCATAAATTTGCTACTTTCCTGCATTTTTAACTCGTGAATTTTTCTTGCAAATTTCCAACTTTTCCTTGCAAGTCTGCTACCTTTTTCAAAGAAAATTTTCAGCCTTTTTCTTGTAAATTTGGAGCTTTTATAAATTCATTACTTTTTTTCTTTTGCAACGTTTTCCCCCACAGTCTGTTACATTTTCTTGTCAACTTGCATTTTTTCTTGGAAATTTTGAATATTTTTCATGAACATTTTCTTGTCAAATTTTCTCTTTATTCTTGTAATAAAGAATATAAATCATTAAACTCAAAAACTGTACAAAGTTGTTTTTGTTCTTTAGTAAGATATAACAAATATATATACACGGTATACATTCTAAAAAAACCCGTTTACTGCGGCTTTGACCCTGAACATCCATGATTCACCTCCGCTGTGCTCCCATCTGTTTTGATGGGTTGATGCAGCCGTGCTTTTTGTTTTGTTTTTTTTTTACCTCCAGCAGCAGGCAGCCGGCCAGTGACACATTTTCAGTCTCTGTGGCGAGGTGGAGGGCGGTCCGGCCGCTGCTGCACTCCTGAGCCTCCACGTTGGCGCCGGCGTCCAGCAGATCCCTCAGAGTCTGCAGCTGATTGGCCAGGACGGCCAGGTGAATGGCACACATGCCTGTAACCATGGAGATGCTGTGTTTAATCTGTGTAGGACACTGTCAAATCTCAAAATTCTGACTTTTTAATCCAATTTTTACTGTTTAAGTCTCAGCTTCTCATGTAAATCTGAAGGTTTTTTTTTAAAAAAACAAATCAGTTCTCTTCAGAAATGTTGACTCAAACTTTAGGCTCAAAAAGGTCTGAAATTCACTTTCTAATAAATTTGCATTTTTTAACTCGTATGTTTGACTTTTCTTCATGCATTCAAGACTTTTCTTATAAATTTGGTGACCATTTTCCTCTAAATTTCCATGTTTTTCCTCTGAAATATGAAACTTCTAACAAATCTTGATTTATTCTCCCAGCAAATCTTAAAATTCAGTTTAGTTTAGTTCTCATCTTCTCTTGTGAATTTAAGGCTTTTTTTAAACACAAATTTGCAGATTTATTCTCAAATTTTAACTCGAATGCTGATTTTTTTTCTCCTGATTTCACGACTTCCATCCATCCATCTTCTTCTGCTTAATCCTTTTCGGGTCGCGGGGGGCTGGAGCCTATCCCAGCATCTTTGGGCGAGAGGCAGGGTACACCCTGGACAGACTTCCCATCAAAAAGTAGTAATGGCTTTACTCTTAAGTATATGACAGATTTGAGACCTTTTCTTGTACATTTGCAGGGGGTTTTTTTCTTACAAGTTGACTTTTTTGTATTTTGTACACTTTATTAATCTCCAGAGGGAAATTCAGGGCATCCATCTGGATGGATGAGAGCCACGGTACAGCACCAATCCATTCACACCTAGGGCCACATCAGAGTCTCCAGTTAACCCAACCGGCAAGTTTTTGGCCTGTGGGAGGAAACCGCAGTACCCGGGCTAAATCCCCGCAGACACGGGGAGAACAGGCAAACTCCACACACAAGGGTCACTGATGGTCAGGGGGTGGGATCGAACCCACAAGTTGATGACAATTTTCCTGCAAATTTCCTTA
This sequence comes from Pholidichthys leucotaenia, assembly GCA_020510985.1. Lineage (NCBI taxonomy): Eukaryota > Metazoa > Chordata > Actinopteri > Cichliformes > Pholidichthyidae > Pholidichthys > Pholidichthys leucotaenia. The sequence continues at coordinate 295,910,046 of CM035840.1, forward strand.
AAAACATTGCAAATTAACAACTGTTTTGTAAATCTGCAAGAAAGTTACGCGTTTACAAGAAAAAGCTGCAAACAATTAAAAATAATGTAAACTTGCAAGAAAAAAATGCAAATTTACATGAAAAAAAAATTAGTCAAAAAGCTGTAAATTTACCAAAAAAAAAAAAGTTGCAAATTTGAGTAAAAACACTGCAAAAAAAAAAAAAAAAAAAAAAAATTAAAGGTGCACTCCAACAGCTCTAAAATCACCTCAGAAACAAATGTGTATTACCCAAAATAGTATACTGTGGCTTTTTACTCACAAAAAAAAACCCAAAAAAAAAACAAAAACCCTGTCATTGCCTTAGAATTGCTTGGAAAGAGATTTTAAATCTTGCGCCTACTTAAGTATGCATGATTCATCACTATTCTAATTAGTGGCCTGCAGGGCTTGCACATGATTGGTCACCGTTCCTCCTGGTGGGTGGGCTGTTAGTCTGTTCAAGACGCTTCTGGATGTTAAAGTTTTGCCTATACTGTATCTTCAAAAGTAAAAAAGCAAAACATTTTTCTGGAAAAGGTCAAGGTGAGAGATAAATGTGTAGTTGCCAAATATGCATTTACTTTTTAATAACAACCAGTCCCCCGGCCACTGAGCGGTGGGGGGGGGGGGGGATTTGAATGTGGCTGCTCTCAGCTCAGTGTGGTGCCCATCTGCTGGCAAAGTGACAATTAAAGCAATTGACTCAAATCTGAACTCAAATCAGCCCCCCCCCCATTCCAACTCTCTCCGCGCTCCCTCCCTTTACTGCTACCCCTGTGCGTGATTAGTTACCTGCCTCCACTGCTTTGTTATGCAAAATGGTACCTTCATCCCTCTCTGCCTCAATCTGCTGCTCCTCAGCTCCTCCCTCTTCCCGAGGTAGCCAAGAGTAGCCGTCTGGTTGGTTAATGTTATAACCAATCAGGCTAAGCAGGAATAGTTAGGTAGCTAGAAACACACTGTCCAAACTGCCTTTTTTTGGCGCTTAAGCAGATATTCACAGCAGAAAAACACATACTTGGGAGTTTGGAATGATTTTGCTCTCAATACGTTTTGTAAATCACAAGAAACATGTTACAGGCATGTTAACAGAAAAAAAAAAAAAAAAAAAAACTTGATTTTTGTCAGTGTCACTTTAAGGAAAAAACCTGCAAATTGTTGCTGAAGAATTGCAAATTTAAATGGATAGAAGTTGAAAACAGGGAAAAAATTCAATTTCCATGAAGAAAGTCAAACTTATGCAAAAAAGTTGTAAATTTACAACAAAAGCTGAAAATGACAAAACTAACTTACTAGAAAATCTGCAAATCTACAGGAAAAAAGTCAAATTTACACAACAGTCAAAGCTATACATAAAAAAGACATTTAGTCAAAAAAGCTGCAAACTTAGAAAAGTTGTATATTTGAGTAAAAATACTGCAAAATTATGAGAAAAATTGAGGGGAAATTTTTTTTATTCATGATTAAAAAAAAGCTGCACATTTAATAGGATAAAAAATGTAAGACTGGGAGGGGGGTGGAAATTAAATTTCCATGAAAAAGTCAAATGTGTGACAAAGCTGTAAATTTACAAAAAAATTGCAAATTCACGAGAAAAAAATCTGCAAACAAAAATCCTAGTAAAATAACAAAAAATTTGCAGATTTATGGGAAAAAAGTGACAAATTTGCATGAGAAAAAAAGTCCCAAAACCATATGAAAAAGAAATTTAGTAGAAAAAGCTGCAAATTTACAAGAAACAGGTTGTAATATGAATGAATGAATGAATGAATCTTTATTTCGGATAGATTAAAAGTACAGATTAAAAGAAACTGAATAATATAACAAGAAAATCCAACAAGGTCATATTAGACAATAACTCCTCTGATTATACAGTTCAACATAAGTTATCCGAAATGGGTGATGGCTGAAGCCGCAGCTTATATTCCACCCATATTCCATCCAAGAATTCAAAAGAAAAACAAAACAAGAGCGATTACAATTCAGAACAGAGCTAAGACAAAATGTGACAAAAAAAAAACTAAGCTACAACACAAGGCAGGCTGGATTTGACAATCCTTCTGTGATTTTACATGTCATCTTGGATATATGTTTGGAGTATTTAACAAATGATACTGCAAATTTATGAGAAGAAAAAAAATATGCACATTTATACTAAAACTTTGCCAGTTTACATGGATAAAAGTTGAAAAATTATGGGGGGAAAATCCCCCCCGCCCTCAAAAAAAAAAAAAAAAAAAGTCAAATTTACACAAAATAAGGAGCTTATTTCTGGACAAGTTGTAATTTTTAAAAATTTAAATTCACAAAGAGAAGCAATCCCAGCTGTCAGGTTTATCAGTTTTATCAATAATCAGTAACTGTCAGTTTAAAGATTAATCGACTGCAGATAAACTGGTCGCCGTTACCGTCCGTGTTGACGTGCTCCAGCAGCGTCCTTAGCTCTTCGCGCTGCAGTAAAAACTTCACCATCCCCCCTCCTCCGTCTTGCCGCGACGCCAGGTGGAGCACCGTGTTGCCGTGGCGATCCGTCAGCGTCGGGTCGGCGCCGGCCAACAGGAGCGCCTCCACCGCCTCCTCCTGCTGGGTGATGACGGCCAGGTGCAAAGCAGTCTGGGAGATCGGAGACATGCTGACTCATACTTCTAATTATCATCAAGTGTAATACAGCCAGAGCTGGTTCTACATTTTTGGGGGCCATGTGCAAGACTGCTGTTGGGGGCTGCCATTTTAAAGTGCTTTTTATTTCTTTGGCCTTTTGCTGCGTTTCTTCGTAGCCAACGTTAGCCTACCTGGCTCCGTGTTTGGTTTCATGACGTACCTGGTACAGGTGGTTCCTCATGTTGAGCACCTCCTCCCCGGGCAGCAGAGAAACAACCTGTGTGAGACTCTTCAGTGCCTCCTGCTGACTGTGGAGGACGGCCAGGTGGAGCCCACTGAGGAAGGGAGGGGAGACGGAGATTAAAGGGGAGGAGTCGGAGGGGAATGAATGACCGATTGCAGGTTTATGCTAGCTGTTACCGCAGGACACAGGGTGGCGTTTCTGAGCAAAACGCATATTTGCAGGAAAAAAAACTCAGACTTTCTGCAAAAATCTAAAAGTTACTGGGGGGGGGGGGGGAATAGCAATTTGTGGGAAACAGGTAAACTTACAAGAAAAAAGCTGGAATTTTGTTAAACTGATAATCAAATGTCAGACAACCCTGCAGTTTTCAGGCTCTTATTGTGTTGATCTGTTTGGTCAAACTTCACCCAGACGCTGCCGACCGCAGCCTTCAACGATCCGTCCTTATTTGTTAAAACTTGGCACGTCCATTTTCATCAAATCTGAGGTTGACCAATTTTTACATTTTCTAGGCGTTGCTGGGCCTGCAACGATAAATTCTGATTGATGATAAATTACCCCCCAAAATTAGGGCGATAAACAATATTACTGTACACGTCATGGAGACCGTTTTATACCCACAATGTAGTTTAGTTTATTCAATTTTTTCAAACATGTTAAGAAAAAGAAAATGAAGCAAAAGAAAAAGATAAAATTGTAATCCATAAAACAAAAGTTCACTCAACAGCAAGTAAGAAAAGTTGCAAATCTATGAGGGGAAAAAAGCTGAAAATTTACAGGAATAAATTTGCAGCTGTATGAGAAAAAAGGTCATGTTTTTTTAAAAAGTTGCAAATGTTTGAGAAAAAGTTGAAATTTTTCAGGAATTATAAATTTACAATTTTTTGTGAACTCGAGAAAAACTTGCAATTTTTTGAGAGGAAAAAGTCACAAATGTATGCAAAAATAAGTTGCAAATCTATGAGAAGTTGAAAAATTTCAGGAAAAAATGCAAATAATACAATTTTTTGCAAATTTATTAGAAAAAGTTATAGGTTATTTGTCAGGGACCATGTACAGGAAAAACATTAAACAGAGGGTAAAGGTGCTCTGTACCAGATTATAGAATTCTCACCAATTTCCATCTGCAGTCCCTGAGGCAGGCAGGAAGATTAATAAAACAAAAAGACAGCACATATAAAAAGCAATTCAGGTCTAATTTCAAAATCTGTTGACCCTGAAACAAGCAGGAAGTAAGTTTAAAAGATAAGAAAGCAGCACAAACAATTTAAGAGTACAATTTCCCATCCCACTTACAGGGGAGAATCAATGCTGGCAGGCTTGATTACTTAAAATCCATTCTTTAGTTTCTGTGGAAAAGTCTCTAATTTGTGCTGGTCTTCAAAGCAGTGGGGAGCCTGTTCCATTCCGTTATAACTTTGTATGAGAAGGCAGATTGTCCAAAAGCAGTTTTACTAGGGCTGCAACTAACGATCACTTTGGTAGTTGACTAATCAAAAAAATAGTCGTTAGATTAGTCAACTAATGCCGATTATTTCTCATGTCCACCATCTCTGCTTCCTGTTGGGGCTCTGGTGCAGATTTGACCTCACCCGCTGTTTAAGCCTGCACACCCGTGAAATCACCTTGTTAGTCCCTGCTTTAATATAACACCTTATAAGCAGTTTCCAGAGCTAAATACAAAAACAAGAAAGCTGTATTATCACAAGTTTAAGGTCATACATCAGTTATCACAGACAGCATAATGCCTACTGTCAATTAACTGATTAAATATCTTACAACTCAATTACTGATCTGCTCCAACCCACAAACTAACATTAGGTGGAAATTTTCTATTACAGTGATCCCTCGCTACTTCGCGCTTCACCTTTCGCGCCCTCAGTGCATCGTGGATTTTTCAAAAATATTCATCAAAAATTCAAAATTGAGAAAAAATGGGCGAGCGCTAGCAGAAGGCAGGGGAACTACATTAGAACATCAGGTATCAACACGGAGAGCCGCACAACTCAAAATGCACCTCTCTGACCATCGCTCCACTCCTCTCCGCCCACCTCTTCACCGCTCGGGAATCTCGCAAGCTGATTGGCCGAGACTTTTTACCCAGCTTCTCTCCCATACCCAGCGAAGGAAGACCGCATTCATTGTTCTTTATCGCTAGTCTCGCCGCGTGGAACTTTTCGCTGTTCTCTTGTGCCTTTTTGTGCGAAATAGTCTTCCCGTCGAGCCACTACGCCGCCTCCTGCAGCTTCTCCAGCTCTATCGGAAGCTGCCCTCGACGATGCTGCGCCTCTAGCACCTGACGATGAGGCGTCACCTGAGGAGCAGTAAAGCTCTCATTAACCTGTGCAGTAAATCATCTTCATCTTGAGTTACGTATCTTGTTATAAGAATAAAAGAGTTCTAAAAACATATTTATGTACACTTTATTTACATCTACGTATGTATGTACACTTACACACACACACACACACACGTATCATATGAGAGAGAGAGTGAGCAAATGAACGTACGTATTATTTATGGGTGACGTCATTAGGGGTGACGCTACTTCGCGGTTTTTCACTTTTCGCGGTCGGTTCTGGAACCCATTAACCGCGATAAGTGAGGGATCACTGTAGTGCATTTTTAACAATATAATTCAGAAAGGTAAACCTTCATATTCAGTATTCACTGCACTTAGTGATATTTCAAGCAGCTGGATTTAATTTTGATTATTATGGTTGTAGGTTTTTATTTATTGAATTACAAATTAGGATATTCTAATTAACCCAGATGCACTAATATTAAGAATGAGGGCTAATATTAAAGATGAAAAAGATCGTGACTCCTGTAATTCAGTCATTAACTGCATTCAACATGTTAGCCATGACAGCTCAGTCCTCAGCAACCAGAGAGCTGATTGGCAAACAGCTAAGCTAACATTAACAGCACGCACTAATAGTACTGTCATTTTTCTAAAGCTTGAAACAGCTGGCCATTGACAATAAAAAGCGCCAACTTTCTTTACTTGCTAAAACTTACCAAGTAGAAGCAGTTCAAATCAAATCAAACTTTGTCATATTGCTGTACATACAACTGTAGTGCAGGCAAGATGAAATTGCGTTTCTCTCGGCATCCATATAAGAAGCAGCATGATATAAGACACATTCCCACATAGCTCCCCCCCACCCCCACCCCCTCATCCATTCACACATCCCTGAGACATACTTGGGGAGAAAAAAAAAAAAAAAAAGAATAACTATAATATACAAAATGTCCGTAGGTGCAGTAGTGTGCATGAGAGATTCCGGATCAACTGTTCAGCATCCTGACAGCTTGTGGAAGGAAGCTGTTGATCAGTCTGGTGGTTCTGCCTCTGATGCTCCGGAATCGTTTACCAGATGGAAGAAGTTCAAAGTGTTTATGCAGAGGGTGAGAACGGTCCTTGACAATGTTCAGTGCCCTGCTCCTACAACGGTTCTGAAAAAGTTCTTGGACAGAGGGGAGGGAGACTCCAATTACCCTCTCCGCCCCCTTGACTATCCTCTGCAGGGCTTTTTTGTCAGACATACTGCAGCTGGAGTACCATGTAGCAATGCAGTACGTCAGAACACTCTCCACCACACCTCTGTAGAAGGTCCTGAGGATGCAGATGGGGAGAGAGGCCTGTTTGAGTTTCCTCAAGAAGTGCAGTCTCTGCTGAGCCCGCTTCCTGATCTCCAAGGAATTCTTGCTCCAGGTCAGGTCCTGCGAGATCTGCACTCCGAGGAACTTGATGTTCTCTACTCTCTCCACTAAACGGCCGCCGATGCTGAGGGGGGCGTGCTCAGGCTGTGACCGCCGGAAGTCGATAATCATCTCCTTTGTTTTGTCCACGTTGAGCACCAGATTGTTCTCCCTGCACCAGCCCTCCAGGTCTCTCACTTCTTCCCTGTACATTGATTCCTCATCTCTCTGGATAAGTCCCACCACTGTGGTGTTGTCTGCAAACTTAATAATCTGGCTCCCCTCGGATACACAGTCATGTGTTATAAGTGTAAACAACAGTGGACTGAGTACACAGCCTTGAGAGGATCCGGTACTCAGCGTGACAGACTTGGAGATGTTGTTTCCAACCCGGACAGACTGAGGTCTCTCAGTCAGGAAATCCAGGATCCAGAGACATGTGGCGGTGTTCAGACCGAGAAGGAGTAATTTCTCCATCAGTCTCTGGGGAATAATGGTGTTGAATGCTGAACTGAAATCAATGTACAGGAGTCTGGCGTAGGTGTCTTTCTGGTCCAGGTGGGTGATGACAGAGTGTAGGGTGGTGACTATAGCATCCTCCGTGGAGCGGTTTGAACGATATGCAAACTGGAGCGGGTCGTGTGATGCAGGGAGGCAGGTTGTAATGTGTGGTTTGACAAGCCGCTCTAAACACTTCGCGATGTTAACACGTTAACATCGCGGCTCCTGGTGCCGTCGTTTCAGATGCTCATGCATAGTGCTGCCATGGTAAGACAGGTCTGCCTTGCAAAGTCTGCATTTTACTTGTTTTGTTTTCTGTGAAACGTTCCCATACTACAGAAAGTCTGGGTCTGCTTTTTTTTTTTTAATCCCCGCTTCTACTCGTTTATCCCGGTTTATCCTTCTGCTTCACCATGCTGTGCTCCTCTTCTTCCTCGCTGGAAATTGTTCACGGATGTCAGACAGAGGTGCTACTGCCCACAGCAGTTCTGGTCATGCATTGCAGTTACAACTGAACATTTTCGCGGCATGCATATAAACTTTATAATTAAATGATTTGTCAACAATAAAAATCTTTGTCAACAAATTTTTATTGTCAACATTATCAACTTATCATTTCAGCCCTAAGTTTTACGTAGCGGGATGCAACAATGCCACCTAGAGGAAGTGCTTCTTATTCTGGCATTTTGTTCAGAAGTCAAGTACACAAGTCTTAAGAGGTGGGGGTGCAGAACCATGGATAATTTTAAAAACAACCATATATTTGCATACATGATCATATTTTCAAAGCTTAACATCTTGTTTGGCAAGTATACCACAATGGTGGTACTGTGGCGTCTTATCCACAAATTTTTAGGAAGAAAGTTGCAAATTTATGAGGAAAAAAGATGAAAATTTACAAGAAAAAGTTGCAAATTTGTGAAGAAAAAAAGTCAAATTTTTAGAAAAAAGTTGCAAATCTACAAAAAAAAAGTTGAAAATTTACAGGAAAAAGTTACAAAGTTACAAGATTTTTGTAAATTTATTTGAAAAAGTCAAATGAGAAAAGTTGAAAATTTACAATTAAAAAGTTGCACATAGGAAACACTGCACATAAGAAAAAGTTGCAAAGTTACAGAAAAAAGTTGCAAACTGAGAAAAAAGTTGATTCCAAATAGCAGCTTTACAAGAGTTTTTTGTAAATTTATGCTATAAAGTCACAAATTTATGAGAAAAAAAAATTAAATTTAAGGAAAAAAGAAAATTTATGAGTAAGGTGTCAAATTTTTAAGAAAAAGTTGAAAATTTACAGGAAGAAATTTGCAAATCTATGAGGAAAAAAAGTCAAATTTTAAAGAAAAAAGCTGTAAATCTATAAGGAAAAAGTTGAATTTACAGGAAAAAATTGCAGATTTATAAGACTAATTTTTTGTGAACTCATAAGTTGCATTTTTCAGAGAATGAGGTCACAAATTCATGAGAAAAAGAATTAGATTTCTATGTGAAAAAGTTGAACATTTATGAGAAAAGTCAAATTTTTAGAAAGTTGCAAATTTATAAGAAAAAAGTCACATTTGAGAAAAAAGTTTCTGATCTATAACAAAAAAGTTGAAAGTTTGATTTTTTTTTAAATTAGAATCTCCAATACAAATGGAGAAAAGTCATCAGGTGATTCGATTTTTTTTTAAAGGGCAAAATGCAGTAAATTATCGTACGGGTGGGTGGGTGGGGGGGGGGGGGGCTGAAAAGTTCCTCGTGGACAAATTTGACCACTAGGAACTTTTCAGCCTATGAACTTTTCAGCCCCCCCTTGTAAAACAAGATTAAAGCAAAATCTCCAGTCCACCATTATTACGTTAATGAAAACACAGCTTCAGATACACACGAGTCGGATCAAGGTCGGCAACTTTTCATCTTTCCCTCCAAAGCAGGAAAAATGGATTTGCTAGCTTTTACCAGACAAAGGCAGCAATGCAACAAATGACGAAAACTTAATGAAACAATTTAGTAACTGTGGTACTGACGTGTCTCCGTCCTCGTCCTGCGCCGTCATCAGGGGGCGCTCTGGAGCCAGCAGGAACGCCGAGTCACCCGTGACCGAATACTGGAAGAGCGCCTCCAGCTGTCTGCTGCAGTGCTTGTCTAGTCGCTCGTCCACGCGCTCCTCCAGACACTCGTCTGAGACGACAAGAGCGGGAATCAGAGTTAGAATAATAAGTCAACAGATTAAAACCCATCTAGAGTTTACGTCACACGTGCAAATTTACAAGAAAATAAGTCAGTTTTATCTTAAATTTGCACTTTTGCAAATTTGAGGGAAACAGCTGCAAATGTGCTAAAATTGTGAGCATAAGAGTGGCTGAATTCACAAGACAGGTTGGTGATTTTTTTTTTTTTTTTTTAAAAGAGTCACAGATTTAAGGAAAATGGTTACAACCCATAACTGGTAGACATGTGAAATGTACAAGATAAAGAGCTGCAAACTCGATGGGATAAAAGCAGCTAAATGTGAGGAAGGACATTTACAAACGGTTGCAAAATTTGGTTAAAAAAGGGCTACATTTGTGGAAAAAAAGCTGCTACATTGGAAAGAAAAAATTAACTACATTTGTAAAGGGGGTGCAACATTTAGGGGAAAAAACTGCTAAATTTACATAAATACTGCATAATTTGAGTGGAAACTTAAATTTGAGAAAAAATGTTGCTTGCAATTTTGAGACAAAAGCAACTACATTTATGAAAAGCAGAGAGGAAAAGCTGCCAAATTTGAGGGAATAAAGTTGCTAAATTTGAAAGAAAAAAGCCAAATTTACAAAAAAGATGCTAAATTTGTGTGAAAAAACAACAATGTAGCAAATTTAACAATTTTATGTAATAAATTTGAGACTTGGGAGGGAATTTTATCAGTACGAAAGCAAAATGCTGGAGAAAAATCCCACAAATCTTGAGAATTTTACCTCGTTTATTTAAGAATGACGTAAGAGTTTAACAGTAGAAATGTTTTCTCTTGAGGCTGAACTCCTTCTGTGGCTTCATTTGGATGTGGGTAAACCTGTATAAACCTGTATTTTTAATTTCATATTTTTTTTTTTACCTGTGCTTGTTTCTCCCTCCAGACCGACACCTCCCTCCTCAGTCCTCTCCTCCACCTCCAGGCCTCCTGGCTGGGCTGAAACTGTCAGAGCGCCCCCTGATGGAGAATCATCATCAGGGTCGCTGTCGTCTGCTGCGTCTCCGTTAGAGGCTTTAGAACAGGAAACAGTTGAAGTTTTTGTGACTTGACTCTTTAATCCTTTCACCAGTTTCGGGATAAGGACCTGTACTTGTATAGCGCTTTTGTAGTCCCAAAGACCACTCAAAGTGCTTAACTAGCAGCTCCGCTAACCCGCTCTATCCTGCCCATCAGTGACACATACCTAGAGACAATTTAGAGTCACCAGTTAACCCAACATGTGCGTCTTTGGATTGTGCCAGAGCCACTGGAGTAAGCCGACGCAGCACAGGGAGAACATGCAAACTCCACACAGAAAGGTTCCCACCCCTGCCAGCCTGGGGATTCAAACCTGGAACCTTCTAGCTGTGAGGCAACAGTGCTAACCTCTGTACCTTCTGGTAATGATTTGCTGTTTTTAACTGGGGGGGGGGGGATGTTTCAATTAAACATGAGGTTCAAACAAATGTAAATTAGGTACAAATTTGCAAGAATAAAAATTTGCCAAGTTAAAAATTTTAAATGTCACAAATTACAATTCAACTACAAAGAATAAAAAATTAGCCAGCATCCTGATGAGTGTTGCAAATTTACAAGAAAAAAAGTTGCAAATTAAAAAAAAAAAAAAAAAACATCTGCAAACTTACTGGGAAAAAGTTGAAAATTTTGCAAAACTCAAATTTTCAGAAAAAAGTAGTGGATTTTCCGGGAAAAAAAATTGCAATTTCATGAGAAAAAAGTTGCAATTTTGCAAGTCACATTTATGAAAAAGTTGCAAATTCACAGGAAAAAAGTCACAATTTTGTAAAAGTTGAAAATTTACAAGGAAAAAGTTGAAAATTTATGAGAAAAGGTTGAAAGTGTATAAGAATGTTTTACATTACTGCTTAGAATTGCTTTTTTAAATACAAATTCTGTAACATGACATAAAAGGTTGATCTGTCCTTGAGTTGATGAACACCTATGAATGGGGATGGGGGGGCGGCAGGTTAACAATGGGGATGATATGGGGTCATTTTGCTAACAATGTTAAAAATATACATTTAAAAAAAAAATCAATTTCTCACCATGTCTCATGCCGCCTGCTCCTCCTCCTGGACCAGAGGAGTAACCTGTGGAGAAGCCTCCTCCTCCTCCTGCACCTCCTCCATAGTTGAAGGTGGTGAATCCCTGAAAATATCCTGGAGGAAAATGGAAAATAAAGTTGCTGCTACAAATGCATTCCGTCTCATCAACCAGCAGAATTCATTTTCACACCTCCTGCTCCTCCTCCTCCTGTTGACCCTAGTCCTCCTCCTGCAGCTGGGCCTCCTCCTCGGTACAGACCACCTCCTTGACCACTGAAGTCCTGGAAGTTGGGTAACGTTTTTTGCCTCTTCCTCTGCACCTCCTCCTTATCTGAAAACACACGTTTACGTTGGTGTTAAAATGTTAAAGTTTACTTCCCTTTTTTTTGGGCGGGGGGGGGGGGTTAGATTTCATTAGTGCCCCACCCGGGATGACCAGGGGACGGTAGTTTTAGTGACCCACCTATGATCTGGGGGTGGTAGGTGAAGGGTTTGGGCTCGCTGGTCTCGTTGTCGGACTTCCTCTTCAGCTGGACAAACACGGATGTGGGCTTCTGCAGGTTCGGGTCCCGATACTTGGGGGTCTTAAAAACGATGGCGAACTGTTGGCACGGCAACATTGTTAATATTTAATCAATTAATGGCATTTTACAGAGATGTGACACAAGCAAAGTCTGGCATCATGTAGGTTAAGTGACGCTTTATGACGTGAACAACAATCAGGATGTGGACTGTTCCACTTCCTACCTGCTCAGTGGACTGATGTGGCGTTTTACACTGATCATTGCTGGTAGTATATCATGATATATATCACAGATCGGGATACAGGCAAATTATATCACAACACATTTGAGCTATACTGGCCAGCCCTGTGTCCGGCTACTGACCTGTCTGTGGACGTCTGTGGGGGAGAAATCTCCCAGAGCCTCCCAGGTCACCCCCGTGTCGTCCTCCTCATAGAACCGCACCTGGATGTCATCTGCACACACACACTTATCAGTCTGTCTTCGGTCTGCCACAGCAGCTGATTGGGGGTGGGGGGTATCCCCTTGTTAGCATAATGACCCAAAAATCATCCCCCCATCCATAGATGTAAACTCAAGGGGGGGGGGGGGGGAGACTCACCCCCAATATCATCAGAAACCCTTCTATATGATGTTACATAACTGAATAACGACTTTGAATGACCAATTCTAAGTAGAAATGCAAAAATAAATTATTAATTTAAAAAACCCTCAAATTTACTTACTCTCAAATCGGCAACTTCTCATAAATTCACATTTTTTTCTTGCAAAATTGAGGAAAAAAATTGAAAATTGGCAGAAAAAAAATTTCAGATTTGCAGCTTCTTAAAAATTCATGACCCCCCCCCCCAAATTCTCTTGTAAATCTGCAACTTTTCCTGTAAATTTATTACTTTGCTCAAATGTGACTTTTGTAGATTTGCAGATTTAAGTTAAACAGGAAAAAATTGCAAATTTACAACTTCTCACAAATTTGCGACTTTCTAAAAATTTGTGACTTCTCAAAAAAATTTCCATTTTCTTGTAAAACTGATTTTTCCCTGCAAATATTCAACTTTTTTTCCCCACATAGATTTGCAACTTTTTTGTGATCTTTCCCTCAAATTCTCTTGTAAATTTGCAGCTTTTCCCTGTAAATCTATTACTTTCCTCATACATTTGTGATTTTGCAAATTTGTAACTTTCCTCAGATTTACACATTTCTCTTGTAAATTTGCAATATTTTCCTGTAAATTTTTAACGCTTAAAAATTTGCGTTTTTGTAAATGCCCTACTTTTTTTCTGTAAATGTGCAACACTCATCTGGATGCTGGTTAAATGTTTATTTTGTGTAACTAAATTGTAACTTTTTAAACTGGTGTCTTGTCAGCACCGGTGTATGGCAGCTCTGTTGCCATCAGTGTGTGAGTGGGTGGATAGCAGGATCTGTAAAGCACTTTGGTCATCTAGAGATGAGAAAGCGCTATACAAGTGAACGCCAATTACCTTCTCTTTGCATCTTTATTGTTGCAAATTTGAACCCAATTTACATTTATACGTTTGTACCTCATGCTAAATTGGTGAGGACCCCCATCCCCCTTTGCCCAATTGCCAACGGGTCTCCTGTCTAAAAAGAACAAAAAAAAAAAATGTTGGCGAGACTGTAACCTTGAGATGTCTAAAGAACCTTTGTAAACAATATCAAATAAGACCCCTCCCCAAAACTGGAACCAATCATTTGAGGCAAACTTCTGTATAAATAGGAAGTCAATCCGATCAGAAGTGTAGATGCCAGAGTGGCGACAACAATTGTCAAATGGCTGCATGGAGGAGCCAAAAGCATTATACTCCCGGAACTTTGTCATGTTTGATATAATGTCAGAAAAATGGGAAAAAAATATTCTAAATACTCAGGATTTATACAGTTTTTTCCCCCCATTGCTTTACTGTATGTTACTTCTAATTTATTTACTTAAAAAGACTGTGTGTGTATACACAACTCAAAAAGTTAAGGATATTTGGCTTTCAGATGAAATTTCAGGATGCACCTAAAATACACTACAACCTTTTCAGGTGAACTTAATTTGACCTTCTCCAACATTTTGAATGCACATTTCCAACTGTTCAATGTTTCAGTACTTTTTGCACAACTTGCTGTTCTCTAAAAAGGTGCTTAATGGCAAAATTCACAACAGGTTTTTGATCCATGAATCGACCAATTTTCTGATTCAATTAGAATTGGTATTTAAACAGTCCTCTTCATCATGCTGTTCACATTTTGACATCATGTGACCATGATGACACCAAAAAATTGATCAATATTACCTCGCCATTGCAAGGCTTCAAACAGGATGTTCTCACAGGGAAGTGGCCACTGAGCTTAGAGTGTCAGTGTCTTCAGCAGTTTGCATCAGAGATACAGAGGAACTGGAAGAGTCACAGAAAGGCATAGAAGTGGATGTCCTTTGGCCACATCCCACGCTGATGACCGCTTCATTGTGAACAGTGCCCTGCGGAGCTGGATGATGAATGCCACTCAACTCCAGGCACATTTAAGGGAGGTCAGAGGCACCCAAGTGTCACGTCAGACCATTTGAAACCGTTTACATCAGTGTGGTCTGTGTGCTAGATGACCTGCAAGGGTACCTGACTACACCATCAGGCACAGGCGTCGTCTTGCATGGGCCAGGGGCATTTACACTGGACAAGGGACCAGTGGGGCTCAGTGGTGTTCGCTGATGAAAGTCGATTCCCGCTGAGCAGAAATGATGGCCGCCAACGATGTTTGAGACGTCAAGGAAAGCACTATGCATCAGCCACTGTTGTCACCAGACAAGCCTTTGGTGGTGGTGGTGTTACAGTCTGGGCAGGTGTGTCTAGTTAATACAGAACTGCCCTACACCTTGTGAATGGTACAGTGACATGCTGATACTGCCTGAATAACATTAATCCAGTCATTATGCCCCTGCATGAACAGCACAGGCCTAATTTCATCTTTATGGACCACAATGTTCCAGCTCATTGAGGTTAAATCATTAGGGAATGGCTGCTGGAGGCTGGGGTACCTCAAATGGAGTGGCGTACACTTTCTCCAGACTTGAATCCCATAGAAAACCTATGGGATCAGCTGAGTCACTGTAGCGCCTCGTAACCCTGCACCCCACAACCTGAGCGACCTGAAGGCCGCCCTTCAACAAGAGTGGAATGCCATGCCTCAACAGACAATATGTCGACTTGTGAACAGCATGAAACATCGTTGTCAAGCTGTAACTGATGCTCAAGGACACATGACAAGTTATTGAGACATTGACATTTTTTGTTGTGGTATACCCACCACTGTTGCTGGCTTTTGTTTCAGTAAATTGTTTGCAATGAGGAACTCACCAGTGCATGCTTCTACTTAAATGCCCTACTTTCATGAGATTATGTCACTGTAGTGTGAACGTTTTACATTTTCCATAAATTTCACCCAAAACCCAAATATTGCTAACTTTTTGTGAGTTGTGTGTGTGCGCGCACACACACATATACATCCCTTTTCCACCGTTTTTCCGGAGGTCTGAGTCATGGAGGCAGCAGCTCAAGCAGAGAAGCCCAAACTTGCCCTGTCCCCGGCCACCTGCTCTAGCTCTTCAGAGAGGATACCAAGACATTCCCAGGCCAGCTGGGGGACATCATCTCTCCAGCATCTCCTAGGTCCACCCCGGGGTCTCCTCCCAGTGGGATGTGCCTGAAACACCGCAAGTGGGAGGCGTCCAGGAGGCACCCTGATCAGATGCCCAAACCACCTCAACTGGCTCCTTTCGATATGGAGGCGCAGTGGTTCTATGCTGAGCCTCTTCTAGATGACTGAGCTTGTTACCCCATCTCTGAGGGCGAGTCCAGCAATCCTACAGAGAAAGCCCATTTCAGCCACTTCTATCTGCGATCTCATTCTTTCGGTCATTATCCAAAGCTCATGACCATAGGTGGGGGTAGGAACGTAGATTGACCGGTAAATTGACAACTTTGCTTTAGAGCTCAGCTCCCTCTTCACCACAACAGACCGGTACAACGTCTGCATCACTGCAGAGACTGCTCTGAGCCGTCTGTCAATCTCTCACTCCATTCTCCCCTCACTTGTGAATGAGACCTCAAGATACTTAAACTCCTCCACTTGGGACAGGAGCTTATCCCCAACCCAGAGAGGAGAATCCACCTTTTTCTGGCTGAGGACCATGGACTTGGAGGTGCTGATTGTCATCCCAGCTGCTTCACACTCAGTAGCAAATCGTCCCAGCAAGGCCTGTCGGTCATTGGTCGAAGCCAACAGGACAACATCATCTGCAAACAGCAGAGATGATCCTATGGTCACAGAGCATGACACCCGCCAACCCTTGGCTGCACCTAGATATCCTGTCTATAAAAATTATGAACATGATCAGTGAAAAAGGGCAGCCTTGGCAGAGTCCAACACTCACTGGAAACGAGTTTGACTGGATGTTGGCAATATGAACCAAACTCTTGCAACAGTCATATAGGGACCGGATAGCTCTCAACAATGAGCTCGATACCCCATACTCCCGCAGGACCTCCCACAAGACACCATGACGGACACAGTCCAATGCTTTCTCCAAGTCCACAAAACACATGTAGACTGGTTGGGAAAACTCCCACAAACCCTCAAGGATTCTCAAGAGGGTAAAGCGTTGGTCCAGTGTGCCACAGCCAGGACGAAAACCACATTGCTCCTCCTGAATCCAAGGTTTGACCAGCACTCAGACTCTCCTCTCCAGCACCCTGGCATAGACCTTCCCAGGGAGGCTGAGAAGTGTGATCCTCCTGAAGTTGGAACACACCCTCTGGTCCCCCTTTTTAAAAAGAGGAACCGCCACCCCGGTTTGTCATGCCAGAGGCCCTGTCCTTGACCTCCACGCAACATTGCAGAGGCGTGTCAACCATGACAGCCCTACAACATCCAGAGCCTTGAGGTATTCAGGGTGAATCTCGTCCACCCCTGGGGCCCGGCCACCAAAGAGATTTTTAACCACTTCAGCAACATCAGTCTCTGTGATGGGCGAGTTGTCCCTTGTCCTCAAGCCCTGCTTCCTCTGTGGAAGGTGTGTCAGCGGGATTGAGGAGATCCTTGAATTATTCCTTCCACCGCCCGATGATGTCCCCAGTCAAAGTCAGCAGTGCCCCATCCACACCATACACAGTGTGGACAGGGAGCTGCTTCCCCCTCCTGAGTCACCGGACAATTTGCCAGAATCTCTGAGGCCGACCGAAAGTCTTGTTCCATGGCCTTACCAAACTCCTCCCACACCCGAGTTTTTGCTTCAGCAACCACCCGAGCTGCACTCCGCCTGGCCTGCCAGTACAACTCAGCTGCTTCAGGAGTCCCACAAGTCAACCAAGTTCAATAGGATTCCTTCTTCAGCTTGATGCGCTCCCCCTCACCACTGGTGTCCCCTACTTGGTTTGGGGGTTGCCACCACGAGATGCACCAACAATCTTTCAACCTGAGCCTGAAACTGGGGAGGGTACCACAGCTGTGGAAAACATCTTGTGTGGTACCTGTACCAAAAACTTCCCACCCCAAAGACCTGAACAGCTACAGACCGGTGGCCTTGACGTCCCACTTGATGAAGACCCTGGAGAGACTGCTCCTTGCTCACCTCCGCCCCCTGGTGGAACCAGCGATGGATCCACTCCAGTTCGCCTACCAGCATGGCATTGGGGTGGAGGATGTGGTGATCTTCCTCCTTCACCGTTCTCTGTCCCACCTAGAGAAGCCCGGGAATATGGTGAGGATCATGTTCTTTGACTTCTCCAGTGCTTTCAACACCATCCAACCGATGATCCTGAAGGACAAGCTGCTGCGCGCAGGGGTGGACCAGCACCTGTCATCATGGATCCTGGACTACCTCACGAACCGGCCTCAGTTTGTGAGAACCCGGGACTGTGTGTCCGACACGATCATCAGTAGCACGGGGGCCCCCCAGGGAACGGTGCTGGCTCCCTTCCTGTTCACTCTTTATACTGCGGACTTCTCACACAACACACTGCCATCTACAGAAGTTCTCTGATGACTCTGCGATCGTTGGCCTCATCTCCAATGGAGATGAAGCTGAGTACAGAGGGCTTATCCAGGACTTCGTGGACTGGTGCCATCGGAACTGCCTCCAGATCAACGTGAGGAAAACTAAGGAGCTGGTGGTGGACTGTCGCAGGCAAGGACAACCCCTCACAGCACCAGTAAATATACAGGGAACGGACATCGAGATGGTGACAGCCTATAAGTACCTGGGTGTTCATCTGAACAATAAACTAGACTGGTCACACAATACTGACGCACTCTACAAGAAGGGACAGCGCAGGCTGTTCCTGCTGAGGAGACTCAGGTCTTTTGGTGTACAAGGTGCGCTGCTGAAGACATTCTATGACACGGTGGTGGCATCAGCCATCACTTTTGGAGTGGTCTGCTGGGGCAGTGGCATTACTGCAGCCGATAGGAAGAGACTGAACAAACTGATCAAGAAAGCTAGCTCTGTCCTGGGGCAGCGCCTTGATCCGGTGGAGGAGATAGGAGAGAGAAGGACGGTGGCTAAACTGTCATCTCTGCTGGAGTCCGAGTTCCACCCTATGCAGGACATACTGAATGCACTGAGGAGCTCATTTAGCAGCAGACTACATCATCCCAGGTGCACAACCGAGAGGTTTCGCAGGTCCTTCCTACCAGTCAGCTGTCAGACTGTACAACCTAAGCAGGGCTGCTCGCAGAGATAGCAAAAAGACGTAACAAACTAATAGTTTTTTGAATGCAAAGATGCAGTAGACTTACACAATGGTCCCCTCCGGCATACAACTAGGAAAATACCGGTCGCTATGGAGAGTGAGAATATGTATGGGCACATAATCATACCATGTAGGATAACTAAGTAGACGGTTGTGCTGTTTCATCCCATTTAGCAAGAATGCTCTGCACTGTGTGTTTATATATTTACATATTTATTCCATCTAGCTACAATGCTCCGCACTGGGTGTGTTTATATTTACATATCTATACATTTATTCCATCTAGCTACAATGCTCCGCACTGTGTGTTTATATATCTACATATTATTCCATCTAGCTACATTGCTCCGTACTGTGGGTGTTTATATATTCACATATTTATTCCATCCAGCTACAATGCTCTGCAATGTGTGTCTGTGTGTGTGTGTATATATATATTTTATAGTAATATGTACATATGTATATTAGCTGCTCTTGCTTGCTTGTTTTTTTTCTTGCCTTCTGATTGTTGCTCTGAGTGTTGCTATCCCTGTGCTGTTGCAATCCTGGAATTTCCCCGTTGTGGGACTAATAAAGGCTTATCTTATCTCTTATCTTATCTTGCAGCCACAGCTCTGGGCAGCTGCTTCAATAATTGTGGAGAACATGGCCCATTCAGAATCCATGCCCCCAGACTCCCTCAGAATTAGGGGTGTGCCAAATCGTATCATCCACAATAATATCAGTATAAATTTTGATACCAGTATAAAAACCAATACTGCGATATTTGGGGTCTGCTGTGTGACGATGTCAACGCTGCCAACAGAAGCTATGCGTGACAGCCAAAGAAACATGGGGCAGGAAGGTGCTGCTCCGTTTGCATCCAGTTGAGTGGAAATATTCAAGTTTCACTCTTTTAGACTGCTGCCATGTAAAAAAAAAAAAATGGTGCAGCAATGTGGATAATCTGCCTGCATTTTCCCCCCCATACATCAACACCACCGCTGGAACAGTGTTAACGGACTATGTTCCACTCTAAGTCTGTATTTTCATTCCGTTTTGGCAGCTTCTTTATTTTATTCAACTACCCGAAGAGGGTGAAAAAAGCTGTTCAATGTGAGGAGAGCCAAAAAGCCCCAGCAGAGATCCGTACAACCAGAGTCACAATGCAGGTAAAGTGATTCAGCATAAAACCCATGTCCGTGTGCTCTTAAGCTGTAATGGTTTATATCCTTTTCTTGTAATATTTGATACAGAACAAAAAATATTTTAAACTAAATCTGAGCTGCTCTTTATAAATGGGAGAAATAAGACTTTTTGTCCACCCCCCCACCAACAGAGGTAATGTTTTCAGTGGTGTTTGTTGGTTTGACTTACCAACATAATTCAAAAAGTTATGAATGGATTTTGATTAAATTTTCAGTAAAGTTGTGTAATGGCATGGGGAACATATGATTAGATTTTGGTGGTGATCTGAGAGTGCATACCTCCACCAAGGGCTTTGTATTTGTGCAGTAGGATTAGACAAAAAAAAAAAAAAAATTACTGGATGATTTGGATGAAAATTTCACCAGAGGTGGTTCTTGGGTTATAAACAAACCCATTACATTTTGGTGATCATCTGAGAATGCATACCTCAGTCAAGGCTCTTTTCTCAGTGTGTTAGCAACAGTACTCCGAAACTAATGGACAGACTATGATGCAATTTTCACCACAAGTGGCTGTAGGTCTACACACAAACCCATAACATTTTGGAGGTGATCCATGAAGGACAGAAGGAGCCTTGGCAGAGGTATGCACTCTCCGAGTGCTTTTCTAGTTTGAATATGCTGAAGGTTAATAATGCTGGCCTGTGAAACTGTCCCTTTTTGCATGAATTAAAAAAAAAATAATAAAAAATTCTGCAATATCGTGGAAAATGGTCATCGTAAAAATTCACAGAAATATCATGATCTCATTTTTAGGCAATACTACCCACCCCTACTCAGAATGTGGCCGAAGTTCTTCTGGAGGTGGGAGTTGAAGACCTCCCGGACAGGGGCCTCAGCCAGATGTTCCCAGCACACCCTCACTTTACGTTTAGGTCTACCAGGTCTGAGTGGTGTCTGCCTCTGCCATCGGATCCAACTCACCACCAGGTGGTGATTAGTTGACAGCTCTGCACCTTTCTTTACCTGAGTGACCAAGACATGTGGTTGCAGGTCTGAGGTGCTAGACCTGTGTCAGTCCATCCATACACCAATTTTACTAAAGGTAAATTACAACTATCCTGCAAATTTAGGAGAAAAATCTCTCAAAATTACAAGGATGTTAATCATGATGGTCAAAATTTACAAAAAAAAAAAATTACATCAATAAATCTGCAAACATAAAAAGATCCAAATTCATGTGGTGTTTATAATGGGGAAAGTCCTAAAATTTACAAGTTGCAAAATTTTAAAAAATTAAAATTGTACTTTTACAAGTAAAGCTGTAAATTTATGAATAAAGATCAAATATAAATTGACAAACAAAAAAGAAAAGAGACCAAGTCATGTGATCCATCACATTTTTTTGGGTGGGGGTTGGGGTCATGATTACAAGAAACTGCTAAATTAAAGAAAAAAATACTTCAAAATTGCAGGGGGGAAAATTTATAATTTACAAAAAGAGACAAATTTACAAGAAATGCTGCAAATTTATGAAAAAAAGTTGCATTTACATGAAAAAGTTCAAAAATTTTTAAGACCTGTCTGAAGAATTGTTTCTTTCATATAAAAATAAAATTGTGTGATAAAACCTTGGTAGACTAGCAGGAATTCTAACATTTCCTGCCATTTTATTTTAGAAAGGTAATTTGTATTTAAACTAGAAAATTTGTATCTCATGAAAAAGTGCAGTGTGAATGATGCTAGATGAAACAGTTTTGATATGCTAAACAAACGAAATATACTGGATTAAAAGCAAAATAGCTTAAAGCTGAATAATTAACTTAAAACTTGAAAAAGCTTAAAGCTAACCAGTGTTAGCCTAAAAACAGAAATAGGGTAAAGCTGAAGACTTGGAAAGTTTAATACTGATAAATGTTCGTTTACAAGATGAAATAGCCTAAATTTACACAACCCAAGCATTAAGGGCCGTCCACATCAAGCTATTAAGATAACTATAAAACTATAGTTTTAAAAATTGTTAACTGCAGTGGATGGCACACTGCTGTAATGTGTAAATGTCTAAAGCTGCACAGAAAAACACCAGAATAGAGTTTCTAATATTAAGTGTGTAGAAAGAGATGGAGACCAAAAAAGTAAGAATTTAAAAAAAAAAAAAATGGCCGACTTGTAATAGTGTTCACACAACAATGAAGATGTTTAACCCCTTGCACTCTGGTCAATTTCCCTAAAAACGCCAAAAAATAACATACCCAAAGTAAATCAAAAGCTGTTCTTCAACCCTTTGCAGCATCTTCATGGGGTTGGTCTCATTTAAAAGAAAACACTTTGAATTTTTTGGCAAAACAGTCATAATCTCTCTAAGTGCTCCGGCCACTGAGTAACAGTCATCTAAACATACTGAACTTGAAGAAAATAAATTTCGCCTGGGTGTTTTTTTTGGATACAAATGCTTGCAAATAACACACAGCTGTCAGATCCGGGCTGGAAAATGCAACAGAAATGTAGAACCAAGTGTTATCCAGCTGAGGTCAAAATTTTGTAACAATATCACAAAAAATGAATATATTACACAGCTTTTTTCTTAGGTTGTTCCCAGGCGTTTTTGAACTGTGCCAAATTGTGCCAAATGGCACAGTTTGGAAAAACGTCTAACTTTTGAATGATTCAATATAGAAGCTTCATCTTGGGCTCTAATGAAAGGTGACACTCAGGGCTGTGTGTGTGTGTGTGTGTGGGGGGGGGGGTTGTTTATTCATTCATTCATGAATGAATGAACAAACAAGCCCCCACACACAAAGAAGCATGCCACGTAAAAAATGTGTGGCTTTTTTTTTTTTTTACAAGAAAAAAATAATCTACAGTGCACTAAAAATTATACTAAAATATCTGTAATGTAGAAGATAACAACCCCCCCCCCCCCCCCGCTACAGAGGACGGACATCGCCCATCGCTACATGACGGAAAGCGGGGACGGTGCGCCGCGCTCTACTACGCACAGTTGTACTAAAATATCTGTAATAATATCTGCAATCCGCTACAGAAGTGTAGCGCGGGGGGGGGGGGGGCGTTCACGGACCGGACGCGGCGCACGGACTGATACGGTTGGTGCGCCGCGGTCTACTACACACAGTTGTAATTTACCGATCGGTCAAAAGTCAATTTGATTACAATTTTCAGAGATAAAGAATAATTTAGCTTATAACACTTGCCTGTCCACAACAGCAGTGTCACTGGCAAACTTCTCTTCCTCATTGTCAGACGAACATGATGCTGGTCCGCTTGTTATGGACTCGTGGTTCTGGTCACGCGACCCGGTCAAACCATAATTCCATTATTGCGGTTTTGCGCTTCCATGATTGCGGTTTTGGCAAACGATTTTTCAAAACAAATAAGAACAGTAGTAAGAAAAAAAGACTGGCGAACGCGTGTGTGTCACCCAGCCTTACACAAAACAGATTTTAGGCAAGGGAGGCAAACTTTCGAACTTCTGTGCTTCAATTGGCTGGCTGTATTCGCAGCCGTTGGTAGGCGGGTCCTTCTTGCTAGGTTTTCAGTCATTGGTTCTTCAAGGTTTCAGAAACCCAATTCAAGGCTCTTATTAGTCGAATGAGAGGTCAATCACATCTAAACCAATCAAAGCACTCCTTTGGCTTTCTGTTCACTGCTGTGTCTGTAGTGGAAGAACGGAAATGCAGGGGGGGTTTTTTTCCCTCAGTGCGCCCTAGGACGCAGAGACTTGTCCGCCCGCGGTACACCGGAGTGCAAGAGGTTAACCTAATTAAACGTGACGGTCCTTGGTAACACCCAGATATCATTTCTGGTCCAGATCAGCTGCAGATAAAAACAAAAACACTCAGGAGATTTTTATTTCCTCCTGATGGAATTAAATTAAGGGGAAATTCCCTGAAGCTCCCACTTCCTCCAGGATGACAAAAATCAACTGACACGCCAATCCCCGAAGGGGGGAAAAAAAAAAAAAAAAAAAAAGTTTACCATCACAGCTGCTGTAGGTTCACCTCATTTAGGGTTCTTGTAGGTATCAGCTGAGCTTATTCATACAGAGAAAAATAACTGATGGAACTTTTCTACTATGTGTCACAACAAATGGAAAAAGCCACTCTTCTGGAACAAAAAAAATGTTATATGGTGCAGTGAAGTGTGTACTCTAGCTGTCAGATACCAAAATGCAAATATTTCCCTTCATACTGGTCATTACTCCCTTATTAAGTATTTACAATAACCTACAGAAGTCATTTGTGCTGACAGTAACAGTGATCCAAGATGGCCGCTGACATGGAGACTGAGCCATCAGGTAACCTTTTGAAAGAACTTTCCATCTAAAAGTGTTTTCTTCTTTTCCATCATTAGTGCTTAACATAACCACAGGAAGCAGTACCTTGAAGCAGCTTCGAAGAGGCATTAGCGCCACCAGCTGGGCTGGAGTGTGGACAGGCGATAATGCCGGAAAATAAAAGGAAGGGATGTGAGGGTGACAGGTTTTTGCTTTGTTTGCTTTTTTACTTTTGAGCTAGCTTTTTTACGATGTTAGCAGTTTTTAGCTACTTTTTAAACTTTCAGCCATTTCCACTTTTATGCCGTCTTTTTTTTTTTTTTTTTTTTTTTTTTTTTTTTTAAGCATTTTGGGAAAACTTTCAGCATTCACACTGCCTCCATTTCTAGTTTATTTTTGAATTTCTCTAAACTGTACGTTGACATTAAAAGGAACCTAATCAACAGCAAATGAAGAGCAGAGCGAGCAGTCTCACCTTTCTGGACTTTGTCACAGAGCAGGTAGACCTCCTCTCCTCCGGTCACACAGCCGGCCGTCCGGTCCATCCTCACGATCTTCAGGTTGGAGGCGTTCGGGGCCTCTGAGGGATTAAAAAAAAAAAGGCAAAAACTGAGGGTCAGCCACGGGCTGGAGATGCCAACAAGGAAAAAAAAAAAAAAAAACATTCATCCATCTTCAGCAACTGTAGAGGCTACAGCTAAGGTCTTAACTTCACAATTACAGAAAAAACCCACACTTGTCTAAATAGATTTTTTAATTTTGAATAGCATGACTGAATGACCAATTCTAAGCAGAAATAAAAAAAAAAAATCTTATAAATTGTGTTTCTCAGATTTTGCAACTTTCTTATAAATCTGCAACCTTTTTCTTGTAAATTTAACATTTTTCTCAAAAAAACTGCAACTTTCTCATAAATTTCTAAATTTCTCAAAAATCTGCATTTTTTTTTCTTGCAAATGTGGAACTTTTCCCGAGTAAATTTTCAAATTTTATCCAGTAGATTTGTAACCCTCAAATTTGTGATTTTTTTCCTCATAAATTTACGACTTTCCTCATATTTGCAAATTTGTTTCCTGTAAATTTTCCAACTTTTCTTGTAAATTTGCAGTCTTTCCTGTAATTTTTCACTTTCATTCTCAAAAAATTTCAACCTCATGAATTTGTGAATTTTTTTCCTCAAATTAATTTTTCTTGCAAATGTGGAACTTTTCCAGTAAATGTTCAAATTTCTCATAGATTTGCAACTTCTCAAATTTGTTATTTCTCATAAATCTGCAACTTTTTCCCCTGTAAATTTTCATTTTTTTCTTATAAATTTGCAGCTCTCAAATTTGCAACTTTTCTTGTAAATTTTTAATCATTTTCAAAAAAGGCAACTTCTCAACTTTGTGATTTTCCCCCTCATAAATTAGCATTTTTTTTTTCCTGCAAATGGACATTCTTTCCAGTAAATTTTCAAATTTCTTCTTGCAGATTTGAAACATCAGAAATTTGAGATTCCTCATAAATTTGTGACTTCTGTAAATTTAAGTTTCTCTTGTAACTTTGCACTCTTTCCAACTTTTTAAAAACATCGCAACTTTCTCATAAATTTGCATTTTTTTCTTGCAAAAGTGGAACTTTTATTCCAGTATAATTTTTCAATGTTTTTCTTGGAGATTTGCAACTTCTCATAAATTTGCAACTTTTTTCCTGTAAATTTTCAACATAAATTTTCAGCTTTTTTCTTATATTCAGCTTTTTTCCCTCATCGGTTTGCTACTTTTTTCTGTAAGGACAGACAGAATAAATGTAGCATTGAGTCCTACAGTTTGGAAATCAATTATGAAACTAAATTTAAAGCTCATTAATAATACTTGTAATAACTAGTTTATAACACTAGTTGGGGCACCATCCGCATTTTATAGAGGCGGAAACTCTTATTGACAAAGACTTGAGTTTAAGAATCTGGCAATTAATAAGTTAAGCATTAATAATTTTATTAGTAATGTTTGATCAGTCTCAGTCTGGAGGCAGAATTCTTGACACCAAGTTGTTACAATAATGGTGAAGGAGAAATCACACCAAGCTTTAGTAACCCTTCTTCATTAAAACTGAATGGCGTGGCACAAACAAAGCCTTTAAGATCAGCAGAATAAAACATGGCAATAATTGGGGTTACTTGATTGCATGAAATATGAACATACCATACACCTAAGATCACCTGTTATCATGATTAAGGTGTGTACTTAAAGCTGAGCGCTGTGCAGCCACCCTGAGGTTTAAGAAAATCTACACAGTTCTAATGAAAAATAGTTGCAAAATTTAGTGTAGAATTTGGAGTCTAATGGATTTAAAGAGAGAGGGAGGATGCGCAGAATCAAATGTATCTGAGACCATGCACCGTTGGGGTCTAACTGACTGGCTTGCAGCTGCTTTTCTGATGGATGGCGGCATGTTCACAGAGCGGCTAGACGCTCCAGTCGACTGCACCCCTTCTCGTGTCTTTTCTGCCTTTTTCTGTGCTCCTTCTGTGATGGACTAATTACCTACAGTCACCGGGAACTTTTAGGCATCGGCTGCCAACTCACCTCCAACATCTCCAGCACCCATTCCAGTGACTACCACCACATCCCTGAGGAGACTGCCAGATCATTACGCCCCGCAAGTGGCACAGACGATGATGGGAGAGGAAGTAGAAACGAGGCCGCAGGGCTGGCCTTCGTGCCAAGCTGTGCAAACTTCACTCCAAACCAGTTGCTTTCAATTTTCCTAACCAACACCAGATCCTTCACCAACAAAATTGACGAGCTGCGCACGGAGATCATCTATAATCGCTACATCCAGGACTGTTGTATTCTGACTGAATCATGGCTGAACGAATGTATTCCAGTTGCTGTTGGAATTACCTGCCCAAACTACACACCGTCTCAACTGCAATGCCGATTTTGGTAAGGGAAGGATTGGGGGGGGGGGGGGGGGGGCTCTGTGCTCATGTGCTTCAGACTTTGTGTAATTACAGCAGAATAATTCATAGCCACTGTTCACTGGACTTAGAGGCCATGTCCTTCCTGTGTAGGCCTTTTCATCTCCCCCGCGAGCTAAGTGCAGTAATTTTAACAGCTGTTTACATTCCTCCTGATGCCAACGTTAGCTTTGCACTCAATCACCTCCAGCACATCATCAGTAGACAACAAAGACATCACCCAGACACAGTCCATATTATTGCAGGGGATTTTAACAAAGCATGCTTAACGACTGTACTCCCCAAATTCTACCAACATGTCAAGTGTCCCACAAGAGGGCAAAGAAGACTGGATCATGTTTACAGCAACATTAAGCACGCCTACGGAGCCACCCCAGCCCCACCCCACCTTGGACAATCAGACCATCTCGCTCCGTTTCTGATTCCTACTTACACCCCCCTCAGGAAGAGTCCCCCCCCACCCCAACCAAACAAATAAAACCTGGCCTGAGAATGATCTCCTCCAGCTACAAGACTGCTTTACCTGTACTGATTGGAGCATCTTTGAACAGCAGAACCCGGACTCCTACACAGAGTCTGTCCTTTTCTACATCAAATGCTGTGTAGAAAATGTGACAGTTAAACATCTGTATTTCCAAACCGCAAACCCTGGATGACAAGTGAAGTCCAGACTCTGATCAGAGCCCACAACTCAGCCTTCAGACAGAGGGACAGCTCTGTACAGCACTGCCAGAGCTAACGTGAGTAGAGGCATAAAACTCGCTAAAAACGCCTATAGGGGGAAGGTGGAGGGCTTCCTCACAGACAACCCCCGACAGATGTGAAGAATCAGAATCAGAATCAGAATCAGCTTTATTGCCAAGTATATTTACAGTAAACACACAAGGAATTTGACTTGACATTAGACGTGCACGTTAGGCGCATCCAATGACGCGTCGCCATACAAGGCGCCTGTCAACAGTGGAGGTAAAGAGGGGAGAGGAGGGGGAGGAAAACACAATAGGAGAGAGAAAAAACATAGTAATCAGAATAAACGCTCATATGTGAGCCAAATTTTGACTACACAGAAAAAAACCCTCATTAGCATACAATAGAATTCACAAGACACAAGAGAGCAGTGTACAGTATCTTTAATCAGTTCATGAATCAATGTGTGTGCGGTGTTGAGCAGTGTTGATGATAATAAGAGAGACCCAAGGACCCTTGGCAGAAGATGTTTTGTCTGTCTGGCGCCCAGTCTTATCTGGCGCTGCAGCTGGCTGTCCAAGGCCTTGTGCTCATGATTTTGAAAAAACAGTCTGCAGACAGCCAGGAGGAATTTTCATGGGGAATAATAATGCCAAATAGGACTGATCACAGAGAAGACTTGTATTTCTTCTGTAGATTCAGTACATTAATCCTTCATTGCAGCTTTGAACTCGTCGTGGAAAGACCTGAGCGAACCCATGATGTAATCCACCTTACGAGACAGTTCTCCAGTAGTCGCTATCAGGGTCTTCTCCAGTTTCTCAATTTGTTGGATGCACCTCGCCTGGCCAGCATTTTGATAGGTTGAATCCATCTTCAGCAATTTGCGGTAAACCAAGACAATTCCCGTCCCAATCAGAATTATCCCAATCACCAAGATTACGAAGATAAACAAATCTTCAATATCTTCGATAGAGAGATTAGAGAGACACAGCATTTTCCAAATACCTGTGTCACATAGATAGCCCACTGGAGCCGTTCCAGCGGGGCAAACAGCTTCCCCCGGAGCACTTTTCCTTGTTGAAAAAATAGTGTCAATTGTGTTCAAAGCCCAGCTTATTAACTCCATAATTTCTTTTCGGCGGTCGCAGTCAGACGCAGACAAACAACAGCAAGCTGGGATCAGAAAGAAGCATCCAGACCCTCACCAACTACAGGTGCCAGGGCCCCCCCACCATCAGACAGCAGCCTCTCTCTGGCAGGAGCTTAACAGCTTCTTTGCCCGGTTTGCGCAGACCTCCCCTCCCAAACCTGTCCCCCCCCCCCCCCCCCCCTCTGCAGATGCATGAGGTGAGAAGGCAACTGAGAGCAGTGAACCCCTGCAGAGCTGCTGGTCCAGATGGCATCCCAGGAGCAGTGGTCAAAGCATGTGCAGGCCAGCTGGCAGGGATCCTCAAGTTGTTCGACCTCTCCCTGACACACGCCACAGTCCCCCTCCTGCCTCAAGGCCTCCACCTTCATCCCCATCCCCAAAAAGGCCGCAATTGACAGGCTGAATGACTACAGACCCATCGCACTCACGTCTGTAGTCATAAAATGTTTTGAGCGACTGTCTTCCCTCCCTCCTTTGACCCCCACCAGTTCACCTACAGGGAGAACTGGTCTACGGAAGACACTATTGCCACCACTCTCCACAGAGCACTGAGCCACCTGGGGAGAACCCAAGGAGCTACATGAGGATGCTCTTTGTGGACTACAGCTCAGCTTTTAACGCCATCATCCTGGACATCCTGATCAACAAACTGCACCTCCTCCAGACCCCCCTCCCACAACCCCACAACCTGTTCCTGGATAAGAACTTTCTCACCAACCGTCCACAAACAGTCAGACTTGGCCCCCACAACTCCTCCACACTGTCTTTCAGCACTGGCTCCCCCCACGGTTGCGTGCTAAGCCCTCTACTGTACTCCCTGTACACCTTTGACTGGATTCCAACCCACCCAAACACCGTCATTGTGAAATACGCAGACAACACCACCTTGGTTGGGCTCATCACAGACGACGACAAGGCATACAGGGTGGAGGTAGAGAATCTGCTGCTGTGGTGCCAAGCAAACAACCTGGAATTGAATGTACAAAAAAAAAAAAAAAAAAAAAAAACCCAAACCTCATATTGGACTTCAGGAAGAACAGACAGGACCACCCCCCTCCTCAAATGGCGACGGTGTGGAAAACATCCCCATCTTCAGGTTCCTGGGCAGAGGTGTGGGTGCCCAGGGGTATGTACTATATGTATTATTAGCCGGCGTACCACACACCCAGACAGTAGGTGAGCACGCTCTCCACTGAGCAGCAATAGAAGGCCAGCAGCAGCTTCTGGTCCAGGTTATGCTTCCTCAGGACACGGAGGAAGTGCAGCCGCTGCTGGGCTTTCATCACCAGGGCCTTGGTGTTGACAGTCCAAAAACTGCAACTTTTTTCCCCTCAATTTTGTGAATCTTTCCTCAAAGTTGCATTTTTTTTCGTGCAAATACGCAACTTTCTTCCAGTAAGTTTTCAAATTTTTTCTCAGATTTGTGACTTTTCCTGTAAATTTTCAACTTTTCTTATAAATTTGCAGCCTTTTTCCTCAAAAATTTGCTTTTTTTCTGCAAATGTTCAACTTTTTCTTATAAATTTGCAACATTCATCTGGATGCAGGTTAATTTTTTTATGCTGTGTAGTTAAATTGTAATTTGTAAACTTTTGCACCTTTATTCTTGCAAATTTGCACCCAATTTACACTGAAACATTTGTACCTCATACTGAATTGGTGAATACCTCTCATCCCCATTGTGAAATAAATCACCTACCGGATACATCTATGGCACGAGTATAAAAATCCTACATTTCCTTCTCAAGTTATTAACAAGATTTAGCGAAATTCAAACTCGTCCAATATTTTTTCTAGAGATAACCATGGTATTGATTTAAAAAATCCTACATCATTTCTTTCTCTAGTTATGTTCACAAGGTTGCTGATGATGCAGTCATCGCTGGCCAGTGGGGTGATAAGACCCTCAGCCTCTAAAAAGGTAATAAAAATGGCTGACTCAAAACAACGGTGTGAATGCATCACAACATTCACACCATTATGACCTTATATTTCAGTTCAATAAATGCAAAGCTTTTGAAGACTTCTGGATCTGTGAAAACCTTTTTCTAGAGTATGTGAGCGTTTATTATGGCTCATTTCATTAGGTTTTAACTCCTAAAATTGAAAACCTGAACCTTTAACCTTAAGAAACCTGAAATTAAACAAAAACAGGACATAAGTGTTTCAGACCCATCAGAAGTCTTCGACCGAGTCACACATCTGATCTTCAACTGGTGGAACTGGACTCACTGCTGTCGTAGATCGGCTCCGATACCACCGGAGTGAGTCGTCTGGAGAACCCGCCATCGCTGTCAGGGAGGAATGCAGTGAACATGAGGCAGACCACGCTGAGGTCCATGTCTTTGGCCTGAGAGGCCGCCGCACTGCTGATCACACTGCGCTGGTGCTCTGAGGGATGACCACAACACAGATTTAAAAATTAAAACTAATTTTTTTTAACCAATTTATGTATCTGTTAGTTGTGTTGGCCAACAGTGTACCTTCAGTTGGTAATTTTTCAAGTTTCTCATACAGTTAAACATGGGAGTGGACAAATATACTTGCTTTCTTCACCTGCAGGTTTATTAAAGTTCTCAACATATCCAAAATGACAAAAACTATCCAGAATATTCTCCAGAAAATTCTCAAAAGTAGACTGCATGTGCAAACAACAGAATGCTGGGGCTCAGTAATGTCACTCAGCAACCAGCCAGCAGCCACAAAAGGAGCTTGCCCTTTCTCCCATAGCAAACATCCACTGCTTTTAAGCGGCTCAACACAAAACAATGGACCTCGTGTGGCAGACACAATTTCCCTTTTAGCAGAAAAATTGTAAAAAATAAACGACTCATCTGTGACTTCACCCACCGCGCCGCCAAAACAGGGCGTGGGAGTGAGTGAACACTACGAACAGAGCTTGAGAATTTTAGACCACTATTCACCTGCTGACAGTTGGCTCCAAAGCTATGAAGATGAAACAGGCAGAGTGGATCAGCTGCTGGCAGCGAACTACAACCATACTACTAGTTGTTTATGCTGTTAGCCGGCTTCCAAACCAGCATCCAGGCAAAGTTTTGGAGGAGGCTTTGACAATTATCCAGGTGAGAGCATCGACATAACAGTGTAAACTTAAACATGACCGTGTTTTGGTGATTTCCATGGCTATGATCCAGCTTGTTTGACTTCACAATGTCTGTATGCTGCAGCCAGTGTCTAAGGCTGCAGAGCGGCTTCCGGTATGGAGGACAGCTAGGCTAAAAAAAAGTACTGTTTGTGCTTTCTGCCATTAAACGCGATTTGTTGCCATCAACGGGTGTGAAGCATTAATGGGCGATTAACGAGATAACGCTAACACCACTAATTTTTGTGTGAAGGACTTTGCGATGCTGGGTCAGAAAACAGCAAAAAAAAGCAATAGCAACATACCAGTAAACTGCACCAAATCAATGTTTTTTGGAAATGTGACTTCCTATAAATCTGGAAATTTTCATATAAATTTGTAACTTTTTTCCCCATAAATTTGCAGCTTTTCTTGTAAATTTTTGAAGTTTTTTTTTTCCCCCACAAACTTGTGTATTTATGAAGGAAAAATATTCAAAAATTTAAAGGAAAAGTTGCAAAATCAATGAGATAAAAATTAAACTTACAAGGAAAATGTATAATTACAAAAAAAATAAATTTATGTGGTGGGATAAAATTGGAGTCACATTTACAAGACCGACTACAAATTTATGAAAAAAAGTTTAATGTGAATTTGAGTCACATTTACCCGATTTACTTGTGAATATTAGTTTTACATGAAGTAGGGACTTTTTTTTCGTGTAAAAAAAGTTCTAAATTTATGAGAAAGATGGAAAATTACAAGGAAAATAGTCAAGATATAAGGGGAAGTTTCACATTTACAATTAAAAGCAAAAATTTGTGAAAAAAAAATTACAACTTCAGAAGAAAAAGTATAAAATTTACAGTTGACTCGAATTTGAAATGAAGTCAAAATTATGAAAACAAAAATCGCAAATAAGAAAGTTTAACATTTACAATAAAAGTTACTAATTTATGATAAAAAGTAAAATAAAAAATGGAAGGAAAAATTCAAGTTTATGGGAAAGTTTTATATTTACAATAGAAATCTCAATTTTATGAGTCAAATTTAGAAGGAAAGGTTAACATTTTCAATTCAAAAAATTACAACAAAAAAAAAATCACAAAAATGACAAAGTTACAAAATTATGATAAAAAACTACTTTAGGAGGAAAAAAGTAAAACTTGGGAGGAAAAAGATGGAAATTTACTAACTAACTAACCTACACTTATATAGCGCTTTTCTAGTCACAAAGACCACTAAAAGCACTTTCACTAGTACTAACCCTCTATTCTAAGGGCCTATAGGAAACATATCTAGGGACAATTTAGAACAGCCAATTAACCTAACATGCATGTCTTTTGGATTGTGAGAGGAAACCGGAGCCCCCGGAGTAAACCCACGCAGCACAGGGAGAACATACAAACTCCACACAGAAAAGTTCCAACCCCTGCCAGCCTGGGGGTTTGAACCAGGAACCTTCTAGCTGTAAGGCAACAGTGCTAACCACTGCATCACCGTGCTAAACAAAATTTAAGGGAAAATACTGCAATAATTATGAGAACAAAGTTTCACATCTACAATAAGAATGTCAAAAACTTAAAAAGTTACAAATTTAGAAGAAAAAAACATCAAATTTACAATAACGTTGCAAATATGAAACAGTCACAAAATTAAGATGATAAAACGTACACATTTAAGGAAGGAAAAAAGTAAAATTTAGAGGGGGGGGAATGGAAATCTACAAAGGCAATCGTTAATTTAAGGGAAAAATTATGCAAAAATTACAAGGAATAGGTTTACATTTCCAATAAAAAAAGTCAAATTTGTGAGGGAGAAAAAAAAAATAAAATCAAATTTACAAAGAAAAAAGTATCAAATTTATATTGAATAAAAAGTTACAAATTTAAGAGTATGGGTAAAGTTTCATATTTATAATTTTAAAAAAGTTTGAGAATAAGCCACAAATTAATAAGAAAAAGTTTAAAATTTACAATAATTACTAGTTTATGAGAAAGTTACAAAATTATGAAAAATAAAATTAGGACTAAAGAGTCAAATTTATATGAAAAGTTACAATTTTGTGATGAAGCAACAAAATAATGAAAAAAATTAGAAGGAAAAAAGTCGTTTATGGGATAAAGTTTCATATTTACAATAAGTCAATATTATGACAAGTCACAAATTTAGAAGAAACATTTAAAACGTGTAAAATGTAAAAAACGTGTAAAATGTGTCAAAATCATGTGAAAGTATCTCAGATTTGTGAGGTATGTTGATGTGGAGGACGATACTGACCACTGAGGTCCCGGGGGATGCGGACCTCCCCCTGCAGGGTGTCGATGTCCGGGTGGATGGACACTCCGCAATTGTAGCCCATCCTGACGGCCTCCACCATCCGCTCCTCCAGGGTCTTGGCTACGTTCTTCTTGGTGACATGGAGGATGCCCAGGTTGGGGAAACTTAATGGGGAAAAACATAAAAATGGAGAGTCAAAGCAGGGCTGGTTGTGCCGGTGATGAGCATTCCGGTTCTGGGTGGGACCCTGACCTCATGGCGGAGTCTTTGGACTGTAGGTCAGCCACACAGATGCCCTTATCGCACTGTTTCCCCACCAGGCTGTGGGCATGGAGGTGGGAGACTGAGGTCAGCGCCGTCACCAGCTGGACAACCACCCGGGCCTGACCCTGGTAGTTACAGATCTGAGACACATTTGGGGGGATGGGGGGGGGGGTAGAGACAATGGTGGAAATGAACAGAGCCCACAATACACTCCAACATGATGCTACCACCCCGTACTTCACAGTTGGGATGGCATTCTCAGGCTTGCAAGCTTCCCCCTTTTTCCTCCAAATGTAACGATTGTCATCATGGCTCAACATTAGGTCTGTAACGATAATGGCTAAAATCTGATCGTACGATTAAAAAATGACCACGATAAGAAGTTGTTGTTTACATGCATGTATCTTCTGTGTCTCAACACACTCCATATGGGAAGCAGAGCTCATGCTCACACCGCGGGGACAGCTGGAACAAGTGAAGTGGTGAGCTCAAGGGTCAGCTCACAATTTACAGTTTGGCTTGACTGAGTGTAAATAGTCTGCTCCTTTTTAACAGCGTGATCATGTCGCACAGTGAAGCCCTCAGTTTTCCCCCTCCCGACCGATGAGGTCTGCTTCAACTCTGGCTTGGTTACGTTTACGTTGCATTCATATGATCGGTGTGACCATTCTTACCGTGATTACCGGTTGTATTAGATAGTGCTAATGAAAAAACCCCCAACTCAAAACAGACTGCAAGGTCCATGTAGTTGAAGTTTTCACTATGTAGTTCTCTAATGTGCTGTCTCTGAGACACGCATATTATAAACAAACGGTGCTTACTGATGACAACACTATGTGTCTGTCGTCCATGGTAATGGTGTTTTATTTATATTTATTTATTTAGTATGTTTTAAGTATTTTTCCACATTTCTATTCCAGTGTTTAATATTGCTCATAAATAGTCACAGCCCTTTGAAAAGTTCTACATAGACTTATATCACTATAACAGTATAAAACTCAGCGATAATCTCATTTATTGTGATAATTTTTGGGAAAATTTATTGTCCAAAATTTATGTTACAGGCCTAGGTTCCTCTATTGTGGAGCCGATAACATTATTTACTTGGATTATATGTACATTTTATCGTTTGTTCATTAAAAAAAAAAAAAATACATAACCCTGGTCAGAGTTTCTCACAATTCAAGTAATTTTTTAGAGGAGACGAAGTTATTTTTAGGGGGCGACTATTCATATTTTACCCACATATGAAAAGCAGGACCATTTTCACTGGAGTATAATTTCTGGCTCTTATGGTGAGTGCCTGGCTGAATTTTCAGCAGATCCAGGCAGTGTTATTGTGGTTAATGAATCACTCAGGGATGATCACAGATGACTCAGAGGTGCTTTGATGCAGTGGGGAGGATGTTTTTTGGTTCCCTTTATATTTTCATGTGTTGAAGAGCTTCACAGAAACTTTCACTGGGTACAAATGACTCACCGCTCCACCTTCACAGATCAAATTCTCACCCCGACACATTTAACAGCTTCACAGGAAGGAGCTTTGAGCTCAAATTTGAGCTGCAAATTTCCAATCTGCCGAGAGCTGTCGTATTGCAATTCTGTCAGAAGATGACCTGGATGACCTCATGATTTTTAGTTAAGATTAGAAACCCCGTTACACTTTTTAAATCTGCTGTTTAAGTTATCATCTGAACCCTTTAAAGTGAACAACTTATTCCCTTTCTCCACATGTTGACTTGGCTCCCAGAGGTCCGAGTGAAATCTGGTATTTTCACCAAAGCGTGTCGCACAAAGTTTAACTACTACAGCACTATTTACCACACAAATTAAGCAGACCTCATACTTCCAGATACCACGGCCGGGTGTATTTAAATTTTTATTTTTTATTTATTTTTTTTTAAATCTCAGCTGCATCAGTGAATTGTGCTAAACATGCTTACAGAAGGCAGTCATGCCTTACATCGTTTGAAAGCATACAATTTCGTCTAGTTATTAACTCTTTAGCTGTCCCAGTCGCCGTATGGCAACTGTGATGGTTAAAGGGTGGTCAAGGCCCCTAGTGGTCAAGAGCGGCAAAAACTTTGTCAATAAAATAGTTCAGATTTCCAAGGCTATAACTTGAAAGTTGCAAGAGATAATGGCTTACTGTCAATTAGAAAGATGTAGAATATGATCCAAAGTTTTAGATGGGAATAAATTTATGCATCTAATTTGCATAATGTCGCGACAGCTATATAAATTACATAACTCAGTCAAAAGTGGACTTTGGACACATTTACACAAAGAATGGTTCAGGTTTTTTGAAACCCTTTTGTCTATAGGGGTATGTTTTTATCTAATCTTCAAAGTATATGAACCAGAAAATCAAAATGTAAAAAAAACAAATTCGTGACTTACCTGTGGCCGGGGGGGGGGGGGGCGCCTCGCTTGCTCACGTGACCGGTCTGTTTTCGCCCATCGTGGTCATTGTTTTGCATTTGGTCGGTCATTTACACTCTCTACCACATCAAACTCTTATGATTATCCCATGTGAATTTCATTTGTATTACATGGCTATTTTTCCTGTATGATGTAGTTTCTGTCAGGATCGCCGCCGCCATGATCATCGTGGCGGCAGCCACATTGGTGTTGTGAGCTGAAAGTGGAAAAAGGAAGAATGAGGATTTCTTCTTTGCTATATTCCATGTCAGCCATGACTCCTCCGACGTGTGTCTGCTACCATCTGAACTGTTAGATCAGTACAAATTTTCAGTATAGCTGGGGGACGTCAGTGAGTTGACAGGTGCAGTTGCTGCGCTGTGCCAGTGGGGGCGCGCGACCCGTCCGTGAAATGTGGACACTTAGAGTTAAAACAGATTTTGGGAAAATGACAACACTGGATTGAAATACAACTTAACCAGGTAATGTTAGTATGAGCTCGAACGAGTGACTTACTGAAAGTAGCTCGTTGCCGTCCCAGAATCAATAATTGTTCCACAAATACGGTCTATTTGTATAGCAAAGGGTCCAATATATCCATTTGAGTAAGATTTGTCCATCTTGATGGCAACGGGGAAAACTGACCATAAAACTGCTGAAAAACGGCTGAAAGTGGTTAGCTTTGTAAGCTAGAAACATCACTGCCAGGAGGCTGAACTGGAAAAAGAATCCACCACCCCCCAATCCGGGTTAGGATGGGTCATGCCCAGGAGAGATTGACAGTTCATTTGACCCAATACAGCCTCCATTTTGTGATTGACAGCTGCAGAAACCCAATGAGCAATAAAGGCCCATGAAGGTCCAGCCTCATAGCCAACAGGAACATAACGAGCCAATTATACCAGAGTAAGCAAATGATGGATGAGTGGCTTAGCCAATTAATTTCTGAATTCAAGGATACCTCACAAGGGGCCCCAATCAGTTTTGTTGCCCCCGTGACAGCGCGTTCATAATGCAGGTGTGTAAAGCTAGCGTAAACCAGTCCGTAAATCCAAGCGTTGTAACATCACTCACCTTTTTGAAAAATGGCTTAAAATAACATGGAAGGAACATTGAAGAAATTAATTACCTGACCCGGTCGTTAGCTGAAGAATCACGGGAGGGTGGGGGTGGGGGGTGGCACAGTTTGGCACAATTTGAAGACTCATGAAGATGCCTGACAAAAAGGTGTGTAATGTATTCATTTCTTGTCCTATTGTTAACAAATTTTTACCTGAACTTCATAACACTTGGTTCTACGTTCCTATTGTGTTTTCCAGCCAGTATATAACAGCTGTGTTATTTTCAGGCATTTGCAGCTTTAAAAAACAAAACAAAAAAAACACCCAGGCAAACTTATTTCTTCAAATTTAGTATGTTTAGATCACTGTTACTCAGTGGCTGAAGCACTTAGAGGGATTCTGACCATTTTGCTAAAAAATTTAGACCGTTTTCTTTTGAATGAGACCAACCCCATGAAGATAGTGCAAGGGGCTGAAGAGCAGCTTTCAGTTTGGGTATGTTTTTTCAGGCGCTTTGAAGGGAAATGGGCTCAAAGAATAAGGGGTCAAGCAGCCTTTCTCAAAGCATGCCAATAAGCCTCAGTTAACGCCACCCTCCTTTCATCATTTGTGAAATCTGGTCAAGACGAGCAACCGTTCTGGTGACAAGCAACAGCCTGGGCTAATGTAAAACTGGCTAAGCAATTATTGAAAACGGGGGTGTGTACTGGTTCATCCGGTATACCAGTCTTAACTTCCTGCATGGTATGGAATTTGAAAATGCCTCCATACTGCTGCATCACTGAAATAACTAATGCTGCCAAATACACTGTTCACAGCTAAGTACCAAACGAGAAGCGGTGCAGAAAGTGACATGGCCATCACAGGAAACCGTTAAAAGGAACACTGGGGGAAGGGGGGGGGGTAATTATGAGTTGTTTGAACTGTGATCAGTTTAGAGAAAAAAAAAAACACAACATGAAATTGCTACTTGAGAGGAAGAGACCGTTTCAGCAGCAGTATTGCTCCTCTGGCCTGTGCAGCTGCTCACCTTACAGCTGGAGTTCCATGGACACACGCCCAGTTTCATCACCTTACATCCTGATGGTCTGCGTTAATTTTCCAAACCCTTATCATAAATCATGTGTAATTTATGATGCGTGTGTGTAATTATAGGACCAAGGGCTCTGTTGAGTCGATAGTGTGAGAATGTGCCTATATACAGTATGTATTTGGTAATCAATGTAGGAAAGCACCCAAGCTGAGCTCCTTTCCTGATGGGGGGGCAATGCCAAGAGCCCCTTTTGCACTGTAGGGACTTTTTGCAGTTCTTATAACCTTCTCAGGAACTATTCCTATAACCATTTTAGCTCCTACTCCAAGGCAGGGTGTGTTGACTGTTCCATAGGAACTCATGACGTAGGTGTTGGGTGTCTGGTCCAATTCATAAGCTATGCCCAATGCCAGATTTCCACTTCTTCTGGTGGCGCCATTCCCCCCCCCCCCCCAAATCGCTTTCCGACAGAAGTTTTAATATGAACATAAACAGAAGAGAGCCCAAGTCACAAACCCCCGTACTTTCACATATGGAACCTTAAATTAGGGGAAAAAAAAAAAAAAAAAAAAAAAAAAAAACTACATTGACGTGAATGGCAAGAGAAATTATCTCAAGAGCCCGATCAAATTTTGCCATGAATTACACATACAGTATTCAAAAAGTTAGGGATATTTGGCTTTTGGGTGAAATTTATGGAAGTTTTCTATGGGATTCAGATCTGGAGAAAGTGCATCATCCGGTTCTGCAGGGCACTATTCACAATGAAACGGTCATCAGGGTGGGATGTAGCCAAAGGACGTCCACTTCTATGTCTTTCTGTGACTCTTCCAGTCTCTCTGCATCTCTGTTGCAACTTGCCGATGACACTGACTCCACGCTTAGTGACCACTTCCCTCTGAGAACATCCTGTTTGAAGCCTCGCAATGGTCTAATGATCAATTTTTTGGTGTCATCTTGGTTTCATAATGTCAAAATGTGAACAGCATGATGAAGAGGACTGTTTAAATAGCAATTCTAACTGAACCAGAAAATGTATTGGTTGATTCATGGATCAAACACCTGTTGTGAATTTTGCCATTAAGCACTTTATTAGAGAACAGCAACTTATGCAAAAAGTACTTAAACAGTTGGACATGTGCAGTCAAAAGGTTAGAGAAGGTCAAATTAAGTTCACCTGGAAAGGGTATACAGCATTTTAGCTGCATCCTGAAATTTCACCCGAAAGCTGAATATCAAACTTTCTGTGAGTAGTGCATGTTTGTCAGTTTAAAAGACTAGTGCATGCCTGTAGAAAGCAAGTATTCCTGTACGAAACAAGTGGGCCAGTCAGGCTTTACAGGCCCAAATGTAGGCTGTGTTTGAAAGTGGAATACAGAGTTGTAGACACTATATATACTGTATATATATATATATATATATATATATATATAGGCAATCCCACATGTTACACTTTGACAAATATGAAAGGGACTGAAGAGATTTGATTGTGTGAATATTAATTACAGAATAATTGAAAAATGAATGGGACATCCAATATTGGCGACTGTTTAAGAACAGTTTCTTAATTTTGTCGTCAGACTTATTTGTGAGATCTTTTATGACTTGTATTCATAAGTGTTGCATCTTGCACTTTGGGGAATGGGAGTTGTTCAGTTACCATTATAATCGTTTTAGTTTATGTGGAGTTTAGTCTATCATCAATAAACTCATGCAGTACTATAACAGGACACATTTACAAATATTTGAGACCCATTGTAGTGCATCCTTTTATATTTTAGCAATAAGTACAAAACACCCAACATTATTATACACAGAATGACCCATTTGGCTGCAACTGTTGCATCAGTGTTGCCCATTTGTCTGTAAATATTTAAATAGAAGTTATTTCTTCATTTGGGCATTTGTGTGTCATCTTGTCATTTAGTCAAAGTGTGCATATGTGTCTGCATATGATATGCAGTTGATCTGGCCATTCCACTCCACAATCATGGTGGTATTATTATTCATTCATTCATCTTCTACCACTTAATCCTTTTCGGGTCGCTGGGGGGCTGGAGCCTATCCCAGCATCTTTGGGCGAGAGACAGGGTACACCCTGGACAGCTTGCCAGTCCATCGCAGAGCCAACACAGAGAGACACACAACCTTTCACTCTCACATTCATACCTAAGGACAATTTAGAATAACCATTTTGATACCAATTAACCTAATAAGTTTTTAATTTTTAGATACTCGCGCAGGAGAGGGGACTTGCGGTCCTACAAAGGTCAGTGGTTCCACACAGGTGAAGCAGCAGTCTACCACTGAACGGGCAGGCTGGGCTTGGCTCCCTGCGAAGGATCGTGGTCCGCCTGGTCAGACGCCGGTGTTTGAGAAGCAGCAGCTGAACCTGAGGATCACAATTCTTCGCAGGGAGCCAAGCCCAGCCTGCCCGGTTAACGGGAGTCTTTTTTTTTTTTTTTTTTTTGTTACTTATTTGTACCCGTAGGTAGACTTGGTTTGCAGTCTGGTGACAAGCCACCGGCTGCTGGTCGCTGCGTGCGCGAGCGCCCTAAACCTACATGTTTTTGGTGTGCGGGAGGAAACCGGAGAAATCCCGGAGTAAACCCACGCAACACGGGGAGAACATGCAAACTCCACACAGCTCACTGTTGGTCGGGGGCTGGGATCGAACCCACGATCTCATGATCCCCGCGATCCCCCGGCCGAGGGTAAAACTGTGCTGCCACAGTGCTAAACCACTGCGCCACCGTGCAGCCTTGTCTGCTGCTTTACCAGTGTGCCACTGCTGTACTTTGCACTCCTCATCCCCCCACCCCCCCAGCACCCCCACGTACCTTGCGTTCTCCATGCCGAATTATCCATTAGACCTACACAATCACGGCAACTTTATGGTATAATTTAAGGATGCAATCTTAAGTATTATCTTTTTCTAGTACAATGTCACGTTTCCCTTCCTTGTTGTGCTCACGGAGCGCTGTGGTTACTGATGCCATAATGCTGCGTATTATCCAATAAGTACGAAGTCAATCCGAACCCCCACCCACACTTCTAAAAGCCAGAGCATGAGGAGAGAGCGATGACTTAACTTATTGATAAAAATTACATATTTTGACTGCGCAACTCCAGATTCTGAAATGCACACTCAACCTCAGCAAAGCACATAAAATCTGAGATCAGTTTAACGAACGGTTTGAGAGATATGTGAGGAACAGATAGAGATTCTTTGCATTTATAGATAGATAATTTCCCACATAATTAAAGTTGTTGGTTGCCATATAATATTTAGTTTTTGTGAAAACGGTTTAGTGAGCTACATCTCGTTGTCTTGGACTATACACATCAAACATGATTACGGCAGTTTCCTATGAGAGGCCCTTCGAGCCATAATTCATACTTTCTCACACATGTACCATCATACTCTCTCACACACCATCATCAAGAGAGTATGATAATATGTGTCAGTTTGAAATGGAAACGAACATGAATTCTCAGTTTCTGATTGGCTAATTTTGATTAAGGGGTCGACAAGGCCCGCCTCCAATCAAGGTAGACCATGGCGAACCAGAAGAGACTCAGTGGAGTGATTAGCTTCCCAAATAACATTTTTAAATGCTCTATATGTTGTCCCAATGTTTGAAGTATTGGATCAAAGTCAACAGCCGTCTACAGCGAGCTAGTCTACTCCGTCAGCTATGGAAATGGGCTGACTCTTCGGATTATGTGCATCAGGGAGCCTCGGTGGTACTTTGGGGTGTGGAGGTAGCCTGAACCTCAGCTAAGTGAAGATGCGACCTCGATTTCAAACTCAACAGAATTTTAGTGGATGAGTTTCAAAATCAAAGAAGAGGTGAGTTCCACAATCATAGGTTGTGATTTAAATGACATTTGCCTAGCTGCGGATCTGTGGGGGCGGCTGTGGCACAGATGTAGTGTGACCGACTACTGATCGGAGGGTCATGGGTTCAATTCCCACTCTGTCTGCAGTCTGCATGTCAAAGTGTCCTTGAGCAAGACACTAAACCCCCAGTTGCTCCTGGTGGCCAGGCTAGTGCCCGTGTGTGTGTATGGCAGCTCTGCCGCCATCAGTGTGTGAATGTGTGCGTGAATGGGTGGATAGCAGGATCTGTAAAGCGCTTTGGTCATCCAGAGATGAGAAAAAGCGCTATATAAGTGAACGCCATTTACCATCCATTTTTAAGTCCTTGCTTTTCAGGCCAACATTATTGATATAAGCTAGCATGGCAGGGATGTCTGTTCGTATTAAGCTCATCTGTTTAGAATGGCGATTGTGTTATGAACAAATGTATAGTGATTTATTTGGTTGAAATTGACACGTTTTTATTACATTATAGCCGCATAAGTGCAACTGTAAATCATCTCATCTGTCAGCTTTGGCCCCATTACCTCACTCTCAAACTTGCAATAAGAGCTGTGTTAATGTTAATCTTGTGGAGTGTGTGAAATAAGAGGCAGATTCATGGACAGACGGTTTATTACACACTTCACATCTCACAAGCACAGAACAGAATGAATGATTTCAACAAGCTCTCCTCTGTTAACTCAACTCTCTCTTCACACGTTTCATGGCATTTCTCATCACACAGCATGACATTTACATTACACTGCATTCAACCCCCTATGTCCCTGACTCCTTCCTGCTATCTCACCAGGAACTCCCTGGGCATTGTTCTCCCATGCTTATTCACTGTCTCCGTCTGAGATACTAAATAATCTGACTTCCCCAAGGTCCTACACCGCACCCCCTAGCATCTTAGAACATCAGTCCACACGCTCTCTTGGCTTCAGTTTCCTCCCATATCTGCTGTAACTGGGGTTTACCGCCTCCGTGGCGCTGCTGTGCCGGTGGGGGGCTGCTGGGAGTGTGTCTGACTGCGGGTGGGCCGTGGCGAGGGGGGGGGGCGACTTCGCTCTGCCCGTGTGGCTGCTCTGGTGGATCGCTTCCCTGGGGAGCTCTCCGTGGGG
Source organism: Pholidichthys leucotaenia (assembly GCA_020510985.1). Taxonomy (NCBI): domain Eukaryota; kingdom Metazoa; phylum Chordata; class Actinopteri; order Cichliformes; family Pholidichthyidae; genus Pholidichthys; species Pholidichthys leucotaenia. The sequence goes on from CM035840.1 coordinate 295,954,011, forward strand.
GTCTTCCACGCTGAGGGGCCCTAGCCAACAGCACTTGCTCGTCCGCTGCTACAAAGGCGGGTTTGAGTCCGTCTATGCCAATTTTCTCCCGCCGACCACCCAAGTCTAGCAAAAAATGCTTATCCCCCGTTTCCAACGCTCTGAACGGTCCATCATAGGGTAGGCGCAATGGCAGGTGGTGGGCGTCGTGTCTGGCAAACACAAACTCTGCGTTCTTCAAAGTTTTAGGCACGAAAGCACGCGGAAAACAGTGGTGGGCATAGCCCGGCAGCGTGCCTGTGTTTGCGCTCCGCTGCAAAAGCTGAGACGGGGAGCTGTCCGGCACGGGATTATCTGGCAGAAATTCCCCGGGCAGCCGTAGGGGCTGTGCAAAAACAAGTTCTGCCGGGGAAACTTCCAAATCCTCTTTTGGCGCGGAGTGCAACCCCAATAAAACCCATGGCAACCTGTCCACCCAATTTGCATCCGTCAGTGAAGCCCTGAGTGCTGCTTTCAGTGATCTATGAAAACGCTCGCATAACCCATTGGCCTGTGGTTTGTGCGCGGTTGTGCAATGAATTGCAGCACCCAGGCTGCGGGCCATCGCGGACCAGAGGTCGGAAACAAACGGAGGGCCCCTGTCGGACGTAATGTCCGACGGGACTCCAAAACGCGCCACCCATGCTGTTAAAAAAGCACATGCCACGTCCGGAGGTGGTTGCCGCCAGCGGGACTGCACCCGCCGACAGCGGTCCACCACTGTCAGGAGGTGCGTGCACCCCTGTGATGGCGGGAGGGGGCCCACGAGGTCCACGTGAACATGGTCAAACCTCTTAGCCGGTACCCGAAATGGCTCCAAGGGAGCCTTCGTGTGTCTGTGTACCTTGGCTTGTTGGCACGCCATGCAGGCCGCAGCCCACTCTTACTTGTTTGCGTAGGCTTGGCCACACGAACTTCTCTCCCACCATTTTGACCAACGCGCGCACTGCTGGGTGCGCCAGAGTGTGAACCGACTCAAACACGCGGCGGTGCCATGCGACCGGGACCACCGGACGCGGGCGTCCCGTGGAGACATCACAGATTGGGGGGGGCATTCCGTCTTGCAGTACCCTGCTCTCCAGCCTTAACCCTGTTGGTCCAGACTGGAGCGCGCACGTCTGCATCGCTAATCTGCTCCACGGCCATGGCTGCGTAATCTATCCCCACGTAGACTAGGGCCACCACGGCGCGCGAGAGGCAGTCCGCCACCGCATTCAGTTTACCCGACACGTGCTGAATATCGGTAGTAAACTCTGAGATCGCGGCCAGCTGTCTGCTGCCGGCCCGACCACGGTTCTGAAACCTTGGCCATCGCGAACGTTAGTGGCTTGTGGTCCATGAACGCGGTGAAGCTGCGCCCTTCCAGCCACAACTGGAAGTGGCGTATGGCCAGGTGGAGGGCCAGCAACTCCCTGTCGAACGCGCTGCATTTACGTTCACTGTCGCGCAAAGTTCTGCTGAAAAAGGTGAGCAGCTGCCAAGCCCGGGCGACACGCTGCTCCACGACAGCCCCTATAGCCACATCTGAAGCGTCGGTGGTGAGCGCTATCCGGGCCGCCGGGTCCAGATGCGCCAGCAGTGCAGCGTTTGCCAGGGCTGCTTTAACCTCCGAGAATGCCTGCTCTCGCTCCGGGGCCCATTCGACCCCATCTGCGAGTTTCTGTCTCTTGAGCGCGGCGTACAATGGTTGCATGAGCCGCGCCGTGCGGGGAAGGAAACCGTTATAAAAGTTCACCATCCCCAAAAATTCTTGCAGTGCCCTGACCATCTGAGGCCGGGGAAAATCCGCTGCGGCGCGCACTTTGTCGGGCAATGGGATCGCTCCTTCCAAAGAGACGCGGTGCCCCCTCCCAAAAAAAAAAACAAAAAAAAAAAAAAACCCCAAACAATCTCCGTCACGTCGAACTGGCATTTTGCCGGGTTGATTATTAACCCGTGCTCCTCCAACCTCCGGAAAACCGTCCTGAGGTGGGTTTCGTGTTAGTCTTCGGACGCACTGGCTACCAGGATATCGTCCAGGTAGACGAACACAAACGTGAGATCGCACAGCACTGCATCCATCATGCGCTGGAACGTCTGTGCCGCGCCTTTTAACCCGAATGGCATGCGCACGAACTCGAATAAACCGAACGGAGTTATTACCGCTGTTTTGGGTACATCCTCCGCTCGCACTGGGACCTGGTGATAACCGCGGACCAGGTCTATTTTGGAAAAAAATGCGTGCCCCGGCAAGGTGAACGGAAAAATCCTGTATGTGGGGAATCTGGTAGCGGTCGTGTGCTGTGGCATTGTTCAACCTGCGGAAATCACCACGATCCCTCAGCCTTAGGGACCATGTGTAGCAGGGATGCCCATGGGCTGTTCGAACGCCTGATGATGCCCAACCTTTCCAGGTTGGTGAACTCCTCACGCGCTATGGCCAGTTTAGCTGCGTCCAAGCGCCGAGGTCTTGCGAAAACGGGCGGCCCGGTGGTGGTGATAAAGTGCTCCACCCCGTGCTTAGCGATGGCCGCCGAAAACATTGGGACCGTGAGTGCTGGGAACTGAGTGAGCAGTGCGTGGAACTTACCGCCTGGAGCTGTGATGTTGGCCGGGTCCCTCAAGCTATACAGGGGAGAGATTCAAAGGACAGTGCATTAACCAGGTGCCTGTTAACAACATCCACAAGTAAACCATGCGCACACAGAAAATCAGAACCCAGGATCGGGCAACACAGTGCTGCTATGATAAAAGTCCACTCATACGAGCGGCCGTGTAGAGATAAGGTCAGTGTTCTCTCACCGAACGTCTTAATCTCCGAGCCGTTTACTGCCACAAGTCCGGGGCCGCTAGGTCCTGCCAGCCAGTCAGCGTAGGATGGCAGGATGACACTCTTTTGGGCTCCGGTGTCGACGAGGAAGCGTCTCCCCGAGCGCGAGTCCGTCACGTAGAGCAGCTTGTTCTCTTCACCGGCGGTCGCAGCTGCTACCGACTGCTGGCCTTGGCGTTCCCCCGAGCGCTTGAACTGGCATGGTGGCGCGCATCTGCGCGCGTTCTCTCCGAAGCGGCGGTGGTAGAAGCAGAGCGTGTCTCTCTGGCGCTCCTTGGCCCCTGCTGCCGCTACCGTCGGTGGCTCCTCGCCTCCTCTGGTCGTCTCGCTGGGCTCCGCTGCCGCGTTGACAGTGATAGCCCGGGTGGTGAGGATGAGCCGGTCTGCCTCCTGGGCTAGCGCACGGTAGTCACGCGCGGCCAGCAATGGCGAATTGGCCAGAACCACTCTTGCCTCCGTTGGAAGGTTCCGGAGGAAAAGGTGGGCAAACAAAGTGCCCGTCGTCCGTGGGCATTAACACCAGCATCTTCTCCATCAGGTCGACGGCCGAACCATCTCCTAACTCGGTCCGCCCCAGGAGCCTCTCCGCTCTCTCACATTCCGAGAGCGTGTAGCGCCGGGTCAGTGCAGCCTTGAGCGCCTCGTATTTGCTGTGGGCTGGAGGCTGATCGAGCAGGCTCGCTACCTGCTGGGCTGTGCGAGTGACCGGCGCTGCTACCACATGGTAGAACTTGGTGTTGTCTGCCATTACTCCCCGGAAGGCGAACTGGGCCTCGGTGTGGTGGAACCAAGAGCGCAGGTTGTGTTGCCAAAAGTCCGGTAGCTTGACTGAAACCACACACGCGTTGCTGGGGGCTCCAGTCCGGGCTGTTTGTGGGATGGCTGCTGCGTCGCTGGGGTTTCCCGACTGGGCCGGCTCCGGGGTTCTTGCCTCGTGTTCCATAATTCGTTTAGGGTCACCAGTGTGGAGTGTGTGAAATAAGAGGCAGATTCATGGACAGACGGTTTATTACACACTTCACATCTCACAAGCACAGAACAGAATGAATGATTTCAACAAGCTCTTCTCTGTTAACTCAACTCTCTCTTCACATGTTTCATGGCATTTCTCATCACACAGCATGACATTTACATTACACTGCATTCAACCCCCTATGTCCCTGACTCCTTCCTGCTATCTTGCCAGGAACTCCCTGGGCGTTGTTCTCCCAAGTTTATTCATTGTCTCCATCTGAGATGCTAAATAATCTGACTTCCCCAAGGTCCTGCAATCTGTCACTTTTTCAACCTAGTGTATATTACTGACATTTTTAATACTAAATGTATTATTTCAGTAATGAAAAGTTAAAAAAAACAGAACATTGCAGTCCACTTCAACTGCATTAAAACCTGCAGAATCTGAATTATATAGTTGAATCAGTATCAGTCCAAAACAGGAAGTGTGTTGATAAGGAAGCTGTATCCTTATACGAAATGGCTATTGGTACAGAAGAGTTGACAATCCGACAAAACCTTTCAGATCTACTCAAACCCTGCTGCAGCTGTGGTGTAGGTGAATAGTGTTTTTGATGTCTGATTGGAGGGTTAGTGGTTCAAGTCCTCCTCTCACCGCCATGCCAACACCATTTTACTTGACATAATGGAATTTAGAATTAAAATTTTGAGGTTCACTTCCGGTTATGGCTGCCACGTAGGACGGACGTGTCTTGCTCTGCTCTGCTCCTGGAAAAAAAAAAATCGGCAAATAACTCTCTCATTTGGGACAGAACGTATCCCAGCATTTGGGCGAGGATATGTCGGCGAAGCCTAAGGCTGGAAAACCAGGAAAAGGAAAAAGCGAGCCGCCGAAACAGTCCAAATTAACGGACTTTCAGGTCTGTGACGCAGCAAACAAAACTCCATATATGGCGGAGGAGGCTGGCAACGCTGCGATTTCTGCGGGGAATGGCGCAGATGCGCTGATGGCTGCCATGAGTTCAATGAGAGCGGACTTTTCCTCTAGATTTGATGGGATTATGACAGCGCTGGAAGGAATAAGAAAGGAATTGGGTGACTGTGTAGAACGAACGGCGCAGATGGAGCTCCGTCTCGCTAGTGCTGAAGATGACGTCACCCGTCTTCAATTAAAGGTGCGCACTTTGGAAAAAAAAAATAAATCTCTGGAAGATAATATTTTGGATTTGGAATCTCGGTCGAGACAGAATAACTTGAGGCTGGTGGGTCTTCCAGAGGAATCAGAAGGTCGGGACGTATGTTCCTTTCTGGAAAAGTGGATTCCGGAGGTGCTGGGCAGCGAGGAGTTGCAATCAGCAGTGGTTCTGGAAAAAGCACATCGTATTGGCCCACGGAGAGATGAGGGACCGCCGAGGACCTTAATTATGAAGTTTCTAAGCAACAGAGACAGGATGAAGATCTTCAACGCTGCACGTGCTAAAGGAGAGATTAAACACCAGGACCAGCAGGTGCGGTTCTACCCAGATTTGGCCACAGGAATCCAGCAATTGAGGAAGCAGTTTGATCCCGTACGTAAGGAGCTGCGCAACCTTGGGATTCGTCATGGTGTAATCTATCCTGCGAGACTGCTGACCACGTATGAGGGCAGAACCCACATCTTCAAGACCCCAGAGGAGGCGCAGGAGTTCATCAAGAAGATCAAAGAAGAAGAAGAGACTGGTGGGAGCTAAGCATGAACAAAATATAAGGTAGAATAATTAAGCATTTGCACAGGCATCTGACTGACTTGAAGTAAATAGTAAGTTTACAAAATATAGATTGTATTATATATTAAAAAAAACAAAACAAAAACAAAACAAACAAACAAACAAACAAAAACTATGATGTACAAAGTTGTTAAAAATTTTGGAGTTAAGTTGGAAAACTACAGAGGAGAGTTAATGTTACGTCATTAAAAGCAGTAGAGTTAGGGTGATTGGGAGGATGAAGAAGGAGTGGCTTAGGCTGTTCCCCGTGGGTGTGGAACGGTCGATGGCTATATCGGGAGACAGAATTTTTCTTTTGATTTTGGGGGGTTTGCCACAAGTGTGGGAAGGGGAAATTTGTTTGTGTGTAGTTTGTAGGATGAATGTTCAACCACTCATGTTTTTGCTTCTCTGTATGAGCATGTTTACACTGCAAGGTAATCCCAAACTCTCTATTGATCATGGACCAAAGTGTTAATCTTAATTTAACTTCATGGAATTGCAGAGGTCTACAAAATTTAAAAAAACTTAAACAAGTTATGAATAAAATAAAGGACATGGGTTCAAGAATTGTGTTTTTACAAGAAACTCATCTGATAGAGGAGGATGTTAAAAGAATTAGGAGTAGATGGCAGGGAAGTGTATTCACCTCTTCATTTTCATCCCGAGCCAGGGGAGTTATGACTCTCATACATAAATCAGTTCCTTTTCAAGTGAAAAATGTAATTGGAGACAAATTTGGAAGATATGTAATCATTCAAGGTTCTTTGCTATTAGAAAATATAAATCTTGTGAACTTATATGGTCCCAATATAGTTGATCAGAAGTTCTTTGCTAATTTATTTCTCATCTTATCATCACTTACAGGGCAACATATAATAGCAGGGGATTTTAATTGTACATTGAATCCAGGTGTGGATAGATCAACAGGACTGGATTGTACGCACATTGGATGTAGGATGACTATTAATCATTTTATGAAAGAATTGAGATTGTTAGATATATGGAGAGAAATGAAACCACAAGTTAAAGCCTATTCTTGTTATTCCAGTACCTACAAGACATTCTCACGTATTGATTATTTTTTGATTTCCACAGAATTAAGGTCCAAGATTCAAAACTGCTTTTATGATAACATCGTGATCTTTGATCATGCACCCTGTTGTCTAATATATGTAGATAAAAAATTGACAAAGGAATCAGGTAGATGGCAATTTCAGCATAAATGGCTTCAGGATGAGGAATTTGTCAAGTATATAGAAAAACAGATAGACGAGTTCTTTGACATCAATACTACACAAACATCAGCATGTGTAAAGTGGGAGGCTTTCAAAGCTTTTATTAGGGGACATATTAGTTATACAGGATCAAAATCTAAGAAGACTCGAGAGGAGAGAGCTAAATTGGAACATAAAATAAAAAATCTTCAGGAAAAAGTGTATGCAGGAAATGACCCAAGGTTGGAGAATGAATTACTGATTTTGAGAGCTGAATACGACAAAAAATCAGCGAATAGAGCTGCCTCGAGTCTTCTAAGATTGAAACAATCTTTTTATGAACAAGGTGAAAAATCAGGAAAATTATTAGCATGGCAGATTAAACAATTGGAAATTAAAACACCAATTACCAGTATTATAAGTAATGGACAGGTAGTTATAGATCCTTTAGAAATTAATAGAGCCTTTAGAGATTACTATGAAAATTATATGATACCAAAAATGAACCTGATTTAACAAAACTAAATGGGTTTTTGAACGAACTATCTATACCGTGTATTCCAAATGAAAACAGGGAGATATTGGAGTCTAAAATTAGTCAAGAAGAAGTTGGGCTAGCCATTGATAATATGAAATCAGGAAAAAGTGCAGGACCAGATGGTCTTCCAGTTGACCTTTATAAAAAATTTAAGAATAAATTAATAAAACCTTTTTTGGAAATGGTTTTAGAAGCATTTCAAAATAATAATTTACCATCATACATAAATAATGCCTTAATTATACTGCTGCCAAAACCAGGTAAGCCCTCTAATAAATGTGAAAATATGAGACCAATAAGCCTATTAAACGCCGACCTTAAGATAATCTGTAAAATTTTAGCAAGACGAATACAAGAAATTTTACCAAATATTATTAATCGAGATCAGAATGGCTTTATAAAGGGTAGACAAGGCTTCCATAATGTAAGAAGACTATTTAATATTATTTATTTTAATAAAGAAGCACCGGATACAGCTCTCCTATCATTGGACGCCGAAAAGGCCTTTGATAGAGTTGAATGGCCCTTTCTTTTTGAAGTCCTACAAAGGTTTGGACTTGGAAATAATTTCATAAAATGGGTTCAAATAATATACAATAATGCTACAGCAGAAATCCTAACAAATAACAATATTTCAAAACCAATAAAAATCAATAGAGGATGTCGACAAGGCTGTCCACTTTCACCTTTACTGTTTACTATGGCAATTGAACCTTTAGCGATAGCGATACGTTTACATTCACAAATATATGGAATTAAAGTTGGACCAACAGAACATAAAATCTCCCTGTACGCCGATGATATAATTTTGTTTATGTCGAATCTAAAAAAATCAATTCCAACCTTGTTGAATTTAATAAAGAATTTTGGGGAAATATCAGGATATAAAATAAATAAAACTAAATCTTCAATATTAATGCTAAATGAGACCCAGAGAAATTACCCAGCCCCTGAGGTAAATCAATTCAATGTTGTAAATCAGTTTAAATATTTAGGAATCCAAATTATGCCTAAGCTAGAATCAGTCGCCAGTGTCAACTATGAAGCCTTAATGTCAGATATCAGTGAGTTAACTCAGAGATGGATGTCACTACCAATGTCGATGATCGGGAGAATCAATATACTTAAAAGTAATATTTTACCTAAAATACTTTATTTCAATACATTCCCTTATCACCACCTTTAGATCTATTCTCAAGAATAAAAAAAAAGTTAGTGGAATTTATATGGAACAACAGGAGGGCTAGATTACGTCTGTCTTTATTATATTTACCATTTGATCGTGGAGGTCTGAAATGTCCAAATTTTATGTTGTATTATTGGTCGGCACAACTGAGGTCTATGACATATTATATTTGGTCTGTACCCAGAAAAGCATAATTTTAATAAAAGTGAAAGAACATTCATAGACCTCAGTTTGCTTAATGCCAAAAAATGTATTGCACTATTATGGAAAAAGACTCATAGACCAGATGTGACTCAGTGGTTAAGACAGATGTTAACAAACCTTCCATTAGAAAGAATAACATATATACTAAAATCAAAGGAAATTGTGTTTGAGAATATATGGAGACCTTTTATTGATTATGTAAAAAATTTAAACATAACTCTTGAAGAAGAAGGTGAATGATGTGTGTGGACCTTGTAAATTCCAAACTGGTGAACATAATATGTATACTTATGTATTGGATTGTCTAGACTAAACAGAGGAGCATTGTTGAAGATTTGATTTTGTTGGTGGTTGTTGGTGTTTTTAGTGAATTTTTTTTTTTTTGTAGTACTTTAGTGTTAGTGTTTGATTGTTTGTATCATGTTTGTTAAAAAAAAAAAAAAGGTTCAATAAAGATATTGTGGAAAAAAAAAAAATTTTGAGGTTAGCCTTAGGATTTGGGAGTCGGCACGTTTAAAAAGGTAGTAAAGAGATTAAAAATTGAAACATGCCTCAGATTTCTACACCTGCAGCCTTTCAGATATGGCATTAATCAAATGTACTGGCCAATCAGATTTGAGCTGCATCTATAGCAAGAATTCTAATGGTATAGATCTGTATCCATAGCCACTGCCAACCAGTTAATTGTGTGTTAGTGTGTTCTTACAGCAAAACCCGAGTCAAAAGGAGAGCGCCGTTTTACGATGCATATCGTTTGCTCTCTTGGTTATTGAGTCATTGTACATTTTTTCTCTTGTGTGATGTTCTTCGGTGTCTAAATGTACATCTCTGGAAGACCTAATGGATGCTACTGAACCACTGTAAAATAACCTGGCAAATGCTGAGTGTCTCAGACCATTGAAAAGCACAGAAGAGAGATCTACTTGTTCTTGTTTTGGCTGGTCAGCAGTGTTTCTGGTGCGTTTGAAAGGCATGTGTATCAACACTATCGGAAACAAAATGTATTAAATTGATGTTTCTCTGCACAAATACAAGGACAAAACTTTTGAACATACATTTATACATCTTTTTAAACTTAACCTACAAACATCTTGTAAGAATAGCACAAAGGAAAGCAGCACAACTCAATAGCTTTTTAGTCAAGTTCCTTGTAAAAACTGGCCATTTTCCACATCATTAACTTTAACAAGAGACTAATTATGCATAAAGGTTCTCCTTTCTCCTGGTCCTTTTAAAAATTCATTGCTGTCTCATACCCCCTTTACACAGGGGTGGGGATCAAAGATTGTTGAGAGAGCTGGCTAATTTTTGATCTATCAATGATCTTCAGTTGCCACGGTCTCCTCAAAGTTTTGACTCAGTTCAAAACACAAGGATCTCCCAAATGATCCCAGAGATCAAAAATTGGCCCAGTCTCTCAACGATCTCTGTGTAAAGGGGGCCTTAGATTTGGATTATTAACCCTATTTGAGAGAAATTCTTGTCTTCTCGTTTGTCTTGTTTTAACAGATTTAGGAAGGGGCTGAGGACCCTTGGCATCCTTGAAGCAATCAGAATGCATCCAGAAAGATTCAGAGCCCTAAACACCAGCAGATGACCTCCATTCAGATAAAAGTAAATTTTGCATTTCATTTGGAAATCAAAGTCCCAGAGTCTGGAGAAAGAGTGGAGTGGCACAGAATCCAAGTTGCTTGAAGTTTAGTGTGAAGTTTCCACAGTGATGATTTCAGGAACCATGTCATCTGCTGCTGTTGGTCCACTGTGTTTTATCAAGACCAAAGTCAGTCCAAATTTTAGGGCACTTCACACTTCCCTCTGCTTACAAGTTTTATGGAGAAGCAGATTTTATTTTCCAGCAGGACTTGGTACCCCCCTCCACACTGCCAAAAGTATCAAAACCTGGTTTAATGACCATGGTATCACTGTGTTTGATTGGCCATCAAACTCTCCTGACCTAAACCCCATAGAGAATCTATGGAGTATTGTCAAGAGGAAGATGAGACACCAGACCCAACAATGCAGATGAGCTGAAGGTCACTATCAAAGCAACCTGGGCCTCCATAACACCTCAGCAGTGCCACAGGCTGATCACCTCCCTGCCACGCCACATTGATACAGTAATTAATCCAAAAGGAGCCCCGACCAAGTACTGAGTGTACACACGTACATACTTTTCAGTCGGCCAATATTTCTATTAAAGAACTATTTTTTTAAATTAATTTTATGTAATATTCAAATTTTTTGAAAAACTGAATTTGGGGTTTTCATGGGCGATAAGCCATAACCATCAAAATTAAAATAAACACTTAAAATATATCACTGTGTAATGACTATATAATATGGAAGTTTAATTTTTTTGAATTGAATTACCTAAATAAATACAACTTTGTTGACAGTCTATTTTATTGAGATCCACCTGTATATTCAGAACATGTATTAAAAGAAATTTAACCTTTGCTTTAGTGACACTGTCTAGACAGTGTGGTTTATTTTTTTTGTTGTCGTTCATATTTGCCACCTATCTGGTGTAATTTCTTCAAATTCTTATCTGTGTCTTTGGTTGTTTTTTGTGGTTCAAGGGGGACCCTCAAACCTTGGGAAAATCCCAGCCTTTGGAACAGGTGCAAGTGTCATCCCTCCAGTTGGCCTTTTACCTCAACTATCAATCGATTTCCTGCATGATCAGTCCATGGGCGGCAGTGGCTCAGGAGGTAGAGCAGGTCGTCCAATAACTGGATGGTTGGCGGTTCAAATCCTGTCGTTGTGTCCCTGGGCAAGACACTCTACCCACCTTGCCTCCAGTGTCCATAACACTGGGTATGAATGTGCGTAAATGTTAGGTGGTGGCCGGAGAGGCTGTTGGCGCAGACTGGCAGCCACGTTTCCGTCAGCCAGCCCCAGGGAAGCTGTGGCTACAGTAGTAGCTTGCCACTACCATCGTCTGTCTGGAGAGGATGAATAATGTGTCTATTTATAAAAGCATCTTTGAGTGTCTATGATAAAGCGCTATATAAATCTGATGCATTATCATCGGCTCCACATGCCTTTTGCCTATAGCAAACACCCACATCAACTGTCTTAGTTGCCACTGCTTGAGATGTATGAGAATTTCAAGTAGATTATGGACATTGCATTAGGTAACACACAAGGATTTGGTAGAGAATTATGTGGAAGACCCAAGTTTAAAATGATAGTTCCTTTTTTTAAAGTTGGGTTATGTGAAATATTTCTAAGTAGTCACTGAATTACCTTCAGTAGTCAATGATTTTGTATTCATTTTTTTAGAAAAAGAGCCGGAAGCTGAGCACAGAGTCAGAGCTGCAGTGGAGTATAATGAATGCATTTTTAGAGCCAATTTTCACCGTCTAAAAATACAAAAAATTCAAAAGATACACTGATTTAGCAGAACACCATCTTAGATTTACAGTATGTGTTCATCACACTGCAGCCCTGACTATCGCCACCATCCCGCCCCTGAAAGGAGAGTGCAGACTACTGATAAGTTAATGACTATTAAGAAGTACAGGGTTTCCTCCGGTAACATTTCTGTGTGGTGGCCCGCCGCACTAAGAAAGTTTGCCACCACACCTAAAATATATTTAAGAAAAATTAAACATGAAAGAAACGCTCCACAATCGCGCACACGAACAACATGCGTGACTGTCATCCACGCAGAAGTGCTCTGCCCGCCCAGTGCCCGCGTGACCGTTTCTGTAGGCAGAGCGTGTCGCAGTAGCGTTGCTGTCCGAGAGTAGCATGAGCTTATTAAAGTACTTTAAACGAGGAAAAAAGTACAAGACAGTGGAGGCATTTATGGTAGTTTTAACCCGCTGGTAACTGGAACAACAATGAGTCGCCGCTTAGCGAACAGGTCTAGTTAGGCTTCATTGCAGGGAAAGGCAAGAGTGACGGATGAATCGCTGAGGATTTACTTCACCAGCTACTGCAATATTAACTAATAATTTATGTTTATTATGTACCTGGCAAGTTAAGATGATCGAAATTCATGAAGTCAGTGACTTTAATCAGTCAGCAGCCTTCAGACGAAATAAACGTGCCAAGATTTGAATTTCATAATAAGGGAGGTTTTTCCTGCTGTCGGGTTGGTGAGATTTCTGAAAAACTATAAATGAATAGAAATAGAAATAACTGCATATCTGGTCATTTAAATTAAAATTATATTTAAAGAAATAAATTAATTATATTTCTTTGAATTCAGAGTTATTGTTCTGTTCTGGCTCTACAAAATTATGGTCACAAGTTTAAATTGTATGAGGAAAAAAGTAAAAAATTTGCCACATTCTGTTTCAAATTTATTTTAAAAAAAAAGTAATTTTATAATAATTTGCCTTTGTCCATCAGACAGGCCTCTTCACTGTCCAGTTTTAAAACTCCTTAAAACCCATTTTTATTCTCTGGCATTTGACCCAGTTTGAGACACCGATTTTATTTGTTCTTATTGTCTCTATTGTATGACGATTGTTTTGTTTGTGCTGTTTTGTATTTTAGCTGTATTTTACTGCTTTTATATTTTATTTATCGTTGATGTACAGCACTTTGTGTCAACTGTCGTTTTTAAAGAGCTTTACAAATGAAGTTGGATTGGATAAAAAAAAAAAAAAGCCATAAAATAATCCACAAATTTATAATAGTCTCAAATGTACAAGAGAAAATTACAAATTTGAGGAAAATTGTTGCAAATTTAGATAAATTTACAAAGTAGAAAACTAAGAAAATTGTTATAAATTTTGGAGAAAAACCTCAAACCTTCAAGACTGAAGTCATTACTCAAGTTTTTAAGTGGGTGCTCTTTGTACCCTTAACTAGAAATTTTTGGTTGTCTACTTTTAATTATTTCAAAGCACTGCTTTTACATGAGTAGAATTTCTGGCTACTATACCCACCTCTGATCATATAGTTTACGTATGCATGAGTAAATTACTATTATGAATGTTTTTTTCCTCCCCCTTCCCTTTCCTACTCTTTGTTAGTGGAAAAAAAACTAGAATCCATCCATCCATCCATCCATCTTCTTCCGCTTAATCCTTTTTGGGTCGCGGGGGGGCTAGAGCCTATCCCAGCATCTTTGGGCGAGAGGCAGGGTACACCCTGGACAGATCGCCAGTCCATCACAGGGCCAACACGGAGACACACAACCATTCACTCTCACAGTCATACCTAAGGACAATTTAGAATCCCCAGTTTTGATGCCAATTAACCTAACTTGCATGTTTTTGGCATGTGGGAGGAAACCGGAGAAATCCCGGAGTAAACCCACACAGACACGGGGAGAACATGCAAACTCCACACAGATCACTGTTGGTCGGGGGCTGGGATCGAACCCGGGATCCCCCAGCCAAGGGTGAGTTGCTGTGCTGCCGCAGTGCTAACCACTCCACCACCAGAATAAAAATACAACAAAAAAACAAAAAAAACAAACATATTTTGGTTATTTATGTAAACCGCAAAAAAAAAAAATCCTGCAGGACAAAACATGACACTTTGCATTTTCTAGCCTGTTTCTATACCACCATAGACAGAGAGAACCTGAATTACAGGGCTCAGAGAGGGAAAGATGAGAGAAGAGAGGAGCCAAGGAGAGGAAAGTGTTCAGGCAGAGGGTCCAGGAGAGGTGAGAGCAGAGGGAGGAGAGAAGGATGACACCAGTAAAGAGTCCAAACACAGGACATCTGGGTGGGACTCCAACTGGCCCAATATTCCAACCTTCAAGCCTTGGTAGTACAATACTTCAAATGGTAAGTTCCATTATGCAAGATTACTGTGCAAAATAAAAAAAAAAAAAAATAAAGTGTAAAATTAAAATTTCTGGTTACAATTGTGTCATGTGTTTCCCCCCGGAAAAATATATTGCCACCGCACCAAGGTCTTTAAGCCAGAGGAAACACTGAAGTACTTCGCATAACTCCACTTAAGAGCTATCCCTTCAAAGTGTATTACAAGTACTCTGTTGAGGTTCTTAAAGTTAAACTTATTATCAAGAGTGAACATGCATGCTTCTGTTTACTGTTCCTTGAAAGATGATCCACTTATCAAAAAGTTGTTTATATTTTAAGTTATTACAGTTTGATAAAAACAAAATTGGTGATGAATGGGATCACATTCACAGTGATGAGTCACAGAATCAAAGATTTTCTACCCTAGACTAAGAAAATTAACCAAACCTAAAAATGATTGCATGCCGGTCGGACTTCCGGGAAGATGGCGGAGAGACATAACACTTAAACAAAGAGCTCTCCCTAGCCGGATTAAAAATCATCGGTAAATGGCCAATTCGACATAAACGAATCAATAAACTAAGGGATGAAAACACGAAGGAACCGGGCACAAGGACAAAAACAGGGTAAAATTGAAGAATTCCTCTCCAACAACGCAGGAAAAACCGCTGTACGCAAAGCCCAAAAAAACGAGATGTCCACAGCAGAGAAAATGGAGGACACCAGACTCGACAACATGAACGCTGGCATCGCCAGTTTGGGTGAAGAGTTGAGAGAATTCAAGCGACAGCTACAACAGGATTTAGCGGCTCTTAAGGAGGAACTGAAAAAAGAAATTAAGGAGGAAATCATGGACCTCCGAAGAGAAATGGAGCGTAAATTAACGGAAAACATGGAGGAGCTGCGCTCCCAGCGGGCGTGTATGACAGAAGCGCAGACCCGAATTTCGGAACTAGAAGATTGGAAAAGCGAGGCAAACGAACAACTACAGACCCTGACGACGCAAACGCAGAGGATGCAGGAGAAAATAAACAACTTGGAGAGCAGATCCCGACGAAGCAATATGCGCATCTTTGGAATTCCGGAGGGCATTGAAGGCAACTCGATGACAAAATTCATGGATCAGTTCTTAAAAAAAGAACTGGAAATACCCGGAGAAACGGATCTGCAGATTCAACGGGCGCACAGAACACCGGCACAGAACCCGAAAACAAACTCTCCACCCAGGTCAGTTGTGGTAAACTTTGTGAAATATGACATAAAGGAAAGAATCCTGACGCAAGCATGGAAAAAAAAGATACGAATCGGCGACAAACAGGTATTTTTTGACCATGACTACCCGACAGAAATCGTGCAGCAGCGGAAGAAATATGCCAATATTAAAAAAACGCTGAAAGAGAAAAAAATTAGATTCCAAACGCCGCTAACGAAAATGAGGATTCATTGGGAGGAAGGCACAAGAACCTACAACACGGCCGAAGAGGCAGCGCGGGATATGATGGAGCGGGGCCTTGAGGTGAGCGTGCCGAAGGAGACGGCTGGAGCAGCGGCGGCCCTGAACGCACCACGACAGACGGAGTGGAGACGAGTGAACGGCGGAAGAAGGGGGAGAGACGTAGAGCAGCGGGCCCAGGACAAGCTACAAGGCTTTCAACTGAAAGCCTAGATCATAAAGATTAAGAAAGGCACAGAAGAAATGAAGGCCAAGAAGACAAGGTAAAAGAGAAACAGACGGCTAGGAGAGGTTTAAGTGATATTTGTTGGACATTTCTAGACTTATGACTATTACTTTGATAGTAATTAGAAGTCTAGGGAGGGCCCTTCACTCTGTGAAGACAAACCCCCCACCCACCAACAGGGACCAGTGGGCAGAAGAAAGGCCCAAAGTACGGAGGTCGAGTTTTTTTAATGTGTTTTTATATAAATATGTGTTATTTTTGTTGTTAAAGGGGCTAGGAGCACAAGTTAAAAAAAAATGGAAAAACATGAATATGGGTAAAAATCTTAAGATAATGACACTAAACGTGAATGGTCTGAACTCACCTGTTAAAAGGGAAAGAATAATAAGAAAATTCAAGAAGGAAAAAGCTGAAATTATATTTATGCAAAAGACACATTTGAGCAAGGCAGAACATGTGAAACTAAAGAGATTTGGCTATAAGAACTCCTACTACAGTTCATTTAAGGGAGGAGCAAAAAGGGGGGTTATGATACTAATCTCAAACAAAATACAGTTTGAAAGTGAACAGGAAATCCAGGATAAAGAAGGCAGGTATGTAATAATAAAGGGAAGAATAGATGGTATGCAGATCACATTAGTGAACATCTATGCCCCACCAGAAAGTGACAAGGGTTTTTTTTCAACATCTGTTTGATCTCATAGCAACACACAGTGAAGGAGTCCTAATTTGTGGAGGAGACTTAAATGCTGTCATGGATCATGAAGTTGACACAACAAGTGTTAAGAAGACAAAAAAACATGTAACAAAGTTCATAAGAACCTCACTGGCAGAAATGGGTATGGTAGACATATGGAGGGACCTACACCCACTCGAAAAAGACTATACACATTATTCAGCAGCCCATAAAGTACACTCTAGAATAGATTACTTCCTTATGAATGAAGGTGACAGACACAGGGTGAGAAATTGTTGGATTGGAGGGGCAGAAATATCAGATCATAATCCTATATACATGGAAATATATTTAAACAATAGAAAACGACAAACAACATGGAAACTTAACGTAGGACTGTTAAATGATGAGAAAATGAAAGAAAGAATAAAAATAAACAAACGAATATATCCAAGAGAATGACAATGAAGAAGTGGACCCAACAATACTATGGGACGCACTAAAAGCCGTGTTAAGGGGTAAATTAATTGTTGAAACAGGAAAAGCAAATAAGACTAAACTGGAAGCGTATGAACAAAGATGTGAGAGACTGAGGGAATTAGAACGTAAACATCAAAGCACAAATGATCCAAAAATATATCAAGAAATTAAAGAAGAAAAAACAAAGATAAAAGAAACACAAATGGATGAAATTGAAAGGAAAAATAGATATCTAAAGCAAAAATATTATGAAACGGGGCCAAAAGCCACAAAACTGCTGGCAAAACGGTTAAGAAAACAACAAACAATGAATAATGTATACAAGATTAAAGACCCCACCACAAATAAAACCACAGTTAACCCAGAAAACATCGAAGAAATTTTCCATAATTTCTACCAAGAACTATACTCGCAACCTGAAGAAACAAATACTAAAGATATCAAAAAATTTCTAGACACATTGGACTTGCCATCAATAGGAAATCAACAAAATGAAAAACTAACAGCAGAAATAACAACACAAGAGATCAGAGATGTGATTAAGTCACTTAAAAATGGTAAATCACCAGGTAGTGATGGATACCCCTCTGAGTTTTATAAACTGTTTATAGAAGAACTCACGCCACAACTCCTAAAGTCATTTAATTGGACGCTGAACAACAACAAAATACCTCCAACATGGAACGAAGCAATCATTTCAGTTATTTTAAAACCAGGGAAAGATAAAGAACAATGCGGAAACTATAGACCAATCTCTTTATTAAATGTAGATTATAAAATATACACAACAATTATATGTAAACGAATAAAGACATTCTTGACGGAATTGATAGAAGATGATCAAACTGGATTCATAGAGGGACGCCAAACACATGACAATATCAGGAGAACAATACATATAATTAACCAAATACATAAAGAAAAGAAAAGCGCAGTAATAATGAGTTTAGACGCAGAAAAAGCATTTGACAGGGTTAACTGGAAATTCCTATATAGTGTACTGGAGCGCTTTGGATTTAACGAAAAATCAGTACAATGCATAAGGACGCTATATCAAGAACCTGTGGCAAGAATCAAGATAAACGGTAGCTTAACAGACAAAGTAAATATACAAAGATCAACTAGGCAGGGATGCTGCTTATCGCCCACCTTGTTTGCTCTGTTCATAGAGCCACTGGCTCAAGCGATAGGACAAAATAAGAAATTAAAAGGTGTAACAATAAAGGGGGCGGAACACAAGATTGGGCTATTTGCAGACAATATTATAGTTTACCTTGAACAACCAGATAAATCAATAATGGAAATGATGAACTTGATAGAAAATTTTGGAAAATTATCAGGATACAAGATAAACATAACAAAAACACAAATACTGACATTCCACTATAACCCTCTAAACCAGATAACTGATAAGATCAAACTAAACTGGAAGCAAAAAAATAAAATACCTTGGAGTGAACATACCTAAAGACCTAAGCAAAATCTATAAAGCAAACTATGATAGGTTGGAACAAGAAATAAAAAAAGATATTGATAGATGGTCAATCTTAAATATGGATCTGAATTCAAAAATTGAGACAGTCAAAATCAGCATACAACCTAGATTACTTTACCTCTTCCAGGCTATACCAACAGAGATTCCAGATGCCCAATTCTCAAAGTGGGACAGGATGATATCGAGATTTGTTTGGGGAGGTAA
Organism: Pholidichthys leucotaenia; assembly: GCA_020510985.1. Taxonomy (NCBI): domain Eukaryota; kingdom Metazoa; phylum Chordata; class Actinopteri; order Cichliformes; family Pholidichthyidae; genus Pholidichthys; species Pholidichthys leucotaenia. The sequence continues at coordinate 295,972,951 of CM035840.1, forward strand.
AAAACCAAGAGTGAAATATAAAACCCTCCAATTACCAAAAGAGAAAGGAGGCATGGGCCTACCGAGTCTAAAGGAATATTACTACTCAGCACAAATAAGATATATCATATGTTGGTGCGACGAGGGATATGAGGCAAAATGGAAAGAAATGGAAAAGGAAATTGAGGGACTCCCAGTACAAAGCATAATAGGGGATAAAGATGCATATAAGCAAATCAAACAAATAGACCCAATCACTAAATTTACTTTAGAACTGTGGTATAAAATAGTACAAAAATATAATATAAGGGAAGACATAAAACTATTGAAATGGGTAGCATTTGACAGTCAGTTTGAACCGGCAAAACAAGATAGGGGATACAAAAATCTGGTGAACAAGGGAATCACAGCATGGGGCAATATCGGAAAAAAAGATCTCGGGAGCTTTGTAAATATCAGGAGAAAATTTAAATTAGAAAGATCGGAATTTTTCAGATATCTGCAGATGAGAGATTACTATATGAAGAAGATTAGGCATAACCTCCAAACAGATGTGAACGAGATTATACAACTTATTTTAAGCTCATATGCAGGAAATAAAATAAGAATTATTTCAAAACTATATCAGAAACTTATGACAAACAATCATACAAGTAACTATATAAAGGAGAAATGGGAGAAAGAGCTCAATTTAAACATAACAGAAGAAAGCTGGCAGGAAATATGGAAAACACAACACACATCAACAAATTCAAGGGCATGGAGGGAATTTGGATGGAAAAACCTGATTCGCTTTTTCATTACACCACAGATTCAAGGAAAATATTCAAATACCCAATCTTTATGCTGGAGGGGATGTGGGGCTCAAAATGCAGACCACTCATATATGTTTTGGAAATGCTACAAAATATCATCATTTTGGAAATCTATGCATGTGACAATACAGAGGATATTAGGATATAATATACCAATGAACTGTAACCTGATGTACTTATGTGATCTTAAAAAAGACAGTGTTATACAGGCTGAGGACAGATATCTAGTTAAAATCTTGTTGATTGCATGTAAAAAAACTATCACAAAAAAATGGCGATCAGAAGTTCTTCCTGACCAAGAACAATGGACTGACATTGTTGAGGACATACGTATGATGGAAAAACTAACATATCGACGAAGAATGCAAGAAGGAATATGGGAGAAAAAATGGCGGAAATGGACACACTACAAAGTGCAACAACGAGGCAGAAATTGAAAGAATAACCAAAGACACTGAAAAAACCAGAAGAATTAAGAGATGGAAACTAAAAACTTGATGCTCCAACATTTGTCCCCCCCCCCTTTTATTTTTTATTTTTATTTTGTTTATTTTTTTTTATTTTTCCCTACCCTAACCCCTTTGTTTTTTAAATGTAGAATGTGATCTGAATGCATTATATATGATGAAAAATGAATAAAAATCTAAGTTACAAAAAAAAAATGATTGCATGCCATGTTTCAATCATCAGATAATGAATGGGTCAACTGTCTTCTGGATTCTGTTCTTAACCGTTTGACTTGCATTAAAATAACTTACTGGAACAATAACATTGTTTTCAGTCTCTAAATGTAGACAGGTCTCTTCAGAAATTTCCAAGGCGTCATTTCCTGCAAAAATGTCCTGAATTGCTGCACTGTTTGCAGCGAGAACCCCCCTCTGCCACAGTTGGGGAGGTGCTTGTCCTCGCTGTGTAGATAATCCATAGTGGTTCCACTGATTTTGGAATTCTGCAGCTGCCTTTTGAACTCTTGGCAAGTAGATGTATAGGGCTGACAAAATGGATGAAGTTCACAAAATTCAGTATGCCTTCATTTTCCACGAAGGTGAAGAGGTTACTGAAGTGGAATGAGAACTATTTAGCTCTGCCCACAATCAGTCTATCCACTGACTGGACGTTGCATCCAGTAATGACACCGCCTCCATTTAACCCCCTTCTCTCCAGCATATACCTGGCAACCCAGTGTTCTCCATGCCATGATCACAGCATACTCTTGAAGGAACACTGAAGTTCTGTACACAGTAGAAAACAGTTCCAGTACACTTGATGCTCTTATTGAGACACTGCAAGTATATGGTTGTTATCAACGCAACTGTGGAACACCAGTCTCCACCTCATCACTTTATGGTTTGCATCCATGTGCCTGTGGTGAGAAAAATTACAATTCATGCTCCGTTTACCCCTGTGAGACTAGTGCAGATTGTGGCTCACCGAGCTCACCACCAACCCTTGGATAAGTGGTATAGGCAGAAGGTGATCTGAAGGGGGCTAAGGGGGGATGCCAGCCCCTTGTTAGGAAAATGACCCCAAAACATCTCCCTTGTTAAGCTGTCATACCCCCATACTCAGAGTTCAAAGATAGTTATCTGAGGCACACAATAATCTGTCAGTGCATGCATTTGCAGCTGTGTATCTGCCCATCCATCCATCTGCCTGTTTCAGCTTGCCCAATCAAAATTAAGTGGAACTAAAGGCTTTTATCATTGTATCACCATATTTTCTTGACTTTTAATTTGCCAGAATTTTGAAATAACACCTTGTTTTTCCAGATAAACACAAATTTAACTCACCATTTCTGTCAATGCCGCAGCGAGAAAAAAAGAAAAAAGAGTACTGTAATTACTATCCTGGGCCACTAGAGGTGGGGTGGCACCATTTTACAGCTGCCCATGCTACTATACCACAGGCACCAAGGCACAGCACCTTGGTGCCTTCATTTATACAGTACAATTGAACAAGCCACAAATTTGTAAGAGTAAAGTTGCAAAAGCACAAGAAAAATGTTGGTAGAAATTGAACACGTGCCACCAAAAAACAAAGGTTTTTAGAAAAATAATTCATAAATCTTCCAGGAAAAAGTTTAAGTACTCACTATGCAGAACGGGCCATTTCAGAATATTTTAAGCCATCACAGGCAGTCCTTGATATTTTAAGCTGCCACCAAACATTTAATAGATGGGTGTCCAATTCACTTTATTTTTATTATGAATATGAAATTTAACAAAAACATCAGAATAGAATGAAAGTGTTTGTTTCTAAATGTGTTTGAAAGTATTCAGGGGCAGTGGCGGCCTAATGGTTAGGGATTGAACTGGTGACCCTCCAGTCAATCCCAGTTCAATCCCTGGACCAGCAGGTTGAGATCTGGGTGGGACAGATCACAGTGTTGCCCCACCCTCATTAACCCACTGTGGTGCCCTTGAGCAAGGCCCTCAACCCCAACTGGTCCAGCAAAGCTGCTTAGTGGCCACAGGTCAGTCTGGTTGTACTGGACAGGTTCCAAATGTGAATGTGTAACTGAGTGTGAACAGGGCATCCTTGAAAAAGAGAGGTTGCCTCTCAGTAGAACTACCCTGTACAAATGAAGTTTAAATTTAAAAAAAAAAAAAAAAAAAAAAGTTAAACCATGAAATGAAAATTTCACTGCCAACAGGCTACAAACCTCTCAGACCATGTGGCCGGAGAAGAAAAATCAATAAAATTTATAATTATGTTTAGAAAGACCAGTCAGTCTTATCAGTTTTTAATTATGTTGTAATCATTTTGATAACTAAATTGTACTGAGATGAAAGTCACAATTCAGTCACTATTTACAAATGGAAAAACAAGCTTAGGATATTCAATGTAAATGGCATTCAGTTATATAGCACTTTTATTCTCATCTCTTGATGACCAAAGCGCTTTACAGATCCTGCTATCCACCCATTCACACACACATTCACATACTGAATGTCACATGAGGAACACTCCAAATCTTCATAACTGAGACAATACTGCAGTGATTAATGCAGGACTTAAGTACTGAAGAAATGAGTTCAAGTATAAAGCAAACACGAAGTAAATCTACTGTGGATGCTTTTCAAGAGCACTCAAATGTAAATATACTGCATTACCATGAGTAACAATGTACAGTACTACTAAAAAAAAAAAAAAGAAAAAAAAAAAAAGAAAAAAAATACACAACAGTATACTTTCTGTACCCAGTAGGCAATACGTTATAAATGTAAAAAAAAAAAATTTTAAAAAAAATGATAAGATACTCAATGAAAAACATCAAGTTTATCTTAAGTCCCAAATTTATGAGAAAAAAAAATACAAATTTGAAGGGGAAAACAACTTCTGAATAAGAAAACACACTAAAGAAAATTCAATTTACAATGACAAAGACAAATTTTCAAGAAAATTTTTTACAAGAACAAAAGACAGCATGTTTGTATACACTTAACTTTTTCCTCAGATTTCCCCTTTGCAATTTGTGAGGTTTTTCTTGAAACAGTTTTCTTGGAAATTTATAACTTTCTGATAAATTTGAAACTTTTTCCTGGAAGATGTGACCTTCTAAAAACTACCGTTTTTTGTTGGCAGATGTGTTCAATTTCTACCAACTTTCCCTCCACAATTTTTCAATATTTTTCTTGTGCATTTGCAACTTTACTCTTACAACCAGGTGTGGATGGCTTAAGGGCTGAGTTTTATAAGATATTTTCTTATGTTCTGACTCCTTTTTATATAAATTGTATATGCCATGTATTGAACGTTTACCTGCCACCCTTTCACAGGGCCTTATTACACTAATCCCCAAAACCTAAAAAAGAAACTGCAAATTGATAATTGGCATCCCATCTGTCTTCTCAATACAGATTATAAAATATTGGCCCAAATATTTGCTCATGGAATGAGAACAGTTTTACCATTTATAATTGATGAAACCCAGACAGGCTTCATGAAGGGTCCACATACTTCTGACAATATTAAATTAGTATTGGATCTTATTGATTACTCTCATTGCATCACAAGTGACAGTTATATTTTAGTTTTAGATTTTTATACAGCTTTTGACACTACTGATCATTTTATTTTTTTCTGCTCTTGATAAATTTAGTTTTGGACCTTTTTTCTGTAATGCCATCAAAGCACTTTATAAACATGCTAACGGTTCTATTAAACTGAAGTGGGGAACCTCACCAAGATTTGAGGTGAATGGGGGGGTGAGACAAGTTTGTCCAGTTTCCTCTTACCTCTGTTATGGGCACAGCTGCTTGCCGACTATTAAATCTAGCCCTTTAAAAAGGGATCTCTTTGGCAAACTAATTTTTTGATTAGCCAGGTTGCTGATGACACTTTTTAAACGATGCTTCAGAAATCCCACTGGCACTACATACCATTTCTGCTTTCTAAAGCTTCAGGACTCACTTTAAATGTCCAGAAATGTGAGTTGCTGTCTCTTAAAGCCTCTAATTCTGCTTCAATCAGTAACATTCCAGTGGAAGATTCTGTCACTTCTCCGAGTTAATGTTGTTAAAAATGAAGATGTAAGGCTAATTTTCAGCCACTTATTGGGAAAAAAAAAAAAATTGAACCAGTGGCTCCAAAGAGATTTATCTTTAAAAGGTCGAGCTCTACTGTGTAAAACAGAAGGACTTTCTAGACTGATTTTATATAACTTTCTCTATTCATGTAAATAACATTAGTAAATCAATAGACAATGCCATTTAATTTTTGTGGAAAAATACATTAAAGAATCTGTGCTAATAAACAGCTACAATAAGGGTAGATTCAATTTTTTAGATTTTGAGCCTGACAGCACTTTGAAGTTGGCATTGGGTTTGATATTCATAGACAAATATGGAGCTGATGGTGTGGGAGCAGCATCCGTGGCTGTCAAACCATGCGCTGTGCCATCCAAGGCACTAGTCCTCCAGAACCCTCAACCCCATGGAGTCTAGGGTGGCACAGTGTTTATGTAATGTGCCACACATGTGCCAACATACCCATATTTTCCATCAGTGAGCCTAAAATGAGTGGTCCATGGCTACCAAAGCATGCGCTGTGCCACCCTAAGGACTAGTGGTCAAGGACCCTCACCCATGGATGGTCAATACTCCATGGAGTCTAGGGTGGCACAGCACATGGTTTGACAGCCACGGATACTGATCCCACACCATCAGCCCCATATTCGAATATCGAACACGATGCCAACTCCAGTGCTCTTAAAGCTGCCTTTAAAGTTAACTGGATAAAACTGCTCCTGCAGAACCCTGCGTCAATCGAATCATATACCTGAATATATTTTTTCCTCAAGTGGGTGGTTTAAAACTCCTGTTATTGTGTCCATATGAACCAGAAAAAACTTCCTTTCAACCTATCCCAATTTCATAAACGGTTATTATCCTGGTCCCTCATCTACAGACAATTTTTCTGCCCATAACCATTTTATTTGGAATAACCACAAAAATACATTTTTGTAACAACAACTTACAAAAATAAATCTTTCATAAAACTTGGTTTGATAAGATTTTGACAGACAATTATTTAATTTAAATTGTATATTATATGAACAATTTGTGTCTACCTTCAAGTTTTCATGCTCCGATAAATTCACCTTGTTAAGAATGCAATCCCTGATGGGCTAATAAGGCTTTTTAGAACCGTTCCACATTTATCAAATAGAGAACCCTGTCTGGACTCTTCTCATACTGTGGTGGGACAAGTTGGTTTCCCTCCCAGTTTAAAAAAATAAAACCATTATAGCCTTATTTCAAAGGGAGGTCACATCTAATCCCACTGAACTTTATTTCTGGACTAGTCACATCAGTGGTTTAAGGTGGACACAAATCTGGGGTTTATTACATTTATTTTAAGAAATAAAGTTAAAAATATCATCTCTTGATGATGGTGTATGTATGTAAGAGTGTACGATAGTGTGTCAGAGTATGATAGTGTATATGTAAGCCAATGATGGTACATATGTAAGCAAGTATGAATTATGGCTTTCAGGGCCTCTCTGTTTCCCTCTCAAAGCTCACCTCCCGTTTCCTGACTGATGAAAGCATCATCCAAAGAAGAAACACACAAATGTACTGTATGTTGAGAGCCAATATCTGTGGTTTGTTTATTTAGGGTCCCATTAGCTGCAGCTATTCCTCCTGGGTTTAATTTAACACCTCTGAAAAGCAGAATTAAGGATAGTCATTTTAACGACAATAATTCATCGCTGTAACATTGTTGTAGATAAGTCAGAAACATGCCGTGAACCCTTTATTTTATTCATAATAGCGACACACATGCACACCTGCTTCAAAAAGCTGCAATCTGCGTAAAAGTTCACAGATGTGGCCAGATGTGGGTGTTCTTAACCAGTGAGTCAGTTATGAAAATTAGACCATCATAAAAGGCTGTTATCAGACAGTTTCACTAATGATTCTCTGCATCATAAAAAAAGCCAGACACAACTTCAGCAAATTAAAACACATTTAACCACTTTAATGTCCCGGAATATAAAACGGAGGCAAATAAAAACCAGGAAATGAAAGAGAAAGATGGCAAATATGGTCAAACTGTGGCTGCTTCCATTCATCAGGTCTAAATGACACTAAAAGAACCACTAATCACACTTATTTGTCAGTCATCTAGTTTGTTTCGTTTTTGTAGTTCAGTCACTCTCAAGAGAAACTTTGGTATAAATAAGCAGTTTCTGCAAACAACTGAAGCAATAAACCCAGTAGATCATTTGAAGGGGTATTTTTGTTTTGTTTTTTTTGTTTGTTTTTTTTTTTTTTTGGGGGGGGGGGCAGATGCCAACTCCCTTGTTAGCAAAATGACTCAAAATCATCCCCCATGTTAACCTGCCATCCCTCCGTCCCCATTCATAGCTGTAAATCAAGAGTGGAACAAATTTGCAATGTTTTTGTTTTTTTTTCCAGAAATTTACAATTTTTTTCTGTAATTCCCCCCCCCTTCATAAATTTGCTAAATTTTCTTGCAAGTTTGCAACTTTTCCTCTCAAATTTGCAGCTTTTTCCTCATAAGTGTGATTTTTCTCATCTGATTTCCCCCCCCCCACTCAAATTTGCAACCTTTTTCCTGTAAATTTTCAAAATTTCTCGACTTTTTCCCCTAAATTTGCAACTGTTTTCTTTAGAAATTTGCAGTTTTCAAATTTAATTCTCTTGCAAATTTGCAATTTTTTCTTCTAAATTTGCAGCTGCTTCCTCAAATCTGATTTTTCCCCCTCATTCAAATTTGCAACCTTTTTCATGTAGATGTTCAAAAAAAAATAAATAAAAAAAAATTGCAACTTTTCCTCAAATTTGCTACTCTCAAATTTGTGATTTTCTCTTGCAAATTTGCAACTTATCATAAATTTGCAACTGCAATTCTAAACTAAAATTTACAAAAAAATTTGCAAGTCTGAGAAAAAAAAAAAACAGGTTTACAAAACAAGCAGTGGGGGCAGGGCAGTAATGCTCTTCTGGGTGTAAACACACACATACACTTCTGAACTCAGCAACTAAAAATATCACGGGGGGGGGGGGGGAGTGCAAATAGATGCAAATGTTTGATTTTTAAACAAGAATTAAGCCAAAACTACATGAAAAAAAGTTGCAAATTTATGAGAGAGGCTAATAAAAGTGGCAAATTTAACTTAAAAAAAGAAATTAAGTTGAGGACACCCCCACCACCACCCAGTAGCTCAGGATCTTGTGGCTTGTTAAAACGCTGCGTGGCACTAACTGGACAACCAAAAGAACTAGTAACCACGGTGAATGCAGACGTGAACATAAAAGGAAATCAGACAAGAAAAAAAAAAAAGCTGTGTTCCTGTTTCTCCTGCCTGTGTGTTAAACATTTCAGTTGCAGACAGCCTGCAGGAGTGGTGCAGCTGCTGCAGTAAATAACGTGGAGCCCACTTCCTCTTCCTGGTTCACGTCAAGTGGGCAAAAGCAGTTCCTAGAAACACAGCGAGAGCTCGTTTTACGTCTTCCTGGCTCTGCGATGCCAAATATCTGTAGTGTCAGAACATGCGTGTCAGTGTCATGGCCTGGGGGCCACATGTTAACCTCGTGATTGCATTTAGCTGATAAATGACACTAAACTAATGTAACCTTGAGATTTATCTTCCATCTGTACAATCTGAACCTTCACAAACAACTGTTATGGTCTATGTCAGGGGTCAATAAACTGCAAGAGGTCTGATAAGTTGGTCCTCCTCCCCAGCCGAGGTCCGAACTAGGTGTGGGAATATTAAGGCACCTCATGATTCAGAACTCTGATTTAATTCTAAAACCATTCAATGGATCGTAATGCATTTTTCTCTTTTTAGGATTTTTCTCTCCCACTGTGTGACAATTTGGGCCTTTAAAAGTAGATTATTTGCAATGACCTACGAATTTACTTCCAATATCTTAATTCAAGAAACTGAAGAGAAATCTGACACATGGACAGATTTATCTCAAAATGTGCTTTTAAAAACTGCCGTCATTTCATTGACATTCTTTCAGAAGACCACAGCTGTCTACAGACAGGCCAGTATCATTTAACTTCCTTTCATGCAATTTATTAACTCTAACCGTCCACATTAAATGGATGGGTCGCGTGCCCCCAGTGGCACAGCGCACCAACTGCACTTGTCAACTTATTGACGTCCCCCGGCTATACTGAGAATTTGTACTGATCTGACAGTTCAGAATGTGGCAGACATGCGTCAGAGAAATCATGGCTGACATGGAATACAGCAAAGAAGAAGAAATCCTCATTCTTCCTCCTTTTCCCGCTTTGAGCTCACAGGGCAGCAATTCTGACTGAAACTGCATCATACAGGAAAAATAGCCACACAATACAAATGAAAATCACGTGGGATAATCATAAGAGCTTGTAGATGTGGTAGAGGGTGTAAATGACCGAGCAAATGCAAAACAATGACCACGATGGACGAAAAACTGAGCTCACAACACCAAGATAGCGGCGCCCACGTCGTCATGGATTCTTACAGGAAAATAGCTGCGCAATACAAATGAAGTTCACTTGGGATAATCATAAGAGTTTGTAGATGTGGTAGAGAGTGTAAATGACGGAGCAAACGCAAAACAATGACCACGATGGACGAAAACGGACCAGCCAGGTGAGTGAGCAAGCCCCCCCCACCCCCTCCCGCACCAGGTAAGAGACGAATAGGTTTTTGTTTTTTTGTTTTTTTACATTTTATTGATTTTCTGGTTCATATACTTTAATGATTAGATAAAAACCTACCCCTGTAGACTAAACTGCGTCAAAAAAAAAAAAAAGAACCAGTCTTTGTGTAAATGTGTCCAAAGTCCACTTTTGACTGAGTTATGTAATTTATATAGCTGCCGCGACATTATGCAAATTAGATGCGTAAATTTATTCCTATCTGAAACTTTGGATCCTATTCTACATCTTTCTAATTGATAGTAAGCCATTATCTCTTGCAACTTTCAAGTTATAGCCTTGGAAATCTGAACTATTTTATTGACAAAATTTTTACCACTCTTGACCACTAGGGGCTTTGACCACCCTTTAACCGTTGGACAGCTAAAGAGTAAAGCTCATGTTATAACTGCTTTTAGCTCTATATTAATTTTAAACAAAAAATTAAAATTAATCCTTTGTTCAATTTCAAACAAAATATGTAACTTAGAATTTTATAATACAGGAGAACACTAAGGGGCAGATTTACTAAGGCAGTGCAAATTGGCGAATGTGCAATTTAGACAAAGCGCGTAAGGGAGTGGCCAATTTTTACTAGTGGTCTACTAGCAACAGGCAAAATTATGAACACAGACACTTCATTTCAATGACCACCCATCCACCAAGAGCACTGCAAAATTGCGCACAGGCACAGCTGATGAAGTGAATCATCAACACAGACATAGCCAGTTTGGAGGACCATAATATATAAAGCTTTAAGCTTTTGTTTAAGCGCAAACCCCACTGAAAGTTTGTTTTTGTTCATTGCATTTCAAAATTGACATTTTCATTTAAAATGGCAGAATTTTGTTTAATATGTATAAATTAAGCATCTGCATCCAATTTAAAAAAGGACTACTAATGAATAAATTGATTCTTTGACCAATGTGTTTATTTTATTAACACTAAAACCATCAAGATGGTCAGATGAAGATTCTGGGGTTTTATTATGCAAATAACTTCCATCCATCCATCTTCTTCCACTTAATCCTTTTCGGGTCATGAGGGGGCTGGAGCCTATCCCAGCATCTTTGGGCGAGAGGCAGGGTACACCCTGGATAGATCGCCAGTCCATCGCAGGGCCAACACAGAGAGACACAACCATTCACTCTCACAGTCATACCTAAGGACAATTTAGAATCCCCAGTTTGATGCCAATTAACCTAACTTGCATGTTTTTGGCATGTGGGAGGAAACTGGAGAAATCCCGGCGGAAACCCATGCAGACACGGGGAGAACATGCAAACTCCACACAGATCACTGTTGGTCGGGGGCTGGGATCGAACCCAGGATCCTCCGGCCAAGGGTGAGTTGCTGTGCTGCTGCAGTGCTAACCACTCTCACCGCGCTGCCCCGTGAATAACTATTTTAACAAAATCTACAGGTCTATTATTATATTTGTGTTTTATTATGAAGGGCAGTGTAGTGGCGGTCACTTCCTCTTCCGCCACTGCACCACCCTATAAATACCAGTGGGCGTCTATTCGGCCTCTTGCCGATGCCCCTGCCTGGTGGCTGTGTTGTGTGTCCAGAATATTAATATAGCCGAGTTCGACTATTCACCCGACCTAATCATTCCAACAGGGTATTTACAGACATAACATTTTGGCAACGAGAATCAACTATTCAGGCGTGTGTCACACCTCTTTGCCCCTTCCTGGAGCTCCTGGGTGAGCTACCCGTGCCTTGGCCGCGTTGGTTTAAAGCCTTCCAGAGTTATATCATCACGTTTGACCTGGGTGAGTTTGATATGTTGAGAGCATGTGTGCTTTTGGTGCATAATTTAGGGGGTTGAGGGCCAGCATGTCCTGCGCACACTCGGGGCTTCAGACTCATTTGACGATGTAGTAGAATTGCTGGCGAACCATTTTCACACCCCGTATAGCGTAATTGTCCCGAGGATTAGGTTCTGACAACACCACCAGCAAGTGAGTGAGCCTGTCCGCCAGTTTGTCGCTGACCTGCGGCAGCTGGCTAGCAAATGTCGTTTAGGGCCATTGGAGGAAGAAATGGTACGTGACCAGCTGGCGGAGCACACAACCAGCACTGCTTTACAAGCTAGGCTACTCGAAGGCACCGTGTGACCCGACGTTTGCTAGGGCTGTTGAGCTAGCACTCCAAATGAAGACCACAGACAAGCTAACAGCGGAGCTAAATTGGCACCAGTCACAACAGTAGCCGGAGCCTCCAGCCACAGCATTGGTAACGGACCCAGATAGTGAGGATAGCATGGACGACAACACAATAGAAACTAATGCTACCAGCCGTAGGTGTGACCTGGGAAAACCCTTGTGTATGAGTTGTGGGTCCACGAATCACCGATATAAGGCCAGGGACTGTCCAGCTAGAGAGAAGCGCTGTGGCAAGTGTGGACGCTTGAACCATTATGCCAGGGTGTGCCGTATGTCCGAGCCGAAGAGCCCATGGAAAAAAAATCAACTTCACACGCCCCAACAACTGTTCATGCGGTGTCTCCGAGTACCACCGGTAAACGTTCTGCAAGGCGACGCTGGATGGTGAGGAGGTGCCGCTGCTGGTCGACATGGGGGGGGGGGGATCGTTATTGAATTGGGCCACGGTGAGGAAATTTTTCCACCACTGCAGAATAAGAGGTAACCCAGCACCACTCTACAGTTATGGAGGTGGAAGGCAGCGCACGGTTGGAACACTGGTGTCAACGGTTCGGTACAAGTCGGCGGTGATGGCTGACCATGTTCCACGTGACGGCCCAAGGCGAAGGCGACAACATAATGGGCTGCAACCTGTTTTATGGACTGGGGTTCACCATTAGAGACGATGCTGGGGAAAAGTGGTCTGGTTGTGGCCAGTGGAACCGTCCGGTTCTGAAAGATGACGCTGTGTGGGACAAAGATTTACCGGGCACCACGGCAGTCGAGCAGGAGGTAGTCACACTGCCACCACGGCAGTCACACAGGTTCGACGCAGGAGGGTCTCAGTGCCGGCGCTCAGGGTACGGTAGCAGAGGGTACCAAGCATTGTGGCGAGGCGCCTGTGTCAGTAAGTGACGCCGACAAGCTAGCCCCAGATTCCTCCGGAGCTTGGTTGCAGAGGGCTGGAGGATCAGCAGCTACAACAGTGACCACTACAGGGACTTTAAAAGCAGTCGGGGCCAGACCAACTGCCACGGAGGGACCGCGTGCCAGACAGCACTATTGCAGGCCAAGCAGAGCTCCTCAGACTTATGGACCTGGTCCGGGCTCGAGGGGAGGGACGTCCATGGTGGATGTGGGCCAAGCGACAGCCAGAGGAACACCAGGAGTGGCTGCGCATCATGGCTAAGCAGGGCACAGCCTACTTCCAGCTGCCCGACAGCTCATGGAGGCATGCCAATGAGCTGTGGTGTGCCCAAGAGGAAGCTTCAGATGGCGGGTCCAGATGAGAGAGGCGGTCGATGGCAAAGAGAAGAGGCACTCTCATCTATGAGGTCAGCTGCAACCCTGGGGGCATGCTGCTCCCAGGGGCGGATCTACTGAGGGACTGCCCTGGGCCCCCCACAAGCCAGTTCTACCCCTTTCTGCCAGAAGGACAGTAGTGTAGTCTTGTAAAACTAAAATAAGTTCTAATATTCATATGTTTGTGTGTGTTTAAAAAAAAAAAAAAAAGACAAATATTATTCTGGGTATGTTTATATTTAGGAACACGGCAATGTTTTGAGTTAATGGACTTTTAGTTAGTTTCAGGTAGCAGAATAACCTATCTTGCTGTGTGGGGTGGGACGGTAGTCCACCAGTCCCCCCCCCCCCCCAGCTTAGGTTTGTTATTTAGGGCTGCACGGTGGCGCAGTGGTTAGCACTGCGGCAGCACAGTTTACCCTTGGCCGGGGGATTGTGGGGATCGTGGGTTCGATCCCAGCCCCCGACCAACAGTGATCTGTGTGGAGTTTGCATGTTCTCCCCGTGTTGCGTGGGTTTACTCCGGGATTTCTCCGGTTTCCTCCCACATGCCAAAAACATGCATGTTAGGTTAATTGGCTGTTCTAAATTGTCCCTAGATATCTGTTTCCTATAGGCCCTTAGAATAGAGGGTTAGTATTAATGAAAGCGCTTTGAGTGGTCTTTGTGACTAGAAAAGCGCTATATAAGTGCAGGTTAGTTAGTTAGTTAGTTAGTTGTTGTGTTAATGTGATAGGTCGTTTAGTGATTTCAGTTATGTTTTCTTAGTGTGTGAGTCGGGTCCTAAATTGGGGAGGGTCTCAATTGTATGTGTGGTTTTGGACTTTCTACAGGGAGGAGATGTGACATTGTAATATTGGTGTTTTACTATGAAGTGCAGTTTAGTGGTGGTCACTTCCTCTTCCACCACCGCTCTGCCCTATAAATACCAGCAGGCATCTTTATTCGGCCTCTTGCCGATGCCCCTGCCTGGTGGCTGTGTTGTATGTCCAGAACACTAATAAAGCTGAGTTTGACTATTCACCCAGTCTCATTACAACAAGGTATTTATAGACCTATCAGTTTCTATGGATCTATGTGCTCTTTTTGTTAATCTCATTGTTGTTTTTCTCCTATATTGTGTATCCTGAACTGGGAGAGAGAAATAGAGAGAAGAGGGAACTGAATTACCGTTTTATGCACGGTAAAAAGAAATACTATAAATATAGAAATATGGATAGAGGGAAAAAAAAAGAAAATTGGCAATGTGGAAGATTTTGCTTCAAGAGCGAGGGGGAGCTGACAGAGGAAAACTCCAGAGCCCAAGTCTGAACCTCTGCAGAAAAGAGAAAAAAGTCACCATCGGCTCACACTGTAGGTAGGAAGGGCTCTTATTTTATGGATACAAATTCATGTAGTAGGCGATATACAGTATAAACAAAAGAAATTAAAAAAAACTGCCGGCTCATGTCCAGTTCAGCATAACACCGATCTCTGTCAGACCATTGATATTTAAATAATCTGTTCTTCTGTCATGCCAAATAAAGTCACGCACAGTGACAAACTTCTGTCTCTTCGGCCACACACCCTCTGTTCTCGCCGGCATCTCCGCACCAACGATCGCTATAATGTCAGGCGCAGATGAATTAAGACAAGCTTTTTGGGGGCGTTAAATCCTGGCATATTTAGCGGGAGACTGACAACCACAAACCTTAATAAATCACCTTGCACCAGTCATTTAAATACTCCCCTCCCTCAAATTTGCACTTTGACATGTCAACTCTCAAAAATACATATGCATTGAGGCCAGGCACAAAATTAACATAGGCCACACCTTTCCACCCCTGCGCCCTTTAGTAAAGTGACAGTTTTTTTTTTTAATGCCAAAACAGTTTTGCAATGGCGCAGCATGTTAGTAAATCTGCTCTTAAATGTGTTGGACTCCAAATAAACAGGTCTAAAATTCTAAAATCCCCAACTAAAATCCTATGTTTTACAGGAGAACACAAACTAAATTGTATTGCATTTTTTAAAAATATTAATATCTAAAAAACTAAATTTTACAAAAAGCCCACCTCTATACTATATTTTCAGTGCAAAAAAACTGTTTCAGACTGCAAGAAAAAAAAAAAAAAAAGACAATTCCATACTACAGAATTGCTCCGACATTTTTTAAAATCAACAGTAAACTGTTACAGCATGGATATAGCTGTAACTCCATGATTACAGGCAATGGGGAGGTGGAACTTTTCATGTTCAGTAACACACAAAGCTTTTACTAAGTTTTTATGTGATATTGGAGGCTACGAAAAGGGCCTCCATACCAGTGACCTCACCTCTGCATCCCAGCATGGACCACTCTCGGCAGAATAGAGGAAGAAGTTCCCCGGTAAATACACTTAATTTCACAACAGCGCTTCACTTCATGGATACAGACCTGAAACGAAGCGTGCTATGTCTTGGCTGTCGGCCTTGTGTGTGTGGCGCATGTAGCGAACCGTGATTTCATGACCTGCTGCATATACTCTGGAGCAGTGGGAGCTGCAGAATCAGTGGTATTCATGGGACAGTGGAGAAGGAGAGTGCCCAAGGGCTCATGCCATAATCTGTCCGGGCGGTTACCAATACAGCAGTTCAGTTCTGCTTTCTCCCCAACAGGAGAGGCTCCCTTTTCCCCCCCAAACTGTATCAAAAAGCTTCGGGGTCCAGACAGAGGACTCTTGGGGTCCGGATCCAGACCTGAGTCCGCTAGTTGGTGACCCCTGGACTAGCTCATGCAGGTAATATGGCTGGCCATCTTGGCCATTCTTTAAGTTCCATAATTTTGATAGATTTAGTGGGTGGTTGGGTTGGCCCAGCCACTTTTGCGAACATACTTTGAAACATTGCTTTGGTTAGTCATCTGTGTTAGTTCCCCCATTAGCGACCAACTTTCATTTCTATTGGGGGGGGGGGGGGGTTAACACTATGGATGTACTGGATCAATCAACTTAACTTTTGTTATGAACTGTGACATAATATTTTGGGTAGGAGAGAGCGTTGAGGCATCGGCATGAGTAAACTAGCTGGAACACCACCATTTCAGGTTTCCTCCCACAGTCCAAAAATGCATCTTGATGCCGGCATCCTGCATGGCTCAAGACAATAATCCCTCTGATGTTTGGAGAAAATTTTGTTCTACTGTGCAAGCTCTGCTGTATATCAGTCCCTCCAGGATATTGCGATCGCATCAACTCATGCAAAAATCGGCCAATCAGAGCAAGTATTGTGCAACCTTGCAACTTTGGCCAATCCTCATCAATTTCCACCAATTTCACCAAATTTGTCTGACTGGCGCTGAAACGCTCAGTCTAACCACCCAAATGCATCGCTGCATCGCGTTCACTTCCGTGTTTACAGTGAGTTTTAATGGAACATCAAAGAGTGTGTGATTTAAAAAAAACAAAAAAAAAAACCGCTCACCCGTGAGGTTTCCAACACCGTCCCTTCCTCCGTCTCCCCCAGCCTGCCAGTGGACATGTCACCACGTCTCTGTCCTGACCGCGTGTACAAAGCGCTGGGTTCGTGTTGAAAAACGTCTGCCTGCCCCAAAAGCCCCCCGTTGAGGGAGCGCGCATGAGAGACACTGTACGAGCAAATCTAACACTACAGCCAGTGTTTGAACATTTTATACATCTTTAGAGGTAAAATCATTATTACATCTGGTCAATGAGTTTTAAAGCTGTGAATCTCCAGTCTGGACAGAAACACTTCCCCCTGCCATAAATGAAAGATGTGTGTCTGAAGAGAAGTGTGTGTCAAGACTGACATGCAGCAGATAGGTAGGAGTC
Organism: Pholidichthys leucotaenia; assembly: GCA_020510985.1. Classification (NCBI taxonomy): domain Eukaryota; kingdom Metazoa; phylum Chordata; class Actinopteri; order Cichliformes; family Pholidichthyidae; genus Pholidichthys; species Pholidichthys leucotaenia. The sequence goes on from CM035840.1 coordinate 295,990,174, forward strand.
AGGCATGGAAATAAAGAATATTGTCTAACTTTTTTTCAGAAAAAAAAAAAAAAAAAAAAAAAAAAAAAACAGACTCCTGGAGACAATACAGCGCAACAATAATTTTTTTTTCCCCCTCACTGCTTGGTACTGAGTGGTTGGGGGCCATAGGGAGTTTTCAAATGAAGGTTCTGCCAATAATTTTCAAATCTATACTTGTTAACACACATTCAATGCAATTTAGCTGTTGTAATGGATATTGTGTTAGTCTGTATTTGCTGTTGCACAAAAGAGTTTCTGTATAGCAGAAGTTTCTGCTTAATTTACAAATCACTAACGGGAAATTTGACAATCCTGTGCTTTTTTGGTATTGTTATATAGAATATCACTGCAGTTAACTGGGGGGGAAAAAAAAAAAAAAAAAACTGCTTTAAAATTTGTAATTCTTCCCACAACTTTTAGTGCAAAGACACTAAAAACATTGCAACTTTTTAAAAAATGTCCCGTGAATTCAGGCTTTTTGGGCCGCAACAATCAAAAACATCCCGCAAAATCCTGGAGGGGGGGGGGGGGGTGGCGCGGTGGAAGAGTGGTTAGCACTGTGGCAGCACAGCAACTCACACTTGGCCGGGAGATCCTGGGTTTGATCCCAGCCCCCGACCAACAGTGATCTGTGTGGAGTTTGCATGTTCTCCCCGTGTCTGCGTGGGTCTACTCCGGGATTTCTCCGGTTTCCTCCCACATGCCAAAAACATGCAAGTTAGGTTAAACGGCATCAAAACTGGGGATTCTAAATTGTCCTTAGGTATGACAGAGTGAATGGTTGTCTGTCTCTGTGTTGGCCCTGCGATGGACTGGCGATCTGTCCAGGGTGTACCCTGCCTCTTGCCCAAAGATGCTGGGATAGGCTCCAGCCCCCCCGTGACCCAAAAAGGATTAAGCGGAAGAAGATGAATGAATGAAAATTCTGGAGGGATTGGTATATACAATGGGGCAAAAAAGTATTTAGTCAGCCACCAATTGTGCAAGTTCTCCCACTTAGAAGATGAGAGGTCTCCAATTTTCATCACAGGTATACCTCAACTAAGAGATAAAATGAGAAAAAAAAATACAGAAAATCACATTGTCTGATTTTTAAAGAATTTATTTGCAAATTATGGTGGAAAATAAGTATTTGGTCAATAACAAAAGTTCACCTCAATACTTTGTTATATACCCTTTGTTGGCAATGACAGAGGTCAGGTCAAACGTTTTCTGTAAGTCTTCACAAGGTTTTCACACACTGTTGCTGGCATTTTGGCCCATTCCTCCATGCAAATCTCCTCTAGAGCAGTGATGTTTTGGGGCTGTCGCTGGGCAACACGGACTTTCAACTCCCTCCAAAGATTTTCTATGGGCTTGAGATCTGGAGACTGGCTAGGCCACTCCAGGACCTTGAAATGCTTCTTACAAAGCCACTCCGTTACCCAGGCGGTGTGTTTGGGATCATTGTCATGCTGAAAGACCCAGCCACGTTTCATCTTCAATGCCCTTGCTGATGGAAGGAGGTTTTCACTCAAAATCTCACGATACATGGCCCCATTCATTCTTTCCTTTACACGGATCAGTCGTCCTGGTCCCTTTGCAGAAAAACAGCCCCAAAGCATGATGATTCCACCCCCATGCTTCACAGTAGGTATGGTGTTCTTTGGATGCAACTCCGCATTCTCTCTCCTCCAAACACAACAAGTTGAGTTTTTACCAAAAAGTTCTATTTTGGTTTCATCTGACCATATGACATTCTCCCAATCCTCTTGTGGATCATCCAAATGCTCTCTAGCAAACTTCAGACGGGCCTGGACATGTACTGGCTTAAGCAGGGGGACACGTCTGGCACTGCAGGATTTGAGTCGCTGGTGGCGTAGTGTGTTACTGATGGTAGCCTTTGTTACTTTGGTCCCAGCTCTCTGCAGGTCATTCACTAGGTCCCCCCGTGTGGTTCTGGGATTTTTGCTCACCATTCTCGTGATCATTTTGACCCCATGGGGTGAGATCTTGTGTGGAGCCCCAGATCGAGGGAGATTATCAGTGGTCTTGTATGTCTTCCATTTTCTAATAATTGCTCCCACAGTTGATTTCTTCACACCAAGCTGCTTACCTATTGTAGATTCAGTCCTCCCAGCCTGGTGCAGGTCTACAATTTTGTTTCTGGTGTCCTTTGACAGCTCTTTGGTCTTGGCCATAGTGGAGTTTGGAGTGACTGTTTGAGGTTGTGGACAGGTGTCTTTTATACTGATAACGCGTTCAAACAGGTGTCATTAATCCAGGTAATAAGTGGAGGACAGAGGAGCCTCTTAAAGAAGAAGTTACAGGTCTGTGAGAGCCAGAAATCTTGCTTGTTTGTAGGTGACCAAATACTTATTTTCCACCATCCTTCTTTCTGATCCGGTGATAACTTTCTGATCGGGCACACCTTTCACTCTATAATATATATATCACGGACACAGATCGCCCCAAAGGTCTCCCAAGCCGGCGGACGGAGCCACTGTCTACAGCAGGAGACGATACAGCAGGGAAGAGCTAGCTAGCACTCAACCGCCACCCGGTGCTAACGGAGAAACTCGACATACCGGGGAACTGAAGCGAAAATGACGCGGGTGCCGGGCTGGAGTTTAGGCGGCGTGCAAGAAATATAAGACAGAATAATAAAGAGCGATGGCAAGAACCAAGTGGACCGCCCGTAAATCTACTGGAGGAAAAGCCCCCAGAAGCAGCTGGCCACCAAGGCTGCTCGGAAAAGCGCTCCGGCCACCGGCGGAGTGAAGAAGCCTCACTGTTACAGGCCCGGTACCGTGGTTCTGAGAGAGATCCGTTGCTACCAGAAATCCACAGAGCTGCTCATCCGTAAGCTGCCCTTCCAGCGCCTGGTGAGGGAGATCGCTCAGGACTTCAAGACCCACCTGCGCTTCCAGAGCTCCGCCATCATGGCTCTGCAGGAGGCCAGCGAGGCCTACCTGGTGGGCCTCTTCGAGGACACCAACCTGTGCGCCATCCACGCCAAGAGGGTCACCATCATGCCCAAAGACATCCAGCTGGCCCGCCGCATCCGCAGAGAGAGAGCTTAGACTTTCTGCTGCACATCCACAATGCGCCTCTCTCCCTCCCTCTCCCCCCCCCCTCTCTCAATATGTACATATGTATACTAGCTGCTCTTGTTTTTTTCTTGCTTTCTGATTGTTGCTATCCCTGTACTGTTGCAATCCTGGAATTTCCCCATTGTGGGACTAATAAAGGCTCATCTTATCTTAATTTGCAGATAAATTCTTTAAAAATCAGACAATGTGATTTTCTGGATTTTTTCTCATTTTGTCTCTCATAGTTGAGGTATACCTATGATGAAAATTGGAGACCTCTCTCATCTTAAGTGGGAGAACTTGCACAATTGGTGGCTGACTAAATACTTTTTTGCCCCACTGTAGATGGAATGACAAAGGTTTCTGATGAGGACTTCATACCAGGGGTCTGCAACCTGTGGCTCTGTTGTCCATACCCACTGGCTCCTTCGGGCCTTGACCCCCCCCCCCCCCCAAAAAAAAACACTTTCCGTCAAGAGGGCACAGATTTGTGAGGAAAAGATATATATAAATTTACTAGTTTCTTTAATTTGTAAAAATGTAAATTTACTTGTTTATCTTGTTTGCTTTTAAATTCTGATTTCATTTGCACCTTGCTGTAATGCAAGCACTTGGAATTGTCTTGTACATGAAATGTTCTGTACAAAAACCTGCCTTGAAAAATAAAATTTGAGAAAATCTGAACATGTATGCCAGAAATTCTCACAAAATAAATTTGTAATAGTCAAAATTTCTCAGAAAAAAAAAAGTTACAAATTTATATAAGTGCTCCAAATGTACCCAAAAAAGGTAGCAAATTTTCAACTGAAAACAGGGTAAATTTATTTAACAAAAAGGAAAATTTATGCTAGAAAGATGGAAAATTTAGGGGAGAAAAGTTGCAATCTTATGAGAAAAACATTCTTGCAAATTTGCAAGAAAAATCACAATTTCTACAAAAACAAACAAAAAAAATTAATATCACTTACTGGAAACATTGTATTTTTATGAGAAAATGTCACATTTATGTGGAAAGAGGCTGCAATTTGACCTGAAAAAGAAAAAATGTGAAATTTATCAGAAAAGCAGAAAGTTTCTCCCAAAAATCTCACATTTTGGAATACAGTTATAATTTTAAGGAAAAACCTTTCATATTAATGGTCTCTGACCAGTTTGTACTGGTGACACTGCCATTTTACCTTTCCTACAGTTTTCAGGCTCAAAATATTTTTGTGGCTCCATACAGATTTTACTGGTCAAAAACCTCTTCAAGTGGCTTTTTGTGTGGCAAAGGTTGCAGACAGCTGTTATACCAAAATGAGTTCAGTCTGAGTTAACTTCTCACAGTTTGAGAAATGGTGAGGCTTTGTTTTTGTTTTAGCCACAGAGGTAGTGGTTATTTGTGAAAGAGCCAGAGGTTGTAGACCCCCTGGAGTCCAGTAAACTCAACAGTACACACATTTCTATGGATTTTAACCCTCAAACATCAGTTTAATTTACTACCCTTTGAGTCATTAAGGACAAAAATGTCCATGTCCAAAAAACTGCTATGAAAATCTTCCAGATCAGTAATTTTTTTCCTGCCTTTTTCTGCATAAATCTCTTAAACAACTTCAGCTCTGCTCAAAACTACTAAACTGTCAATCATTGTGAGGAATTTAACCTTTTAAATGCCAGTTTGACTGCTTGATGTCACTTATTTTTGAAAAAAAAAAAAAAAAAAAAAAAAAAAAAAAAGAGTTATTTTCCATAAAACCAATGTTTGGTGGCTAGGATTATTATTATTATTATTTTTTTTAAATCAGTCTTAGATATGTCAAAGATAATCCAAATTATTGACTGATGTATTATTATTCGAAGTGTCTAGAGCTCAGAGTCCATGAAGTCTCCCTTACAGCCATCCCCCCATACGATATTCGGTTTCCGAAATTGGAGTTGACAATCCGACAAAACCTCTTCAGATCAACTCCAAGCCAGACGCTGCTGTGGCTTAGGTAGATAGTATGGTGGACCTGTGAGCAGAAGGTTGCTGGTTCGTGTCCTGTTTTTGGCTCTTTGCCCACACCATTTTACTTGAGGTTAAAAAAAAAGTGTTAAGAATGTTAAAATTTAAGAGGTTAGCCTCAGGATTTCAGAGTGGGCAAGGTTAAAAAGGTAGTGAATAGAAGTGCCAGATGAATAGCCTGCTGTGAAATGGGTCCACATCTGGACCAATGGCAACAGCCATTATTATTCAAAACATTATCAGATTTAAAACTACCCTCTGGAGTTAAGGATAAAAATACCCACCAACAAAAGCTGCTATAAAAATACTACAGATTAATATTTTTCTGCTTTTTGGGTTAAATCTTTTGATCAACTTCAGCCCTGCTCAAAACTATCAAACTGTCAATCATTGTGAGGAACTTAAAATCCTGATTTAGTATACGAGTTTTGATCAGGACTGAAGCTGATCAAAAGATTTAACCCAAAAAAGCAGAAAAAAATATTAGTCTATTATTTTTATAGCAGTATGTGTTGGGGGACATTTTTGTCCTTAATTACTCAAGAAGGTAGTAAATACTAAATCTGATGCAACACAAACTAATAATGCATCAAAGTCAATATTTTGGATTATCTTTGACATATCCAAGACTAATTAAAAAAAAAAAAAATCCCCCAACCACCCAACATTACTTTTATGGAAATTTTAAAGGGTATGCCCTTTAAATGCCAGTTTGATTACTTGTCATATTTTTATGTTAAAAAACAAAATGAGTAATTTTCCATATAACAAGTGTTAGTTTTGAATGCCAAAGATTAGCCAAAATTATTGGCTTTTAAAGTAGTTTTTCGGGACGTGGACATTTTTGTCCTTAATGACTAAATGGTAGTTTGTTTCAGGGTTTGATTGGTGTATTAGAAAAAACCAAAATTGAATTCCAAAACTTGTCTGGAGGCTTTGTTTTAAAAAAAAAAAAAAAAAAAAAAAAAAAAAAAAAAGGGTCATGTACTAAGGGCCGAAATGCTGATCGGACGATGAGGAAAAATTGCCCCAAAGGACAAAAATGTCCACAGTGGTGCCTGAGGGTTAAACAGACATCCCAAAGTGCCAGTCTAAACATGGATTATTCACAACCAACAAATCAGTCTCTGAAGTTTGTTTTATTCTATTTACCCCCCCCCCCCCCCCCCAACTGAAGCTCTGCAGCAGTCAGCAGTTTCTCCTTTGATGCATTTTTAACAAACGTGACTTGCAGGCTTCAACATGGTGTCAGTTCTTTCTGGGCCAGAGTGGGTGCCAACACAGATCTTGCACTTCTGAGCTCGGTATTCCCCCCCCACCCCCCATTTGTGACGCAGTTCCACTTCCTTCTAATTACATGTGGGTGTCGGGGGAGAGGAAATACCCGACAGACATGAAACACAGCAGAGGTGTTGGGTATAAACTTTTTGGGACAGGTCCAGACCGGCAGAAGACTTAAACCTGTCTCTGTGTCACCCAGAAATGTGAACACTCAGATGAGATCAGACATGGGGGGGGGGGGGGGGGGGGGGAAGAGTACAAGAATGAAAATATGCATCAATGCCGAGTCAGATCATTAGGGAAAGAACCTAAAACTGATGGGATGAAGTCAGAGACCCAACTAAAAAATTCTGATTAATTGTCCAGTGTTGGTATGCTTTTTCTAACAATGAATACAAATATATTAAAGAGCCTTAAAATGAAGGTAAAACTGCCCTAAAGTGTAGCTCTGGTACTTCACATGTTTAGTAGTAATCCAGAGTGATTATCCAAATATTCTCCAATATTTCAAATTCTTACAAATCTTTCTTTTAAAATTTACACTCCCCCCCCCCCCACTCTCAAAAGTAGTGACTTCTATAAATTTTTTTGTTCCATTTGTAAATGCCCTTTTTCTTAAATTTCCAGCTTTTATTGTAAATTTAAATCATGAATTTTCAACTCCTTCATGCAGTTTTCAGGGTTTTTAATCTTGTATATTTGCTAATGTATTCATGCGAGGGTGGTGCAGGACGAGTATGAGGACAGCGAGGTGGTGTGAGGTGTGTTGTAGGAGTGAGACGGATTCAAGGTGAGGGTGGGATTACATTAGGGATCGGATCATGATGTATGCAGATGATGTGCTCTATAGTCGAAGTAGGGAGCAGGTGGATGAAAAACTGGAGAGGTGGAGGTTTGCTCTGGAGAGAAGAGGAATGAAAGTCAGCAGAAGCAAGACCGAATACACGAGCGTGAATGAGAGGGAGGCAGGTGTAACTGAAGACGCAACGAGTAGAGGTAGTGAAAATGAGTTAAAGTAGAACTGAACTCACCTTTTTGCCAAAAAAGTAGAATAGCAGATTAATTCCTTATTACCTATTGTATTTTTCAACACATAAAAGAAATTTTTAGGCCGTGCGATGGCCAAGCTATAAGCCGATAAACTTTTGCCTCTGGCTGGCAGTGCCAAACAAACCGGAAGTAGTGCAGACGACGCTGCGTGACGTCACGAGTGTGACCCTTAAAACAACAATGGCAGATGATAGCAGTTCCAGCAGTCAAGAACACCAGAGTTTTCAGAGTGAAGAGGCATTCAGGATCGGTGACGAGACAGAGGAGGATGCAGGAGTGTCAAGTGAACAGGAAGAGAGCGAGGGAGGCATCGAACCGTACAGATTAGAGCCAGAATTTTCGGGGGATTCCAGCACCGACTCAGACCGCAGCAGTGATGGGGTGGAGAGTCGCTTATTGAATACAGAATGGTGAGTCTTTACTTTGGCATGTTTGGGGTGTCAGGATAAGGAAAATTAACAATAAAAAAGAAAGGGGAAAAAAAAAAAAATCAGCATTTTTCCAACTTATTACAGTTATCTCTCACTTATCGCGTTTAATGCGGTCTTCCTTCGCTGGGTATAGGCGCTAGGCAGGGAGCGAAGCTGGGTAAAACGTCTCCGCCAATCAGCTTGCGAGATAAAACGTCTCGGCCAATCAGCTTGTGAGATTCCCGAGCGGGCTGGGGAGCCGGGGAGAGCGGGCTCTCCGTGTTGATACCTGATGTTCTAATGTAGTCTCCCTGCCTTCTCATTAGAACATCAGGTATCAACACGGAGAGCCCGCACAGCTCAAAATCTACCTCTCTGACCACCACTCCACTCCTCTCCGCCCACCTCTTCACCGCTCGGGAATCTCGCAAGCTGATTGGCCGAGACGTTTTACCTCGCAAGCTGATTGGCCGAGACGTTTTACCCAGCGAAGGAAGACCGCATTCATTGTTCTTTATCGCTCGTGTTGCTTAGTGGCACTTTTCGCTGTTCTCTTGTGCCTTTTTGTGCAAAATAGTGCTTGTGACGCCCTTGGGGGGGGGTGGTGACGCTACTTCGCGGTTTTTCACTTTTCGCGGTCGGTTCTGGTCCCCATTAAACGCGATACGTGAGTGATCACTGTACATCTAGAAACGCATCGCTTCCCGGTCGCTTCCTCTCCACTTCCGCCTCCAAAGAGAGCAGACGCCTTTTTCCTTCTCTCTTGCTCTGACTTTTTTTTCCCTTCCCCCCCCCAACTAACTGGATCCCAGCTTGCTGTTGTCTGTCTGCGTCTAACTGCTGACCGTCGAAAGAAATTATGGAATTAATAAGCTGGGCTTTGAACACAATTGACACTATTTTTTCAACAAGGAAAAGTGCTCCAGGGGAAGCTGTTTGCCCCGCAGGGACGGCTCCAGCGGGCTATTTACGGGACACAAGTAATTGGAGGATCTTGTGCCTGACTAATCTCTCTATCGAAGATATTGAAGATTTGTATGTCTTCGTAATAATGGTGATTGGGATCGTTCTGATTGGAACTGGGATTGTCCTGGTGTACCGCAAATTGCTGAAGATGGATACAACCTATCAAAATGCTGGCCAGGCGAGGTGCATCCATCAAATTGAAAAATTGGAGAAGACCCTGATAGCGACAAATGGAGAACTGTCTCGGAAGGTGGATTACATCATGATTACGCTTAGGTCTATCCACGACGAACTCAACGCCCCGCAATGAAGGATTAAGTACTGAATCTACAGAAGAAAATAAAGCTCCTTCTCTGTGATCAGTTCTATTCGGCTCAATTTCCCTACAAAAATTCCTCCTGATTGTCTGCAGTCTGTTTTTTCAAAACATTGAGCACAAGGCCTTGGACAGCAGCTGCTCGGATAATTGCAAGGACGATTGCGAGTAGCCAGACAAAACATCTCCTGCCAAAGTGTCCTTGTTGTTCTTACTGATACAACACTTGCTTCAACAGTGCACTCATATTGATCCACGAACTGACAAATAAGATCCACTCACTGCTCTCTTTGTGTCCTGTGAAATCTTGGTCCGCTGATGTGCATTGAGGGCTTTTTTTTCCCCTTGTAATCATAATATTGATCATGTGACCAGTATTCTGAATCAATGATTTTTTTGCTCCTTCCTATTGTATTATTTCTTATGCTACCTGTACCCTCCTGCTGACAGGCGCGTTTCAGATGCGCCGCGGCACGGAAATGCAGGTTCATTTTCTGTGTCAAGTCAAATTCTCTCGTATGTTATCAGTGATCTGTTAATGTACTTGGCAATAAATCTTTTTCTGATTCCTCCCCCTCTCTTTTCTTTCGTCGCCATGACAGCTTTCCTTGGCCACTGAACAGATCTTCCCAGGTGTTGGAAGTGTTTTGTAGTCGACTATCATGACAAAATGCACCAAAAACAACCAGTGTCGACGTGCTCGCAATGGTAAACATGAGGACTGGGTCACACTCGTGACGTCACGCGGAACTCCGGCTGTGCTTCGGCGGATTTGTCTGATTTTTCAGGGTGGGAAATTCTAAATCGCGATTTTCTCCAAGATTCCGGGATTTGTGGAGGGGGTGCCAATGATAAATTATCTTTATAATTGTATGTACTATCACCCAGTGCCGTTCAATGCCGTTCAGTTCAGTTCTACTTTAAAATACCAGGGGTTAAATATCCAAAGCAATGGAAAATGCACAAGAGGGGTGAAGAAGAGTGCAGGCAGGGTGGAGTGGGTGAAGACGAGTGTCAGGGTGATCTGTGATAGAAGGGTACCAGCAAGCGTGAACACCTTTCTTGAAAGTTTCAAAATCTGTTCATAACACTAATATTGCCAACAGACAGACAAACCAACAAACACCGACAAAAAAACATTACCTCCTCCCTTAGAGGTAATTAATGTATTCAGGTAAATCTGCATCTCTTTATATCAGTTTGCTTTAGGTCTCTAGATTTAGGCACTTTTTTAATTTACCTTTACTAAAATTGGACAGTTAAAAACTGCGGTTAGTTTCCCTCAGGAAACTCAAAACATCGCTTACAGTGTAGACAAAGGGTTGCTGTGTACATAAGTGAATAATAAAGTAATCTAGATAACAACTGGGAATAACATACATTTTGCTGTGATTCACAGGTTCATTAAACCCCCAGTCACACTGGACAAAGACCACGCTATTACCTCAAATCACCCAGAACCTAGATGGTCACTGCAGGGTCTTGGCGAGGTCTTCAGGAGTGTGTTAAGAACATAGAGATTCTCATTACAGTGAGTGTGGGGAGTTTTTTTAGCATGTGCAAAACTATTGTCGTAAGGTCGCAATGTTTAAAGATCATGGTGATCTGGTGAATAAAATGCAGTGTCAAAGATGCCTTTTCTGGGCATTATTACATCTCGGCCAAGAAGAGAAAATGTGTCCCGCAAGCAGGCGAGTACCATAAGAAGATTCAAAGTGTCAGGACACAGCAGTGTTTTAATACAACAGACCAAACAGATAAGCATTGTTTTGAGAACGCTGAGTCAGTGTTCAAGGCTGGATCCTCATTGTCTCATGGGAAAAGTACTGGGTGTAATTTCATTTACGATTGCAGGAGACAGAATGAATGGACAATAAACAAATCCATAATAGTATCAAGTGTCCTGGGTGGAGTCAAGTGGCATCATGTGGATCTCTCTTTACCTCATCATTGCGGTTTGTCTTTCTGGCTGTCTGTCAGCAGGATTACAGAAAAACTCCTGGAAGGATTTCGATGAAATTTTCAGAGATGCTCCAGATGAACCCAACAGATTTTGGAAGGGATCCGTGTTGCCTTTTCCCTTGGCTGAGGTATGCTCTCCGAATGCCCCCTAGTTATCACTGAAAAGGCTGCCAATGTTTGCCCTGCATTTCTCATAAATCTGAAGATTTTTCTAATTGTTAAAAGGTACTTTTCCATGGAAAACAAGAAGATTTCCAATTGATCCCAAACATGTGAATGGTAATGCACAAATAAATAGTCTCCATTTTCAATATATACAGTGATAAGGAAAAGTGGATAAACGGAGTCCTTGTCGAATGAATCCTGACATTTCAGCGAGATGAACCTGTAATAATCCATAAGGTTTCCAACTTCATTTTCCATCTAAAATCCAAGAATTAAAAAACTGACTGCACCAAGAAATCCAGTCACCCACCCATTTGTTACGTTTACATATTTGGGGGACGTGGAAGAGAAAACCTGGATCATAATCAACACTTCCATCCGTTGTAACCCAGACTGCAGTGAAGTCTTTGAAACAAAAAAAGACGGCAGCAGGAATGTGGGGATTTCCCATCTTTCCTGGTTAGGTTAGAACATGTGGAAGCTCCAGACACTAAAACAAACAGCAACAACAACAGGAAAGGTTCAGCCGCTGATGGTTCATGACGGTTTCAGGAGGGAAAAAAAACTAGGAGGAGCAGGCTACTACAGCCACAGACAATCACCCCTGACCAAAACCACAGAAACGACAACAGAAAAGCAAGCGGCTGCAGATGACCAGGATCAGGTCTCGGGATTTATGGTTTTATTTTCATTGTTGTAGTCAGAGATGCTCTCAGCCTCATTAACCGACTATGAAGTCGCTTCTGCTGGAGTCAGTGACTGAAACAAAGCAATAAGATGAGACGGCCAATCAGTGGGAGACAAAAGTTGCCCATTTGGCAAGACAGTGAAGTAGTTGAATAGTTGCCCTTTTTCCTTCTCGCCAAAGTTTTACATTTGACAAGAAAACAGTTGCCCATTTGGCCAAAAAGTCACCTACAGCAGTGTTTTTCAACCAGGGTGCCCTGGTATGTTCAGGTGTCTGTAGGAAGTCATCAATTTCACTTGTTAATTGGTGCAAAAAAAATGCAAATATTTGCCCTTGTGTATGGGTTCTGTAGGCATCCATGCACAACAAGGGCAAATTTGTATTTTGTGAGTGAGAATGAGTCTCACGCCACAAACCTTCTGTCACTCCAAACTCAGGAAAATAGTGCCTTGTGTTGTGTCTGTGCACGCTCATGCCACCGCAACAAACCAGCCCCCCCCCCCCCCGGCAATTAACTAGTTACATTTTTTTACATCATGATTAAATCAAGATCAATTTCTTTAATTAGGCATTTTTAAATGGCTTCCCAGCATTACTACTATTATTTTATTGCCGCAATAATAAACAGTTTCTTCTCAGCAGGAAACTGAGTTTAGTTTCTTCTTCCTGCTGCAGACAAATCAACCACACTGACAACTTCAATTTAAAAAACTGAATAATCACTTCCTGGTCCTTACTTTCATTCTCATTTATCACTGAAACTAATTTTAAATGCTGCTGTCAGCTACAAACCACTGAACCGAAACAGTTCAAATGCAACATGAAAAAAGGCCCCCAAAGAAACAGATCTTTAAAGAGTTCCTCTACGGATAAATGCAAACATTAGATTTAACCTTGTCCAGTTTCTACAAGTGAAATCACTGCCAACTTCAATAGATTTAAGTGAAATTTGTAGGCCCCCACATTGTCACTGGATAATTGTTATTCAAATGAAACACCTGAAATTAGCCTCCACTCCCACAGAAACATCACACTTAATGAGTGAGATAAAGTAATGCATTTAAAAAGCTCACATTTACAAGAAAAAACTATGTAACCATTAATTTGTGTGTAATTTTACAAACTTCCATGTTTTAGGGAAAGAGTAATTTACAAGTGGGAATAAAAATCCCCCCCGCCCCCCCAAAAAAAAGGTAATTTGAGGAAAAGTCTCAAACGACAAGAAAAGCAAATTTACAAGGATCAGAAAGTTGTACATTTCAGAGAAAAGTCAAATTTATGTGAAAAGTGCTGCCAACTTTAAAAAGAAAATTCAAGGGGGGGAAAAGACAAATTTACAAGGGAGGGGAAAAAGTCAAGTCAGAGCTTCAAAAAAAACAAAACAAAAAAACTTGGAAATTTAACCAGATTTTAGAGGAAAAAAACTTCAAATTTGTGTGAAAAATGCTGACAACTTTAAAAAGAAAATATGGAGGGGGAAAAGCCACAAATTTACAAGGAAAGAAAAAAAAAAAATCACAACTTGGAGAAAAGTCAAAAATTTGAACACAGAACACCTGCGAATCTAAACGGATTTTAGAGGGAAAACTTCCAATTGATGTGAAAAAGCTGCAAATTTCCTACAAAAATAACACAAACAGGGATGGCAACAGGAAATTCTGATTTCAGCTGAAATCTAATTTGGTCGATTGACTTATGGGGGGGCCGGGGGGGCGCAGTCCCCCTGAAGCTGGGAGGTTTTCAGTAAAACAGAAGTAATTTAGACTGAAAAAAATGATAAAAAAAAATGAAATACTAGACTTAGATAAATCATTAAATTTAATGAAAAGTTAACTTACTTTTTCTTCAATGTTGTCTCACTGTCTTTAGTCCAACATATTTAACAGTTCTATAAGAGTTTATTACACTATTTACACTGGTCACCAAGTCACTTCTAATGTGAAGCTTTCTTCCTTTTGGCAGCAAGCTGTGTCAGTCTCTGAATTTTGAACTTCATCTCCTTTTCTGGTTTCTTCAGAAACTGTCCGAGTGTTTGTTACCTCGTCGAACTTTGAGCCAATTTTCACCTTTACTGTCACTTTGCCCCCCGAAGCTCCTGGGTTTTTATGATTTTTTAAGTACCAGAACTGTGCTTAAATGACAAAACAAACAGCTGAATGCCACTTATTACTGTATAATATTGACTTATGTTCCAAGAAGATAGCATTCCTAAAATATTCCAACAAGCATTATCCATCACATGCTTTAACACTTGATCAAATCAAAATCAGTTAATTTTATCTATTCCATAATAGAAATAAAATTCCAACATACCATTACTTTTTATAATTTCAGCATTCATTTCAGATCACCAGTTTCAATCTCCATTGAATCTTGAGCAGTTCATTTTGCATAATCACTGATGCAGCCAAGTCTTAGAAATATTCAAAAGTTATGAGTCAATGTCCACAGTGCACTGTCAATTTCAAACTGTTTGGAATCATAAAAGTAATGTAACTAAATTGTTTTGCTATTTTTTTTCTCCTCAACATCAATGTCAGGCCGCTGCAGGAGTTTTTGGGGATGGTTAACTTTTATAACAGTTTCCTCACCCGCGCAGCCCAGCTCATACAGCCGTTATACGCCGTACTCAAGAAACGGAAACCGGCGGACAGAGTCGACTGGACTCCTGAACGGGAGCAGGCGTTCTGAGGTTAAAATAGCACTCGCTACCGACGCCTCGGACATGGGCATAGTGGCCGTCGTAGAGCAATGTGTTGCCAGTTCTTGGCAGCCGCTCACCTTTTTTTTTTAGCAGGTCTTTGCACGACAGTGAGCGTAAATACTGGGTGTTCGACAGAGTTAATGGCTCTCCACCTGGTCATACGCCACTTCCAGTTCTGCCTGAAAGGGCGCACCTTCACTGCGTTCGTGGACCACAAGCCGCTAACGTACTTAACGTACTTTATCTTCCTGGAAGATAAAATAAAGCGGAATTCGGTGAATTACCGGAAAAATCACATCCCTGAGAACAAGCCGCCATGAATTTTTGACAAAGCATACAACGAGCCATTTGATTGGTCCAATCGTTTGCAACTATCCAATCGCAGGGCTGTTTACAATACAGCAGTAGCTTGAGTACATCCGGGTTATCGCGAGACTTGACCCGGGGAAGCGCCGAGCGCTTATGTAATCGTGTTGATTTTCGCTAAAATCGGTAACAATAAGGTACCTTACCCCCCCTAAAATTTTCTCAACGGATTTAGACGATTCACAGAAATGATCAATTTGAAAATAAATCGGCGGAAAATTGCCATCCCTGCACAAATATGAGCAATGACAGGTGTTCATTCTTCACTTTCTCACATTAGAGACAAGAGCACTGCACACGATACATTATACACCCGTCCATAGTCATCAATAGCGCACAGCTATTTCAACCAAAACTACAAATCCAAAATTCAATACAGTGTAGATGTGTAATAGAAATAAGTACAGAATTGCAAGGAGTGACACAAATGTAACAAAAATATTACAAAACCATTTAACCCCCTACAATCTTTGATACATGCACAAACACTGCGACATGAAAATATCCTCGCGTGAAAACCGTGGGAGGAGTTGGCCAATCAAATGGACGTCATCACACCATAATAGACTACAGTGGGGCAAAAAAGTATTTAATCAGCCACCAATTGTGCAAGTTCTCCCACTTAAAAGATGAGAGGTCTCCAATTTTCATCATAGGTATACCTCAACTACAAAATGAGGAAAAAAAAAAAATCCAGAAAATCACATTGAAGGATTTTTAATGAATTAATTGGTAAATTCCTCAGTAAAATAAGTATTTGGTCACCTACAAACAAGCAAGATTTCTGGCTCTCACAGACCTGTAACTTCTTTAAGAGGCTCCTCTGTCCTCCACTCGTTACCTGTATTAATGGCACCCGTTTGAACTCATTATCAATATAAAAGACACCTGTCCACAACCTCAAACAGTCAGACTCCAAACTCCACTATGGCCAAGACCAAAGAGCTGTCAAAGGACACCACAAACAAAACTGTAGACCTGCACCAGGCTGGGAAGACTGAATCTGCAATAGGTAAGCAGCTTGGTGTGAAGAAATCAACTGTGGGAGCAATTATTAGAAAATGGAAGACATACAAGACCACTGATAATCTCCCTCGATCTGGGGCTCCACGCAACATCTCACCCCGTGGGGTCAAAATGATCACGAGAACGGTGAGCAAAAATCCCAGAACCACATGAGGGGACCTAGTGAATGACCTGCAGAGAGCTGGGACCAAAGTAACAAAGGCTACCATCAGTAACACACTACGCCGCCAGGGACTCAAATCCTGCAGTGCCTGACGTATCCCCCTGCTTAAACCAGTACATGTCCAGGCCCGTCTGAAGTTTGCTAGAGAGCATTTGGATGATCCACAAGAGGATTGGGAGAATGTCATATGGTCAGATGAAACTAAAATAGAACTTTTTGGTAAAAACTCAACTTGTCGTGTTTGGAGGAGAAAGAACACCATACCTACTGTGAAGCATGGAGGTGGAAACATCATGCTTTGGGGCCGTTTTTCTGCAAAGGGACCAGGACGACTGATCTGTGTAAAGGAAAGAATGAATGGGGCCATGTATCATGAGATTTTGAGTGAAAACCTACCACCAGCAAGGGCACTGAAGATGAAACATGGCTGGGTCTTTCAGCATGACAATGATCCCAAACACACCACCCGGGCAACGAAGGAGTGGCTTCGTAAGAAGCATTTCAAGGTCCTGGAGTGGCCTAGCCAGTCTCCAGATCTCAACCCCATAGAAAGTCTTTGGAGGGAGTTGAAAGTCCATGTTGCCCAGCGACAGCCCCAAAACATCACTGCTCTAGAGGAGCTCTGCATGGAGGAATGGGCCAAAATACCAGCAACCTTGTGAAGACTTACAGAAAATGTTTGACCTCTGTCATTGCCAACAAAGGGTATATAACAAAGTATTGAGATAAACTTTTGTTATTGACCAAATACTTATTTTACCGAGGAATTTACCAATTAATTCATTAAAAATCCTTCAATGTGATTTTCAGGATTTCCCCCCCCCCCCTCATTTTGTCCCTCATAGTTGAGGTATACCTATGATGAAAATTGGAGACCTCTCTCATCTTTTAAGTGGGCGAACTTGGACAATTAGTGGCTGACTAAATACTTTTTTGCCCCACTGTATATTGGCAAAAGTATTGGGACACCCCTCCAAAGGAATGACACCAATGCACAAAACAAGGTCCATGAAGACATGGATGGGCAAGTTTGGTGGTGTGGAAATCCTTCCCAGAAAAGTTGAACCTGTTATAGCTGCAAAGGGAGGATTTCCACAAGGTTCAGAAGTGCGTTTATGGGTATTTTTGACCATTCTTCCAGAAGTGCATTTGTGAGGTCAGGGCTCTGTGCAGGCCAGTCAAGATGAATGGTTTATTCAGTTGCATATAAACACCAATATACGAAATAACTGCTTCACACACAACTGAAAAGGAATAAGCAGAAGCTCAAGGCTTATTTTTATGCTCATCTTGTTCTCTTTGGAAATTACCCGAAACTAAAAACAGAAAATGCATATTGACTTACATTAAATAAACTCAAGTTTTTAAACATTATAGCCCTTATAAGTAATTTACCCCTTCAAGCATTTTTGAAACTCAGAGCGACACATTTTCAATTCATCATGAAGTGTATTCCAAAGTTTAAAACCCAAAACAAAAACCTCTATAAACAACGATGGACTTAGAATATAATAAACAAAATTTCAATGTGTGGTTTCCAGCAAAGTTTAGGAACAATAATCACTCCTAAACAAGTTCCTGCACACCAAGCTCACTCATCCATGCCTTTATGGACTCTTGTGTTGGTGCCCGGTCATTTGGACGGGTGTCCAAATACTTCTGGAAATCTACTGCACATCCCATCTTCAGAGACAAGCATATAAAATGGAAATCATTAATTCCCAGAACTGAACACAATGATTCATATCTGTGGTGTTAAGACCCCTGAAAGCTAGATTTAACGATTATGCAATTGCTCAGTCCCTCCAGAATTTCGTGATGTTGTGATTGCACTAATTCACATGAAATCAGTGATTCGCCGCATTTCTGCGCGACCTTGCAACTTTGTCCAATCACCGCAACTTTCCTGCAATTTTGGCCAATCTCTCAACTTGCACCAATTTCGCCAATCAAAATTTTCCCCGAGTAGCACTCAAACACTCAGTCTAACCAATCAAATGTGTTGCTACACCACACTCACTTCTGTGTTTACAGTGAATGTTGCTGCACCACACTCACGTCCGTGTTTACAGTGAATGTTAACAGAACACATCAGCAAAAAACAGTGCGATTTAAAAAAAAAACAAAAAAAACCAAAACAAAACAAAAAACAAAAACCTCTCACCCGTGAGTTTTCCCCCACACCATCCCTTCCTCAGTCTCCCCTAGTCTGTCGGTGCACGTCTCCCCACAAATCCATCCTGACCACATGTACGATGTTTGTGTTGAAAAAAGTCCACCTGCTTGAAATCCCCCCCCAGCGCGGGAGCGCGCAGGAGGAAAGACACCATAAAACCACTAATGAACAAATCTAACACTACAGCCAGTGTTTGAACCTTTTATATCCATCTTTAGAGGTCCAATCATTACTACATCTGTCAATGAGCTTTAAAGCTGTGAATCTCCGGTCTGGCCATGGATCAACGCGTGCCCCTGGCAAACCCCCAAGGACAGCCCCTCCTCCCACTACGACTCCCGGTGTATGTAAAGATGCACAGCAGACAGGTAGGAGTTAGGCACGGAAAGAGAGAATAATCAGTGATGTTTTTAGAAAAACAAGCTTCAATAGACAATACAGCGCAACAGAATAAATCATTTCTTTTTCTTCTCTGCTCGGTACAGAGTGCTTGGGGACCGCTGCAGTTAGGGAGTTTTCAAATGAAGCTGCTGCCAATAATTTCCATATCTATACTTGTCAACATGCATTCAACCAGTTTAGCTGTTGTAATGGATATTGTGTTCAAGTCTGTATTTGCTGTTGCACAAAAGAGTTTCTCTATAGCAGAAGTTTCTGCTTAATTTACACACCACTGTTTAATAGGAAATTTTTGACAATCCTGTGCTTTTCTTGTGGTGTTACATAGAATATCATTGCAGTAAACCATGAAAAAAAAAAAACATCCGCTTTAAAATTTGTAATTCTTCCCACAACTTCTTGTGCACATCAACCTCAAAACATTGCAACTTTTATCACAACTTTTTAAAAAAGCTCCTGCAAATTCAAGCTTTTTGGGCCACAATAATCAAAAACATCCCACAAAATCCTGGAGGGATTGATTGCCACTTTTTAGGAATAGTCAAAGAACCCCAGTGATCAAGCCAACATAGCCCACACATGCTCATATCACAGTTCTCACTGAACAATGGCCTCATCTGACATGTAGCCAAAGGAATTGGTGTCTTTTTCCAATAGAAAATACTTCATATTCAAGTTCTTTTAGTTGTTGGTTAGCCTTGCAGGTTAACCCTTCATAAGATGTGTGTGAAAATCAAACTCATCCAACGTATTGATGCACTCAATCGTCTGTATAAATTTGAAGTCGATCCAATCAGAAATGTAGACGTCAGAGTGGCGACAACATACAATATCAAATGGATGGACAGGATAAACACATTTAGGACTTTAAGGATCCAGACAGTAAAAAGGTTCCAGTATTTTCTGGTGGATAAACAGATCTTGTTTTTATTTTTAACTATTATTTTTATTAGCACCAACATGCTAAAAATCAGTTTTTTTTTTTAAAGCGTTACCTCGACGGCGGGGTAGGTCTTCCTGTTCTTCTCACTGGAGGCTCCAGGCAGACCACCATGGGACGGACCCTCACAGCCGTACCGGAACCTGAACCCACGCTAGGGGGGGGGGGGGGGGCACACACACACACATCACATGAGTGACATCAGGAGGATGCACTAGAGCAGAATAAAATGCGGTCAACTACAGCACAGATCAGCAGCTTCTGACAGATGGTTTCAATCGTTTTTGTTCAAAATATGGAAGAAATTAATTTTGGTGTTCTAAATATTCAGTAGTGAACCAGAGAAGATATCCAGATATTTTGTCTTTCTTCTCCCCCAGTATAAATCTGGAAGTTTTATCTTGCAAATTTAATTTTTTAAAATTTGCACCTTTACTCTCAAAAATTTTAAATTTATACGAGAAGTCACTTCTACTTGGAAAAATTTGTGTAGTAGTTACAGTAAAGCAGTAGTTTCTCATGATTTTTTTCATCCATTTCTTTCTTGTACATCAGTAAATGTATTCAAGCAAATCTGTTTATGCATCATCAATTTTCTACTTTTTTTCTTCTCATGAATTTACTGTGTGGCATTTTTAACTTGCATTTACTTAAAAAAAAAAAAAAAAAATTGGACAGCAAGAAAAATGCTGAATATCAAACTATAAAATTTTAAAACCACATGCCAATGTAGCGAGTGCATATCATAACAAGTTTGGTGACCAGTGCCGAGAAGGAATAGTGCCCAGAAATCCTGACGTTTGACCCTGATCTCAACCCGGATGCAGACCCACCTGAGGATCACCGTGTGTGCGAGTCTGGTGACCATAGGGACAACTGCCTGAGACGAGTAGCGAATCCCCTCTGAAACTGTAGCGATGGACAGACGCATTAGCCAATTTCTGTTCAGCCGGAATGAGCTAAAGATGCAACTCTGTTCTGAAAGTAGCCAGTACTTTTGTAGATTTCAGACAGCTGCATATGGCCCCAGAGCCACAGGTTGAACCCCTCTGATAGAGCATACAGGGTTAAACTCCTCTGTGATATCCTTCGTCAGTATGTGAGAGAGAAGTGGAGCTGTGTTACCTGTTTGGGCTGCTCCAGGATCTTCAGGTACGGTCCTTCCACTGAAAAAAAACAAACAAAAAAAAAAACCCACCCACCCACACACACACACACACACACACACACACACACACACACACACACACACACACACACACACACACACACACACACACACACACACACACACAGGAAGTTAGACTTCACAGTAAAACAGTTCTCACAGATGATCCTGATAAAGCCTGAGAAATGCAACGTTAGGTCTGTCCTTCCATTCTGAATAAATTCTGAGTGGAAATTCTAGGATTCGGTGAAAGGTGCAGTATAGAATTAAAACTGGGCTTCTGCAGCTATAATCAGTAGGTGAGTTGTTATTTTTACCTCCGCCAAGGAGGTAATGTTTTTGCCGGGGTCTGTCTGTCGGTTAGCAAGATAACTAAAAAAAGTTTTGGACGGATTTCGATGAAACTTTCAGGCATTGTTGGAAATTGTACAAGGAAGAACTGATTAAATTTTGGTGGTGATCCGGATCACCGTCCAGAAGAAAACCACCATTATGGAAAATGCCATTTTCGTGAATAACTACTGAACCACTAATCATTGTCAATCAAATTGATAGTCCTATGTTTTCGTGGTCAAGGAATCTGAAAACATACACATAAACACTATATGGGGGGGGGGGGGAACTGTGGCCGCCATTACGGAAAATGTCATTTTCGTGAATAACTACTGAACCACTAATCATATCATTGTCAATCAAATTGATAGTCATATGTTTTCGTGGTCAAAGAATCTGAAAACGTAAACACAAACACTGTATGGGGGGGAACTGTGGCGCTTGGCGGAGGTCTGCGCTCTCCGAGTGCTTTTCTAGTTTAGCAAGGGGGATGGGGGTATTCATCAATTTAGCATGAGGTACAGACAAATGTACAAATTTGCAAGAATAAAAGGTGCAAAGATACTAATACATCAGATTTATATAGCGCTTTTCATAGACACTCAAAGATGCTTTACAAACCAAACATTTATACACATTCATGCCCAGTGTCATGGACACTGGAGGCAAGGTGGGTAAAGCGTCTTGCCCAGGGACACAACAGCAGGATGGCTGGGGAGAACAGGATTCGAACTGCCAACTCTCTGGTTATTAGACAACCCGCTCTACCTCCTGAGCCACTGTCACCCACATTTCCCTCCTCCTTTCCATTTTTGCTGAGCACCAAGCTGGATAGCAGGAAGTTCCATTTTTACATGGTCTTTGGTATGACCCCGACCTCCCGGTTGTGGAGCGGATGGTCTATGTTACAGCCCTGCTCCTCTCTAGAGTGGGACCTTTGTGTGTCTTTGTGTTGTAGGTGGAGTTGCCAAGGACCGCCTCTGGCTGAGAGTTTCTCTATACAAGCCACCTCTGCGCACCTCTCAGTAGCACTTCTGCTCCCGTTGGAGGCCGGTCGCTTTCCATCTGTCCGTGCTCTGCCTACTGCTCGTTGTCGTCCGTCGCTTGGTCGGGGTTGTGCTGGCGGCCCCTGTGTGTCGTCTGTGGCCTGTGGGCTTTGTGGTTTGCCGCTGGGCATAACTGCAGTCCTGACAGCGGCGTGTGGTCGCTGAGTTGGCCAGTGACTCCTCTGTTTTGTTTGCTTCATGCATCCAGTACTCACAACTGATTTTTTTTTTGTTTTTTTTTTAAAAAAAAAACAAACAAACTTGTGTTTAAATTGGCACCTCCGTGTGGTCTTCCTTCTTTGTCCAAGCCGCAAGCCGGGCTTGTGACACCTCTAGCGACCACTCCGGTATGATTAAAAAAATGCCAATTTAAAAATTAAAAAAAAAAAAAATCCAGTTACACAGAATAAATATTAACCAGCATCCAGCTGAATGTTACAAATTTATGAGGAAAAAAAGCTTAAAATAAATGGGGGAAAAAAATGCTCATTTTAACTGGATAATTTCTTGGAGGCACATCTGGGGTCACTAGAAACCGTGGTCAAATTCACCGTATAACCAACGTGCAGCAACCGAGTGCCAATGCAAATAAATGGGGACCAACAATGAAGAGTCAAGTTAAGAGTGACAGAAACTGCCTAAAAAGAAAGGAGCAAAATGAAACCCATTTCACTCATCCCCACAGCAAGGGAATGTTACAGCAGCATGAACGAAAAAGCATCATCTAAGACATGTAGAAAAAAGGTAAATTCATGAATTTACCTTTTTTCCTTGGGAATTTGAGTTTTCCTTGTAAATTTGCCTTTTTTCTCTTATGAATTTGTGACTTTCCATGTGAATCTAGAACATGTCCATGTGTGGCACCAGAGCCACAGGTTGAAAACCCCATCCCTTGTATTTTTACCTGTAAAGAATAAAATGTGTGGGCACCAAAGAGGAAGTGAGAGCAGAGACGCCGTCCCACAGAGACCACAGAAGACGCGTCATGAAACTCCTCTTTCACTTTTTACCCCAAACAGATTTTTGTTTTGTCAAAAACAAGAAGCTGAGTTTCGGATTTCTCCCCACCCCACCCCCCACCCCATCAATTTAATCTTTATTCTGAGCTGAAGATTTTAAGTCATCGGAAAGCATTCAAATGTTTTTCAGCTCAAACCAAGACTGGACTGAAACAAAGCCCAGTAACACACAAGTCCTCCGTTTATAGTAGAAAAAAACAATTATTCAGCTGCTTATTTTTGTTCTGATTAATTTGATGAGGAAAAGGACAGTCTGATAGGAAAACAAAAGCAGCAAGTTTACAAAAAAGTTGCATTTTTACAAGGAACAGACTGTCAATGATGGAGCAGCTCCGCCCTGACTGAACCATCCCAGGTCTCATGGACTTTGATGCTGAGTTCAAATTTACAGGAAAAAGTCAAATTTCTGCCAAGCTGAAAATTTACTGGAAAAAAAAGCTGCAAATGTATGAGGGGAAAAAAAGTCAAATTTGAACAAAAAAGTTGCAAATGTACAAGAAAAGTTGAAAATTAACAAGAAAATTGCACCCCCTCCTCCAAAAAAAAAAATAATTAAAAAAATCCAAAATTTATGAAGTTTAAAATCCATCCAGCCATCCTCTACCACTTTTCCGGAGGTCCGGGTCACGGAGGCAGGAGGTTGCAGACCCCTGCTTCAGGAAGTCCTAGAAAGACTGGGAAAATGTTAGCTCTCTCAGTGGTCAACCAATGACCTCTATGCTGTGTGAAAGGGCTGTTGTAATACTGCAGCTTTTTTTCCCTGAAATTGCAGCTTTCTTGTTTGTAAAATTGCAAGAAAAACATTTTATGCAAAAAAATAAAAATCCAAATTTAAGGAACATGTTTTCTTATCCAAAATCCTGATACTGCATTTTACAAAAAAAAAAGTGGGGGAAAAAAGCAATTTCTCAAGAAAAAAAAAAAAAAAAAAAGGTGCAATTTCACATAAAATTTTCTGAGAAAATCATTGCAATTTTACATGGAAAATGTTGCAATTTAACAAGAACAAATCACAAGAGTTTGAATTTTACAAGATAAAAGTCAAGGACTCAAATTTACATAGAAAAAAGGTCACATTCAATGGAAAAAATAAAATGCACAGTAAAAACTGGAGGAAAAAAGCTGCTAATTTAGAAGAAAATGCTGCTAAAAACCATCCTCTTAACACTGAGATGTTTCTTTAACTTGGCTGTTTTATTTTCCTAGATCACTCAGACGTGTTGGGTGGCGTGATGCAGAAGGTTTTCTTTGGACAAAACTAAAAACGGCCGACCTTTAACAGCAAACTGCATTAGTGAGGAAGAAGCAGCAGCAGCTGATGAAGCCAAAGACAACTGTTGATTTAAGGCATAGGTGTGGGCGTGACCGTTTTGACACTTAAAAGGCGACGTCATTGTGATTAATGCGACCCATGACCACTGCTAGTTTAAAAAGAACCCACAGCTGAGCGTAAAAATACTCAGTGTTTCCACTACAGGAACATTTACAGAACCAGAGAACTGGCTTGTTATTTCACAGGATGGACTCTACTGGAAACACTGAAACTCCCTTCAATTTACGGCAAACACAAAAAGTCTCCATTAATTTATGGTGCAAATCAAAGTCTCCGATTGAAGGCAAATTAAAAAAGAAAAAGTCTCATGTGCCTCTACTGAGGATCTAATGGCCCTCTCCATGGATGGCCACCTTATCATGGTGGAGGAACTTGGGTGCCCTAATGATCCCAGGAGCTATGATGTCGGGGGGAATCTTGCCCCTTCTCGGCGTCTCCCAAGACAAACTGGTCCTGGGTGACGGGCTAGACCAGGGGTGTCCAATCATGTGCCATGGAGGGCCAAGGAGGTTTGGAGCCACATGGGTCCCCCCTCCTGTGGGCTCACCACCTGCAGGAGGGATCATGATGCTGTATGAACTGGGGAGGTAGTCTGGGTGAAGGCCTACACATACTCCGCAAGAACAGAGAAATTTGTTCCTTTTCTTGAGGCGGCAAGAACAAAGTTCTTTCTGGCCAGGACATTTCGTACTTCACAAGAAACTCAAGTGCAGAACTCTTGGGAAACTCAAATTTCTGACCAGTCACAAAAGTTCTTGGACACCACGCAAGGAAAAAAGTTCTGCCACAATGTGTCAAGAACAAGCTGCAAAAAACTCCCAAACCAGGGCTGCGGGGAAGGGGGGGGGGGAGAAAAAAAAAAAAAGTCATTTTGTTCTTTACTCTCTTTTGATTGCTGCCCCCACGACCTGGACAAGCAGTAGAACATGGAGGTTCTATTGTGGCTCTAATGCAGATTTAACAGCCCTAATGTGGTTCTAATGTTGATCTAATACACGTTTGAGGCCCTACTGCAGTCCTAATGTGGATCTAATGTGGTCCTAATGCGTTTCTAATCAGTCCCTCCAGGATTTTGTGGGAGGTTTTTATGATTGTTGCGGCCCAAAAAACCTGATTTTGCAGGAGCTTTTCTAAAAAGCTGCAATAAAAGTTGTGATGTTTTGAGAGGTTTTTTGGACTAAAAGTTGTGGGAAGAATTAGAAATTTTAAAGCAGATGCCCCCCAGCCCCCATAGTTTACTGCAGTGATATTTTATAACACCACAAGAAAAGCACAGGATTGTCAAAAATTTCCTATTAAACAGTGATTTGTAAATTAAATATAAGCTTCTGAAGCCTGTCTTAAGGAAATCAAAGTTTGGATGACTTGTAATTTCCTGCTATTAAATTCAGATAAGACTGAAGTCATTCTTGTTGGTCCAAAAAACCTTAGAAATTCCTTTCCAAATCAAACTTTCAGTTTGGATGCAGTTACTCTTTCTCTTAATAGCTCTGTGAGGAACCTTGGAGTTATTTTTGATCAGGATTTGTCCTTCAATTCACATATTAAATTTGTTTCTAAGACTGCCTTCTATCATTTGCGTAATATTGCCAAGATTAGGAGCATCTTGTCTCAGAGTGATGCTGAGAAGCTGATCCACGCTTTTGTTAGCTCGAGATTAGATTATTGTAATTCTTTATTATCAGGTTGTCCTAAAACATCTTTAAAAAGTCTTCAGCTGATCCAAAATGCTGCAGCAAGAGTTTTAACAGGTACTAGAAAGAGAGATCATATCTCTCCGGTTCTGGCCTCCCTTCATTGGCTTCCCATAGAGTTTAGAATTAAGTTTAAAATCCTTCTTCTTACTTACAAAGCTCTAAACAATCAGGCTCCTTTTTATTTAAAAGATCTGATACTACCGTATCATCCTAACAGAGCACTACGCTCCCAAAATGCAGGTTTACTTGTAATACCTAGAATCTCCAAAAGTACAATGGGAGGCAGAGCCTTCAGTTATCAAGCTCCTCTCCTGTGGAATCAGCTGCCAATCTGGATTCGGGAGTCAGACTCGATCTCTGTTTTTAAGAATAGGGCTAAAACCTACCTTTTTGATATAGCCTACAATTAGGGAGGGATCATGTGTTTTCTGAACCCTCCCTTAGTTATGCTGCTAATAGGTTTAGTCAGCCGGGGGACCTCCAGTAATGCACTGGGCCTCACTCCTTTCCTCACTCTCTATGAAATATTTTTTTTTTTGCTGGTCATTAACATTTGTTTGTTCTCTCCCATAGATTGAGTCCCCATCGTGCTGTTTGCTCTCTACATGTCTGTTCTTTTCTTCTTCTCTATCCCCTCACCCCCCAGCCAGTCGCAGCAGATGACTGCCCCTCCCTGAGCCTGGTTCTGCTGGAGGTTTCTTCCTGTTAAAAGGGAGTTTTTCCTCTCCACCGTCGCCAAGTGCTTGCTCACAGGGGATCGCCTGATTGCTGGGGTCTTTCTGCAACTGTGGGGGTCCTCCCTACAGTTGATAGTGCTATGAGATGACTGTTGTTGTGAAATGGCGCTATATAAATAAAGTTGAATTGAATTGAATTCTGCTATACAGAAAAACTCTAGATGTAGACATGATTTTACCTCTAAAGATGCATAAATGTTACAACACTGGCTGCAGTGTTAGATTTGCTCATTTGTTTGTGGTTTTACGGCATCTTTCCTTACATGTGTTCCTGCAGTGGGGTGGTTATCAGGCAAGTAGACGTTTTTCAACACAAACCCAGCACTTCGTACACGCGGTCAGGACGGAGACATGGGGAGACGTCCACCAGCGAGCCGGGGGATGAAGGAAGAAGGGACAGTGTGCGAAAACTTGTGGGTGGTTTTTTTGTTTAAAAAAAAAAAAAATATATATATATATCTATATCAAATAACACTTTTGCTGATGTGTTCCGTTAATACTCACTGTAAACATGGAAGTGAGTGCGGTGAAGCAACATCTGATTGGTTAGAATGAGCATTTGAGCACCACTCAGGGACAAATTTGATTGGCAAATTTGGCGGAAGTTAAGGATTGGCCAAAATTGCAGGAAAGTTACGGTGATTGGACAAAGTTTGAAGGTCGCACAAAAGACGTGATCACAGCTTGATCTTGCGTGAACTGGCGCGATTACAACATTGTGAAATCCTGGAGGGACTGTCTAATGCGGTCCCAATGTGGCTCTAATGCTTAATTTGATCGCTTTATTTGTAACATGTAAAAATTCTACAGAATAAGATCTAAAAATCAAAACGAGACCAAAAAACAGAATAAAAAAAATGTATCTTAAGACAGACACCTGTCTCCAGCATCATTTTAGCAGATGTAACGTGGCACTAATGCATTTCTAACAGCCCTAATACAGACCCAGTCCCAAGCAGAAGAGCAAGGACCCACCTGTAGGACTGACGGCAGTTCGCAGAGATGGCCCCTGATGCACGGCGGTGAAATGAGGGAACTCCCAGGACGGATCCATCATGATGTCCAGAAACTGTAGCAGACAAATTATCAGTACAAGAAAAAAAATTAGCATTTCACAACCTTAACCTTTAATTCATATAATTAAACTACACCACTGCAGCTCAATAAACTAGGATACTGGGGAAAAGTTATTTCTTTTGTAATATAACCAACAACATACCCTCTAATAAGATGTTTTTTGTTTAATCAATTTTGCTATGATGAGAAGACTACCTGGTTGGAGGAGTGAAGGTAGTGGTCATCTCCGGCCATGATGTCTGTAAAAAAACAAAACAATTTATTAAAATGTAATAAATGTAACATGTAGTCACACTAGGACTGTATCCACATATTCCAGTTATTTGGATATTTTTTCTTCCTTACAGCTTCTGCAGCTGAAATTTAATTTAAGACTTGTAAGAGCCATTTTAAAGGTCATCAGATCAAATTTAAGACTTCACATTTGTAAAATGCCAAAAATTCTACCATGTTATATAATTAGCCGCAAATTATTCAAACTGAAATCGTTAAGAAAAAGTCTACAAAAATCTTGCAGATTTACAAGAAAAAGGTTGCAAATTTGTATGGGGAAAGTCACAAATTTAAGAATCATTGTTGCAGAAAAATGTTTTACAATAAAGTCAGAAATGTATTTAGGAATAAAAAATTGCAAATGTTTAAAAACAAAGCTGCAAAACTGCAACTGAAAAAAAAAATTACTATTTTACACTCAATCACTCAGAGCGGCCTCAGCCAAGCTGCACGCCTAGTGGTCCAATCTTCACGGTCTAGCACACAGGCGGCAAGCTCCCCAGTATTGGCCGCCCCAGTGTCTCCCTTCAGTGTCCACGAATGCTGTTAATGGCCGTCCTGGGCGGC
Organism: Pholidichthys leucotaenia; assembly: GCA_020510985.1. Lineage (NCBI taxonomy): Eukaryota > Metazoa > Chordata > Actinopteri > Cichliformes > Pholidichthyidae > Pholidichthys > Pholidichthys leucotaenia. Next base: position 296,019,112 of record CM035840.1, read on the forward strand.
AAAAGCCATGCGTCAGTTCCCAGAGTACCAGGTGGCCTGCTGGGAGCTCTTGGTGACATAACGGTGCCCCGCGAGGCCAAGTCTTCGCCAAGCCACCTTGTCTGATATTCTGGGAAGGTGCCCATAGAGATTTTCATTGGAGACGTGGTGTTGCCAGTTTACATTGAGGACGGTACGCAACATCTGGGTGTAAGAGCTGTCCAATGCCCTGTGAAGGGAGACGTTTAATGACCAGCACTCGCTTTTGTATAGCAGTATGGATTCCACTGTTGCACAAAAGAATTTAACTTTTAGCTCTGTTGACATGTTTGAGCCCCATATAGCTCGCATGTCACTGGGAGCACCCCACGTGAGTGCCTTGCACACCTTCATATCATGACTAATAGATCCTATCCAGGAGCCAAGGTACTTGAATTTGTAGGACTACTTCCAGAGGGTTGCTGGTACTCGTCAACAGTGGAGATATAGAGTTAGAAGCATTCCAGGGCATCATCACTTTGGTCTTCTGCTCATTAATGGCAAGACCAATCCGAGAGAATTCCAACTCCACAAGCGACAATCTCTGTGCCTGTGAGATGTTGTTTGACAGCAAAACAATGTCATCCGCATTATTCAGATCTGCCATTGCTTTCACCGGTATTTTTCGGGATCTACGAGGTGTTAACATTAGACCCAATTCTGCTCCTCTCTCGTCAATAGCTTTCAGCAGGGCATAGTCTAGGACAATAAACAGGAATGGGGCCAAAGTATCACTATGGAATACTCCCGAAGTGAGCTCAAATTCATCCAACTTGCCATATGCGGTGACAACTTTGCCGCATGTGTTGGTATACATCATCCGAATAGCATTACACAGCCTTGATGGAATACTGTAAACCTTCAGTATCTTGAACATAATTTCACGGTTAACTGAATGGTTTTCCTCAAGTCAAGGAATGTCAGAGCTGCAGGAAGGTTGTTTTTCTGTACCTCCTCCAGAATCCGGCGCAAGGCAAGAATGTGACTAGTGGTGGTGTGGTGACCCACCACAATCTACAGGGACATTCATCCTCACACTCACAAGGTCCGAAAGAAGCAGAGGACCATTCACATATGGACAGAGAGCCCCTGGGGGGACAACCAGAACAGTGGACTATTGTTTATACATCCCCGGATTAAGGAGAAGACATCCGGGCGCCAGTTGGTCAGGCTAATCATATGTATTGACTGATATGTATATCAATATGCTAATGTGCCATGCGTTCTCTCTGTATAACAAAAGAGCTGACGATACAAGCCTCAGCAACACAGCACAACACAGCAAAGTAGACCAATGTAGCGCACAGTGCTACAAGTGCGTCTCATTTTGATGGAGGACAAAACTCTGCAACGTTCCAGCTCATCATATCTCGCTTGATTATCTTCCACACTGGTGACCCGACGTGTCATGGTGCGCCCCTCGCCTGATCTTTTCCCTCCACACTGGTGACCTGACGAGAGAGAATGACCGTCTGCTCCCTCTCACCGCACTGTGGACCCCAGAGGACCAGAGAATGCCTGCAACCTCTTCATCCTCACCGGAGCGCGCTCCCTGAAGCGGGCAGCGCTGGGACCGACACGCACCATGAACGGCGACACGAGCAAAACGAAGGAAGCAGCCTTAACGAGGACGTCACCAGAGCCAACTGCGTTGATTTCCACCAAGCTCCCCGACCCTGACTCAGCTCACGACAACAAAGCCCCGCACGCACACAGCAGGATTACGAGGACAGCGCAACTGCCAGCTTGTGGTCACTGCGCCATGCGTGCGCCACGCACAGAGACGAACCGGCTCCACAGACTGATACAGCGTCCTCCACCGCTGCACATACCCGAGAAACACGGCCGATCACCACCCTCGGAACCTTCAGGGCTGCTCACGCACCTGAAGCAGACGTGCAGCCCGCACACAGGACTTTGTATGAGTTTCTCAGCCACGGCGCACAAGGGGAATTTAGCCGATTGCTGTCCCCGATGGCTTTAGGGCTGCTTCCGCACCCAACAGCCAAACCACCAGGTCCCTCACACAGCTGCAGTTATTTCACAGCCGCTGCGCATCCTCGGGGAATTTGGCCGCTCGCCTTCCCCACATCTTCGCTGGATCGAGCCGCGAGAGGAGTCAGACCCCCCCCCCCCCCACAGCTGCTGTGATCACCGCCAGGTTTTAACGGGAAAGTCCCTCACCATCGCGGATCCACACACAGTTTTTGCGCAGCCCAGACACCTTTGACTTCCGGGGCCGACACTCACTTACTCCCACCCCCCTCCCCCTCCTCCTCCACAGCGCTCTTCCCGCACCTCACTCCCTAAAGCCGGCTGATCACCGTCTTGTTCCATTATGCACGACGCAAACCGGCCCCGTGCACCCACGGTCCACGGCCATTCAACATGCTGGAACTCGGAGCAGAGCACACTGTCCTTTCCACCCCTCCCCCGTTCTCCCCATGGACTGACAAGCCATCCAACACTCCTCTACAGCAGGACAGTTCTACCGGAGCTGGAGTCCAAACAGCCGGGGGGGGGGGGGGGGGGGGGGGGAGGTCACAGCCCCTTCTGAGTGTTCTGGGGGGAGCCCTGTGGTGACCCACCACAATCTACAGGGACATTCATCCTCACACTCACAAGGTCCGGAAGAAGCAGAGGACCATTCACATATGGACAGAGAGCCCCTGGGGGGACAACCACAACAATGGACTGTTGTTTATACATTCCCGGATTAAGGAGAAGATGCCCGGGCGCCAGTTCAGGCTAATCATATGTATTGACTGATCTGTATATCAATATGCTAATGCGCCATGCGTTCTGTCTGTTTGTATAACACACAAGAGCTGACGATACATGCCTCAGCAACACACAGCACAGCAGATCACTGTAGCGCACAGCGCTACAAGTGTGTCTCATTTTGATGGAGGAAATAAAACTCTGCAACCTTCCAGTTCGTCATATCTCGCCTGAACTTATTCCTCCACAGTGGATCCATTTTGACTGAATCGGAGGTGAGAGTCTAGGGGTCCTCAGATTTGGTTCAGTATCATCTGATTATACATCTTAGCTATGACACATGTGAGGCTTATTCCCCTGTAGTAGGGCTGTGCGATATGATATCGGTGATGCGATAAAAAACGTCTACCGTTTCATATAAAACCATCATTTATGTCGAGATTTAAGAGACCTCCCCATTTCTACTCGTCACCGCCCTGCTTCTCCCCTGCAGTGTGCCAGGTGCATCACAGCAGCTAACTGCAAGTTAATGTTTTGACGCTACTTCTGTGGAGCCGATACTTCTGTGCCAGCCAGAGATGTTGGACTTTTTCCCACCGTGCTGTGTCAGAGACGATAGTCCTCCAACCTCGTCATTAACACCATCTCTCTCCAATTATAAGACGGCAAATGCTAAATGATGATGCTAACTTGTCACTAATAGGAAACAGTGTATCAGACCATCGTTGTGGTTTAAATCACTGCCGAGTTTCTTAATTTTGTCTGAAAAAACATTACTAAAGCTGCAAATGCACGTGACAGCGGCTGCACACACTAAAATAAAATTAAAATGTGTCCGAGGGGACTTCCGGTTATGGCTGCCACGTAAGACGGACGTGTTTCATTCTGCTCTGCTCCTGGAGAAAAAAATCGGCAAATAACTCTCATTTGGGACAGAACGTATCCCAGCGTTTGGGCGAGGATATGTCGGCGAAGCCTAAGGCTGGAAAACCAGGTAAAGGAAAAAGCGAGCCGCCGAAACAGTCCAAATTAACGGACTTTCAGGTCTGTGACGCAGCAAACAAAACTCCATATATGGCGGAGGAGGCTGGCAACGGTGCGATATCTGCGGGGAATGGCGCAGATGCGCTGATGGCTGCCATGAGTTCAATGAGAGCGGACTTTTCCTCTAGATTTGATGGGATTATGACAGCGTTGGAAGGAATAAGAAAGGAATTGGGTGACTGTGTAGAACGAACGGCGCAGATGGAGCTCCGTCTCGCTAGTGCTGAAGATGACGTCACCCGTCTTCAATTAAAGGTGCGCACTTTGGAAAAAAAAAAATAAATGTCTAGAAGATAATATTTTGGATTTGGAATCTCGGTCGAGACAGAATAACTTGAGGCTGGTGGGTCTTCCAGAGGAATCAGAAGGTCGGGACGTATGTTCCTTTCTGGAAAAGTGGATTCCGGAGGTGCTGGGCAGCGAGGAGTTGCAATCAGCAGTGGTTCTGGAAAAAGCACATCGTATTGGCCCACGGAGAGATAAGGGACCGCCGAGGACCTTAATTATGAAGTTTCTTAGCAACAGAGACAGGATGAAGATCTTCAACGCTGCACAAGCTAAAGGAGAGATTAAACACCAGGATCAGCAGGTGCGGTTCTACCCAGATTTGGCCACAGGAATCCAACAATTGAGGAAGCAGTTTGATCCCATACGTAAGGAGCTGCGCAACCTTGGGATTCGTCATGGTGTAATCTATCCTGCGAGACTGTTGACCACGTATGAGGGCAGAACCCACATCTTCAAGACCCCAGAGGAGGCGCAGGAGTTCATTAAGAAGATCAAAGAAGAAGAAGAGACTGGTGGGAGCTAAGCATGAACAAAATATAAGGTAGAATAATTAAGTATTTGCACAGGCATCTGACTGACTTGAAGTAAACAGCAAGTTTACAAAATATAGATTGTATTATATATTAAAAAAAAAAAAAACAAACAAAAAAAAACTATGATGTACAAAGTTGTTAAAAATTCTGGAGTTAAGTTGGAAAACTACAGAGGAGAGTTAATGTTACGTCATTAAAAGCAGTAGAGTTAGGGTGATTGGGAGGATGAAGAAGGAGTGGCTTAGGCTGTTCCCCGTGGGTGTGGAACGGTCGATGGCTATATCGGGAGACGGAATTTTTCTTTTGATTTTGGGGGGTTCGCCACAAGTGTGGGAAGGGGGAATTTGTTTGTGTGTAGTTTGTAGGATGAATGTTCAACCACTCATGTTTTTGCTTCTCTGTATGAGCATGTTTACACTGCAAGGTAATCCCAAACTCTCTATTGATCATAAACCAAAGCGTTAATCTTAATTTAACTTCATGGAATTGCAGAGGTCTACAAAATTTAAAAAAACTTAAACAAGTTATGAATAAAATAAAAGACATGGGTTCAAAAATTGTGTTTTTACAAGAAACTCATCTAATAGAGGAGGATATAAAAAGAATTAGGAGTAGATGGCAAGGAAGTGTATTTACCTCATCATTCTCATCCCGGGCCAGGGGAGTTATGACTCTCATACATAAATCAGTCCCTTTTCAAGTGAAAAATGTAATTGGAGACAAACTTGGAAGATATGTAATCATTCAAGGTTCTTTGCTATTAGAAAATATAAATCTTGTGAACTTATATGGTCCCAATATAGATGATCAAAAGTTCTTTGCTAATTTATTTCTTATTTTATCATCACTTACAGGGCAACATATAATAGCAGGGGATTTTAATTGTACATTGAATCCAGGTATAGATAGATCAACAGGACTGGATTGTACGCACAATGGATGTAGGATGACTATTAATCATTTTATGAAAGAATTGAGATTGTTAGATATATGGAGAGAAATGAAACCACAAGTTAAAGCCTATTCTTGTTATTCCAGTACCTACAAGACATTCTCACGTATTGATTATTTTTTGATTTCCACAGAATTAAGATCCAAGATTCAAAACTGCTTTTATGATAACATCGTGATCTCTGATCATGCACCCTGTTGTCTAATATATGTAGATAAAAAATTGACAAAGGAATCAGGTAGATGGCAATTTCAGCATAAATGGCTTCAGGATGAGGAATTTGTCAAGTATATAGAAAAACAGATAGACGAGTACTTTGACATCAATACTACACAAACATCAGCATGTGTAAAGTGGGAAGCTTTCAAAGCTTTTATTAGGGGACATATTATTAGTTATACAGGATCAAAATCTAAGAAGACTCGAGAGGAGAGAGCTAAATTGGAACATAAAATGAAAAGTCTTCAGGAAAAAGTGTATGCAGGAAGTGATCCAAGGTTGGAGAATGAATTACTAATTTTGAGAGCTGAATACGACAAAAAATCAGCGAATAGAGCTGCCTCGAGTCTTCTAAGATTGAAACAATCTTTTTATGAACAAGGTGAAAAATCAGGAACATTATTGGCATGGCAGATTAAACAATTAGAAATTAAAACACCAATTACTAGTATTATAAGTAATGGACAGGTAGTTATAGATCCTTTAGAAATTAACAGAGCCTTTAGAGATTACTATGAAAAATTATATGATACCAAAAATGAATCTGATTTAACAAAACTAAATGGGTTTTTGAACGAACTATCTATACCGTGTATTCCAAATGAAAACAGGGAGATATTGGAGTCTAAAATTAGTCAAGAAGAAGTTGGGCTAGCCATTGATAATATGAAATCAGGAAAAAGTGCAGGACCAGATGGTCTTCCAGTTGACCTTTATAAGAAATTTAAGAATAAATTAATAAAACCTTTTTTGGAAATGGTTTTAGAAGCATTTCAAAATAATAATTTACCATCATACATAAATAATGCCTTAATTATACTGCTGCCAAAACCAGGTAAGCCCTCTAATAAATGTGAAAATATGAGACCAATAAGCCTATTAAACGCCGACCTTAAGATAATCTGTAAAATTTTAGCAAGACGAATACAAGAAATTTTACCAAATATTATTAATCGAGATCAGAATGGCTTTATAAAGGGAAGACAAGGCTTCCATAATGTAAGAAGACTATTTAATATTATTTATTTTAATAAAGAAGCACCGGATACAGCTCTCCTATCACTGGACGCCGAAAAGGCCTTTGATAGAGTTGAATGGCCCTTTCTTTTTGAAGTCCTACAAAGGTTTGGACTTGGAAATAATTTCATAAAATGGGTTCAAATAATATACAATAATGCTACAGCAGAAATCCTAACAAATAACAATATTTCAAAACCAATAAAAATCAATAGAGGATGTCAACAAGGCTGTCCACTTTCACCTTTATTGTTTACTATGGCAATTGAACCTTTAGCGATAGCGATACGTTTACATTCACAAATATATGGAATTAAAGTTGGACCAACAGAACATAAAATCTCCCTGTACGCCGATGACATAATTTTGTTTATGTCGAATCTAAAAAAATCAATTCCAACCTTGTTGAATTTAATAAAGAATTTTGGGGAAATATCAGGATATAAAATAAATAAAACTAAATCTTCAATATTAATGCTAAATGAGACCCAGAGAAATTACCCAGCCCCTGAGGTAAATCAATTCAATGTTGTAAATCAGTTTAAATATTTAGGAATCCAAATTGTGCCTAAGCTAGAATCAGTCGCCAGTGTCAACTATGAAGCCTTAATGACAGATATCAATGAGTTAACTCAGAGATGGATGTCACTACCAATGTCGATGATCGGGAGAATCAATATACTTAAAAGTAATATTTTACCTAAAATACTTTATTTATTTCAATACATTCCCTTATCACCACCTTTAGATTTATTCTCAAGAATAAAAAAAAAGTTAGTGGAATTTATATGGAACAACAGGAGGGCTAGATTACGTCTGTCTTTATTATATTTACCATTTGATCGTGGAGGTCTGAAATGTCCAAATTTTATGTTGTATTATTGGTCGGCACAACTGAGGTCTATGACATATTATTTTTCATCAAATGATCTCCCTCACTGGACTGAAATGGAATCATACAATTTACCTTTACCTCTTCCCATATTCATATACTCAGATTCGGCAAAAAAATTACAAAAACAAGTTAAAAATCCATTTGTAAAGCATATGATCAAAATATGGTGTGAAGCTAAAAACTATTTAAAAGAACCACAGTTAATGTCACAATTTAGTCCAATATGGGGTAATCAATATTTTAAACCAGGGAGAGCGGACGCTGTATTTAAAGTATGGAATTTAAAAGGGATACAAAAGATTCAGGATTTATATTTGCCATGTGCAGACAACATAATGTCTTTTGAAGAGCTGAGGATCAAATTTAATCTCAATAGAACACATTTTTTTAAATATCTTCAACTTAGAAACTTTATTCGATCAAATCAAAATAAAGCTCTCACTCGACCTATTTATTCATCCTTGGAAAAAATGATGATGAAAGATAGTAAAAGAAAGGGTATTATTTCAGAGTTTTATAACTCATTGACACTATCTTCAAGTGAAAATTCACTGAAAAGATTAAACTACTGGAAAGAAGATCTGCAAATTGAAATTTCAGAGGAACAATGGGAACTGGCTTGTACAGAAGCTCAAACCAAATCAATAAATGTACGCCTTAAATTGATACATTTCAAATGGTTAATGCGGATGTATGTTACACCGGAGGAGTTAAATAAATATAACAAAAATATACCAGATACATGCACAAAATGCATGGAAAGTAAAGGAACTCTATTTCATTGTGTATGGGAATGTAGATTAATAAGAATGTTTTGGGAAGAGGTGAGGGTAACAATTGAAAAAATAATCTCAAAACTAATCATATTGAATCCTAAATTGTTTTTGTTGGGTCTGTACCCAGAAAAGCATAATTTTAATAAAAGTGAAAGAACATTCATAGACCTCAGTTTGCTTAATGCCAAAAAATGTATTGCACTATTATGGAAAAAGACTCATAGACCAGATGTGACTCAGTGGTTAAGACAGATGTTAACAAACCTTCCATTAGAAAGAATAACATATATACTGAAATCAAAGGAAATTGTGTTTGAGAATATATGGAGACCTTTTATTGATTATGTAAAAAATTTAAACATAACTTTTGAAGAAGAAGGTGAATGATGAGTGTGGACCTTGTAAATTCCAAACTGGTGAACATAATATGTATATTTATGTAATGGATTGTCTAGACTAAACAGAGGAGCATTGTTGAAGATTTGATTTTGTTGGTGGTTGTTGGTGTTTTTTAGTGCATTTTTTTTTTTGTAGTACTTTAGTGTTAGTGTTTGATTTTTTTTTTTTTTAACAAACATGATACAAACAAAGGTTCAATAAAGATATTGTGGAAAAAAAAAAAAAAAAAAACGTGTCCGAGAAACAAACTGGCTCTTAATGTAACTCGATTTCTAATCATTCTTAATTAGTCCAGTAGTGATAATAAAGTTCAAGTCATCTCAAATGCACATTAAAAACAAATTTATAACACTGCAAAATTAAGAGGGAAAATGCATACAAATAATGACAGATGAATTGTACAATTGATTTTTTTTCCAGTAATTTAAAATGTAGATAGAGGGTCTTTTTATTGGTTATAAACTACAGAATATGTATATGGTGATATACACGTTATCATCAACTAAGACTACAATATCGTGATCCGAAATTTTGGTCATATCGCACAGCCCTACCCTGTAGTTATCAGTGCATGAAAGACTGCCTGACTTGGGTAGTGGAATGATGTTAGAAAGTGACCACTGGTTTGGTTTGCCGTCATTCATTAGTACAAGATTGCAGAGGGCCAGAATGATATCATCCAGGTCACAGGTTTGACCTGGATATATTTGACAAGAAGGTATGGATGTGAAAAAAGGTCACAAATCTGAGGGAAGAAAGTCACTAGTTTATGAATAGAAATTGCAGATTTACAAGTGCAGTAAATTTATGACAAGTGATTGCTGTTCCTTCCAATGAATTTATTGGCTTCAAGACAGATGGAATGTAGAGTTAACAAGGATTAATTGCCACTTAAGTAGGGCTGAAACGATATATCAACGTTGTCAATAACGTCAATCAAAACTTTGTCGATGCAGATTTTTATTGTTGACAAATTATTTAATTTTAAAGTTTATATGCATGTCGTGGAAATGTTCAGAAAAGGAACCCGTCATGGCGACAGAGAGAAAATCACGGAGAAGACCAAAAGTTTCCAAAGTATGGGAGGATTTTACTGAAAATTAATAAATGAAACAAGTTAAATGTAGACTGCAAAGCAGTGTTGTCATATCACAGCTGCACTACAGCGATGCATCCATTCCCTCCTCCTCTCCATTCCTCCGTGTCCGGCCACCTGTCAGTGGACTGCACCGGTAAGGTTAGCAAGTAACGTCAGCGCTTCGTATTTTCAATGAGCAATTCTCAGCTTTAGAAAACTGACCACACTATTAATGTGTGTCGTTTACTGTAAATAGTTTACCTGCTGTCAGACAGTAATCCCTCGTACGATGGTTGGTGACAGCTGAGCTGCTTCAGTTATGCTAGCTACAGTATATGTTAACTGCAGTAAATGGGTGAATTACATGAGCAACTTTTTTTGTATTCTCCATTATTGTCGTCATAATATCAGCTTTCATTCTGAATATTAGTGCATCTCAGTAAATTAGAATAGCATGATGTGTAATTTAACAATATAACCACAATCACAAATAAATTTAAAGTGGCTTAAATATTTCACTTTATGTGTAGTGAAGGCTCACATTCCTGCACTGATATTAAGAGTGTTTTATTTATTTTAGACTGGATAAAGTTCTTTTAATTTTCATCTGAAGCCTAATGAAATTTTTAAACTTCAAGACCCAGCAAGGTTTCAAACAAGATGGAATAGCTCATCATTTTCTTTTATTTAACTTTAATGAAGTTGAATATTACTTAGTTTTAACACGCCGTTACAGCCTTTATGGAGCAGTAGAGCTGCTGAAGTAAAGAGTGAACAAGGACGTCCTGAGGATTAGCAAGGCAGAAGTGAGGGCAGCTTTGAAGAGGATGAAGAATGGAAAGGCGGTTGGTCCAGATAACATACCTGTGGAGGTATGGAGATGTTAAGGAGAGATGGCTGTGGACTTTTTAAACCAGATTGTTTAACACAATCTTTGAGAGAGAGGATGCCCGAGGAGTGGAGAAGAAGTGTTTTGGTACCAATTTTCAAGAACAAAGATGATGCTCAGAGCTGTAGTAACGGAGGCATAAAGTTGATCAGCCACACTATGAAGATATGGGAAAGAGATGATGAAGCCAGTTTAAGAGGAGAGGTGACAATCTGAGCAGCAGTACGGTTTCATGCCAAGAAAGAGCACTACAGATGCAATGTTTGCTCTAAGAGTGTTAATGAAGTAGTATAGAGAAGGTCAGACGGAGTGTCTTTGTGGATCTAGAGAAAGCATATGATAGGCTGCCAAGAGAGGAAGTGTGGTACTGTATGAAAAAGTTAGGAGTGGCAGATAAGTATGTGAGGGTGGTGCAGGACATGTATGAGGAAAGCAAGACTGAAGTGCGCTGTAGGAGTGACTGATGGATTCAGGATCTGCTCTGAGCCCCTTCCTGTTTGCCACAGTGATGGACAGGCTGACATGAGGTCAGACAGGAGTCTCCATGGACCATGATGTTTGTAGACGACATTGTGATCTGCAGTGAGTAGGGAGCAGGTGGCCGAGAACCTGGAGAGGTGGAGGTATGCTCCGGAGAGAAGAGGAATGAAAGTCAGTACAAGCAAGACAGAATACATGAGTGTGAATGAGAGGGAGGCAGGTGCAATGGTGAAGATGGAGAGAGAAGCAGTAGTGAAAGTATACAAGTTTAAATACCTGGGGTCAACCATCCAAAGCAATGGAAAATGCACAAGAGAGGTGAAGAAGAGGGTGCAGGTAGGGTGGAGACAAGTGTCAGGTGATTTGTGACAGAAAGGTAGCACTAAGAGTGAAAGGGAAGCTTTAAAATAAAAAATTAAATCACCCTTATTGTCATTCAACCGTACAACCAATCATGTACAGTAGAACGAGATTGTGCTTTACCCATCTACAGTGTTAATCACACACACCCCAGTGCAGAATCAGAGGGCCGCTGCCATGCAAGGCGCCGCCACAGATTTCCCTCCTCCATTCCATTATTGCTGAGCACCAAGCTGGACGGCAGGAAGTTCCACTTTTATATGGTCTTCGGCATAACCCAGCCGGGATTTGAACCCCTGCCTCCCGGGTGTGAGGCAGATGCTCTACCAACTGAGCCACCAGTCCGGTGGTGGTTACAAGACGATAATGAGACTGCTATGATGTATGTTTGGAGATGGTGGTGCTGACAAAGACAGAAAGTGGAGCTGGCAAAGTTAAAGATGCTAAGATTTTCATTGGGAGTGACAAGATTAGAAATGAGTATATCAGAGGGACAGCTCAGGTTGAGCTGTATGGAGACCAATTAAGAGAAGCAAGGCTGAGATGGTTTGGACATGTGCAGAGGAGGGATAGTGGATATACTGGACAAAGGATGTTGAAGATGGAGCTGCCAGGCAGGAGGAAAAGAGGAAGACCACAGAAGGTTCATGGATGTAGTGAAGGAGGACATGGAGAGGGTTGGTGTTACAGAGTGCGTATATGTATATACTGTGTATACCTGTGGGCTTTTTTATTTCAGGCATGTGTTTAATTGTGTATTCTGCAACCGTTTTATCAAACCCCTCTTACTTTATTGCGCAGTAGCCTGGTGGAGCGCTCCTAATTTCCTTGTACTGTACAATGACAAAGCCTATTCCATTCAGCGGAAGATGCAGGGGACAGGGCGAGATGAAGGCAGGTGATCCGCTGTGGTGACCTCTAAAGGGAGCAGCCTAAGGAAGAAGAGCTGCCATTTGAGTTTACATTTTAACTCCCATTTGTGCTGCTACAAACACTTCTGATTAAGCTGTCAAGTTCATGTTTCCAACTCATGTTTGACAAGTCATTTCATTTAGCTATGGGAACTTTTTATAATGGGTTACACTATATTAAGGCAGAGACTGAAAGTGATTTTCACAGGTCTGCAGGCGAGGTCACAGGGGAGGTAAAACATTACCTAGAACCCCGAACAGGAGCCGTGCCAACAGGAAGCTGAGCTGGCGGACATGACAGACATAATGGCGATTAGTCGACTAATTGGGGGGGAAAAAAAAAAAAAAGTTGTCAAGATTAGTCTACCAAAATAATCGTTAGTTGCAGCCCTACTTTTAACGATATTAGGGACGCTTACAACCAGATTTTAGTAAAAGGTAAATTACAAATGCCCCAAAAAATAATCCTGCAAATTCAGGAGAAAATATTCTCCATCCACCCTCCATGGATGGCCACCTAATCATGGTGGAGCAGTTGGGGGCAACTTGCCCCTTCTAGGGTCTCCCAAGACAAACTGGTCAGGGGTGAAGGGCCAGACTATGAGTGGTCCAGTGGATCCATATAAGAAAAAGTTACAAGGAGCCAGGGTACCCAGATAAGCCACATGGGTCTGCCCTCCTGTGGGCTCACCAGCTGCAGGTGGTGATGCCGTGTCATTGTTTAGCTCCTTTTGGCTTCAGTGAGCTAACCAATAAGTAATCAAAAGCGTTCAAGCCTTTTAAAACAAAAACTTTATAAAAACAAGCTTAAGTCATTGTCTAGATCAGGGGTTGGCAACCTGCGGCTCTTCAGCCCCCATGCTGTGGCTCCCTTCAATCACATCTCAAAACATACAGAAATTAATGCAGGTCATTTTAATCGTTTTATTTTTCATATTGTTGATTGGATACGTTTTTCAACTGAAACATGTCTATCAACGTAAAATACATTTTAAATTATTTATGTTGTCAATTGTATGCGTCACATCCGACAGCGACTCATATGCAAGGAGCCGCAGAGCCTCACTATCCTTTTCTTTAGTGTCATGGTTTGGTCAGAGAAAACTGAAACAGGAAATCCTTGGATCAGGTTATTAGATGGTCCAGTCGTTTGCTTGGTGAGTCACAGCTGAGCCTGACATCCCTGTACAGCAGACAGGTACAGAGGATTGCTACCTCCATTTTAAATGATGACTCCCACCTTTTGCACCGCAACTTTCAGCTTCTCCCCTCCAGACAGAGGTTTGTTGTCCCAAAATGTAAAACCCAGCGCTACAAAAACAGCTTTGTTCCTGCTGCTGTCAAAGAGTTGAAGATGTAGCAATATACTGCACATAATTTAGTTATCTATTTATTAATTTTTATATTTATTTTTGTAGGGTTTTTTTTATTTGGGTTCCAAATCTTTTATTGGGTTTTAGACTTTTGAGTTTTTAAATCTCTTTGACTTAGTTTTTAACTTTTTAATATGACCCTTCTCTCTTTTTCTCTTGTTGCTTTGTCTCATGTCCGACTGGTGGAGCCTTGAGTATCGTGTTTATAGTCCGCTTCATGTGTGCCTGTGTTTGTGTTCATGTTGAATGTAACTGTGGTTTGTAATTATGTGTCTAAAAGGATGTCACCTGACTGCACAACAAATCTACCTACGGGTACAAATAAAGTAACCTGAACTGTGCACATGGAGAGCACAGTGAGCCTAGCAGCTTCCTGCTTATCCCCCTCCACCCTCTGTAAGACATTGACAAATCCAGAAAATGTAAAAATCACTCAGGAAAATGGAGTTTAATTCTGTGTGGACAGAGTCATTTGCCTTCATGTATCGTTATGTAGTGAGAATTTCTTCCACAAAAAAACAAAACAAAAAACAAAACCAGCCTGCTCATTAGTGTCTACAGGTCCATAAAGTCTTGCATGTAATTAAAATCAACGCCTTAATTATCCTAAAAAACATCAATCCTTGAATTCCTGCTCAATAACCTTAAAATTAGTAGCCTGCAGTATAAATACTGGATTCACAGACATGATCCAAGTCTGACTTAATGTGATTTTCACCGTCACAACTCAATACACCCTGAGTTATGTAAAAATAAAAGTCCTCTACAGCGATTCAATTTTCAGAATGGTTATGTGCTTTAATTATGAAACCCCGTCAACTGGCTATACTTGTCTGAAATCAGCAACATACAGCCCACAGTTTTCCCCTCACAATCTGTAAACAAAAAAAAAAAAAAATAAAATAAAATAAAATAGTAAAAGGAGTTCAAATGAGTGAAAAAGGAGGCCAGATTCCACAGCAATGTAGAGATGAGCCTTTGAGTTTAAGGACTTTTCAGCTTTTTCTCTGCAGGATAACTGCTAGTTTGTTATCTGTGGGGTTTTGAACAGTGAAGTATATGGGGGGGCTGAAAAGTTCATAGGCTGACCATGACGCAGTGGTCAAATTTGACCAAATGTGGTTTATTTTTCAACACAGTCTCCAATGTCAGTGTATCTGAAAAGAAACAACACAGTATCAGAAAAGGTTGAATTTAATGCATGACTTGTTTCATTGTTGTATCATAAATCCTTCTTGGTCAGCCTATAAACTTTTCAGCACCCCCCCCCCCAAAAAAAAAAAATTAAAAAATATGTGCAGGTTGTCTATTAGTGCCACACTTTTTTTTTTTTTTTTTTTTAATTTTTTTTAAATTATAACCAATATTTAGCGGAAGATATTTTTTTGGAATGTTTTTCCACTCTGCTGTAATTATTTCTAACTGGCTTAATTTGCACCAAGTGATTTTAAAGTTATATTATTTAGAAAGTTGTTTAGAATTTTTTGCTTTATTCCAAAATAAAGAAGAATCAGACAACAAATCAACTAGTTGTCAGAGTCTGAGAACAGATAAAGGATACAGATTTATATTATATTAATACATTTGAATAAGGAGCATTATGAGGAAACAAAGGATGAAAAGTAGCTTCTTCTAAATAAAACTTTTACCTCTAACTTATTAAAATATCAGGAACTAAAGCTGTGTGATCACTGTTGAAAGTAGGAGATGGATGATATTTTTCAGATTTTAAACAATTTACTAATGTGCTGATAATTTAAAAAAAAAAAAATTATGGTCAGATATTCAGAAATTTTTCAGCACAAAACAATTTATATTCATAAATTCGTCTGATTTTCCCCAAGGTTTGGGTCACGGAGGCAGCAGCTCAAGCAGAGAAGCCCAGACTTCCCTCTCCCCAGCCACCTGCTCCAGCTCTTCAGAGAGGATACCAAGACGTTCCCAGACCAGCTGGGAGACAGTCTCTCCAGCCCCGGGGTCTGCTCCCAGTGGGATGTGCCCGAAACACCTCAAGTGAGAGGCGGCCAGGAGGCATCCTGATCAGGTGCCCAAACCACCTCAACTGGTTCCTTTCAATGTGGAAGAGCAGCAGTTCTACTCTGAGCCTCTCCCGGATGACTGAGCTCCTCAGATCATCTCTAAGGGCAAGTCCAGCAATCCTACGAAGGAAGTTCCTTTCAGCCGCTTGTATCTGCTATCTCATTCTTTCGGTCATTACCCAAAGCTCACGACCATAGGTGAGGGTAGGAACGTAGACTAACCGGTAAATCGACAGCTTTGCCTTAGAGCTCAGCTCCCTCTTCACTACAACAGACCAGTACAATGTCCACATCACTGCAGAGGCTGCACCAATCTGTCCGTCAATCTCTCGCTCCATTCTCCCCTCACTCATGAATAGGACCCAGAGATACTTAAACTCCTCCACTTGGGGTAGGAGCTTGTCCCCAACCCAGAGGGGACAATCCACCTTTATCCGGCTGAGAACCATGGACTCGGGCTTGGAGGTACTGATTCTCATCCCAGCTGCTTCACACTCAACAACAAACCATGACCTGTAGGTCATTACTGGATGAAGCCAACAGGACAACATCATCTGCAAACAGCAGCAATGAGATCCTGTGGTCACCAAGCATGACACCCTCCGTTCCTTGGCTGCACCAAGAAATCCTGTCCGTGAATATAATGAACAGGATTGGTGGCAAAGGGCAGCCCTGGTGGAGTCCAACTCTCACTGGAAACGAGTCCCACTGAGTGTTGGCAATACGAACCAAACTCTCACAACAGTCGTGTAGAGACCAGATAGCTCATAATAAGCCCAATACCCCAGCACCCCCCACAAAAAAACACGAGGAACGCAGCTGAATGCTTTCTCCAAGTCCACAAAACACATGTAAACTGGCTGGGCAAACTCCCAATGGGAGTATATTACAAAACAATTTGTAATATATTTCTAACAGTTTTATTTCATAAATGAAGCTATAACTTCAGTTTTTTTCCCCCACTGTTGTGTCAATTCATTAATGCCACAATGTTCAGAGGTATGTAAACATAAACTTAAGCAGCATAACCTTTATTTTAAAGGTCAAATTGTCGTTGCAGCCCTCAGCCACTTCTATTTTAGTTGGAGACAGGCAAAATGGCTCTTTTGTTGCCAAAGGTTGCAAACCCCTCATCTAGATGCAGGCCCACCTGAAGATCATTGTGAGTGATTTTGGTGACCATCAGGGTAAATGTCTAGGAGCAGCAACTCCCGTGATATGTGGACAGACAGATGATAGACGGACAGACCCTGCGCCATCACATTAAGTACTCTGGAATGAGCCAAACAACCTCTATGCTGCTCTGTTATTACCCTTAAAGTGCAAAAAAAACTTAAAATATGATTTCATTTTATTATCAACTACATGAATTAAATCTGATTTAATTCATGTAGTTGGGATCAATAAACAGGTTTGCACATGCTAAACAGCCTGACTGCCAGGTTTAATTAACACGTGAGTCAACAAATTAAAAAACAACAGTCTTTCCTTTCATGCAAGTGTATCAAGATGTTTCAAAGGTAATATTAACTGCCAAATTGTGATTTTGTGGGTTTTAACCCATTAAAATAGGGATTGGTGCTGCACCGTGGCTGCCTCATCCATTCAGGTGGATGCCCTGCAATTTCCCCATTGTGGGACTAAAAGGATTGTAAATAAAATATACCCGTGTGTCACCTGTATAATGAGAAAATATCAACACTGTCACCTCAAAGAAAGACACTGTCGTGGGAATCCACTCAGTAGGTTTCCACTCAGACGGAAGGGCATGGCAGGACGAGATGCATAACAGAGGTGCAGAATTGTCTATGGTTTTTGCATGAGGATATGCATCCTCCTCCGGTCTGCATGTTAATGTGCTGGGTGACAAGGGGAATTGCCGGGGGGGGGGGGGGGGAGGATTTGTGTGTTGATGCGAACAGTGACAAAGGGAATGGTAATGGAAAATGCATTAATGTTAATGCAGCACCACACGTCACGGAGCGAGCTGTATGCTATAAAAGGAGAGGTGCCCGCGACCTGTTTTTATGCTTGTGATTCTTGTGAACGTGAGAGAGAGATTAATCCGCTAATCTGCTCTGGACCGCCTCGCCTGATTATTCCTCTCTCCACACTGCCTTTATTTAAAGGGGACCTGTGGTGGTCGTCTAAACGCATTCAACTTGAAAACATTAGGCAAAGTATTCGTTATTTGGTTAAATAATTATTGCCAGCCATATACCACCAGAGAAATATGCAAATACGACCGCCGACATGGCCAGCCAATGAAAACTATGCGCGCAGCCATGACACATGCGGATGTGACGTCACTACGTTGCTACTGAAGAGTCAATACTCCGCCTTTACCAGCGACTAGGGTGCTTTTGTCAGTGTTTTTGTTCTATTATGGCTGAATTGTCGGACTGTGAGGAAGAATTCGGTCAACATGGCAACAGGTTTGAGCCAGAAAGGTCTTCTGAGGGTGAAAGTGACGAAGTGGTCCTCACACACAACGCAATTTCGTCCGAAAGGAAACGTCTGTGCCCTGTTCTGAGATTGCGCAACCACTTTTCCGCTACGATCTTCCGACAAGGTGAGCTGGGTTTGGGTACACAAAAGAAGTGTTTATCTTTGTTTTTTCGCTTATTATTGAGACATCCAAAGGCTTTACATTCCGCCATGTTGCGATATCTATATCGCATTGTATGTTTTTGTTGTTACAAGAGCGCCGAGTGTCTGCTGCTCTGTATATACTTTTAGCGGCGAGGGAAGAGCCCAGCGCCGAATCCCCAGCCGTCTGGCGGCCGTTACGACCTCAGATCAGACAAGACGACCCGCTGAATTTAAGCATTTATTTATTTATTTTCTACTTGTTTTAGTTCTGCATTTAATATGAACCCTGAGTTTGAAATAAACGTTTGAATTTGAATATCCCGAAAGCCACTGCTCATCCGGGCACTCCAGGCTCAGCCAATATTGATCCAGATCGCGGTATCCACGACACTACGTCACAGGAAGCGTCCTGGCAGGCCATGTAGCCGCCAGTATGGCTGCGCGCATGTTTTGCTGACATAACTGAACCAGCACATCAGCAATGGATTTATATCGCATTTCTTTGAACTTGAACTAGAAGGTGAGACAGGGGCTCAATATAATATCTTTTTTTCACGACCACCACAGGTCCCCTTTAATTAAGCGCTTAACCCCTTAGCATTCCAGCCAGTTTCCCTAAATTTAGCATATGCAAAGAAAACCTAATTCTTTCTACACTGAGTGGTAGTAGAAAATTTGAAATGTCTCACTGGCCAAAGACCAGAACCTTAAGGTTTTAAGTTTGCACCTCTCTTCTCAAAAATGTGAAAACTTTCTTCTTGTAGAGTTGAAACCTTGACCCCTTAGAATTCCAGCTAATTTCCCTAAATTTAGCATACACAAAGAAAATCAAATTTTCTTCAAGTGGCAGTAGAAAATTAAGATGTTACAGATGAGCAGACTGCACTTCCTGAGCTTTGTGATGTCACAAAAACCAACACATGCCACTTTCAGTTCTGCAAGTTGGCGAATGCGCCCGACTGCTTGAATATTTGTGATTGGCTATCTTAAAAAAAAAAAAAAAAAGTTGTGAATATTAATATGCAGGCTGGAAACTGATTCACACAGAACTTTACAACTCTTTTTGATGAGCCATAAAAAATTATTATTGGTCTTTAAAAATACATTTATGCGTCATTGCACATAATAAAACTCGCAGTTAGTCCCTGGGGGAAAAAAAAATCACAACATAAAACAGATTTACTAAAATCTGATCATTAATTGCTGACACTTGTTGCGGCTCAACGGTGACGCGCGGTCATGCCCGGCTGCTCGTGAACGCGCCTGTATTAAGTACATTAGCTCCTTCGCTAACAGCTAATTGGCACCAACGGGCCGTCCTTTCCGTTTTTTGTGATTCAATTAACAGTTTTAACACAAACTTTTGTTGTTAGCAGGCACTTCCACAACAGCTGCTCACCGACACCTGGCCTCCTGTCCTGTCCACGCTAAGCTAACCGCGGGGGTGACACCTTTCAACCAAACTCCGTAGAAAAGTCTCACGATTAAGCAGCGATTCACTGTTTTACTTCAAAGTATTAAAGTATGACACTTGAACAAAGAAATATCACAATCGGCTAGAACCGCTTATTGTTTCGGCACATTTACATCTGAAATAAAACCCGATATTAGATAAAAGTTATCTCTTTCTAAAACATGTTATGGTTACCCTCTGTGTCCACAGGTGCCTAAACCAAATCAGTCATGCTGTAATTAGTGTTAAATGTTTACTTAGCTAATGGTTTAAAGTTTAATAAATGCACACCGAATTTACAAGAGGATGGCATGAATTCAAGACAAACGTTTTAATTTAGTGTCAAACATTTCTGAAATCAGTGAGAGGACAGAAACCCCAAAGTTCCCATTTTTGACGCGGAGTTTGGCATGAGCCTATAAGGAAGTAAGCAGCAAAACAGAGGGAGAGTGACTATACCGTCTCAGGCTGAAGTTAACGACTAACGGGGCTCATCAGTGGGAGAACGGCGCCTTCCTGGGTTTCTGGACCCGATGAAAAGTCCGGTTGTCCGTTGACAGTCCGCCTCAAAGGAGCCCCATCACCGCTCGGCGCCGCTGAACTACAGGTCCATAAAGCCTCAACCCGTGTGCGTCATGACGTACACGCAACCGCGTTATAACCACAGGCGAGTTTTGATTTGATTAATGAATCCGCGCTAATTAAGAGGATTTAAGAATCCAGAGATTAGCGGCAGATTCCCTCAGGTGAGTTCAGTTGAATAAAGTTGATTTGATTTCCTTCCTCAGCGGAAAACCCCGGGGAGGCGCAGATCTCCAGCAGAGAGAGCGGAAACAGAGGTGTCACTCTGAGCAGGTTGGAGGCTCCAAAACAGGGGCGGAAGAACGACAAATTATGCCCCCCCAGGATTTTAAATTTATGAGAAACAAAAATCACAAAATTAAAGATAAAAATGGGCAAATTTACAGAAAAAGAAAGTTGCAAATTCATGAAAAATGCATTTAAATTAAAAAAATCAAAAGAAAATATGCAAATTTATTTAAAGAAAATTGTACTGTTTTTTGTATGTTCTGTTTGATTTCCGTGTCATCGTATAAAGTCAAACAGGTCAAAGTCCTCCTATGCAGGAGTTCTCTCCCACAGAATCTAGGACTACAGAGCTGTCTGAAATGCCTCATTTGGATTGGCTGTTCTCTTCTGTGAGGTCATCATGTCGTTACTGTAGTTAACAGATCTGCCTCCTGGATAGTCTGGTACACCCGCTGTGGTGTAGTGTGTGTGTGATGCCATACTCACCCACTGGCGTGACATCAGGTGGGCACAGCCCACTGTGTATATAGTTTTGTGTGTTGTGGGGGAACAAAATAAGTAAAGGCGAGACACGGCGAGCTGAAGGTTTCAGAGTTTTATTCCTCCATCATCATGAGACACACTGTAGTGCTGTGCGCTGTGCTGTGTGTGTGTGCGTGTGTCTGTGTGTCTGTGAGTGCGCTCGTCAGGCATGTAAAGTCAGCTCCTTTATACAGACAAGAGAGAATGCATGGCACATTTACATATTGATATACATATCAGCCAATACATATCAATCGCGTGATTAACTGGCACCAGACTTCTTCTCCTTACTCCGGGGATGTATAACAATAGTCATTGTTCTGGTTGTCCCCCTAGGGCTCTCTGTTCGTATGCAATCCCTGCTGAGCATGAATATTATCAGTCTTCATTGTGCTGGGCGCCCACACGTGTGCTGGGTGCCCATCCTGTGGCTGAAGTGGAGGGCCATGTTTGAGGGTTACATTGGGGCGCTGGGCCTAGGTGGACTCGACGGGAGAAGACGACAAGCGCTCCTGGCCCATCATCTTGGCTCAGAGTCCCGAAGAATTCTCGGTACATTGGGAGAGACGGAGGAGCACTATGAGGATGCTGTCGAGCGGTTGGCCGAATTTTTCGCTGGGCAGATAAGGACCACGACGCTGTGAGTGGCGGGAATGTTGGCGCCAAACAAGGCTTAACTAGTTAGCTGGGAGAAGCTAACAGCACAGTCAGTGTCTATGGACGGGCTAGCCATTAAGCTAACTGCGTGCAAAAAGAGGGCTCCAGGCTACCAGCTGGGCATCGAGGTGGGACCGGGGGAGTCCCCGGTCACTGAAGACAGCGGGCCAGCCACAAAGCGCAGGAAAGTGGAGGACCAGAGCACTGATGAGTTGGACGGCACAGTGTGCGACAACAGCGGAGAGGGAGTGCAGCAGGAGTCATCCCTGCAGCTGGAGGCTAGGCAGCGAGTAAGCGGGACCATGAAGGCTGAGAGCAGCGACGAAGCGCCTGGGTCAGAGAGTGGAGCCGGCGAGACTGACGCTGAGAGCCCCGAGGGAGAGCAGCTGCATTCGGACATGGAGTCGATGCAGCAGAGCACCTGGGATGAGGGTGCTGAGAGCAGCGACGAGGCGCATGGGTCGGAGAGTGACGCCGACCAGAGCAAAGCTGAGAGCACCGGGAGAGAGCAGCTACGAGCGGGCATGGCGACACCGCAGCGGAGCGCCTGGAACGAGGGTGCTGGGAGCAGTGGCGAAGTGCCTGGGTCAGGAAAAGACACCAGTGAAAGCGATGCTGTGAGCCCCGGGAGAGAGCAGCTATGGCTGGGCACGGAGAAAGCACAGCGGAGTGCCTAGGACGAGGGCGCTGAGAGCAGTGGCGAGGTGCCCGGGTCGGCAAGCGGCGCTGACAAACGTGCTTCGGGTTTCCTTGGAGTTTGGCCACAGGGGGCCGGAGTGTTTAGAGCCACGACGGCAGTGTTGAAAGTGGTCGGGAGCGGACCGACGACCACGGAGGGACGGTGTGTCAGACAGCAGCACGGCAGGTCTTGAGGAGTGACGCAGTTGGCGGTGAAGAGGGACATTATGGCGAGAGAGATTGTTTTTGATCCCGGAGGCAGACGGCAGCCACGGGTCCACATGTCGTGGGGCTGCCTGGGGCCTCCGAGCCAGTCTTCCTTCAGCAGCCAGGGGCGTGTATGATTTGGGGCTGCCCTGGGCCCCCGGGCCAGTTTTACCACTGGCTGCCAGTGGACAGAGGTGTGACTTGTATATATGCTGCTGGTGTGCATGCGAGTGTGTGTGATATGGGATTATTTTATATATTTTAGAGGCGTGGTCCAAATTTTGTTATTCTTTTGGATGAGTGTCTTAGGATATTTTATTACAGTTAATTATTCCTCGTTCCCTTAGTGCGTGATTTGGGTCCTAAATTGGTGAGGGTCTCAATTGTGTGTGTGGTCTTACACTTTTGTAAGGGGGAGGGGAATGTGGTGTAGTGAGTGTGTGATGCCGTACCCGCCCACTGGCGTGACATCAGGCATAGTTTTGTGTGCATCTAATAAAGAGTAGTTCGCTGTTCAATTCAGCACGGCTCCTGTCTCACATTATTCATACATAACACCCTCCCCTCCAGGAAGTTTCCCACTGAGCTGCCAAGCTCACATAACTACAGTGCAGCTGTCTTAGCTTCTCTCTGTAAGTTCTGGACTAATGAACAAGCTGGGACCAGATGACAGTGGGGTGAACAAAGTCCATCCATCCATCCATCTTCTACCACTTTTCCGGAAGTCCGGGTCGCAGAGGCAGCAGTTCAAGCAGAGAAGCCCAGACTTCCCTCTCCCCAGCCACCTGTTCCAGCTCTTCAGAGGGGATACCAAGGCGTTCCCAGACCAGCTGGGAGACATAGTCTCTCCACCGAGTCCTGGGTCTGCCCCGGGGTCTCCTCCCAGTGGGACATACCTGAAACACCTCAAGTGGGAGGCGTCCAGGAGGCATCCTGATCAGATGCCCATACCACCTCAACTGACTCCTTTCAATGTGGAGGAGCAACGGTTCTACTCTGAGCCTCTCCCGGATGACTGAGCTCCTCACCCTATCTCTGAGGGTGAGTCCAGCAATCCTACGGAGAAAGCTCATTTCAGCCGCCTGTATCCGCGATCTCGTTCTTTCGGTCATTACCCAAAGCTCGTGACCATAGGTGAGAGTAGGAACGTAGATTGACTGGTAAATCGACAGCTTTGCCTTAGAACTAAGCTCCCTCTTCACCACAACAGACCGGTACAACGTCCGCATCACTGCAGATGCTGCTCCAATCTGTCTGTCGATCTCTCGCTCCATTTTCCCCTCACTCGTGAACAAGACCCCAAGATACTTAAACTCCTCCACTTGGGGCAGGAGCCTGTCCCCAACCCGGAGAGGACAATCCACCTTTTTCCGGCTGAGGACCATGGACTCGGACTTGGAGGTGCTGATTCTCATCCCAGCCGCTTCACACTCAGCGGAAAACCGTCCCAGCAAGAGCTGTAGGTCATTGCTGGATGAGGCCAACAGGACAACATCATCTGCAAACAACAGAGATGAGATCCTGTGGTCACCAAGCATGACACCCTCCATTCCCTGGCTGCGCCTAGAAATCCTGTCCATAAAAATTATGAACAGGATCGGTGACAAAGGGCAGCCCTGGCGGAGTCCAACTCTCACTGGGAATGACTCCGACCGAGTGTTGGCAATACGAACCAAACTCTCACAATGGTCGTACAGAGACCGAATAGCTCGTAACAACAAACCCGATACCCCATACTCTCGAAGCACCCCCCCACAAAAATCCACGAGGGACGCGGTCAAATGCCTTCTCCAAGTCCACAAAACACATGTAAACTGGTTGGGCAAACTCCCATGAACCCTCAAGAATTCTCGAGAGAGTAAAGAGCTGGTCCGATGTGCCACGGCCAGGACGAAAACCACATTGCTCCTCCTGAATCCGAGGTTCGACCAACGGCCGGACTCTCCTCTCCAGTACCTTGGCATAGACCTTCCCAGGGAGGCTGAGGAGTGTGATCCCTCTAAAGTTGGAGCACACCCTCCGGTCCCCTTTTTTGAAGAGAGGAACCACCACCCCGTTTTGCCATGCCAAAGGCACTGTCCCCGACCTCCACGCAATGTTGCAGGGGCGTGTCAACCATGACAACCCAACAACATCCAGGGCCTTGAGGTACTCAGGGCGAATCTCGTCCACCCCCGGGGCCCGGCCACCAAGGAGATTTTTAACCACCTTGGCGACCTCAGCCCCTGTGATAGGCGAGTCATCCCCCTCGTCCCCAAACCCTGCTTCCTCTGTGGAAGGCGTATCAGTGGGATTGAGGAGATCCTCGAAGTATTCCTTCCACCGCCCGACGATATCCCCAGTTGAAGTCAACAGTGTCCCATCCGCACCATACACAGTGTGGACGGGGAGCTGCTTTCCCCTCCTGAGCCGCCGAACAGTTTGCCAGAATCTCTTTGAAGCCGACCGAAAGTCTTGTTCCATGGCCTCACCGAACTCCTCCCATACCCGGGTTTTTGCTTCAGCAACCACCCGAGCTGCACTCCGCTTGGCCTGCCGGTACACCTCAGCTGCTTCGGGAGTCCCACAAGCCAACCAAGCTTGATAGGACTCCTTCTTCAGCTTAATGGCCCCCCTCACCACTGGTGTCCACCACTTGGTTCGGGGGTTGCCACCACGAGATGCACCGACCACCTTCCGTCCGCAGCTCTGGGCCGCCGCTTCAACAACAGAGGTGGAGAACATGGCCCATTCAGACTCCATGTCTCCAGACTCCCTCGGAATGTGGTTGAAGTTCTTCCGGAGGTGGGAGTTGAAGACCTCCCGGACAGGGGCCTCAGCCAGACGCTCCCAGCACACCCTTACTATACGTTTGGGTCTACCAGGTCTGAATGGCTTCCTCCCCTGCCATCGGATCCAACTCACCACCAGGTGGTGATCAGTTGACAGCGCTGCACCTCTCTTTACTCGGGTGTCCAAGACATACGGTCGCAGGTCTGATGATACGATAACAAAATCGATCATCGACCTGCGACCTAGGGTGTCTTGGTGCCAGGTGCACATATGGACACCCTTATGATTGAACATGGTGTTCGTTATGGACAGACTGTGGTTAGCACAGAAGTCCAATAACTGAACACCACTCGGGTTCAGATCGGGCAGGCCGTTCCTCCCAATCACCCTCCTCCAGGTTTCACTGTCATTGCCCACGTGCGCATTGAAGTCCCCCAGTAGGACAATGGAGTCTCCAGGAGGAGTACCCTCCAGCACCCCAGTCACAGCCTCCAAAAAGGGTGGGTACTCTGAAACATCATTTGGTGCATAGGCACAAATGATGGTCAGGACCCGTTTCCCAACCCGAAGGCACAGGGAAGCAACCCTTTCGTCCACCGGGGAAAACTCCAATATAGAGGCAGCAAGGTGGGGTGATACAAGAATACCCACCCCTGCTCGTCGCCTCTCGCCCGGGGCAACTCCAGAAAAGGCCAAGCTCCAGCCCCTCTCCAGAAGACTGGTTCCGGAACCGGAGCTGTGTGTTGAGGTGAGGCCGACTATATCTAGCCGGTATCGCTCAACCTCGTACACCAGCTCAGGCTCCTTCCCCACCAGAGAGGTGACATTCCACGTACCAAAAGCCAGTTCAGAAAGCTTGGGATCAGTCCGCCAAGGTCTCCGCCTTTGACCGCCACCTAATCCACATAGCACCGGACCCCCATGATCCCTCCTGCAGGTGGTGAACCCACTGGAGGGCGGACCCATGGGACCCATCCTTCGGGCTGAGCCCGGCCGGGTCCCATGGGTGGAAACCCGGCCACCAGACGCTAGCCTTCGAGCCCCTCCCCCAGGCCTGGCTCCAGGGTGGGGCCCCGGTAACCCCATACCGGGCGGGGTACACTGAATCCTTGATATACAATTTATCATGAGAGTCTGTTGGATCGTTCTTAGTCTGGCCCTTCACCCAGAACCAGTTTGTCTTGGGAGACCCTATCAGAGGCAAATTGCCCCGGGACAACATAGCTCCTGGGATCACTGGGGCACACAACCCCCCCCCACCACGATAAGGTGACGATCCATGAGGAGGAACAAAGTCTTCTGATGAAAAAAAGCATGAGCCCTGTTTCCACTACAGGAACCAATTTTAGGGGATGGGAACATTTAAAATATGTTGAAATCATACCTCGAGGATCTCCTCAATCCCACTGATACGCCTTCCACAGAGGAAGCAGGGTTTGTGGACGAGGGGGTTGACTTGCCTATCACAGGGGCTGAGGTCGGCGAGGTGGTTAAAAATCTCCTTGGTGGCCGGGCCCCGAGGTGGACAAGATTCGCCCTGAGTACCTCAAGGCCCTGGATGTTGTTGGGCTGTCATGGTTGACACGCCTCTGCAACATTGTTTGGAGGTCGGGGGCAGTGCCTTTGGCATGGCAAACTGGGGTGGTGGGTCCTCTCTTCAAAAAAGGGGACCGGAGGGTGTGCTCCAACTTTAGAGGGATCCCACTCCTCAGCCTCCCTGGGAAGGTCTATGCCAAGGTACTGGAGAGGAGAGTCCGGCCGTTGGTAGAACCTCGGATTCAGGAGGATCAATGTGGTTTTCGTCCTGGCCGTGGCACATCGGACCAGCTCTTTACCCTCCCGAGAATTCTCGAGGGTTTGTGGGAGTTTGCCCAACCAGTTTACATGTGCTTTGTGGACTTGGAGAAGGCATTTGACCACGTCCCTCGTGGTTTTTTGTGGGGGGTGCTTCAGGAGTATGGGGTATTGGGCTTGTTGTTACAAGCTATTCGGTCTCTGTACGACCGTTGTGAGAGTTTGGTTCGTATTGCCAACACTCGGTCGGACTCATTCCCAGTGAGAGTTGGACTCCGCCAGGGCTGCCCTTTGTCACCGATCCTGTTCATAATTTTTATGGACAGGATTTCTAGGCACAGCCAGGGAATGGAGGGTGTCATGCTTGGTGACCACAGGATCTCATCTCTGCTGTTTGCAGATGATGTTGTCCTGTTGGCTTCATCCAGCAATGACCTCCAGCTCTTGCTGGGACGGTTTGTCGCTGAGTGTGAAGCGGCTTGGATGAGAATCAGCACCTCCAAGTCCGAGTCCATGGTCCTCAGCCGGAAAAAGGTGGATTGTCCTCTCTGGGTTGGGCACAGGCTCCTGCCCCAAGTGGAGGAGTTTAAGTATCTTGGGGTCTTTTTCATGAGTGAGGGGAAAATGGAGTGAGAGCTTGACAGACGGATCGGAGCAGCATCTGCAGTGATGCGAATGTTGTACCGGTCTGTTGTGGTGAAGAGGGAGCTTAGTTCTAAGGCAAAGTTGTCGATTTACCAGTCAATCTATGTTCCTACTCTCACCTATGGTCACGAGCTTTGGGTAATGACCAAAAGAATGAGATCGCAGATACAAGTGGCTGAAATGACCTTTCTCCGTAGGATTGCTGGACTCCCCCTCAGAGATAGGGTGAGGAGCTCAGTCATCCGGGAGAGGCTCAGAGTAGAACTGCTGCTCCTCCACATTGAAAGGAGTCAGTTGAGGTGGTATGGGCATCTGATTAGGATGCCTCCTGGACGCCTCCCACTTGAGGTGTTTCGGGCACGTCCCACTGGGAGGAGACCCCGGGGCAGACCCAGGACTCGGTGGAGAGACTATGTCTCCCAGCTGGTCTGGGAACGCCTTGGTATCCTCTCTGAAGAGCTGGAGCAGGTGGCTGGAGAGAGGGAAGTCTGGGCTTCTCTGCTTGAACTGCTGCCTCCGCGACCCGGACCTCCGGAAAAGTGGTAGAAGATGGATGGATGAATGTAGATTGGAGACCATGGGACCAATTTACCACCTCTGTTGTTTAAAACCTGTTAAGCCCCAGGCCTATTTCTGTAGATCCTCCTCAAAAATAGTATGTCCAAAATTAACTGAGTATATTTCAGCAATCACAAGGTTTATCTGTATAATCTTAGTATCATAATAAAGGAAACACTTGTGAGATTATTTTAGAGGTGTGAGAATCACTGAATATGCTATGGGTCAGAGTAAATAAAGATGGAACACAGCAGAAAACACAAAATCACATTCTTACACTAAATATCCTTTTAGAATGATGTTGCAGTAGTCCAAAACCTCTAGCAAATCAAGATAGTGCATGTAACCATTATCTACACCAAAATTCATGCAAAATAATGGCAAATAGAATTTTTAGAGAGGCATTAGTGAAGAAATATTTAGGCAAACGGTGCCATTTTAGATTTCTCAGGTACCAAACAATAAAAATAATTATATTTCACTTATACAGTATATAGGCAGTAGTGGCCTAATGGTTAGGGATGTGAACTGGTGAGCGGAGGGTTGTGAGTTCGATCCCTGGACTGGCAGGATTTGATCTGGGTGGGACAGATAACATAGCGGTGTTTTCCCCACCATCCTTAACCCCAACTGCTCTAGTAGAGCTGCTCAGTGGCCACAGGTCAGTCTGTGGTTGTACTGGGCAGTGTCATTGAAAAAGAGAGGTTGCCTCTCAATGGAACTACCCTGTATAAATAAAAAAATATACAGGTATTCATTCCATTTAAGTCCAGCTGTTTGGTTTTGTTCTGAAAACTCGCTAGAACCATCCCAGCCAGCATGCCCATGTGGGCCCCATGCTAGGTTAAATCTGGGCTATGGCTGTTTGCCCACATGGACTTTACCTGTGGTGCAGCTAAGCAGGTAATCTCAGAATCAGAATCAGAATCAGGTTTATTGCCATTGTTCATGTAGTACACAAACTAGGAATTTGTCTCGGTGCAATGCTGCAACATTAAACATGATCAAATAAAAGAAATAAACTATACATGCAATAAAGTGTAGAATAAGAGTAAGTGATACTGGTCAGCAGTTAAAATATATATTAGCGAGCAGCAGATACTGTGGAGAACTATATAGTGCAGTCGGTAATGCAGGAAGAAAACAGTGATGATTGACATGAGTCTGGTTGAGCTGCTGTACATAGTGCACGAGAGTCAATAAGTCACTTAGTGTTCAGCAGTCTGATGGCAGAGGGGAAGAAGCTGTTCATGTGACGGGAGGTTTTAGTCTGGATGGACTGAAGTCTTCTACCTGAGGGGAGGGGGGCAAACAGTACGTGACCAGGGTGTGAGGGATCGGCTATGATCCGGCCAGCACGCCTCCGGGTCCTGGAGATGTACAGATCCTGGAGAGATGGGAGCTTGCAGCCGATCACCTTCTCAGCAGTGCGCACGACACGCTGCAGCCTTAGTCTGTCCCTGGCAGTGGCTCCTGCATACCACACGGTTATGGAGGTGATGAGGATGGACTCGATGATGGCTGTGTAGAACTGCACTAACATCTTGGTGGGTAGCTTGAGCTTCCTCAGCTGCCGCAGGAAGAACATCCTCTGCTGGGCTTTTTTGATGAGTGAGCTGATGGTCGGCTCCCATTTGAGGTCCCTGGTGATGGTAGTGCCTAGGAAGCGGAAGGAATCAGCAGTGGTGATGGGAGAGCCTGTGAGGGTGAGGGGGGGCAGAGGGGTAGTGACTTTCCTGAAGTCTACAATCATCTCCACTGTCTTCAGAGCGTTCAGCTGCAGGTTGTTATTGTTGCACCAGGACGCCAGCTGGGCCACCTCTCTCCTGTAGGCGGACTCGTCGCCGTTGGAGATGAGCCCGATGAGGGTGGTGTCGTCCGCAAACTTGATCAACTTGACAGACTGGTGGCTGGAGGTGCAGGAGTTGGTGTAAAGGGAGAAGAGTAGGGGGGAAAGTACACAGCCCTGGGGTGATCCGGTGCTGATGCTAGTAGAGTCTGAGACAGTCTTTCCCAGCCGCACATGCTGCCTCCGGTCCGTCAGGAAGTCGGTGATCCACCTGCAGAGGGAGTCAGGCACGTTGAGCAGGGACAGCTTGTCCCGGAGCAGAGCGGGGCGGATGGTGTTGAATGCGGAGCTGAAGTCCACAAACAGGATCCTGGCGTAGGTTCCCAGGGAGTCCAGGTGCTGCAGGATGGAGTGGAGGGCCAGGTTGACTGCGTCGTCTACAGACCTGTTGGCTCGGTAGGCAAACTGCAGCGGGTCCAGGAGAGGGGTGGTGATGGACTTGAGGTGGGGCAGGACCAGGCGCTCAAAGGACTTCATGACTACAGAGGTGAGCGCTACAGGTCTGTAGTCATTAAGTCCAGTGATCCGTGGCTTCTTGGGGACAGGGATGATGGTGGAGGATTTGAGGCAGGACGGCATGTGGCATAACTTAAGGGAGGTGTTAAAAATGTCTGTGAAGACAGGAGCCAGCTGTTTCGCACAGTGTCTCAGGGTGGAGGGAGACATGCCGTCCGGACCGGGGGCCTTGCGCGGGTTCAGTCTGGAGAACTGTTTGAGCACGTCCTGCTCACTGATGATAAGGGCGGGGGGGAGGAGGGGGGGTGTGCCTTTAATGAAGTAGGGATTGTGGAGGCTGTGGAGCTGGAGGGAGGGGGGGAGTTGGACACAGATGACGAGGTGTCAAAACGGACATAGTGTTGGGACAGTCTTTGACAAAGGGCTTTGTCATCCTGACCTTTAGGAGCCTGAGGCCGATAGTTGGTGATTTGCCTCAGTCCTCTCCACACGGAAGCCGAATCATTAGCAGTGAACTGCTGCTGGAGTCTCTCAGAATACACAGATTTAGCCCTCTTCAGCTCTCTGTTAAACCGGTATTTAACCTCCCTGTAGCAGTCCCTGTCTCCACTTTTCAGCGCTGCTTCCTTCTCCTACCTGATCTGTCTGAGCTTAGCTGTGAACCAGGGTTTGTCATTAGAGTAACTCACCCTGGTGCGTGATGGAAAAATGTCCTCTTCACAAAAGTGGATATATGAGTTCACAGTGTCCGTATATTCATCCAGATCATGCGTGGCTCGTTTAAACATGCCCCAGTCAGATATTTCCATGCACGTTTCCAGCTTCTCCTCAGCTTCACTGGTCCGTTTCTTCGTAGTGCTCACAACAGGTTTAGTGAGCTTCAATCTCTGTCTGTATGTGGGAATGAGGTGGACCATCACGTGATCAGATAATCCCAGCGCAGCTCGAGGAACAGCGCAATATGCGTCTTTCACTGTGGTGTAACAGTGATCCAGTGTGTTTAATCCTCTGGTGGGGCATTTAATAAACTGTTTGTAGCGGGGGAGATCGTGGCTCAGATTGCTCTGATTAAAGTCGCCAGCCACAATAACCAGAGAGTCTGGAAAAATCCGCTCTGTGTGTTGAATGTGATCCGCGAGCACGCGCTGAGCTTCGCGCGTGTCCGCGTCGGGAGGGACGTACACAGCGATGAGTATGAAAGAAGCAAACTCCCGCGGGGAATAAAAAGGCTTGCAGTTAATAACAAGAAATTCCAGGGCGGGAGAACAGTGTTTGGAAATTACCGTTACATCAGAGCACCAGCTGCTGTTGATGTAGAAGCAGACTCCGCTTCCTGTGGTCTTGCCGGAAAGCTCTGTGTCACGATCAGCACGAAAGAGCTGGAAACCCTCGAGGCGCAGCGCGCTGTCCGGTATATTTTCCCGGAGCCAGGTCTCAGTAAAACAGAGGGCAGCCGAGGAGGAGAGGTCCCTAAAACGCATCAGCAGTCTCAGTTCATCTACCTTGTTAGAGAGAGAGTTGGTATTGGACAGAAAAATGCCAGGCAGCGCCGTTCGCGTGCCTCTCCTGCGAAGCCGCACGAGAGCGCCCGCTCGTCTTCCTCTCTTTTGCCGTCTCACTTTTCGAGCCAAGCAATGAACCAGATCAGCGGCAGGAGCTAAAAAAACTGGGAGAAGGTCCGTGGGAGTGAAAGTCCTGATATTTAGAAGTTCTTCACGGGTATAAGTGCAAGCAGACACACAATTGACAAACAAAAACAAACAAAGGGCGCAGCGAAGCACCATGTCAACCACTGTGGGCGCCATCTTGCAAAAATCTGTTTACCTGCTTTAAACCCATCTGGGCCCCACTTGGGTTTAACATGGGTGAGCAGGTTTCAGCAACACTTGTGCCATAGGCAAAATTATGCAAAAAGCAAAAATGTGAAAATGTATTTTAAAAAGTAACAAATACACAAAAAAAAAATAGCAAATTTGAGGAAAAGTCACAAATTTAGGAGAAAAAAGTAGCAAATTTACAAGAAAAAAAGTGGAACATTTAGGAGAAAAAGTTAGCAAATTTGCAAGAAAAAAAGTCAGTTTTACAAGAAAAACTAACAAAATTTTGAGAAAAAAAGTTGAAAATTTACAGGAAAAAAATCACAAATTTATGAGAAAAAGTTGCAAGTTTACTGTAAAAAATGCAAATTAATGAGAAAGTTTCAAATTTTCAAGAAAAATGTATCAAATTAAGTTGGACAATCAGACAGATGCCCGTGTGGTACCGCCCAGATGACCAGCTAACACCTCCTCCAAGACTGCCCAGACCACGCTGCACTCAGATGAGCTACGTGGCCTGACCCCACATCGCTGAACCAAAAGCTGCACGGGGACCTCGGGGACCTCCGCAGGACGGCAGCATTTGTCAGGGCAGCTGGTGTGACCATCTAGCGATCGACGAAGAAGAAAGGGGGAAAAATCATAAATTTACAAGAAAATAGCAAATTTATAAGAAATAAATTGAAAATAGGTAAACAGTGTAATGTTGTTAATTATATTAATATGACGTATTATTGTATGATGTGGGTGGTGGCTCCACCTTTTTGGTTCCACCACCACACGGGCTATAAAAGGCTGATGCGGAAGAGGCACGGTCTCTTTTGACCTCACCTCTGCCTAGATGGGAGCGCCTTTGTGGTACTGTGAGTCATATAATAAAGTCTCTTTCTACTGCACCTTCGGCCTTGTTATGGCCATTTTTGGAGCTCCCAGGCGAGCTGGCAGTTCCCTGGGCGAGATGCTTTTCCGCATTCCAGAATTATATGGTGGCACTGAACCTTGGCGAATTGGAGAAACTGCGTGCACGAGCAATATTGGTCCATAATCTCGGTATGGAGGGACAACGTATTCTCGGCACATTGGGTAAGAGCGATAGTTTTGAGGACATGGTTGAGCTAATGGTGCGCTACTTTCACGCTCCTGAGAACGTCATCATCCGGAGGATCCAGTCCAGGCAGCACCACCAGCGGACTGGAGGATTGGTGCAGCAATACATTGCAGACCTGCGTCAGCTGGCTGGAGACTGCCAATTCGGGGCTTTGGAGAAAGAAATGGTCTGCGATCAGTTGGCGGAGCACACGCTTTGTTCTGTGGCATGGTCAAGACTCCTCACACATTCTGGTGAACTGACGTTAGCCATGGCTGTCAAAATAGCTCAGCAGTACGAAGCAGCAGATAAACTATCAAGGGACCTTGGTGAGAGAACTACATTGAGGCAAACTGAATCACAGTCGGCGGCGCAGGCTGTGGACCCGGGTAGCTGTGATAGCACTGAAGACACAGAAGAATACGTTACAGCTATTAGAATAAGGTCCGTCCCGGGTTCACCCAGATGTACTGGCTGCAGGTCCACCGAGCACCGACACAAGGCAAGAGAGTGTCCAGCAAGGGGCAAACGCTGCAGCAAGTGTGGACTCCTACACCATTTCACCAGGGCCTGCAGAAAAGTTGAGCGAGGGGAATGGCAATGCAAAGTGGATTCCCCTGCCAAGGCTCCTACGGTTATTCACAGCGTCTCCCCAAGCACAGATGGCCGTATATACTGTGTGGTGAAACTGGACGGCGTGGAAGTGCCGTTACTGGTTGACACGGGCACAACAAGGTCCATGTTGAGTTGGCCTACTGTGAGAAGCTTCTTCCCACATTACCGTGTGAGGGGCCTGTCAATGTCATTTTGTGGATATGGAGGCAACAGGCTGGCCATCATGGGTTCGCTGGATCTGACAGCAAGGTACAAGTCAGTGGTGGTGTCCAACATACAGTTCATGGTGACCGTCAGTGGGTCGAATGTGATGGGCTGCGACCTTTTCTACGGACTGGGCTTCATGATCACCAGCAGTACTGGAGAGGAGTGGTCAGGCCGTGGTTTGTGGGACTGGCTGGTTCCGAGAGTGTTGGATGATGCGGTATGGGAAGAATCTTGGCCTAGTATTCTGGGAGATGAACGGGACCAATCCCACCCAGGGCCATCGCGGGAGGGCTTCGGTGCCAGGGCCCAAGTTATCCTGGATGAGGGAACTGGGCAGCACGGTGGAATGCCCGTGACGGCAGGTGGAGCCAAATGGATGGCTTCGTCTGCCTTCGTCGAAGTTCGGCTGGGAGGTAGCGAGAAGCAGGGGGCTACAATGGCTTCGCCGGCGTTGCAGATGAAAGAGAGCGGGGCAGTACCGGTTAGTACGGTGAGCCGACATGCCACACAGGAACACTGGAGGCTGAGTCGGGCTCTTCAGGGGGTCGCTGGTGTGGTTCGACCCAGTGGGGAGGCCCAGTCGAGACGTCGTGGACATTGGAAGCCGAGTCAAGCTCCTCTGGGAGTCGCTGACGTGGTTCAACAGAGAGAGGAGGCTCGGCTGAGAGTGATCCAAGGCAAGAGGAAGCGATGGGAAGACCAGGGGTGGCTGCAGGTGGTGGCTGTTCGGGAGGACGGTTACCTCCAGCTGTCCGATGACTCATGGAGACACCTCAACAAGATGCGGCACACCAACGAAGAGAAGGAGGTGTCGGGCCTCCAACGTGGCTCATCTCTACGGGCGAAGAGACAAAGAAGCTCTGGGCGGGACCTGCCAGACGGGTCTCCGGGGGGTGGTTTCTCCATCGGGACTGTATGGTAGCAGGGGGCGATGGGTTAAACTGCATGTTATGTTGTGAATTGTCTGGACTACGTGGCCAGTGTTTCTTGTGCTGAGTTGCTATGTGAATTGCCCATGTACAAAAAAAAAAGTAATGGTTGTGTCAATGTGTTTAATACATATATTACTGTGTGGTTTGCCCAGTTTATGGGGTGGTTTTGTTGGGTGTGTTAATAACAAGGCGTGAATGTAAATATTGACTGGTTGGTTGTTGAATTAAGGTTTTCACCTGTATGTATACAGTATATGTTTATGGGATTATTACCTCCGCCAAGGAGGTTACGTTTTTACCGGGGTTTGTCTGTTTGTCTGTCTGTTACCAACATAACTCAAAAAGTTATGAACGGATTTGGACAAAATTTTCAGAACAAGTCCGAAATGGGACAAGGAAGAAATGATTAGGTTTTGGTGATGATCTGAGAGTGCATACCTCCACCAAGGGCTTTGTTTGTATTTGTGCAGCAGGATTACACAAAAACTACTGGATGGATTTGGATGAAATTTTCACCAGAGGTGGTTCTTGGGCTAGAGAGGAACCCATTTTATTTTGGTGATGATCTGAGAATGCATACCTCAGCCAAGGCTTTTATCTTCTCACAGTGTGCTAGCAACAATACTCCAAAACTGATGGACAGACTTTGATGCAATTTTCACCACAAGTGGCTATAGGCCTACACACAATCCCATTACATTTTGGAGGTGATCCATGACAAATGGAAGGAGCCTTGGTGGAGGTATGCGCTCTATGAGTGCTTTTCTAGTTTTATTTAATATATTAGGAACACAGCAGGTTTTTATTTCATGGACTAGATATTGATAAAGATGGCAGAATAATCCGTCTAGCCGTGTGGAGGTGGGACAGTAGTCCACCTGTCCCCCTCTAGTCTTGGTTGTTTGTGTATGCATGGATAGGCCTAATTATCTTGTTTATTATTAGAGTGTGATTCGGGCACTAAATTTGGGAGGGTCTAACTGGTGTGCATGCATTTTGGACTTTTTTGAGGGGAGGGCTGTAATGTTTATTATATTATATGACATATTATTGTATGATATGGGTGGTGGCTCCACCTTTCTGGTTCCGCCATCACCTGTGCCTCATCTGTGCAAACACAGGTGAGGCCAACATAGAATCCATGGACAAACCCACATGGGACCCATAAAACAGCCCAGTTGTAATCTTTGGTGGGGCCCACATGGACATGCTGGCTCTGCCCCCGACTGGTCAACGGTGTGGATCCATTTTCCGGCTATAAACGGCCTGAACCACCGGTCCAGTGCTTTGCTTCTTTGCTGTGTTTATGCTGCACCTGGATGAGGCAGCTACAGTGCAGCACCAATCCCTTCACTTTAGAGTCTCCAATTAACCTACTTTTGCATGTTTTTGGAATGAGGGAACAAACTGGATCACCAGGGGAGAGTCCCAATTCACCTTTCGCCCTACCCCTCCGACTGATCTCTATAAAACAGTGGATAGATCGCTGGCTGCCAGAAGTAAAGCCATCTGGCCGCCATATTAGTACACCCAAAACACTCTGCCAGTCAGTGGAGAATGAATGTGTTTAGTAGTAAACGGGGCCACTTTTACCTCACTAACTTCCCAAAGAATTAACAGATTTTGAACTTCTTGGTATGGAGACACAGCGTATAATCTTGTGCAACCGATGAACTATAGAAATATACGGTACCAACTATAGAAATTGATTTCTATAGTTCACCAGTTGCGCAAGATTATAAGCTGTCTCCATACCAAGAAGTTCAAAATCTGTTAATTCTTCGGGAAGTTACTGAAGTAAAAGTGGCATCGTTTGCTACTAAACCCATTCATTCTCTATCGACTTGCTGAGTGTTTTGGGTGTACTAATATGGAGGCCCGGTGGCTTCACTTGGCTCTGTACTCGCTAATGGGGCGTGAGCTATCCAGGTTTTTTTTATACAGATCACTTCAGAATGCACATTCTGTGCAAAATGGAGGGGTAGGGTTAAGGGTGAATTGGAGTGCACCCCTGGAGTAAACCTGGTGAGAAGATGCAACGCTGACTGGTGGATTTGAACCCATGACCTTCTCACTGGGCGGCTGTGGCGCAAGTATAGAGTGTGGTCAACCTTTGATTCCTGCTCTCTGTTACATCTTTAGGCATTATGCAGTAAAACTGCATAGACACGCTGGGAGGATCACCAGTGGGGGCTTGGTCTCACATTAGCTGACGTGTGGGTTTATTTCCCGGCTGAGGGCAGTGGTGGTTTGTGGTATTATACGCTGTTCCACTCCGCTGCAGTGCAAATGTCCGCCCAAAGCTTGTGCTGCATGGCCACATCCCAGCCAGTATTCCATGTGGACAATATGCAAGATTTTGTAATGGGGAAGAATGCAGACCCTGTAAAATTAGAAAAAAAAAAAATCTTTAGATAGATACAGTCATGTGAAAAAAAATTAGGACACCTGTGGTTTATATTAATCATATATCCCATAATCTACATATGTATAAGCATGTTAGAATGTTTGGTGATTACATATGTGCAACGACCTCACGCCTCAGAACAGGACAAGAGGTCTCAACCGCCAGCGAAGATCAAAGAGCATCCGAGGCCCAGCGGTGGAGACCAGATTGATTGCCCTGACTTCCCAGGGCCAGGTGGAAGAGACAGAGGACAATGGAGGAGATCGATCGCCCTGACCAACCAGGGTCAGGTGGAGGAGTAGGAAGACAAAGGAGGGGGGATTAAGCTAATGCGGGATGTCAGCTTTGATGCGCAATGTCTTTTGTTATGTGTAGGTATAAGTATGAAGGTCTGAATGTGTTCGACCTCTTATTCTGCTTCTGCACTGAGATGAGACTTGTTAGAGGAGCGAAGCTGATAATAAACTTTGGTTTATAAATCACATCGCCTCGTTATTCCAAGCTCTTCTACACTGGTGACCAGACGTGAGGATAGAACAGAGACGTTCTCCCGCGACTGACTCATCGGAGGCGACCCAGGCAAGCGCCGGCGCCCATGCAGACAGGGGAACGGATGGAAGACGTTCCCCCACGGCAGGAAGAGAGGGCTCAACCGAGCACCATCCCCAGCCCCGCCGTGAGAGCAGAAGAAAGGCGCTCTCACCCGGCGGACACATCAAGGACGGCCCACACAAGCTCCGTCACCGTCAAGCTGGCAGAATTCTGGCAAGAAGACCCGAGCTCGTGGTTCCAGCAAGCTGAGGCTCAGTTTGCACTGGCGGGCATAACGGCGGACGAGACGAAGTTTTATCACATCGTCGCCAAACTCGACGCTGCCACGTCAAGATGTGCGCGGAGCATAATCCGACAGCCGCCCGCCCATGACAAATACAGAGAGCTGAAGGCGACCATCGTCGAGAACTTCGTCCCCTCAGCCGAGGAGAGAGCAGAGAAGATCCTGGCGATCTACGGCCACAGAGGATGCAGACCCAAGGCCCTCATGGAGGACATGCTGCAGCTCAAGGAAGAGGACAACGACAACTTCTTCTTCCAACACATCTTCCTCAGCACTCTGCCGCCACACATGAGAGGGACGCTGATCAACATACGGTGCAGCACCCAGCAGGACTTCCGCGCGCCGGCCCGAGAAGCGCAGCGACTCACCAACGCCTGCTTGGAACAGGTGGCCACAGCAGCATCCGCAGATGCCCAGTGCAGCGGAGAACCACAGACAACCGAGCAGAGCCCGCCCACCATGGCGGCAACACGACCAAGACGCAGCAGGTGGAACAACATCTGCTATTACCACCACCGTTTCGCCAAGGGGGCGTACAAATGCGTTCCCCCCTGCAAGTTCAAAAGTTCGGGAAAACGCCAAAACCGAGGACCGTTAACGGCTGCGGTTCTCGGCGAAAAAAATAAACTTCTGTATGTGACTGACGGACACACCGGGAGACAGTTCCTGATCGACACCGGAGCTCAACTGAGTTTTATCACCCCTTCCCATGCAGACCGGGCCATGGGTCCCCGGGGAAATGGAGCGATGGCAGCCAACGGCTCGATCATTGACACTTATGGTGAAAGGAACCTGCCTCTTTGCATTCACGGCCGCAACTATAGATGGACATTTATTGTAGCGGCGGTGAGTTTTAACTTGTTGGGCGCTGATTTTTTGTGTGCACATGGGTTGTTAGTCGATCTAGCAAATAGACGCTTGGTTAATGCACTGTCATTTTCTTCTATCCCCTGCTCAGCTCGAGTCTCTCCACCACCCGTGCAGGCCGGCGTCACAACAGCAGGAGGTAAGTTTGACCAACTCCTCACCCAATTTCCAGCACTCACAGTTCCAAAATTTTCAGTGACAGTAGCGAAACACGGGGTTGAACACTTCATTCCCACATCAGGCCCACCCGTGTTCGCCAAAGCTCGGCGCTTAGACGCGACCAAGCTCGCCATAGCATGGGACGAGTTTGCCACCCTCGAAAAATTAGGCATTATTAGACGCTCAAAAAGCCCCTGGGCATCGCCACTCCACATGGTCCCAAAAACCGACGGTTCTTGGAGACCGTGCGGCGATTAACGCAGATTAAACAATGCGACAGCGCATGACCGCTACCCAATTCCTCACATCCAAGATTTCTCACTACATCTGGCGGGTGCGCGCATTTTTTCTAAAATAGACCTGGTCCGCGGCTACCACCAAGTCCCCGTCCGAGCGGAAGACATTCCTAAAACGGCTGTAATAACCCCTTTCGGTCTTTTTGAATTTTTGCGGATGCCGTTTGGCCTCAAAGGCGCTGCTCAAACCTTTCAGTGGATGATGGACGCGGTATTACGCGATCTCCCTTTCGTGTTCGTCTACCTCGACGATATGCTGGTAGCCAGCCCATCAGAGGAAGAACACGAACAGCACCTCACTACGGTTTTTCAGAGACTAGAAGAGCACGGGTTAATAATCACTCCAGCCAAATGCAAATTTGGCGTGTCACAAATTGATTTTTTGGGACACAGAGTTTCACCGGAGGGGGCAGTCCCATTGCCAGACAAAGTTGGCGCAGTAAAAATTTTTCCACGACCACAAACGGTCAAATCGCTGCAAGAATTTTTGGGAATGGTTAATTTTTACAACCGTTTCCTCCCCTGCGCAGCTCAACTCATGCAGCCCCTGTATACCGCGCTCAGAAAACAAAAGCCTTCCAACGCGGTCGAATGGACCCCGGAGCGCAAACGTGCCTTCGCGGAAGTAAAAAGTGCTCTAGCGAACGCCACATTGTTGGTTCACCCCGATCCCTCGGCCCGCATTGCGCTAACCACAGATGCTTCAGACCTGGCCATAGGGGCAGTTGTGGAACAACACGTTGGCGGAACCTGGCAACCTTTGGCATTTTTCAGCAAATCGTTAAACCAAACTGAGCGTAAATACAGCACTTTTGACAGGGAGCTGCTAGCGCTTCATTTATCCATCCGCCACTTCCAGTTCTGGTTAGAAGGGCGGCATTTCACGGCTTTTGTAGACCACAAACCGCTCACCTTTGCGATGGCTAAAATTTCAGAACCATGGTCAGGCAGGCAGCAAAGACAGCTAGCTGCAATTTCAGAGTTCACCACAGACATTCGACATGTGGCAGGCAAACTTAACGTGGTAGCAGACTGCCTCTCTCGCGCTGTGACATCGCCAGAGCGCGAGGAGACAGATTATACTACCTCAGCCGCAGAACTCTTCGCCAACGCGGACATGTACGCGGCCCCAATTCACGTAGGGATAGATTACGCAGCCATGGCAGAGGAGCAAAGCAGTGACGCGGACGTGCGCGCACTCCTGTCTGGACCAACAGGGTTAAGGCTGGAGGAAAGGGGTTTACGCGATGGTTTACCCCCCCTAATATGCGACATCTCAACCGGCCGACCTCGCCCGGTAGTCCCAGCTGCATGGCGCCGCCGTATTTTCGACTCAATTCACTCCCTCGCACACCCAGGTGTGCGCGCCTCGGTTAAAATGGTCGCCGAAAAGTTTGTGTGGCCTGGCCTGCGCAAAAATGTAAAGGAATGGGCAAAAACTTGCCTGTCTTGTCAGCGCGCCAAAATACACAAACACACAAAAGCCCCTCTAGAGCCTTTTCGAATCCCAGCTAGAAGGTTCGACCACGTTCATGTCGACCTCGTGGGACCACTACCTTCGTCTCAAGGTTTCACACACCTGTTAACAATGATAGACCATACTACGCGCTGGCCTACGCCCCCTCGGCGAAACGGTGGTGGTAATAGCAGATGTCGTTCCACCTGCTGCGTCTTGGTCGTGTTGCCGCCATGGTGGGCGGACTCTGCTCGGTTGTCTGTGGTTCTCCGCTGTGGTTGACGCCAGAGGGACCGCCTCAGGCCAGCGCGTAGTACAGTCTATCATTGTTAACAGATGTGTGAAACGCTCTTCTACAACACCCTGAATAAGCCTGTGAGTTTTTTAACATAGTTGGACATATGAATATTTAATATCAATGTTAAAAAATACTGGGGGATTCATGTATTACAACTAAACAATTAAAAATGAATGAAAGTCTTTTCAAATTTTCTGTAAAATGTAATTCTAAACAAAGTGAGGAATAAATTAGGACACCCCCCCATCTTTTTTAGGACACCCCCACATTCATTCCCACTTAAAATGACTAAAATAAATTTTAAAAATGCAAATAAAAACAAGGTTAGAAATAGATATGTGAACATTTCTTAATAAAGCACTGAATATTTAAAGGAGTATCCAAATTTTTTCACATGACTGTAGATAGATAGAGATAAGATAAGCCTTTATTAGTCCCACAATGGGGAAATTCCAGGATTACAGCAGTAAAGGGATAGCAGCACTCAGAGCATCCATCCATCCATCCATCTTCTACCGCTTAATCCTTTTTGGGTCGCGGCGGGGGGGGGGGGGGGGGGCTGGAGCCTATCCCAGCATCTTTGGGCGAGAGGCAGGGTACACCCTGGACAGATCGCCAGTCCATCACAGCGCAGCACTCAGAGAAATAGTAAATAAAATAAGATAAGAACTGGTTAGCCAAAGCAGTAAATAAACATACATATGTACCTAGTTATATACACAGTGCAGGAGTATTTCAGCTAGATGGTATCAACAGCATTACGGTTAGTTAAATTACCCAGCAATATATCAAGATGAACCCAGACAGTATATTTCACATTTGAATCAATGGTGTTGTTGCTACCCTCAATAATAATTGTAATTGTATAAGTTGTGTGTTGGAGGGGACAATCTCTATTGTGCAAAGTTGTGACGTTTAATACGGCCTCTCTGAGCAGCACCAGTTAGATTATAAAGTCTGACAGCTGTAGGTTGGAAGGACCTGCGGAACCACTCCTCGAGCACTTAAAAGCCAGCGCTGTTCTGGGGCGCTGCCTCAACTTAGTGGAGGAGATAGGAGAGAGGAGGATGGTGGCTAAGCTGTCATCTTTGCTAGAGTCCGAGTCCCACCCCACTCGGGACACGCTAAACGCACTGAGGAGCTCATTTAGCGGGAGGCTGTGCTATCCTAAATGCACGAGGGAGAGGTTCCATAGGTCCTTCCTGCCTACGGCTATTAGACTTTATAACCTAACTGGTCCTGCTTGTAGAACTCATATGTAGCTTTTTTGATCAGCCTGTTCAGTCTTTTCCTGTTGTCTGACGTGATGCCGCTGCCTCAGCAGACCACTCCAAATGTGATGGCTGATGCCACCACTGAATCGTAGAAGGTCTTCAGGAGTGCTCCTTGCACTCCAAAAATGCAACAAGCACTGCCTTGTTGGAGCAGATTATTCTGCCGCTAGTCCCAGCAGGCGCCAAACCTAGCAGTCCTCACCACATAGTCCTCCAGATACCCGGGCCTCCGACGAATTCTAGCCAGGCGTCCCCCAGGATGAGACTCTGCACCTGGCACCGTAGGCCTCACTTGCGGGCTCTCATCTGTCAGGACCCCCCAGTCCCAACTCACATCGAAACGTCCCGCTGCTGTTTCAGTCCTCTGCTTCAGTGGTGACCTTCTCAGTCTACTGGCGTGCCATCGTGATCCGTCCTCAAGCTCAAACATGTCCGGTCCCCGCTGTCTCGTGATCTGACGTGGTCCTGTCCACAGCGGTTGTAGTTTATGGGTACAGACAGGGTGCTTGATCCACACCCGGTCCTCCACCCCCAGTCTGTGGCCCTTCGCTCTGTGCTTCTTGTTGAACCACCATTTCATTTTACTTTGCTGCTTGGTGACCCGGCTCTGAACTCCTTCCGTACCTTCCTGGGAGCACGCTGTGGGTGGCCTCAAATGATCCACCGGCAAGGGCAATTCCCGCCCCAGCACGAGAGCCACCGGGGAGCAACCCGTCATGGCGTGGACAGCTGCTCGATAGTGTAGCAGTGTGTTTTGTAGGGCGTCCGGGAATGTAAAGCTATCTGCCAAATGCACTCTTAGTCCATTCTTCAATGTCTTGTTAAACCGCTCGACACCTCCATTAGCTTGGGGGTGATAGAACACCATCTTAACATGCTCCACACCCCTGTTACCCAGGAATTCCTCAAATGCTCGGGAGGCAAACTGTGGGTCATAACCGTGCTTGGGGTCCCCCACCTAGCTAAGAGGGACGTCAAAAACCCTGTGACCACATCCGTTGTTACTGAGTTAGTCGTAGCACCTCTGGCCA
The DNA here is from genome assembly GCA_020510985.1 of Pholidichthys leucotaenia. Classification (NCBI taxonomy): domain Eukaryota; kingdom Metazoa; phylum Chordata; class Actinopteri; order Cichliformes; family Pholidichthyidae; genus Pholidichthys; species Pholidichthys leucotaenia. The sequence goes on from CM035840.1 coordinate 296,063,378, forward strand.
CTTCGAGAGCATGTCATATGCTACGGGTAGGAACCGGCTATTCGAGGGTGCTGCATGCAGTTCGCCACAGATATCCAGCTCAACATGTTTCCAGGGTCCTTCTGGATACAGTACTGGCTGCAGGGGGGGGGGGGGGGGGTGTGGTCCACCAGTCTTGCCACTCTCCAGACATGGCACGCAGTGTTTCACCATGGCCTCGATGTCTTTATCGATGCCTGGCCACCAGACAGAGTCCCTACTGCAGTGCTTCACCTTGACTACCCCCAGATGACCCTCGTGCAGCATCACCAGGACACACACCCTCAGGGACGATGGGATCAGGGCGCAGTGTCCCCTTGCTATGCACACCTTGTTCCAGCAGCTTAGTTCATCCTTGACTTTATGATGCGATGCCAGCTCGCCCTGCACCTCTGCTGGCCAGCCCTCTCTAATTGCCATGCGCAATTGTGCCGGCACTGGGTACCGTTCCAACTCCGCCCGAAATTCCTGAGGAGACACCATACTCTGGAGGGTCCTGTACAGCGTGTGGACTAGGTCTGCCTCTGCTGGGTCATTGTCACCGTCTTCTGGTAGGGAGGAATTGACCGTGGTGCGGGACAAGAGATCTGCCATGATGTTATCCTTGCCTGGGGTGAACTGGGTGGTGAAATTATAGGCCCTTAGTCTTTCAGACCACCTGTGGATCCTCAGCAGCCTGTTCCCCGACCCCAACATCTCCAGCAAGGTTGTGAGCACCCGGTGGTCTGTCCGTAGGATGAAATGGCCCCCGTAGAGGTAAATGTGCCACCTCTCACATGCCCAGACGCAGGTGAGCGCTTCCCTCTCACCCACAGCATATTTTTGTTCCGTTGCCGAGAGGGACCTTGATGCGAACGCCACCGGGCGCTCTGTGCCATCCTGCACCTGGGACATGACTGCCCCCAGCACCGAACCAGATGTGTCACAGGTCACGATGGTCGCTTGGTTGGGGTCAAAATGGGCCAACACCGGAGGGGACATAAGCTGTTGTTTCAACATGGCAACCGCCACCGAGCAGGCTGGGGTCCAATCCCACAGTGCATCCTGCTTTAACAAGGCCTGGAGCGGTTTGATCGTCTTCGAATAATGGGGAATAAATCATCCATAGAAGTTGACCATACCCAGAAATGACGAGATCTGGGCAGGCGTGGAGGGGTCCGGGATGCGCAGCACCGCCTCCACATTCGGCTGTAGTGGTTGAAGCCCTCTTCCAGTCAGTCAAAACCCCACAAACTCTATGGCGTCTGCCTCGAAGATGCACTTCTCACCATTCAGGGTGACCCCGTGTTCTTGCAGTGTTGCCAGGACCATCTCCAGCCTCTCGTCATGCTCCTCCCGCGACGTACCATGCACCACGATGTCATCTAAATACTCCACTACGCCCTTGAGACCGGCCAGAATCGCTGACATGACCTTTTGGAAACAACTGGGTGCAAAGCTCAGACTGAACGGCATTCGGGTATACCTGAAAACCCCCATGTGGGTCATGAATGCCGTCAGATTCCTGCTGGCCAGGTGGAGGGGCACCTGCAGGTAACCCTGATGGAGGTCCAACTTTGTGAACACCTGCAACCCACTGAATGTCGCTGTGAGCTCCTCCGTGGTCGGGAGAGGGTATTTGTCCGGGATGACTGCTTTATTCACCATCCGGAGGTCTATGCATGGTCTAGTGCCTCCCCCTTTCTTCTTGGCCACCACCAGGTTAGAAATCCAGGGTGAGGCGTCCACCTTCTTGATGATGCAGGTTCCAGTAGCTTGTTTAACTCCGCTGTGACGTCATCCCGAAGCACGAGTGGGAGCTGCCGCAGTGGCTGGATCCTAGGTGTTACATTCCTGTCAATGAGAGGCCGATGGTGGAAGGCTGCAATACAATCCAGCCCCGTAAACAACGCTGCCCGGTGTAGGTGCCAATCGGGATACACCGTTAACACGGTTCAGCCTTCCGAGTCCTTTATGGAGAACCCCAACATCCCCAGTAGGTCAATTCCCAGCAAGTCCGCCCCCTGGCGTGCCACCTGGAAAGTGAAGCTGGATACCGTCTTTGACCCACATGTTACTGAGAACTCAGCCGTGCCCACCATCTCGATCTCCGCATGTCCATACCTGAACATCTTCACTGCGCTTGTGTTGATAGCCTTCTTGGGGAACAGCCTCTTCATTGTAGACATGCAGAGGATGGACCTACCGGCCCCTGAATCCACCATAAGGGGCACGTTGACCCCGTTGAGCTGAAGCACGTACCATTTTAGCGGCCCCTTTCCCATACGTGCCACACACACCCGTCTGGTGTTGCTGGGCTCTGCCATTACTGAGCCAGAAATTAATGTATGGGCCCTGTTCCACGCCTTTAGCCGCCTTTTCTTCTTAGCCCACTCTTGAGGCCTCGTTAGCATGCTAACCGTCACTATTGGCAGGAAACTACAAGAAGACAGCCCTCGCTAGCTGATGCTGTTAGCTTCTGCAGGACCACAGACTCCTTTTGTCTGACCAAGTCCAACACACACTCCAGCGAGAGAGTTTCCCAAGTTAGCCTTAGCTTATCTCTCAGCCACATGTTGTTGGTGCTGTGGGCTAGCTTATCTCTCACCAGCTCCTCTTCAATGGGCCCGAAGGCGCACTCCCTCGCTAAACTGCGCAGCTCCATAATAAAAGATTGTGTGGACTCACCCGTTTGCTGTTGACGGTCAAAAAACTCATATCTCCTTTCGATGATGGTGGAGTGGTCACCAAAGGTACTGTCCATTAATGTCAGTCCATCTTCCAGTGAACCGCCGCCACACAGCCAGAAAAAATTTGCTGCCCTTCGGTGCCAAGGTAGTGGACTAACAGGCTCCTCCGTCTCTCCTCACTGACGCTACCAAGTCCGGCTGCCGTCACATAAACCTCAAACATGTTTCTCCAGCGGGCCCACAGTATAGCCGGTGTGCCCTGGGACTGTAGAAATGGAGGTGGCTCCCTGACACAGGCACCCATTTTTCATCGTCGACAAATGTTACGTCTGAATAATGGAAGACGGAGACCTTTCTCGATTGAACACTGAACTCTCTTTATTTCACTGAAACACAGAATATATATCCCAGCCATAGCCTGCCTGACGTCATCACAGCCCCAACCCCGACTGAGCTATGGCAAGCCCCGAAGCACAATTCCCATATGTAATGCATTGGTGTAAATAACTGTTTGCCCCCTTCCTGATTTCTCATTTTTTGGTATGTTTGTCACACTTAAATGTTTCAGATCATCAAACAATTTAAATATTAGACAAAGATAACACAAGTAAATACAAAATGCAGTTTTATTATTAAGGGGGAAAAAATCCAAACCTACATGGCCCTGTGTGAAAAAGTGATTGCCTGTGGCGGTAAAGAATTATAAGCAGCAAACTGAGGGTTTTAAGTAGGTTTATTAAATCATACCGCCATCATAGGAACTCGCTCCAGCCCTTGTGCAGGCAGGCTGGAGCAGGTCCTCAGGCTCTCAGCAGCAGTAGTCAGAAGCAGTGGTAAGAGTGAGAGAGTGAGCTACAGAGCAATGCAGCTTTTATACCCAACTACAGACAATACATGAAAGGCGTGGGACATTACATCACAGTAAGAGCAGGAAGCATGAACACAATGCATGAATGGCACATTAACATCACAGTACTGAGCAGGAAAAAGCTAGACGAAGCGAGGCTGCCTGTTGACATTAATACACACATTTCACTGTAATGTTAATCGCTCCAGATGCGCGCTCTGATTGTCTCAGTCTGTTGTGGGGGTTATCCACACTACTCCCCCCCAGAGGGCTCAGCAGGCGGCTGAGGCCTCGATAGTCCGGCTTTGGCAGCGAGCAGGGAAAGCTCTGTGCAGGCGGAGGTGGAGGGGGGGGGGTAGCAAGTGCCGGCCCGGGACGGCGAAATTGTCTGGGCCGCGCAAAAATTGCCTGCGGATCCGCGATGTTGAGGGGCTGTCCCGTTGAACGTGCGGAGGTCCGCAGCAGCTGTAAGAAGAAAAATTAGTCACTGACTCCTCTCGCGGTTAAGTCCTGCGAGGATTAACAGCGGCCATGAAGAAAAACAGGAGCGGCAAGGCTGCGTAGCGGCTGTAAGAAAAAAAAAAAACAAAAGCAGAGGGACTTGGCGTGTTGACTTTAGGTGCGGGCGCAACCCTAAAGCCCTCGGGGACCGCAGACTGCTGAATTCCCTTTGTGTGCCGTGGCTAAGACCATTAGAAAATCCTGTGAGCGAGCTGCGTGCATGCCTCAGGTGTACGAGCAGCCCTGGAGGTTCTGTGTGCAGCGGCGAAGGACGATGGCGGTCTGTGGAGCCGTTATTGTCCCGTGCGTGGTGCGCCGTCCTCGTAACCCCCTGGTGCGTGTGCAGGGGTTCCGTGCGTGGGTGGGCCCGCTGGAGAGGCGAGTCAGGGTCAGGGAGCTTGCTGGAGATCAGCGTAGTCGGCGCCGATAATCATCCCTGTTCAGTGTGTTGCTGTAGATTGGTCATGGTGCGTTCAGGTCTACGCGCTGCGTTCTCCGTCGGCCCTGGAGGTCGCCGTCGTGGAGAGAGGACGAGGTGCATGCACTCTCGTGTGGAGGAGCTGTGAGAGCGGCCGGTCCCAGCGTGGATGTGCAGATCTCACCATGAAGCTTTCTGCAGCTTTCCCGGTCGTGGGTGATCTCCGGAGAGTTTCGCCTGGTGGTGGCTCTGCGTCGAGGTCTCCCTATAGCAGAAGGGAGAGCAGATCATTTGCGCCAGGCTGCTGCGTTCGCTTGTTGTCGGAGAATCACCGCTGGGTGCTGCGTTTGTTGTCGTCGGGTCACCAGCGTGGCTGTCCAGACCAGAAGGTTGCGTTGCACAAAGCGTGTGCATTCTCGGGGTCACCAATGTGGCGGTAAAGAATTATAAGCGGCGAACTGAGGGTTTTAAGTAGGTTTATTAAATCATACCGCCATCATAGGAACTCGCTCCAGCCCTTGTGCAGGCAGGCTGGAGCGGGTCCTCAGGCTCTCAGCAGCAGTAGTCAGAAGCAGTGGTAAGAGTGAGAGAGTGAGCTACAGAGCAATGCAGCTTTTATACCCAACTACAGACAATACATGAAAGGCATGGGACATTACATCACAGTAAGAGCAGGAAGCATGAACACAATGCATGAATGGCACATTAACATCACAGTACTGAGCAGGAAAAAGCTAGACGAAGCGAGGCTGCCTGTTGACATTAATACACACATTTCACTGTAATGTTAATCGCTCCAGATGCGCGCTCTGATTGTCCCAGTCTGTTGTGGGGGTTATCCACATTGCCCCCTAAACCTAATAACTGGTTGGGCCACCCTTAGCAGCAACAACTGCAATCAAGCATTTGCGATAACTGGCAATGAGTCTTTTACAGTGCTGTGGAGGAATTTTTGTCCACTCACCTTTGTAGAATTGTTGTAATTCAGCCACATTGGAGGGTTTTGTTTTTTTTTAATCACCCTTATTGTCATTCAACTGTACAACCAATCATGTACAGCAGAACGAGATTGTGCTTTACCTATCTACAGTGTTAATCACACACACCCCAAGTGCAGAATCAGAGGGCCGCTGCCATGCAAGGCGCCGCCACAGAGTTCCCTCCTCCATTCCATTTATTGCTGAGCACCAAGCTGGACGGCAGGAAGTTCCACTTTTATATGGTCTTCGGCATGACCCGGACGGGATTTGAACCCCTGCCTCCTGGGTGTGGGGCGGATGCTCTACCAACTGAGCCACCACTCCGGTGGTGGCTCATTTTGAGCATGAACTGCCTTTTTGAGGTCATGCCACAGCATCTCACTCGGATTCAGGTCAGGACTTTGACTAGGCCACTCCAAAGTTTTCATTTTGTTTTTCTTAAGCTGTTCAGAGGTGGACTTGCTGCTGTGTTTTGGATCATTGGCCTGCTGCAGAACCCAAGTGCGCTTCAGCTTGAGGTCACAAACAGATGGCCAGACATTCTCCTTCAGGATTTTTTGGTAGACAGCAGAATTCATGGTTCTATTTACCACAGCAAGTCTTCCAGGTCCTGAAGCAGCAAAACAGCCCCAGACCATCATACTACTACCACCATATTTCACTGTTTGTATGATGTTCCTTTTCTAAAATGCTGTGTTACTTTTACACCGGATGTAATGGGACACACACCTTCCAAAAAGTTCAACTTTTGTCTCGGCTATCACTGACACGGAGGTGCAGCGCCAAAGAGGTCATCTCCCGCCAACAGTTCCCTTATGTAGGCATGTCGTGATGATGTCACCCGCACGTCGGACATCACGTCTGCACAGTCTGTTGTAAGCTGTGGCTTCACAACATTTACCCCCCCACCCCACCCCTTGGAAAGCCAAGAAAACACCATAAACATTTTTAAACTCACAGCAGTTTTTCAAACATTCACAACAGCTCTCTCTCTCTCTCTCTCTCTCTGTCTCTCTCTCTCTCTCGTGCGCATGCATGAGCGTTTGTGGGAGCAGGGGTGTGGAGTGGTGTCGAGTGAGTACTCTAAACTTTGTTTTTCTCTAACTTTTCTCTATCATGTGTGTTTGAGGTGTGTGTGTTTAATATAGTGGGTTGAGTGTGTGTGTGCTGGGGTGTGAGTGTTGGGGTGAGTGTGTCGGGGAACGGTAGCTTCTGCTGCCTGTGTTTCCCGGCCGGCATCATGCCGGTGTTTGATGGTGATGTGGAGTTTGAGCGCTTGACCCGGCGACATGGCGTGAGAATCCTCCCGACAGTTCCCTGTTCTGTGGAGGAGGCCGGCCTCGCTGTAGGACAGGTGGTTGGGCATGACGGTATAAAGTCAGCATCGAGGATGAACAGCGCAATTGTGATCTTTCTGGATTCCACTGAAAAAGCTGATCAGGTGGTGGCACAGGGAGTGGTCATAAATGACACTTTTACTCCCGTTTTACCGCTGGCAAACCCGTCTAGGAGGATCACCATCTCAAACGCTCCTCCTTTCATTAAAAATGATCAGCTGATAAGAGAATTGTCCCGTTTTGGCCAAGTTGTTTCCCCTATCAGAATGGTCTCTCTGGGTAGTAAATCCCCCCTGCTGAAGCATGTTATATGTCACAGGAGGCAGTGTTTCATGGTGTTAAAAGACAGCTCTGCTGAACTGAACGCGTCTTTTAACTTTAGGATTGACGGCTTTAGCTACTTGGTGTTTGCAACATCTGAAACCATGAGGTGTTTTGCGTGTGGTGCAGAGGGCCATCTCATTAAATCATGTCCTGAAAAGGCGAACACAAAGAGCACTGGCGGTAAGAAAGGTGACGCCGCTGTTTCTGGTGGTCCGGAGGGTAGCGCTACATGTGGTGCGGCGGATGCCGCTGCGGCGCCCGCTTCTGCTGGGGCGGTCGTGGCTGCTGCCGTGGCCGCGTCCGCTTCTGCTTCTGCTTCTGCGGGGGCGTCCGCGTCCCCGTCCACTTGTGCTGGGGCGGCCGCAGCCGCCTCTGCTGGGGTGGCCACGGCGGGCGCGGTAGTTGCCCCCCCAAACAGTGATGGTGGGGAATTTCTGTCTGGCGGCAGCTCTGATCATTGTGACGAGCCTGTCACCCGGAGTAAAGAGGTGGAGGGCGAAATGAGTGCAGTTAAAAGAAGGAACGTGAATGAACAGACTTTGCAGGCGGGGGAGGAGCGGTTTGAGGCTGTAGCGGACACACAGAGCAAACACTGCATGACAAACGTTGCAGTTCACGAAGAAATGCAGGAATGTAGTTTTGTTGAAGAGGATCCTTTTAAAGCTGCACAAAAAAGAAAAAGTGCTGAAAACTTGCAGAGCTCTGCTAAATCTAGTAGGGTTGGGAGTTTAGAATTACTGGACGAGAGCGCTTCTGACGAAAGTGGAGCTGAGTCTGAACTGATGCAGACGCAGGAGGAGCAAAGCTCCTATTGTTTTACCAAGATTAGGAAATTTCTCCAGGTGACTAAGGGGAGCAGAGCTGTGAAAGTGGAAAATTACTTTCCAGATCTGGAGTTATTTGTGGCATCAGCTCGCAAATTTATGAAACTGAATGATGGGAATGAGACTTTCACTGATCAGGAAATATATCGTTTAAAGAAACTGGTTGTTAAACTGAAACCACAAATTACTAACAGTCATGGTGACTCTTAGTTTGTTTCTTCCCTTTTATGCTATGTGTGTGTTTTTTTACTGTACCTTATTTTTATCCTTTTTAATGCCCCACCTTAGAATTGGCACTCTCAATATTAATGGGGCCAGGGACGATGTAAAAAGGGCCTCTTTATACAAGCTTTTTAATTTAAAGAAACTTGACGTGCTGATGCTCCAGGAGACTCACAGCTCTGTAGACATTGAGAGCCATTAGAGAAAAGAGTGGGATGGCTGCATTTTTTTTAGCCACAAATCCAATAGCAGTGGGGGGGTGGCTGTACTTTTCTCTAGGGGTTGTGTGCCTGTCTCTTATGAGGTAGAAGAGGTGGTGAAAGGTCATTTCCTCTTATTAAAGGTACAGTTTGAAAACGTGAACTTTGTTTTTATAAACGTGTATGTGCCAACACAGAGGGCAGAGAGGATCAGGGTCTTTGATGTGCTATCGGACACGGTTAGGTCCTGTAATCCAAATAGTTTTTTATTTCTGGGGGGTGATTTTAACTGTACATTAAACCACAGACTAGACAGGAACCATCAGGAGCCTCACCCTGCTTCTGCCAACAGGCTGAGGGAACTGGTGAAAGCACATGAAATGGCTGATGTGTGGAGATCACATCATGGGGATCAGAGGCAGTACACCTGGAGCCATGCTAAAGATAACCTTTTATCTATGGCTAGGTTAGACCGTTTTTATGGTTTTAAACATCAAATGAGTGTTTTTAAAAATAGTTGTATCTGTCCTGTGGGTTTCACTGATCACTGCCTGCTGTTTTGTTCTGTGTTTATTGAAAATGTAAAGTGTAAGAGTGCTTTTTGGCATTTTAACAATACACTTTTAAATGATGTGTTTTTTAAAGGGGTTTTTCATGATGTATGGAAGTCACACAGGGAACAAAAACCCTCTTTTAGTTCTCTCCAAATGTGGTGGGATTTTGGTAAGGCACAGATAAAACAGCTCTGCCAACAGTACACTCAAAATGTCACTCGTAGCTTGACCCAATCCTTGAAAGTTCTGGAGACTGAGGTGGTAGAGCTAGAGGAGTTGCTCAGTTCTACAGGAAAACAAGAGCACTTGGAGGCTCTCAAGTCAAAAAGGTCAGCCTTGGCTAGCTTGCTAGGGGTCACCGCACAGGGTGCTCTGGTCCGCTCACGCTACATGGATGTAGCTCTGATGGACTCGCCCTCCCAGTACTTTTTTGGACTGGAGGGGAAAAATGGTCAGAGAAAACTTATTCACTCTTTGTTGGACAATGACGGGAGAACAATCTCCACAGCAGCAGACATCAGGAAATATGCTGCTAGCTTTTACAGTGAATTGTTTAGAGCAGAGTGGAGGGAGGACACGTCACTGGGCCAGGTTTTCCTTGATGGTCTTCCAGTGCTCTCAGAAGACCTTGTTGCCGGCTTGGATGCTCCACTGTCTCTGTCTGAGCTGCATACGGCGCTAATGCGCCTCCAGAATGGAAAATCACCAGGCATAGATGGTCTCTCTGTGGACTTTTTTAAGGAATTCTGGCCCCTGCTTGGTCCAGACCTGCTGGAGGTTCTCCAAGATAGCTTGGAAAGGGGGACCCTACCCACGACCTGCAGGAGGGCCATCATCACACTGTTGCCGAAAAAAGGGGACCTCCAGAGCCTAAAGAACTGGAGGCCAGTCTCTCTGCTCTGCACAGACTATAAGATTCTCTCAAAAGCTCTGGCCCGAAGACTGAGAAAGGTGATGAGCGAGCTCATTCATGTAGACCAGACTTACTGTGTGCCTGGCAGGCTGATTAGTGACAACGTCACTTTAATTCGGGATGTTTTGGAGGTCTGTGGTTCATTGGCAGTAGAAACTGGTGTGATTTCAATTGACCAGGAAAAGGCGTTTGACCGGGTTGAACACCAATATTTATGAACAGTTTTAGCTGCTTTTGGGTTCAGCCCAGGCTTCATAGCCAGGATACGGGTCTTGTACAGTGACATTGAGAGTGTGCTGAAGATAAATGGGGGCCTGTCTGCCCCTTTAAAAGTCCAGAGGGGGGTTCGGCAGGGCTGCCCTCTCTCAGGGATGCTGTACTCCCTCGCCATAGAGCCTTTGCTTCACTGCCTGAGAAGGGATCTATCAGGAGTTACTTTTCCTGGCTGTGACACCACGTTCAAGCTGTCGGCCTATGCAGATGATGTAGTCATTCTGCTAAACAAGCAGAGTGACATTGACGTTTTGGTTAGGAGTGTCAATCTTTTTGGCCAACTTTCCTCTGCAAAAATAAACTGGGGAAAAAGCGAGGCTCTGATGGTGGGGGAGAAACTAGAAAATCAGCTTACGCTGCCTGGTGGGCTGATTTGGAAAAAAGGAGGGTTTAAGTATCTTGGTGTCTTTATTGGAAATCAGCAGTTTGAGCAAAAAAATTGGGATGGGGTCATGGAGAAAATTAACGGGAGACTAAACAAGTGGAAGTGGCTAATGCCAAGAATATCTTTTAGAGGAAGAGTGCTCATTTTAAATAATCTTGTTTCCTCATCCCTGTGGCACCGCCTCATGTGCATGGACCCCCCTGCTGGTTTGTTGTCAAAAATTCAGTCTGTTTTGGTGGACTTTTTTGGGGGGGGGTGGACTCCACTGGGTCCCTCAAGCCCTGTTATTTCTTCCCAAAGAGGAGGGGGGGCAAGGAGTGATTCATTTAGCTAGTAGAGGTGCTGCTTTTAGACTGACTTTCATACAGAGACTGCTGACGGGCCCCCAGGACCTGGTATGGAGGCTTTTGGCCTGTGTTATTTTACAGAGAGTCCTTGGGCTTGGGCTAGACCTCCCTGTGTTTTTAATGGATTTTAAGAACTCTAATGCACTGTCTTTGCCCAGTTTTTACCGCAGTCTCTTTTCAGTGTGGACTCTTTTTAAAAAACAAAGAGGGCCATGCGATTCCCTCTACTGGTTGTTGAGGGAGCCGCTGGTTTTTGGTGGTCGCCTTGGTGTCCTGCCGGGAGTTGGAAGGACCTTCCTTGATAGGCTGTGTTCCAGGAACATTCTCACTCTGAAGCAAGTGGTGGAACTGGCTGGTCCTGGCCTCAACAACGCCTCAGCTTTAGCAGCTCATCTTGGTGTCAGGTCAAATCGTTTCATTGATGGTCTTCTTGCACACTGGAAACAGGAGCTTCATGGACTTGAGCGCTCCCTACTCTTGGACTTTAGCAATGGCACGCTGCAGCCGGAAAGCACGGACCCCTTTCCCTCTCTCACGCTCTATATGGACTTTGACGTCGCTCCTTGCTCCTTACTGGCATTCTGTGCTCCCACTGGTGTGGACTTTGGAGGAGCCAGTGGTAAGGCACTCTACAGACTGGTGGTGATGGCACTCAACAAGGACAGATTGAACACCTGTGTGGACACTCCTTGGAGAGCCTATTTTAGACTAGGAAAAGGGCATCGGCCTGCCTGGAGGGCTCTTTATAAAGCCCCTCTCCCTAAGAGACATGGAGACTTACAGTGGAGGGTCCTGCATGGTATTATAGCTGTCAATGCTTTTGTTTCTGTGATTAACAGCAGTGTCAGTGATCAGTGTATTTTTTGTTCCTCTAGGGAGACAGTTTTTCATTGTTTTATTGAATGTCAGCGCCTGAGTGGCCTCTTTGAATTTCTCACAGAACTTTTTCACATTTTTAAGGAAGTTTTCTCTAAGCAGGCTTTCATTTGTGGTTTTATGTACAATCGTCGTTTTAAGCAGAAGTGTCAACTACTGAACTTTGTTTTAGGGCAGGCAAAGTTGGCTATTTATGTAAGCCGGAGAAGAAAACTTGAAAATGCTGAGAATGATGTTGATGTCAAAATTTTATTTGTGAGGCTACTTAAAGCCAGAATCAGGCTGGACTTTCAGTTCTTTATGGGGAATGGGGATGTGGAAGGTTTCAGGACCCTCTGGTCCCTGGAGAATGTCCTCTGCTCAGTTCGTGATGGACAGCTTTTTTGGGGGCGTTTTTTGGGGGAATAATTTTCTGTGTAATATAGCATGACATAGAAATTGTATTGAATGATGGACAAGTGTGTTTATTAAAGATCTTTTAAAAATCAAAAATCTCTCTCTCTCTCTCTCTCTCTCTTCTTTTTTTTTTTTTTTTTTTTTTACAGAGGCAAACAGAACCTGGGGCACCGGGTAGACTGTCGGTAGACCCTGCATGGTTGAGTGGGTTATTCTGCCACTGAAATCAATTGTGCGCTGTTTAAACATTGTAAAACAGAGTCATTTCACAGTTCAATTTCAGGGGCCTCAGTCGAGCCTGCATTGGGCGCAATGATGGGACCGTCTGTGGGTCCAGACAGTTGGATTGCTGAACCCGAACCCAACTAAGTAGTGTGAGCAGCGATCTGTTCAGCTGCACTTGGCGCTGCTGCTCTCTCGTCTCTGATGCTGTTTGCTGCTGTGGCGACATGCCATTCACGCCAGCAGCAGGATGTGCCCTCGGTTGGTGATGCTCTGTTGGGTCCTGCTGAGCCACAAACTCTCTATCTTGCTGTGCTGCGAGTTGTCGTTGTTCACCGGGGTCCCCTTTCTCCACAAACTTCCTCTCCTGCAACTCCACGGTGGCTCCTTGAGGCTCATGCCAGTCGAGGATCGGAGGCAAGTCTGGTTTGTGCTCTCTCTCCATGCTGTGTTCTCTCTCTGTGCTGTGATCTTCAGCTGTACCCACATCCGCGAAATCATACTCTCCCTCCTGCAATGAGACTGCAGCTTGAGAACACTTGTGCTGTGTGAGGACCAGCGCCGGGTCCCATGTGGTCAAGGACTGGGGCTCTTGTGGCTGCTCTGGTTCTGCTGGGTTCTGTTCGGCGTGCAGTGCGAGGCAGGGAGTGGCTGTGTCCACATCTGAGTGCAGCGGACTCGAGCCGTCGTCATCCAAGCTGAGTTTGCTGCTGGGTTGTTGCGCTGTGGTGCCCTGCTGTCCCACAGTGTCTACCTCGGAACCCTCCCAAGAAGGTGTGGGGTCAGCCGGCTCAGCAACCGGGGCAATTGTCCATACCAGTGAAGTTGACTGTCTGGAGCGCGGGCTGGGGCCCGTTAGCTGCGATACTACCTGGGCCATTATCTCCAGCTGGGACACTAATTCCATCACCTCCGACTCCGATAGGAGGTGCAACGTCCCCAACAGCACCACCTATAGCCATGTCACCATGTCTGCCACTGTCTGGATGTCCGGCCCCTCCAGCAACATGTATTGTATCAACGGATTTGTGACATACAACTTCAACTGTGACTGTATCAGCCTGTCCTCCGCATGCCTGAACTTGCATATGCTGGCCAAACAGCGAAGGGTGTTTACGTACTGTAGGACCTGTAGTGTATAAAGTCATCATTGCCAGGTTTGTGGACATAACATTTGGTAACAAGAGATAGAACCATGGAAGCATGCTTGGGGTCACTTTGACCATTTCTGGAAAACCCGGGTGAGCTGGTTGTCTCGTGGCACCGCTGGTTCGACATGTTTAAGGATTATGTTGACACGGCTGGCCTGGATGGCGCCGACGACGAGAAGCTAAAAAGCATGCTAGTTCTTGGCCTAGGCGAGGAGGGACAGCACGTGCTTCGTGCTCTGTGTCAAACGGACTCATTTGGCAAACGTGTGATTCTGATGGAGAGACATTACTATGGGTGAACCAACATTATGGCCCTGAGATACGCTTTCTTCGGGCACGAAAAAAATCACAGGTGAGTCAACTCAACGTTATATACTGGAGGTCCAAGTCTTAGCGAGCATGTGTGCCTCCGGGCCCTTAAGAAATGAGCTAGTCCATGTCAAGCTAATGAGTGTATATAGCACAAAGAGTGGCCACAGCGTGAAGGACGAGCACAGCTTGGACAGCGACTGCAACGCAGAGAGTGGGTATAGCATGGACGGTGAAGACAACATGGAGAAAGAACAGAGACCAGACTCACCTCTGTTCCTCACGCAGCCAGAACTGGAGCTGGAGGAGAGGGAGCCTGTGTCTAATGAAACCAGTGCCGACGAGGTAATACAGATCAGCACCAATGACACTCCAACCACCCCGCGTGCTCAGGAGGAGAGCTGCCCAGGAGGGGGGCAGCGGCTGGACTTGCCTTCGGCCTCCGCTAGTTGGAGCTGGGCCTGCAGGAGAGGAAGCCTGTACCCATTGAGAACGACACCGATGAGGTAATTCAGAGTGACACCGACACCAACTCATCCACCCCGCACTCTGTGGAGGAGAGCCTCCTGGGAGGGGGGCAGCTGGACTCCCCTAAGCCCCTCACTCAGCCAGAACCGGGGCCGGAGGAGAGGGGGCCCGAGCATGCAGAGAACCCTGAAACACAGCAGCAACAACCGGGCATAAACACAGCTCACGACACAGCACAGCAGAGCACTTCAGACTGGAGAGAGGAAGAACCGGACTGCTTCCATACCCTTGCTCAACAAGCTACGGAGGTTGCGACCGAGCTGACGGGTGAAGAGTCTGCTTCAATGAGTGATACCAGAGAGGCACTGGACACCTTCCGTACCCACGACAAACCTCGATCTATGACGGAGACAACGGGTGAAGGGTCCATGATGAACACGGTGACAACAGAACTGCCGCAGCACGACAGAGGTTCCAAGCTGGATGAGCACGCAGAGCCACTGGGGTCACAACAATGCATGAAACCAAGTAAGGCGCCACTCCAAGTCATGGACTGGGTTTGGGTTCATGCCGACGAGAGACCGGGATGGCGACTGACTGGGCCACAGCCGATGAGACAATGGGCACCGCTGAGGATTGTGGCAAAACTGGGAACAGTGTGCTTTCGGCTGATGGACAGTTCAGTTCGGCACACAAACCAACTACAGCATGTCCAGGTGGCTGCTCCTGACAACGAGGCTTTGCAGGAGTCAGCTACCGCAGTGTGGGACCCAGGCCTCAGTATCATGAAGATTGGCCCTGGCCCTGGGGGTCTGACAGCTCCGGGGATGCCACCATTATGGGCCCACTCCGAAGCCCCTCAGGCAGAACTGCTTTCCCTGTGGAAGACTGTCAGAAAAAAGAAAAAAACTGTTTAGGTAGGAGCGCGGCTGAGACGCTGGCACAATAACCCACCCAGCCGCTTTGGGTCCCATGGTGGTCTACTAACAGACCCTAGCCGCTAGGTTTGTGTTCTGGTATCCTAAAAAAAAAAAAAAAAAAAAGTGTTCTTTAATAAAGAGTGTGTGTTCTTTAAAATATATTCTTTAAATTAAACAAAGAAAAGTGTTATTTACAATTAATATACAAAGTAAGAGGTTCTTTGAAATATAAACAGTAAGTAATTATATAGTACCTGAACAGTAATGCTAATTGTTGGATCTGATAATACTTGTGTAGCAGTACCAGCTGGTTTGAAATAAGGAAAAAAATCATCTTTTCCTTGGAGAAGAGCTAAGCCCCCTTTCTTGCCTTTCACCTGAAGACTACAGCTTTGAAGCCACATTCCATTGGTAAATTGACTCTTAAATCCCCTCTCCATGCCAGGAACGGTTTGGACTTCCTTTCATAAAATTCAATGAAGTACATTCCAACAAGACAGTTTTATGTTTTAATAGCCATTTGAAATTTACCAGACCTGCACTTCCTTTCTCTCTCCAAATTATGGAAGTCCAACATTGACCCCAAATGGACAAGTGAAGTATTATATCTCATCCTCCTATTTAAACATAATCCTGCAGGAATTCATTTTCTTTTTCTCCTCAAGACTCTCATTTTTCAGAAGATACTTCTCAGGACACACTGGAAGATTAGGAGTGGACTCCGACATACAATTCTGGTTTGAAATGTTTTATTAATCATTGATTTGAATGTATTGTATGTTTGAAAGTATGTTACACAAAACTTTATTCAGTGCATGTTAATATAGAATGGCAAGTTTATGAAAATGCATGTTTATTACTGTAATAATGAAAAATAGTCCTGAATCACTGAAGTTTAGTTTAGCTTATACCGTGTATAATGTGAATTCCAGTTTAATCATTTTTTTTTTCTTTCTTCATGAAGCTCACGTAAGCCATCTGACTTGCATCAGCCAATCACCAATTAGTCTAGTTTGTGTAACGCCTCCTTCATCCTATTGGTCAGTTTCAGACAAAGAAATGCTTCCTGATTAGACAAGAGTCCATTCTTGTCTCCGGCTCTAAAATGTAATTGGTCCTTTTTTACTGCGAGTCAAGTTTTTTTCTTTGGGAAAGTGCTCACTTTAAAAGTCGGAAACTCCCAAGTTTAAAAAAAAAGTTTTGTCCTGGTCTGAGTCCTGTTCTGTTCTGCACCTTTTCTCTGGGGAGAGACCGTTTTTTTCTTCCTTCATTTGAGCTCAAAATCTTCTTTATTGCCTGGAGTGAAACTCTGTCTTCCTCTCCTTAGACATACTTTTAATAATTTGTTTAAGTTTTCTCTAATTTTTCCCTTTAATCATCATGTCAAAGAGGACTGATTTTGATTTTTCTGACATTTAACTAGAAGCTTACTCTCACTCAATTACCACGACATCGTAAGAACTCGGATTTTGTGGCTTAAATTTTTTATTCTTTTCTTCAAGTTTTGTGACTTTGAACGGACTTTGAATGACCTACAAACTCCAGGGTGATTCCTCTGAAATCCCGTGATGCTCCATCCGGATGGAACATTTCATCGACCCCGGGTTGCAGCTTCAAGACAGTTGAGTTTTGGGAGAAGTTATCTGTGGGCAGATAATTTACATGCCATCTGATGATCAGCTAGAATTTAACTGAACCGTAAGCACGACTCATTTTATATCTGCTGGGCTCGGCTACAATGTCCATCCCAATTAAAGTATGTCGAAATTTCTCATGTTGAGCTCTAGGTCATAAACTTCAACCAGAATTATAAGATTGAGGACAGGTAATAGCCAACTTTTCATTAACCGCTGTTCCTTTTTAGAGTAACACAGATTTTCCCTTTTCATATAAATCAGCTTTTATCATTTTCTTCATAAAATTTTGTCCAATTTTCCTCACCATTCTGTTACAGTTATTTTACAGTCCTTTTCATTTTCCATCACAGTGCCAATTTAAGCTATGGTTTTCGTTGGTTCCACAAATGCTTAATAATACACATTATGCAGTAATGCCTGGACAGTTTAATGTGGTGCTTTATACTTGTTGATCATTTCACATTGCCTTAAAAGTCATTTGAATGTAATCATTATCTAAGTGTGTCTGTTCTCTTGATTCACGCAGAAGAATTCACGAATGTTTGAGACTGATTCATAGCTGGTACAAAGTTGAATTATTAATAAACGTGTCCATTCTTTTGGACTGGTGCCCCACGAGCTTATGTGTGTTGGTAATGAAGGGAAACTTCATTCCCACCCACCCACGCACACGCACGCACACACACACACACACATTAAAGAATCCATCCATCCATCTTCTTCCGCTTAATCCTTTTGTTGGTTGGTTGTTTGTTCCTAATAACAATAAATTCCTACACATGAATATCTAATGTGTGATAGGCCATTGTTTAACTAATGTGTGTATTTAATGAATGAGTAATTGCTAATGGAATTTGTTTTATTAAATTGGGGAGGGCTAATCTGCTACTGCTAATATGTTTTTCAATTTTTGCAAGAGGGGGGAAATGTGGTGTATAAAGATGGGCTCATTTGGAGTGGTACGCGGTCTGCGGCTGACGTCACCACGTCACTATATATTTGGGTGGTCCGCCATCTCAGGGCAGACTCATGCAGACTTGTGTGAGTTGGTATGAGAGGTGGTTGGGAGCTGGTTACCATAATATACGCCACATGTGCTTTGTACCATTACTACTTTATTGTAATAAAGTTCAGTCAACGGTAGTATCCTCATCGGTCGTCATTGCCAGGTTTGTGGACATAATCGGACCGACACGTCTGGTTGCTGTCGGCGCTGGTAAAACACAAATCTCTGGGCCATCACGTTCTATGTGTGCCATCAAGGCGACACATTCGCTGTAGGTCTCCACAGGGCCCAGTGCATTCAACACACGCTTTTGTTCGATGCTAAGGCAGTAACCTAGCACAGCACGTAAACAACACTTGCTCGCGTTAGCTAGACCCCTACCCGACACAAATGTCTGAAGCAACTCAAACCAATGGGGCCATGGGATGGGCGGCTCACCTGGTGTTGGGAGAAACAGCGGCAGTAGCGCCAGACACACTTCCATCTTCAGGAAAATGACTAATTTTCCTCCAGAAGATTAAGTTTTCTACTCGTCGCCAAATGTTATGTCTGGAAACAGGACAGCAGAGGCAGGATTTGTACCAAATGATAACTTTATTACAAGACACAGTTATAAACAGCATGTGTTGCAGCGTTATAGCAAACAAGCTAACTCTTAGCAATACAGGCTATAGCTGTCATGGAGGCGGAGCGCCAAAGAGGCCGTCTCCCGCCAACAGTCCCATTATGTAGGCATGGCGTGATGATGTCACCCGTGTGTCTGACGTCACATCCGCACAGTCTGCTGTAGGCTGTGGCTTCACAACAATTTGTTCTTAAAATATTGTAATGTGGGGGCTGTGAGGAAGGGGCGGGGATTCTACCGGCATGCTTTGCCCCATGGAGGATTCAAAGACTGTTTTTATCCGTGCCTTCTAAGTGTTATTGCTGTGCTGTGGAATGTGTAAATGACGAGACAGATTTGTCTTAGGCAGTTTATTACACATCTCCAACATGAGCATCATAGCAAGAGAACATCTCAGAAAAAACTCGTCCCTTATATACCCAGGTCTCCCCACAGCTCACAAGTCACATTGCATTCACATCAAAGGTAACATTGCATTTCCTCTTTAATCCCTTAGCATCCCCCTCACAGACTTTGGCACACAAAGGATCCTCCAAGCAGTTTCTCACACACAAAAGATTACACTTTCACAGCTTCCTGTTATCTCCAAGGAAACTCTGCACTTTGTTCTTATCTAAGATGCTAGACATTATGTTCTTCCCATGTGCGGCCCATGTGCGGCCACACGACCCCCCCAAGCATGTTGGATAGAACAAAAGAATAATAGTCCGTATGTTGTGACAGAACCATTAAACATCAGTCCACATACTGCTTGGGCTTCAGTCTTCTCCCGTATCTGCTGTAACCAGGGTTCACCGCCTCCGCAGCACTGTCCTGCTGGGGAGCTGATGTTTGGGGGTGAAAATCGTTTGACTGTCCCTGTGGGTGTTCTGGGGAAACTTTACTCTGGGAAGCTCCCCGTGGGGGTCTTCCATGCCGAGGGGCCCTCGCCAACAGCACTTGCTCGTCTGCCACCACAAAAGCGGGTTTGAGTCTGTTTATGCCAATCTTTTCCCTCCTACCCCCCAAGTCTAGCAAAAAATGCTTGTCCCCTGTTTCCAGCACTCTGAACGGTCCATCATAAGGTGGGCGCAGTGGGGGTCGGTGTGTATCGTGTCTGACAAAAACAAACTCTGCGTTTTTCAAAGTTTTAAGCACAAAAACGCGCGGAAAACTGTGGTGAACGGGGCCCGGCAGCGTACTTGCGTCTATGTTACTCTGCAACAGCTGAGACGGGGAGCTGCCCGGCGCAGGATTATCTGGGAGAAACTCCCCGGGCAGCCGAAGCAGCTGCGCAAAAACGAGTTCAGCCGGGAAAGCTTCCAGATCCTCTTTAGGCGCAGAACGTAACCCCAATAAACCCACGGTAGCTTGTCTACCCAATTTGCATCCGTCAGTGACGCCCTGAGAGCCGCTTTCAATGACCTATGAAAACGTTCGCATAACCCATTAGCCTGTGGATTGTACACGGTTGTGCGGTGAATTGTGACACCCAGGCAGCGGGCCATTGTTGACCAAAGTTCGGAAACAAATTGAGGGCCTCTGTCGGACGTAATGTCCGACGGAACTCCAAAACGCGCCACCCATGCTGTTAAAAAAGCGCGCGCTACCTCCTCGGCTGTGGTTGACGCCAGTGGAACCACTTCCGGCCAGCGCGTGGTGCGGTCCACCATTGTCAGAAGGTGCGTGCACCCCTGTGATGGCGGGAGGGGGCCCACGAGGTCCACGTGAACATGGTCGAACCTCTTAGCCGGGATGTGAAACGGCTCCAAAGGAGCTCTCGTGTGTCTGTGTACTTTGGCTCGTTGGCACGCCATGCAGGCTGCTGCCCACTCTTTCACTTGTTTGCGAAGGCTCGGCCACACAAATTTCTCTCCTACCATTTTGACCGACGCGCGCACTCCTGGGTGCGCCAAAGAATGAATCGAGTCAAAAACACGGCGGCGCCAAGCAGCCGGTACCACGGGACGCGGTCGCCCCGTGGAGACATCGCAGATTAGGGGGGGCATACCGGCTTGCAGCACCCTGCTCTCCAGCCTTAACCCTGTTGGTCCAGACTGGAGCACGCGCACCTCCGCGTCACTAACCTGCTCTGCGGCCATGGCTGTGTAATCTATCCCCACACGGACCGGGGCCGCCACGGCGCGCGAGAGACAGTCTGCCACTACATTCAGTTTACCCGACACATGCTGAATATCGGTGGTAAACTCTGAGATGGCGGCCAGCTGCCTCTGCTGCCGGCCTGACCACGGTTCTGAAACCTTGGCCATTGCGAATGTTAGTGGCTTGTGGTCAACGAACGCGGTGAAACAGCGTCCTTCCAGCCAGAACTGGAAGTGGCGGATGGCCAAGTGGAGAGCCAGCAACTCCCTGTCGAACACGCTGTATGTATGTTCACTATCGCACAAAGTCCTGCTGAAAAAGGCGAGCGGCTGCCAAGCCCCGGCTACATGTTGCTCCACGACCGCCCCTATGGCCACATCTGACGCGTCAGCAGTGAGCGCTATGCGGGCCGTTGGGTCTGGATGTGCCAACAACGCAGTGTTTGCCAGGGCTGCCTTGACTTCCGAGAACGCCCGTTCTCGCTCCGGGGACCATTCGATCTTATTCGCGGGTTTCTGTTTTTTGAGTGCGGCGTACAGCGGTTGCATGAGCTGCACTGTGCGGGGGAGGAAACGGTTATAAAAATTCACCATCCCCAAAAACTCCTGTAACGCCCTGACCGTTTGCGGCCGGGGAAAATCTGCTACCGCGCGCACTTTGTCAGGCAGCGGAACCACTCCTTCGGGAGAGATGCGGTGCCCTAAAAAATCAGTCTGCGTCACCCCGAACTGACACTTCGCTGGGTTGATTATTAAACTGTGCTCTCCTAACCTCCGGAAAACCGCCGTGAGGTGGGTTTCGTGTTTGTCTTCGGACGTGCTGGCTTCCAAGATATCGTCCAGGTAGACGAATACGAAAGGGAGATCGCGCAGCACTGCATCCATCATGCGTTGGAACGTCTGTGCAGCCCCTTTAAGCCCGAATGGCATGCGCAAAAACTCGAATAGGCCAAACGGAGTTATCACCGCTGTTTTGGGTATGTCCTCAGCGCGCACTGGGACTTGGTGGTAACTGCAGACCAAGTCTATTTTTAGAAAAAACGCACGCTCCTGCCAAGTGAACGGAAAAATCCTGGATGTGGGGAATTGGGTAGCGGTTGTGCGCTGTGGCGTTGTTCAACCTGCGGAAATCTCCGCAAGGTCGCCATGACCCATCAGCCTTAGGGACCATGTGTAGCGGGGAAGCCCATGGGCTGTTTGAACGCCTGATGATGCCCAACCTCTCCAGGTTGGCGAACTCCTCGCGCGCTATGGCCAGTTTAGCTGTGTCCAAGCGCCGAGGTTTTGCAAAAACGGGCGACCCGGTGGTGGTAATAAAATGTTCCACCCCGTGTTTAGCGATGGCTGCCGAAAATGTCGGGACCATGAGTGCTGGGAACTGAGTGAACAGTGCGTGGAACTTACCGCTTGCAGCTGTAACGTTGGCTTGTGCTGTTGGCCGGGACGCTTGAGCTGTACAGGGGATAGAATCAAAAGAAAGTGCATTAACCAGGTGCCTGTTAGCGACATCAACCAACAAACCATGTGAGCACAAAAAAATCAGCCCCCAATATATTGAAATTCAATGCTGCTATGACAAAAGTCCACTCAAATGCACGGCCGTGAAACGACAGAAGTAGAGTCCTCTCACCAGAGGTTTTAATCTCCGAGCCGTTTGCTGCTGCCATCTGGGGGCCGCTGGAACCTTCCAGCCGGTCGGCGTAGGACGGCATGATGAAACTCAGCTGGACGCCGGTGTCCACGAGGAAATGTCTCCCAGAGCGTGCGCCCGTCAAGTAGAGCAGCTTGTTCTCCTCCCCGAGGGTCGCAGCTGCTACCGACCCCCGGTCTTGGCATTTTCCCGAGCGCTTGAACTGGAACGGTGGTATACATTTGGGTGCCTTCTCTGCAAAGCGGCGGTGATAGAAACAAAGGATGTCTCCTCCGCGTTCCTTGGCGCCCGCCGCCGCTGTCGTCGGTGGTTCTGCTACCGCCGTCAATGGCTCCTCGCCCTCTCCGGCTGTCGCGCCGAGCTCCATCGCTGCCGCCGTGGTCGTGAGCTCTCTGCTGGCCATGATGATCCGGTATGCTTCTCGGACCAGCGCACGGTAGTCCCGCTTGTCCAGCCACGGCGAATTGGCCAGGGCCGCTCTCGTCGCTGACGGAAGATTCCGGAGGAAGAGGTGGGTAAAAATGAAGTGGTCATCGTCCGAGCCCTTCAATCTCAGCATCCTCTCCATCAGGTCAATAGCCGTGCAATCTCCTAACCCGGTCCGCGTCAGGAGTCCCTCTGCTCTCTCCTCAACCGAGAGTGTGTAGTGCTGGATGACTGCGGCTTTCAACATGCCGTATTTGTCGCTGGCTGGTGGCTGATCCAGCAGGTTCTCCACATGCTGAGCCGTGTGGTTGTCGAGCTTTGCGACCACATGGTAGAATTTCGTGTCATCCACCGAAATCCCCCGGAGGACGAACTGCGCCTCAACCAAGTGGAACCAGGAGCGTGGGTTGTGCTGCCAAAAATCTGGTAGCTGGATGACGGCAGCATACGCTTGGCTGGGGGCTCCCAACAAGGCTGGCTCCGGGGAACTCCTTTCATGTTGCATGCTTCGTCTTGGGTCACCAGTGTGGAATGTGTAAATGACGAGACAGATTTGTCTTAGGCAGTTTATTACACATCTCCAACATGAGCATCGTAGCAAGAGGACATCTCAGAAAAAACTCGTCCCTTATATACCCAGGTCTCCCCACAGCTCACAAGTCACATTGCATTCACATCAAAGGTAACATTGCATTTCCTCTTTAATCCCTTAGTATCCCCCTCACAGACTTTGGCACACAAAGGATCCTCCAAGCAGTTTCTCACACACAAAAGATTACACTGCAGCAGGTTGAATTCAACCCCCCCACAACACAGAGACAGAACACAGAGACAGTCAGCTCGCACTCCTGGGTTTTTTCCGCTGCATGCTGCGTTTACAGCTGTGAGGTTAAAGTGTCATCCATGCATTGTGTTCATGCATCCTGTCTGTACCTCTGATATGCAAATGCCCAGATTGACTGCTGTGAATGCCTTTGATGTATTGTCTGAGTTGAGTATATATGCTGCACTGTGCTGTAAATCTACCTCTCATTCACTCACTCTTCAACTGCTGCTGGACACACGCACTGTGTGTCTCCTCTTCTCTGAGAGCCTGAGGACATCACCTCAGCCCGCAACACGAGGGCTGGGGAGGTGTTCCGATGAAGGCGGGTGATAATAAAGCTATTTAAAAATCCAACGCTGCCTTTATTTTATCATCCTCTTCACTGGTGACCCCAAGGACGCACACGTTTTGTGCAAACGCAGCCTTCTGATCTGAACAGCCACGCTGGCAACCCGAGACTGAAGAAAACGAGCGGCCAGCGAACGCAGCACCCGGGCATGAATGCTCCGTCGCAGCGGCCTGCCTGGTCTGCCCTCCTTGCTGCCTCAGGGAGACCTCGACGCAGAGCCCACGGCGGGCGAGCTGCTCTCAGGACATCAACCAAGACTGGGTAAGCGGCAGAGAACGTCATGGCGCGCTCTCGCCGAGATCAGCACATCCACGCGGGACCGGCCGCGCAGCTCCTCCACATCAGAGCACATGCGGGCGACTCCCATGGCCGACGGAGCACACGGGGACCTGAACGCACCATGACTAATCTGCAGCCACGGCTCGTCAGAGATGTTTCTCCACCAAGTTTCCGACCCTGATTTCCTCTCCAGCGGGCCCACCCACGCACAGAGCCCCGGCACGCGCACCGGGGGTGACGAGGACGGCGCACCACGCACGGGACAAATACGGCTTTTCCGACCGCCTTCCTTCTGCTGCACACTGGCCCTTCAGGCTTGCTTGTACACCTGAGGCCCGCAGCTTGCTCACGGGATTTTATGGTCTTAGCCACGGCACACAAGGGGAATTCAGCTGTCTGCGGTTCCCGAGGCTGTAGGGTTACGTCTGCCCTAAAGTCAACACGTCAGTCCCTCTGCTTTTATTTTTTTTCTTGCCGCCACTCCTGCTTTTCTTCATGGCCACGAGAGGAGTCAGAGACTAATTTTTTTTCTTCTTCTGATCTTCGCATGTTCAGACGGGATATCGTGGAGCAGCAAACACTTTTGGCGCGACTCGAACGATTTTCCCGCGCCCAGTCAGCATTTGCTACCCCCCTCCCCCTCCTCCTGCACAGAGCTTTTCCCTGCTCGCTGCCCAAACTGCAACATCGAGGTCACGGTCCCCTACCGTGCCCTCTGGGGGGGAGCAGTGTAGCGGGTTGAATTCAACCCCCCCCACGACACAGAGACAGAAGACAGAGACAGTCAGCTTGCACTCCTGGGTTTTTTCCGCTGCATGCTGCGTTTACAGCTGTGAGGTTAAAGTGTCATCCATGCATTGTGTTCATGCATCCTGTCTGTACCTCTGATATGCAAATGCCCAGACTGACTGCTGTGAATGCCTTTGGTGTATTGTCTGAGTTGAGTATATATGCTGCACTATGCTGTAAATCTGCCTCTCATTCACTCACTCTTCAACTGCTGCTGGACACACGCACTGTGTGTCTCCTCTTCTCTGAGAGCCTGAGGACATCACCTCAGCCCGCAGCACGAGGGCTGGGGAGGTGTTCCGATGAAGGCGGGTGATAATAAAGCTATTTAAAAATCCAACGCTGCCTTTATTTTATCATCCTCTTCAACACTTTCACAGCTTCCTGTTATCTCCAAGGAAACTCTGCACTTTGTTCTTATCTAAGATGCTAGACATTATGTTCTCCCCATGTGCGGCCCATGTGCGGCCACAGTGCCATTATAACTGTGTTATAAGACCAATTGTGACAGTGTGGCGGTTCGTTTTAACCCCACAACAGACTAAGGACACTCAGCCCTCTTTTCTCTGTTTTCCTGCTACACTACCGAGAAGCAATGTGCCATTCATGTATTTGTGATGCAAACATGCATGTGTTGTGATGTAATGCGCCATTCTGTATAGTGTGCATATGGCTTGTCCTTACTATGCTTTTTCTGAGCATCTTAGATGTGCTTTGGTGTATTAATGTCTACAGGTAGACGAGTTTCTTCTGTCTCACCTATGTGATGTTAATCGATGCCTTTCATCCTTTGTATTCATGCATTTTGCCCTTACTGTGACCTAGAGACTCAGGTCAATATGTAGATGTGCTTGTTAGCCTCTTTGTCTGACACTTGGAGCGAGGTCTAGCTAATCTGCCCATTGTGATGTATGTCTTACAAATGCAAATACCTCCTGCCTGTTCTGTTGTCCCTTTGATCATTCTAAACTGTGGGGTACGTCTCTTTGATGTATTGTTATGATCAAGTATTTAAGGTGCAACTCTGTAACGCAATCTCTCTCTTACTCTTACTCTCTCACTCTGATCCTGCAACAGGTGGACACACGTGTCCGCCTCTCTTTCTCTGAGAGCCTAGGGATCCCGCTCCGGGCTGCTCCACTATGCACCGGAGAGGGGATCCCGTGAAGGCGACATGATATAATAAAACCTGCTTAAAACCACAGCATCACTGCAGCTTATTTTTTCATGCCGCCTCACTGGTGACCCCTCCAACACGCACACGTTTTGTGCGAAAGCAACCTTCCGAGCTGGACAGCCACACAGCTGCGTTGGTGGCCCCTTGAAGACGCACACGTTTTGTGCAACGCAGCCTTCTGTTTTGGATGGCCACGCTGGCGAACCGACGCTGAAAAAAACGAGCGGCCAGCGAACGCAACACCCGGGCATGAATGCTCCGTCGCCTGAGATCTGCACAACCACGCTGGACCGGCCGCTCTCACTGAGAGCGCACGCACCTCGTCCTCTCTCCACGACGGCAACCTCCAGGGCCGACGGGGAGTGCAGCGCGTGGAACTGAACGCACCATGGCCGCACGAGCGACAACGATCGTCCACTTCCTCACACCGCGCCAACGCAGCTGCATGAGCCTGAGGAACAAAAGATCGTCTATTCCCTCCCGCCGCTCCAACGCCTCTGCACGGGCCTGAGGGACTAAAGATCGTCTATTTCCTCTCAACGCTCCAACGCACCATGGCCAAATCTACAGCAACAGCTCAACCTGGATTTTATTGGCGCCGTCTGCGCTGATCTCCGCCAAGTTTCTGCACCCTGACTCACCACTCCAGCGGCCCACCCACGCACTGAACCCCCGCGCACGCACCGGGGAGTTACAAGGACGGCGCATCACGCATGGGACAAGTAACGGCTCCACAGACTGCCTTCCTCCTTCGCCGCTGCCTTTCAGGGCCGCTCGCTCACCTGAGGTACGCATACAGCATACTGGAAGGATTTGTTAACAGTCTCAGCCACGCCACAGACCGCCATCGTCCTCCGCCGCTGCCCTCAGAACCTTCAGGGCTGCTCGTTCACCTGAAGCAAGCACGCAGCTCGCCACTGGATTTTTTTTTAATGATCTTAGCCACGGCACAACGGGATTTCAGCCGTCAGCTGTTCCCGGGAGCTTTGGGGTTGCTTCAGCACCCAAAACCAACAGTCCCCCTGCTTTGTTTACTTTCTCTCTTACAGCCGCTCCTGCTTTTCTTCATGGCCACGAGAGGAGTCAGAGACTAATTTTTCTTCTTGTGGACCGCTGCACGTTCAACGGGACCAGCCCTTCGACATTGCGGACCCACAAGCAATTTTTGCGCGGCTCAGGACGATTTCACAGCTCCTGCCGGCACTTACTACCCCTCCCCTCCCTCCCCCTCCGCCTGCAGCGAGCTTCTCCCACAGCTCGCTCACACAGATGGATTATCGAGGTCGCGACCCCCTGCCGCGTCCTCTGGGGGGGAGCGTGTGTGGCGGTTCGTTTTAACCCCACAACAGACTAAGGACACTCAGCCCTCTTTTCTCTGTTTTCCTGCTACACTACCGAGAAGCAATGTGCCATTCATGTATTTGTGATGCAAACATGCATGTGTTGTGATGTAATGCGCCATTCTGTATAGTGTGCATATGGCTTGTCCTTACTATGCTTTTTCTGAGCATCTTAGATGTGCTTTGGTGTATTAATGTCTACAGGTAGACGAGTTTCTTCTGTCTCACCTATGTGATGTTAATCGATGCCTTTCATCCTTTGTATTCATGCATTTTGCCCTTACTGTGACCTAGAGACTCAGGTCAATATGTAGATGTGCTTGTTAGCCTCTTTGTCTGACACTTGGAGCGAGGTCTAGCTAATCTGCCCATTGTGATGTATGTCTTACAAATGCAAATACCTCCTGCCTGTTCTGTTGTCCCTTTGATCATTCTAAACTGTGGGGTACGTCTCTTTGATGTATTGTTATGATCAAGTATTTAAGGTGCAACTCTGTAACGCAATCTCTCTCTTACTCTTACTCTCTCACTCTGATCCTGCAACAGGTGGACACACGTGTCCGCCTCTCTTTCTCTGAGAGCCTAGGGATCCCGCTCCGGGCTGCTCCACTATGCACCGGAGAGGGGATCCCGTGAAGGCGACATGATATAATAAAACCTGCTTAAAACCACAGCATCACTGCAGCTTATTTTTTCATGCCGCCTCAACAGTGTTGTTTTCCTTACATGTGATATATCATGTGTCTGTGTCACCATGAGTGAGAGGAGCGTCTGTGTGAATGACCTCCCCTCCGTTCTGTGTCAGTGAAGAATAAATGCCTGTTGCGTCACAAATCCTCTCTCATTATTTGTGTGAACCCATGAAACATCATAATACTTTTTATTCAGTTCTGTAACATGATATAGAAAGTTTTATGATGATATTGGGGGAGACACTGCTCTCTTTTTTCCAGCCCCCCCCCCTTCCCGATTTACACTTATGGTGGAAACACAAGACATGGGCATGTTCCTGTAAAATTGGTTCTTGTGTAGCAAGCATCCAAATGGGCTTCAAACATCTGTCAGCGTGAACCATCTAACTTTTTACACACGATCTTTGCAGTGGTGGGTGGTTGTTGTCTTGTCTCCCCCTGCTTGTCCAGTGCGGTACCACCACAGGCCCTAGTCATTGTCAGACCAGCAGCTGATGGGCCCTGATGGCCACAGCACAGGTGAGAGAGTACTCGAGCAAAGGCTTAAAATTTACAAGAAAAAAGTAGCAAATTTTCAAACAGTCAAAAATTTGCAAGAAAAAAAATCAAAATTGATGAGAAAAAAGTTAAAATTTAGTATAAACAGCCATAAATTTGCAAAAGGTGAAAATTTACAAGTTGCAAGTTTTCAAGAAAGAATTTGATTTTTTTTTTCAAGAAAAAAACAACTAAATTCACATGAAAAGATTTAAAAGTTACAAGAAAAAAAGCTGAAATTTATTCAAAACAGCCACAAATTTGCAAAAAAAAAAAAAAAAATCTGCAAAAAACAATTTGACATTTTCCAAGAAAAAAACACAAGTCACAAATTTACGAGAAAAAAGGTCACAAAAATATATTTAAAAAAAAGTTGAGTTAAAACAAAAAGTTAGAAAACTAATAGGAAATGGCCACAAATAAAAGAAAAAGTTACAAATTTATGAGATCAAAAGTTGCAGATTTTAAAAAAAATCCTGAATTTACAAGAATTTTTTTTAACATTTACGAGAAAAGAAGGAAGTCGCAAATTTATGAGAAAAAAGTTGAAATTTTACAAGTCACAAATCTGCAAAAGGTGAAAATTTACAAGGAAAGTTGCAAAATTTTTTATAAAGAATTTGAAATTTTCCACGAAAAAATTGAAAATTGATGCAAAAAAGTTTAAAACGTCCAAGAAAAATGTTGCAGATGTACAAGGAAAAAAGATGCAAATTTAAAAAAATTACAAGAAAAAAAGTTAAAATTTTCCAAAGAAAAATCCTGAAAATTCACAAGGAAAAAACAGTTGCAAATTTACAAGAAGACTGTTGCAAATTTGTGTGTGTGGGGGGGGGGACCTTGAAGGTGTGGTGGCATGGGTGGGGGATTCTCCACCCACAGACAGCAGCTGGGGAAAGAGGGAACAATGGGCTGAAGGAGGAAGTGTTACTGGGGGGTCTCAGACAAGACAGTAAGGACTATTGCCCCCCTTGAAGAGGAGAAGCACCAAAGCCGCTGGAGGAGGAAAGGGTGTGAGAAGCAGTACTGGCATTATGTTAATGTGCCACGCATGTCTTTGTTCCACATTCCTGGGTCTCAATGCATGGAATTAAAGGTTATAAAAAGACGCTGCACAGAGACCCAGGTAGCGATTTTTAGTACTTGATGTTGGAGGAGAAAATAAAGTTCATGTGTCTTGCAGCTCGTTGCCTCATCTACTTTCTTCCTCCACAAAGGTAATTTTATTTCTTGCATCTTGGGTGCCCCCGGTGCCTGAGGGGGGCCGTAGCATTGTGTAGTCTGCTCTTTGACCAGAAACAGCTCTGCTGATGTACAGCTAGGGCTGGGCGATACAATGAATATATTCGTTATATCGATACATTCTACAATGCGTGATTCAAAATTTTTTTTTTTTTATCGTGAAGCTTGAGCATTTTGCGGCTGTCAGCTTCTCTCCTCTCCCCTCTCTCAACAGCCGTGCTCAAGCGCTTCCCCTGCTTCCCTGCACAGTGTTTCGTTAAAGGGTTGTTGCCAGGTCTGTTATTTTCCCGCAATTTTGTTCTTTAGAAATTGCTTCTTTTGAGCTCTTTTTCGTGGAGCAGAGACACATTTTTTATGCACAATCTGGCAATACAAGCAGAGTGCAGGGAGAGGGGGGAAAAACAAAATGACAAACACATTTTTTTTTTAAATAACACTTTATTTAACCAAGCACAATCAACAATTACAATCTT
Source organism: Pholidichthys leucotaenia (assembly GCA_020510985.1). NCBI lineage: Eukaryota > Metazoa > Chordata > Actinopteri > Cichliformes > Pholidichthyidae > Pholidichthys > Pholidichthys leucotaenia. The sequence continues at coordinate 296,093,662 of CM035840.1, forward strand.
CAGTAGAAAAAAGAACAAAACAACAGTAGACGGTATCACAAAAAATGTTACAGAGTAATATTTAAATCTTTACAAATGTCCAATGTTTTTTTTTTTGGCTTTATTATTATTTAGTCCTTGGAGTGTGTCTAAATAATGTCCAATATGAATCTTAAATTGTTGTATGTGTGGGGTGGTGTTGGTCCATTTACATTTGTGGATAATAAATTTTCCAAATAAAATAAAAAGATTTAAAATAAATATTTTTTTTACAATCAATATCCTTTTTATCATAAAAAATAGAATGTTTTTTTGTTAAACAAACAGAAGAAGCAGTCAATCCATTGAATAAATGTTCCAGATCCATCCAAAACTGTCATGAACCGAGCTGGTGTTTCCTGTAGGCTCGGTTCTGACCGTTCTCTGTGGCTCGGGTATCGGGTGATTTATGTATTGTGTGACCTTTTGAGTTCTTGTTGTGCTTATGCCTTTGTTCCTTTTCTTTTCCATGCCCGTAGCCACCACTCTGGCTGGCGGCTGTTAGGCAGCCTCTTTGACTCACATTCGTGTGGGCGTTGCCTAACACTCCCCGGTCCGACCACACCCCTTCTCTCTTGACAGCCAGCTGATTCCTTCCCAGTAATTGTCTTTCCCGGGCCTCACCGAGGTGTACCTGATTTGTGGAGCCAGCAGTGCTTGTACTTAGGTGGCCTTTGCCAGTCAATGTCACGACCTGAACGCTATCCTTCTCTGCGTTCAGGTTGTCCAGTGTCGCTCCTGCTCCGTGGTAATCCGTGCCGGGTCTTCCAAGGCCCGTACTTTGACAGCGCCCAGCTGATTCCCAGCTGTCTAGTTCAGCTGCGCTGGGACAGCTGTCTCCCATTATCAATCACCTTCCCCACTTAAGCGAGCAGCCGAGAGTTACTCGTTGCTGCGACCTCGCTATGGAAAGACGTGCCCTGTGTTTCCACGGCTGTAGCTCCTAAGCCTAGCTTCAGTCCGCCGTTACCTCGGCGCTACCCCCAAAGTAAGTGCTGCGACTCGGCGTGTGTTTCCTCTCGCCGCCTCTCTAGCCATTCTTTCCAGGTTGTACGTTGCCTTGTGTTCTGTGTGTGTTTTAGCCCCACGTGGCTCTTTTCCTTTCAGTTTGTTGTCTAGTGTTATGTGTGTTATAGCCCCACGAGGCTCTTTACTTTGTGTTCGTTCTTTGTGTGTAAATATTAATAAATTACGCAAACTCACTGGTCGCCCTCGCATCTCCTTTCTGGCTCGTGAGAGCCAGGTCATGACAGTAGGTCGCAGCCAGACTGAGACGTCTGCGACCGTGAGTTTGCTGTGGGACTCGTTGTTTTTCCCTTCCTCTGGGTGCAGGCAGGCTTGTATCATGTCTCCCTCCAGGAGGCGTATGCGGCACCCAGGCCACGATCTCTCGGAGGCTCCTGACCTTGTGGACGGAACGCTGTTCACCACAGACCTTTACGATTCTCCCAGCGAGATACGCTGGCGCCTGGAGCTCGCCAAGAGTATGATTAACAACTTCCCTCGCTGCTTCCATCTCCCCGAGGTTAAGGCGAGGAGGGCAGACATTTCTGTGGCCTGGGAGAGACTCCGTAGACTGGAGGAGAACCCCGGCAGGAAGCCGAAGACAGGACACCATCGCTCCTCGCTTCGGAATCCCGCTCCTGCCGCCGATCCAGTCCAGGAGTTCGCCTCACCCAGGGGTAATCCCCAAGATAGAGTGACGTCAACCGGGGTTCCCCCGGAGAAGATGAGGTTAACAGCGATTCGCATTGCGGACCGAGTGGCAGCCGCTTGTTCCGCCGCCTATCCCCCCGTAGCCATGAAGCACGTGATAGCGGTGGTCAGGCTGGTTGAGAAGAACCCTGAGCTGAACGATTATCCGGGATACGCTGACCTGTTGGCTTCGGTCTCCGTACAGGAGCGGCGTTTTCCCGACTTCACGTTCAGAAGACGCCGCTCCCAAATTCCCCGTTCATCTCAGCGAGAGCCCCGTCCGGATCCCGCTCCAGGAAACCACATGAATTCCGCCTCCCAGCCTGCTGTAGCTCCCGTGTCTTGCCGAAGAAGCGAATCAGCTGCTCCCGCCCCTGGGCCCGCACTCCCCGCTGACCCGTCAGCTTTGGGCCCCCGGTTCTCCTCAGCTGTTTCTCCCCCCTCTTCGTCATTCACTCCAGCTGCTGAGAACGGCGCGAATTCGCCTCCAGGTGTTCCCGGTCCCGATCCGGTGCGAGTGGCACCACCTCGTCTGTCCGGGGGGTCCTCCACTTCTATCCGGCTGGGAGAGGAAAGACTCAAGTTCCTTGCAGCGGATTTCACCGGCCCTCCGGGAATCAGGCAAGTGTCCTTTCATTCTCCTCCCATTATGAGTGAATTGCCTTGTTTGATTCCTGGGGGAGGAGTTCAGGGTTCACAGTCCCCTGAGCTCTCTCCTCCCGCTGCAAAAGTTGAATATGAACCTGCGTCCTCTGTGTCTCTTCCCCCTGAGTGTGCCCCGGTGCCAGGTGTGCACCACCGCGCGAGGAGGAGGCTTGCGGCCCTGGAAGGTTTTGCCCCAGCCCCACAGCCACGTCATGGGCAGAGGAGAAGGTCGAACTGCCTGTTGGAGCCAGCGCCGACGATTAAGCGTCCCCGGGTCTCCACGGAGGAATGGTTCGGCCCAGCAGAGCCCAGATCTCCTGCCTCCACGCCATGCGGGCTGTCGATGTGCTCTTCGGCGCTTGGAGGTCGTTTGACTGTGGAAACCATCATGCCGGCTGCGGAGCCATTCGCAGTCGAGTTGGAGCCGGAGGAATGAGTCCTGCACGCTGAACCCGGAGCATCGAAGTCCTGGATGGCGGTAGAACCCGAGATCAGGCGAGTGCTCTATTTTCCTTCTTTCATTCATTTTCTGGAGCATTATCGCCTGTCTCTCGGGGGGGCGGGCCGGGTGCAGCCTTCTGCTGCGCTCGAGCCTGTCTCGCCGGGCTCTGCCGCTGCCGGTGATCCTAATCCCGGTTCCTTTTGTCCCTCTGAGCCTCTCCCCAGGGTCACTGGAAACAAACCTGCCCCGGGTGCCACTTCGGAGGTTCCGGTTCTCCGTACGGTGTTCGCCTCAGATGCTGCGCCCGGAGGTGCTGGGGTCCACCGGGGGTGCTGTTCCGGCCCAGTCGGGGTCCACTGGGAGTGCTGTTCTGGCCCAGTCGGGGTCCACCAGGAGTGCTGTTCCGGTCCAGCTGGGGTCCACCGGGGGTGCTGTTCCGGCCCAGTCGGGGTCCACCGGGGGTGCTGTTCCAGCCCAGTCGGGGTCCACCGGGAGTGCTGTTCCGGTCCAGCTGGGGTCCACCGGGGGTGCTGTTCCGGGCCAGTTGGGGTCCACCGGAAGTGCTTCGCCGGCCCAGTCAGGGTCCACCGGGAGTGCTGTTCCGGCCCGATCGGGGTCCACCGGGAGTGTTTCGCCGGCCCGATCAGGGTCCACCGGGGGTGCTGCGCCGGTCCGGGTAAAGGTCAGTGAGGGAGTTGGAGGATTGTGTTCGCCTGACATCAGGCTGACTTCGCCCCTTGCCTCCATCATTTCTCCTCCTGCCACTGTTGGGATTCCTCTCATCCGGGCCAGTTTCCCCCTGCCCTTGTTCTCATTAGATGTCAGGCTGACTTTGCCCCTTGCCTCCATCTCCTCTCCCCCTACTACTGTTGTGGTTTTTCTCACCTGGGTCAGTTTCCTCCTGCCTTTTCCCTCAGGGAGGAAGCTGCACCAAGACTTCTCCCTCTGCTCTCCGTGGTCTGAGGTCACGGGACGACCGCCTGGGGAGCCATCTGGCTGGTTCGGTGATCTGGGTCGGCCTCCGGAGAAACTGTGTCTCCTAGCCTGGGACTCTGGTAGGCCACCCGAACTGGTGTTGTGGTTCCTGGCCTGGTGGAGTTCGGGTCGCCCGCCGGACAAGCTGTCACCGCCTGCCCCGCTCCACCTGCTGACGTTCCTGAAAGATTGACTGACTGTTCATAGCCTTGTGTTTGTTTGCCCGTCATTATTTAATTCCATTCAGGACATCAAGGAACTTTCTGCCCTAGAGTTCTTATTGTGGTGTCATTATAACTAAGATTCCTTAGACCATTTTCTATGTTTTTGTTCCCAGTATGATCTCCTATTTCTGTTAGCCCTTTAAGTAGCTTTTGCCTCACATTGCCTGGCCTTATTCAGAGTAGTTTTTGTTCATCTGCATCTATATCCTCCTCCAGACTGTTTGATTTTCTGTGTTGTGCTAATTCGTGTTTGAGGAGTTGATTTTTTTTTGTATCTTTATGCCAGTTAGCGGCCTCAGGCTTTATTTTTAGGTCTAATGCCCGGATTGTTTCCTTTATATATTCTGTTTTTGGCTGGGGTTACATGTGTAAGTCTTCTGCAACCTTATGTTCACAAAGTTTTGTAGTTTTTTTTGGTCTTCGGGACATGAATTTTGCATTGTCCTCGCCCTAAGTTATTGTGAACCTTTTTTTTTCCATGACTATGTCGCTATATTTCTGCAGTTTGATCTCCCCACCTCCTGTGGTCACCTGCATAGACCGTCTGGCCTCTGCAGAGGAGGGGGTGATGTTTTTTTCCTGTTTTTGAAACTATTATTATGGTATCTGATTCTATGCTGTTACCTGGGTTTTTTTTTTTCTTCCCTGCCTCCCTTTCCTTGTCCCTCACTTTCCCCCAGACCTGGCCCCCACCGCCCTCCCTGATCTCCCCTCGGGGGGGGGGGGGGTGTTTAAGCCTGCGCCAGGAGGCGCGGCTCGGGGGAGGAGTACTGTCACGACCTGAACGCTATCCTTCTCTGTGTTCAGGTTGTCCAGTGTCGCTCCTGCTCCGTGGTAATCCGTGCCGGGTCTTCCAAGGCCCGTACAGCGATCGGCGCTCGTGACGGACACGCACGGGCTGAATTTCTACCTCCGTTGGATTACCCCTTTGATCGCCTTCCTCCGGCCACTGTGAGTAAAACTGACCAGCGCTTCCAGCGTTTTCTTTGTGATTCACTGATGCGCCCTACCTGAAGAGATTGCTAAGCTAACGCTAGTTAGCTTAATGCTGGCGCCAGTCATTCTACCTAACACCAGCCTGAATCGGAGCCTAGTTGCGAGGCCCAGCGGAGATACTACCAGGCAGGCGGCTATTTGTTGACGGGGCTCAGCAGAGATCTCACCCAGGCAGACGGCGGTAGGCGGCGGTGCCCAGCGGAGGACTTACCGTGACCCCAGCGGAGCTCGGTGGCAGCGGCGGTGTGTGACGAGACTCGGTTGGAGGAGCGGGACAGGAGCTCGGTTACGGCGGCCATGAGCCACGGGACCAGCAGCGGAAGGGGCTAGTTGGCTAGCTGAGGCCCAGCTGGATTCGAGGACGATCGGATCGGATACTGGCGACATAAGCAGAATTTATTTTACTATCCACAGATTTTTCTTTTTCCTTTTCTTTCCAAGAAAGACTGAAGATGGCTGCCACCGGATTAAAAAGTGGGCTGATGGGCATCACTTCTAAGCCTTCTCTGCTTATCTACTTCCTCTTCGTTTTGTCTTTGTGTGTCTGGACCTGCAACAAGAAGGATTTTCCGGCAAACTCAACTAAAGGTGAAGTTAAAAAGTTTTATTTATATGGATTTGGACATGGACATCTCACCCTGTACTCTATGTGGTCTTTAAAAGCCCTGAGAAAAAGCTTTCAAAATAAGGCAAACATGGCTGTTAAGCAAAAATCACAATATGGCAGAGGGTATGCAGTTAAAGTACTGTTATTTCTGCTACTTCTGGCAGGAGATATTCACCTTAACCCTGGACCTGCCACTATTAAACAGCAGACCACTGGGTTAGCACAAAACCGAGCTGTACAAAAGCAAAAACAACATTTATTTTTCCAAACTGTTAATCATGCACGAGTTCTTTGGGACACCAAGGCTAAACCAAAGGGGATCCTCGGCGGACATTTAAACATACGGAGCATAATCCCCAAAAGAGATGAGATTTCGGTGTTGCTGTTGGACTCAAATCTGGACTACCTTTGTCTCTCAGAAAGCTGGCTACACAGGAACATAGACACTAATATGATCGATATTGTGGGCTATCAGTGTTTTAGAAAAGACAGGCAGGTAGGGAGGGGAGGAGGTGTTTTAATTTACATCAAAGAGAAATATAAATGTCAACTGGTTGATTTGAATACTTCACTCGAATGTTTAGCTGTTAATGTATGTCTCTCTCCGGTAATGAATTTCAACATTGCAGTAGTGTACAACCCACCGTCACACAATTCTTCCTTTTATAATGAATTAAGTGATCTGGTTAAACAACTTGAGAAGAACAGAGAAACAATAATTCATGGTGACTTTAATATTAACTGGGCTGATAAAAAGGACAAACAGAAACTGAAAAGCCTCATGACTAAATTTAACTATCAACAAATGATCAAAGGACCCACCAGGATAACCAAACAATCCAGAACACTTATTGACATGGTATTTACTAATAAACCAGAACGAATAACCAGAACCTATAATCTTGTAACTGGTCTCTCAGATCATAACATGGTTTTTGCTGTCAGAAAACTTACTAAAAAGCAACTACAGTATTTTGGGGGAGTCGATATTGACAAATCAAATTTTATTATTCCCAAATCAAAAAATGAGGAGTTTGAAGATTACTTAGAGAATCAAAATTGGGAGCAGCTCATGTCAATATATGAAGTAGATGATTGTTGTAATTTTATAACTGCAACAATCACAAAGTCTATAGAAAAATTTACAAAGCAAATTAAAAGTAGACAACAGAAGATTAGCCTACCATGGTTAAATAATGAAATAAGAAAACTTATGAAGAGGCGAGACTATGCATTGAAAACATCATTAACCTCTAAACTACAAAATGATCACCTTGTGTACAAAAGTTTAAGAAATAAAGTGGTACATGAGCTGCGAAAATCAAAAGTATCTTATTACAATAAACTGATAGATCATGCAAAGGGTAACAACAGTTCCCTATGGAGGCATTTAAATAACTAATAAAAAAAACGATCAGAAGGGGGTAAAGGAACTTAGAATCAATGGCAAGACCGTCAGTGACAAGGCTACTTTGGCAAATGAATTTAATTCATACTTTGTGGGCTCTGTGGAAGACTTAACAAAAAATTTTGTGCTGCCAAATGTGCTCAACAACACAAATTCCATACTTCCAACAGATTCTTTTCACATCGATGAGGTAAATGAGGAGTTAATTGCTGGTATTGTTAAAACACTGTCAAACTCAAAAACTAATGATATCTACAATATGAGCACCTCCTTTCTCAAAATGCACAGCAAAATATTAATCAAACCACTGACTCATCTCATTAATCTCTCCATTAGGTCTAGTACATTTCCATCTGGCTGGAAAAAAGCTGTCGTCATACCAGTTCATAAATCAGGCAGTAAAGACGATATATGCAATTACCGCCCAATCTCTATTTTACCAGTCCTGTCTAAGGTTCTTGAAAAAGTTGTAGCTACACAGCTGATAGACTACTTACAAGACAGTCAACTTCTTCATCCACATCAATTTGGTTTTAGACCAGGATACTCAACAGAAACAGCAAATTGTTGCCTTATTGAAAACGTCAAACAGTCCTTGGACAGGGGTAATGTGGTAGGAGCTGTTTTTCTAGATCTCAAAAAGGCTTTCGATACTGTAAACCACAGTTTGCTTTTATCCAAAATGGTATCTTTTAACTTCTCCCCAGATACATTAGAATGGTTTGCATCTTATCTCCAGAATAGAGAACAGTGTGTAAAAGTTCACCAGGATAAATCCTCATTTTTAAACAACCGCATGGGTATCCCACAAGGGTCCATTCTTGGTCCTTTACTTTTCAGCATTTTTATTAATGACTTGCCGTTACACTGCTCAGCTGCAACATGCCAACTTTATGCAGATGATGCAGTTATTTACACAGCTGCCAAGACTCCAGCACAGGCTGCAGATGTACTGTCTACAAGTATGGTTGATGTCCAAGAGTGGCTCCTCCAGAACCATCTATTGCTGAACCTTCAGAAAACAGTCTCAATGTGCTTTTCAATCAAAAAATGTAACCTGCAACGTTTTAAAGTTAATATACATGATCATGACATCAGTTTAGCTACAGAATTCAAATACCTTGGCATTGTACTAGATCCTCAACTCAAATTTAATCTTCATATAAAGAAAATTTCAAAAACAGTAAAAAAAAATCTGAACTGCTTTAAATTAATTAGATATTACATACCTTACGAAGCAGCTGTACTGTATATGCATTCTATGGTTTTTTCTCATATATCATACTGTTTGACAGTCTGGGCTCAAGCAGCCCCTTCCACAATAAGACATATAGGTTCATTATATAATCAAACCCTAAAAATCTTGGACCAAAAGCCCATTAGGTGGCATCACTGTAATGTTTTAAAAAAAATACAACCTATTGAGTTTTGAGAGTTTCATTGACCTCTGTTTTCTGAAATTAACGTTCAAATGTTTCCATAAATCAGCACCCGAGCCACTTGCTGGTTTCGTCCAAAGACAGGACAGCAGCAGAGCCACCAGGAGTTCTGTTAACAATAACTGTAAAATATTCCACCGCAGAACCACATTTGGACAAATAGCTTTCTCTATAAAGGGCAGTCACATCTGGAACACAATGCCAAATGTAATTAAAATAATAACGGACTTTAAAACATTCACTAAAAAGGTTAAAAACTGGCTGAAAAATAAACAAGAATGTACTCATGTATGAATTGATTGTCTGCAAAGTGAGAGTGAATGAAGGGAAGGAATGAATGTGTTTGTATATAATGAGTGACGAAGGGAGGGAGGCCTGAAATAGGCAAATGTGAATCAGGTTGTTATATTTGTGTATTTATAATATTTATAATTGTGTATTTATAATCTTTCTGCATTGATGTATGTGGTTATTGTGTATTTTCTTTTTCTTTTTTTTACTTGATTCTCTTTTCTAAAGCCCATCCAGGGACAAGAGTTGCAAATTAGCTAATAGCTATACACTCTATGTGCAACACATCAGATTGATTGTCATTGATTAATTGTCTATGTTTATTGCACTGTCCCTGTCAAATAAACTAATCTATCTATCTACTTTGACAGCGCCCAGCTGATTCCCAGCTGTCTAGTTCAGCTGCGCTGGGACAGCTGTCTCCCATTATCAATTACCTTCCCCACTTAAGCGAGCAGCCGAGAGTTACTCGTTGCTGCGACCTCGCTATGGAAAGACATGCCCTGTGTTTCCACGGCTGTAGCTCCTAAGCCTAGCTTCAGTCCGCCGTTACCTCGGCGCTACCCCCAAAGTAAGTGCTGCGACTCGGCGTGTGTTTCCTCTCGCCGCCTCTCTAGCCATTCTTTCCAGGTTGTACGTTGCCTTGTGTTCTGTGTGTGTTTTAGCCCCACGTGGCTCTTTTCCTTTCAGTTTGTTGTCTAGTGTTATGTGTGTTATAGCCCCACGAGGCTCTTTACTTTGTGTTCGTTCTTTGTGTGTAAATATTAATAAATTACGCAAACTCACTGGTCGCCCTCGCATCTCCTTTCTGGCTCGTGAGAGCCAGGTCATGACAATCAAGCACTGCTGGACGATTGAGCTAGTCACACGGATGTCAATTGCTGTGTGACTGCCTGTGTTAATGAAGGATTGTGTATTGCTTGCTGGATGCTCGGACTGTTGGACTGCTCCTGTTCTGTAAGGTAATCTGTTTTGCGTTTCTCCGTGCAGTTGACTGCTACACTACCGCTCCGGTACTGTGGGTTAATCTGTTGGCGTTTCTCCATGCAGTCGACTGCCAAGCTTTGGCTGGTTAGCCCAGGTTTATCTTCAGCCAGTTGAGCCTCCTAGAGATCTCCTAGCTTCCCAAGCCAAGACATTAATTGTATTGTTTGTTTTTGTGGCCACTGTGCACTGTGGTCAGCCTGCTGCACGTTATCATGTTATGCCCTTAAGTGCACCCTGTTCCCTTTTTGTATGTCTTTATTTTTGAACTGTCTGCCCTTATGTTTAATAAATGTGTTGTGGTGAACTCCTGCACGTACAGTAAATCCATTCTTCCTTCCCCTCTTCCATGCGCTGCGTAAAAGCGCATGGGGAGGCTTGTGACAGAATGGTCCAGCCAGTGAGGATTTAGCGGGTTCACCCACACATCTGTTCTTCTGTTTGAACTGTTTTTTTCTTTTTTCCCCCCCACTCACCTGGTTTGGAGCAAACATGTCCCCAGCTCACCGGTCCTCAGCGCGCAGAGGAGGATCGGCAGTCGGGAGTCCCAGTCTGGAGGAAAAGTTCGGGGTTGTCTTTATTCAGCGCTGTGTCTCCGATGCACTAGCCTCCCGGAGCCCGAGGAGAATCTTTCAGAACGTGGAGGCAGCGGTCGGGAGATTACAGGACCTCCTGGGGCTGAAGAGGTTTCTGGAGTTCGTGAGTGTTCTGGCAATGCTTGCCGATCTGCAACGGTCCTTTCCCAGGCTGACGTGAGAGGAGCCCCCAGCTTGTCTGGCGCCCTTGCGGAGGCACACTCCACGGAGGAACCGCTCTACTCCTGCTCCAGCTCCGCCATGTGAGCGTCATCCCGTGGTGACGTGACGGGAGAAGCCCTCTCCTCCTTCAGCTGTCATCGTTCCTCCAGCTGCTGTGAGGGCTGCCCTGGGAACGCCCACCTCCATCGCCAGGGAGACGGCTCCTCCTCAATCCTTAGAAGGGGCCAAGATCACCATGGACACGGAGAGAGACGACATTCAACCTGATGCAGCCATGAACATCACACACCGGGATGACAGGCAAGTGTTTTTTCATTCTACTCAATTAAGCCTTGATAAACCTTGTCTGTCTCCTGAGGAAGAGGCCCAGTCTCAGCAGTCCGCTGGGTCCTTTCTTCCGGCTGCAGTTATATGCTCATCCCCAATTTTCTCTGTCTCCTCCTTTTCTTCTGGAGTGTCCACCAGCCTCGGAACCAAGCTGCCGGATGTTGGAGGACCTCGGGGCCCTGGAAGATCCTGCCCAGAGGTCTGCACGGAGGTGTTCCCCTACAGCCACACCGGAGGAGTCCCCAGCGTTGGAGCCGCTGCAGGAGAATTATAGGACTGCAACTACCATCTTGCCTACTGTGGAGGCAATGGCGGCGGACTGGGAGCCTGAGCTGGACCTGTTGGAGGCTGGTCCCGAGACATTGCCAAGCTCATCGGTGTCCTAGACGGCAGTGGAGCTTGAGCTCAGGCAAGTTTTCTCTCTTGTTTTTCTAATATCAGTTTTAGAGAGATCTTGTCTGGCTCACGCCCCCTCTCTCTTCACAGCCAGCTGATTCCTCCCCGGTAATTGTCTTTCTCGCTCCTCGCCCAGGTGTGCCTGTGGAGCCAGCAGTGCTTGTACTTAGGTGGCCTTTGCCAGAAAAGCACTGCTAGTCCATTGAGCTAGTCACACGGATGCCAATCACCGTGTGACTGCCTGTGTTAATGAATGAAGGATTGTGTATTGCTCACTGGATGCTCGGACTATTGGACTGCTCCTGTTCTGTAAGGTAATCTGTTTTGCTTTTCTCCGTGCAGTTGACTGCTACGCTACTGCTCCCGTACTGTGGGTTTATCTGTTGGCGTTTCTCCACGCAATCGACTGCTACGCTTTGGCTGGTTAGCCCAGGTTTATCTTCAGCCAGTTGAGCCTCCTAGAGATCTCCTAGCTTCCCGAGCCAAGACATTAATTGTATTGTCTGTTTTTGTGGCCACTGTGCACTGTGGTCAGCCTGCTGCACGTTATCGTGTTATGCCCTTAAGTGCACCCTGTTCCCTTTTTGTATGTCTTTATTTTTGAACTGTCTGCCCTTGTGTTTAATAAATGTGTTGCGGTGAACTCCTGCATGTAAATTCATTCTTCCTTCCCCTCCTCCGTGCGCTGCATAAAAGTGCACGGGGAGGCTTGTGACACAAAAGAGTTTAACATACAAGCATTCACAAAATAAATGACATACAGTTTCAATATCATTTTGACAAAATACACATATAAAGTCAGGGTTTTTCTTAAATTTTGAAATAACTTGCGTAACAGGGTAGATTAAATGAGTTATTTTAAAAGATATTTCTCTAATTTTGTTGGTAATACAGTATTTTTTATTATATGTCCAAATTAAATTCCAATTCAAATGGTCATATTTGGCATTCCAATAAAATTTAGTAGGAACAGTGGTCGACTCATAACAGAGTTTTCGAATATGTTTATTTGTACATTTTTTGTCTGTGATAGATATGCCATTTAATGTAATTTTATAGTTAAATTGGGAGTTTGAAACCATGTAATTTCCTTGAAATTATTTAAAAAGCCAGATGAAATTGAATCAAAGACAACTGCATAATCTTTAGGTGTGACCGGAATTTTGAATTTATTCAAAAACTCTGTATAAGTACATAAAAAGCCATTTTCATTAAATAATTTTTTCACCAACAGAATGTCATTTTTAACCCAATTATCAATATATAGTGTCTTGTTCTTATATTTGATATCTTTGTTGTTCCAAATTAAACATTTATGTAGAGAAAAATTGTGTTTAAAAACAATTAACCATGACAATAGAGCCTGTTTATGGAAGTTAGACAGCTTGAGAGGGATCTTATCTATATCAAAATTACAATGCAGAAGAAGATTTATACCACCTACTTTTCCAAAAATAAGTTCTGGGATAATATACCATAATTTATTTTTCCCTTTGATATAATTCTTAATCCAATTAACCTTAAATGTAGTGTTAGAAGTTTCAAAATCTAAAACATTTAAACCACCTTGCTTATAAGAGATACAGAGAATGCTCTTCTTTAAATAATGGGGTTTGTTCCTCCAAAATAAAATCAAAAAGCCTTTTTTTCAATTTCTTTGACTATCATTTGTGGAACATCCAGAGCCGTTGCAGTGGAAACTCGTCTTGATAACCCTTCGCCTTTTGATAATAATACCCGCCCACTTAATGACTAGTCTCTCAACAACCATGAGTCAAATTTCTTTTTAATCTTTTCAATAAATGGACTGAAATTTAACTTGACCCTTTCATTTTGATCTTTACATATTTTAATGCCTAGGTAAGATGCAGTATCTTTTACTGGAACATTACAGATTTCAACCATATCATTTGGCCTGTCCTTTAAAGCAAAAAGTTCACATTTTTTAATGTTTAAACTCAGACCTGATACCAAAGAAAAGGCATAAAGGCAGTCAATAGCTTTCTTAGTTTCGTTTTCATTTTGCAGGAAGATTGTGGCATCATCTGCCAGCTGCCAGCATTTCAGTTCTTTTCCAGCTATTTGAATACCTTTGAAATGATCTTTTTTAATATGGAGGGCCATTATCTGCATGACCAGTAAAAATAAAAAAGGAGCAGCTTGATCCCCTTGTTTAATTCCTCGACTAATACTAAATCAAGGTGTGGTACCATTCAGTAATTTGACAGAATTATTATAGCCTTCATATAAAGTTTAGATTGCATGTTTAAAATAATTCCCAAAGCCAAAGAAATCTAAAGTATCAAATAAAAAACTATGTTCTACTGTATCAAAGGCCTTGTAGTAATCCACAAATAGTATGTAACTGTTATCGTCAATAAAATCATTGTAATCAATTAAGTCCAATATTAGGCAAATATTATTACATATATGCCTTCTTCTCATGAAACCAGACTGACCGTCATCAATAACTGTGCTAAGACATAATTTAAGCCTTTTGGCGAATATAAGTGCTAACAATTTGGCATCATTTGGCATCATGATTAATGATGCCATCATCATGATCATCATCATCATTTGGCGAATATAAGTGCTAACAATTTGGCATCATGATTAATGATGCCATCATTTGGCATCATTAATGTTATTGATCTCCAATTTTCAATTAACTACTGTAAGTCTTTATCTGGCTCAGGTATTAACGAAATAAGGCCTTGAGACATAGATGGAAGCATCTTCCCATTTTCAGTTGCTTCCTTAAAGACGCATAGCATAAATGCTGACAGATCATCTTCGAATGTTTTATAAAATTCCCATGCTAAACCATCATTACCAGGGGATTTATTGTCTTTTAGTTTTAATATACAACATTTGTTTCTTGCAATGTTATGATTTGGTCACAAATTTTCTTTGATTCTACGTTAATTGTTTTCATATCTTCCTTTATAGAGGAAAAAAAGGATACCTCACTACTATGAATTCTTTTAGTGTATAATTTTTCAAAAAATGTTGAAACAAAACAAGAGATTTCCTTTGTATCTTCATAAATTTTTCCATTAGCCAAGGAAGAATGGTCTGCATTTCTTTTTTCCATATTAAAAAATATTTTAAATTTTTTTCTCCTTCTTCCAACCATTTTTTCCCCAAGATCTTACAAAAGCCCCTTTTACCTTATGTTCATAAATTTGGTCTAATTCTAAATGTAGTTTAGTGATCCTTTCCTTATCTTGTTCACTTAAAGATTCTTTTTTCATTTCTTGTGATTATTTCTTTAATTATATTTTCTTCTTTAATATGTTTGACTTTAGCCATTTCTTTTCCTTTCTGGATAGCTAATTTTCTAATGCTGTATTTCATGAATTCCCAATGACTGCAATAAGATTTCAACACTTTGGCCTTGCTCCAGTTCTCATGAATAATCTGTTTTATAGCAGATACTGTATGAAGTTTTCTTTCTTTAATAGGGTATTATTTAATTTACAATAACTAGAGTTGAGCTTATTTCTCACTCTTGAATTATTAAGACTGATTGAAATATATATAAGTTTATGGTCTGAAAGAACAGCAGGACTGATATAAACTTCTGTTACTTGATGCTCAAACTCCTTAGATATAAGCCAGAAATCTATTCTAGATTGTTTATTCGTGTCTTTATTACACCAAGTAAAAAACATTTTATCAGGGTTTCTGTGTCTCCATATGTCAAAGCAATTTAAACTTAAGCATAAGTTATTTAACTCTGTATTATAATTTCCTCTTAAAGGTCTTGGATGAATGCAATCCAATAATGGGTCTTTTATGGAATTCCAGTTTCCTCCTAAAATTAATTTTGCATTAGTAAAAGTTTTTCCAAATTAAAGATTTCCTCCTCAAACTCTTGGAAGATAATTTTGTTTTCTGATGGGCTGTTTGCTGCATATATACAGTGAGGCAAAAGAGTATTTAGTCAGCCACCAATTGTGCAAGTTCTCCCACTTAAAAGATGAGAGAGGTCTCCAATTTTCATCATAGGTATACCTCAACTATGAGAGACAAAATGAGAAAAAAAAATCCAGAAAATCACATTGAATGACAAACGTTTATCTCAATACTTTGTTATATACCCTTCACTGGCGATGACAGAGGTCAAACGTTTTCTGTAAGTCTTCACAAGGTTTTCACACACTGTTGCTGGTATTTTGGTCCATTCCTCCATGCAGATCTCCTCTAGAGCAGTGATGTTTTGGGGCTGTCGCTGGGCAACACGGACTTTCAACTCCCTCCAAACATTTTCTATGGGGTTGAGATCTGGAGACTGGCTAGGCCACTCCAGGACCTTGAAATGCTTCTTACGAAGCCACTCCTTCGTTGCCCGGGTGGTGTGTTTGGGATCATTGTCAGCTGAAAGATCCAGCCACGTTTCATCTTCAATGCCCTTGCTGATGGAAGGAGGTTTTCTCTCAAAATCTCACGATACATGGCCCCATTCATTCTTTCCTTTGCACGGATCAGTCGTCCTGGTCCCTTTGCAGAAAAACAGCCCCAAAGCATGATGTTTCCACCCCCATGCTTCACAGTAGGTATGATGTTCTTTCTCCTCCAAACACGACAAGTTGAGTTTTTACCAAAAAGTTCTATTTTGGTTTCATCTGACCATATGACATTCTCTCAATCCTCTTCTGGATCATCCAAATGCTCTCTAGCAAACTTCAGATGGGCCTGGACATGTACTGGCTTAAGCAGGGGGACACATCTGGCACTGCAGGATTTGAGTCCCTGGCGGCGTAGTGTGTTACTGATGTAGCCTTTGTTACTTTGGTCCCAGCTCTCTGCAGGTCATTCACTAGGTCCCCCCGTGTGGTTCTGGGATTTTTGCTCACCGTTCTCGTGATCATTTTGACCCCACGGGGTGAGATGTTGCGTGGAGCCCCAGATCGAGGGAGATTATCAGTGGTCTTGTATGTCTTCCATTTTCTAATAATTGCTCCCACAGTTGATTTCTTCACACCAAGCTGCTTACCTATTGCAGATTCAGTCTTCCCAGCCTGGTGCAGGTCTACAGTTTTGTTTCTGGTGTCCTTTGACAGCTCTTTGGTCTTGGCCATAGCGGAGTTTGGAGTCCGACTGTTTGAGGTTGTGGACAGGTGTCTTTTATACTGATAACGAGTTCAAACAGGTGCCATTAATACAGGTAACGAGTGGAGGACAGAGGAGCCTCTTAAAGAAGAAGTTACAGGTCTGTGAGAGCCAGAAATCTTGCTTGTTTGCAGGTGACCAAATACTTATTTTACCGAGGAATTTACCAATTAATTCATTAAAAATCCTTAAATGTGATTTTCAGGATTTTTTTTTTCTCATTTTGTCTCTCATAGTTGAGGTATACCTATGATGAAAATTGGACACCTCTCTCATCTTTTAAGTGGGAGAACTTGCACAATTGGTGGCTGACTAAATACTTTTTTGCCCCACTGTATATTCCCCAAAATGAAAATTATGTATTTTGCTTCCACAACTAAAATTAACCATCTACCCGAGACATCAGATTTACTGTTAAAGATTTTACCCTTAAAGTGTCATGCGGTGACCCTTGCGGATCACCATGAGACGCCAAGAGTCCACCGATGAGTTTGCAATGATGGTATTTATTAACAAAACAGGATGTAACACAAAACTGTGAGCCGCTAGGGCAAAAACACACACACTATGAGATACAGGGGCTCGTAGGGCTAACCCCAGCCACTACGAGCTAGAATATGACATAAGGATAAAACAAACCTGACATGAAGGTCTGACGAACATACGACGACCAAACTTGACGAGGTTTGACGATACTCCTGCAATTGGACTGTCGTCAGCGCCCGCCTTATAAAGGCGAACGCTAACGAGCAGTAATGACAGCCAGCTGACGGCCCTTGACAGGCGGAAGCCCCACCGAGCGCCTTCACAATAAGAGCCCGGTGAGGCCAGAATACAACCCACAGCTGTCAAGGCCGGCAGCGAGCTATGCATGGCCCGAGCGCGGACAGGACCGGCGCTCGGGTCGTAACAGTACCCTCCCTCCAAGGTGGGCTTCCAGAACACCCATGGATCACCCTGCCCCCCCCCCCTCCAGGGTGGGCGGCTGGGGGCAGGTCCAGAGGAGAGAGAGACCAAACCCAGAAACAGTACAATAAAACACAATCAAGACCAGGCAAGGGAAACAAAACTAACACAGCACAATGACAAAAAATATACCAAACACTCAGATCAGATTAACTGCCAAAATAACAAATACAGCAAACAGCACAGGACCGGAAGAAAAAATTAAATCTTTGCCCACGTTTCACAAGAAAATGGCTTCTCACCTGTGTGAATGCTTGAGTGAATTTTCAAATAACCAAATACAGAAAAACAGAACAATTACTGGGTCAAACCTAACTACACATAAAACAAAATAAGGCAACTGCAGGGTAAACCACAAATACTCACAGATACCCAAATAACCATTACAAAAACACAGGGTAACAAGAAAACAAAAAACAAAAAACAGAACAATTACTGGATCAACCCCCACCAAAAAAGTGACCTCTACCCCCCCCAACAGTTCATGCCAATCGGCGGAGACGAGGCGCCACAGGAACAGTTCAGGTGGTCTTCCCGCGTCCAACGGCTGATGGGCGGTCATGGGGGGCGGGACATGACCGGGCGGCTCATCACAGTCCAAAGCCCAGCACGTCCACTCCTCTGGTGGCCGAACCAGGTCGCCCAGCAAAACACATAACACATCGGGTGGCTGACCCGAAGCGCCGAACCAGCGAAGCAGTTCCTCAGGCAGCCGACCTGCGTCCCTCAGCCACCAGTACCGGGGGAAAATAGCCCGCGGCGGCCTCCCTGGCGGAGACAAAGCTCGGGAGAGCCGGGGCGAGCGAGAAGGGACTCCCACGGCCCCTGGCGATGATGCACAGGGGCGACGGCTCAGTAGAGGGACTAGAAGGCAAAGATGAGCCCGAACTCCGTCCGACGGCGAAGGGTCTGCAGCTCCTCCACCATCCGCGGACCACACCGCGCTGCACCTCCGCTGGAACCCGATTGAGTCCCGGCTGCACCCACATCGGATCCCGAATGGGCCAAAGCCGCTCCCGCGATGGACCCCGATTGGGCCTCGGGCGCACTCCCGTCTGGCCCCGATTGGGCCAGAAGCGCGCCTGCGGTGGACCCTGATTGGGCCTCTGGCGCACCCACGTCGGACCCGATTGGGCCAAGGCCGCTCCCGCGATGGACCCCGATTGGGTCTCGGGCGCCTCCCCGTCGGACCCCGATTGGGCCACCGCAGCCTCCACAACGGACCCTGACTGGGTCGGTGCAGCTCCGCTGACGATCTCCACCCCTGAACCTGGAACCTCCAAATCAGTGACCCCGACTCGCTCCACGCTGGCGACACTGCAATGAAGCTCACACACAACAGGAAAACCGAGATCAGTATCACCAGTAGCAACAGAACCCAGCAAGACGAGCTCAGGTGCAGCAGGCGGCTGCTCCTCACTCGCCTCCCTGAGAGGCAGGTACAAATGCTCCGAAACAGAGGACAGAGACACAATAGGGAGCACTTGCCTGCACTCGGGTTCTGTTGCCACCCAGGACATCATCGATCCAGGTTCAGGGCGGCGACTCTCGTCCGCAGGTTCCAACTCAGCTGCGACAGGCTCCGCAGCTGGCAAGATGACATCTGCAGCCTGAGGTTCCTCCCGCGCTGATGTCCACGCCGATGACCCGTGTGGCGTGGGGGCAGGGGACCCTCGACCCGCTGATTCAGACCGTTCCGGCGAGGAAACCCGGGGACGCTTCTCCGTCAGCACAGGTTCCGGGCCACAGTCTGCTCTCCTCCTCTGTCCACGACGTGGCTGCTGGGCTGGATCCAGGCTTTCCAGCCGCGCAGGCCCACTCCTCCTCCCGCGACGTAGGCCTGGCGTCGCGGACCACTCGGCAGGGGAAGACACAGAGGCAGCAGGTTTAGGAATAACAGTTACAGCAGGTGGCGGAAGCTCGGGGGGCTGCGAACCCCGAACTCCGGCCCCAGGAGTCAGACAAGGCAGATCATAATGATGGGAAACAATTTGCACTTGCCTGTCTCCTGGAGAGAAGATGATGCCTGCTGCAGCAGGTGGAGTTCTCCTTTTATCCCTCCGGGAGAAAACGGCAGGCTCCTCGGGGCCACGAGGAGGAGCCGCTCGAGATGGATTGCTGACAGGTCTCACCGAAGCACGACTCACAGTACTCCCAGCCGCAGGGGGTGACATCACAGAGGAGAACATGGCAATCGGGGCGACGCGGGCACAAGGAGCTGACAGCGCAGCTGGAACAGATGACCCGTGGGCGGTGGCTATGGGGATTCCCTTCTGTCGTGACGTGAATGATGCGGCCAACAGGGAGGCTGGGTCCCTCCGACGACCCAGAGCTGGATCCGGACGGGATTCTCGTTGGGGCTCGGTAGGAGCACGGCTATGGGGCCTACTGGCTGATGGAGTGGCGAAGGGCCCGGGAACACATGACGCTGGGACTGGGCGGGCGGCAGGCACTGGATTCCGATCCACAGGTCCCCTGCCGGGCTTTCCCTCCAGCCGACGAATCTCCACTCTCGCCAGGGACGCTGTCCTCGCAGGAGGTGGAGGGGTTCCCAGAAGCGCCTTCTCCCACAATGTGCGTTGTGCAAAAATCCATGATAACCTCTTTTCTCCTTCCGGAATATAGGTAAGATGGTAACGGTGTACAGCCCGCTGGGCGAGGTATAAGGGATAATCAGCCGCTTCAGAGGGCATGAGACGGGCAGCTTCCGCCAGATAGCCGTCAATCTCCTCCAGCCACTCCGGGCAATAATCACACTTGCTGTCGGGCATCTCCCTCCCAAGTCCAACTACAGGAGAAAAAAACTCCACACAATAGCAAAACTCACGGAAGAAAGGCATCTCAGTGTGGCGTCTCCGTTTAGACGTCCGTGGCAGGAGTATACTGTCATGCGGTGACCCTCGCGGATCACCATAAGACGCCAAGAGTCCACCAATGAGTTTGCAATGATGGTATTTATTAACAAAACAGGATGTAACACAAAACTGTGAGCCGCTAGGGCAAAAACACACACACTATGAGATACAGGGGCTCGTAGGGCTAACCCCAGCCACTACGAGCTAGAATATGACATGACAAGGATAAAACGAACCTGACATGAAGGTCTGACGAACATACGACGACCAAACTTGACGAGGTTTGACGATACTCCTGCAATTGGACTGTCGTCAGCGCCCGCCTTATAAAGGCGAACGCTAACGAGCAGTAATGACAGCCAGCTGACGGCCCTTGACAGGCGGAAGCCCCACCGAGCGCCTTCACAATAAGAGCCCGGTGAGGCCAGAATACAACTCACAGCTGTCAAGGCCGGCAGCGAGCTATGCGTGGCCCGAGCGCGGACAGGACTGGCGCTCGGGTTGTAACATAAAGTTCCCTTCAAGAATGGCAACACCTGCTGATTTATTGCTACCATATGACATCCAAATGTTGTTTCCCCACTGATTTTTCCAGAAGCCATAGTCTGATGCTGATGCATGTATTTCTTGTATAAAATAAACGTCAGCTTTAAATTTTTTACAAAATAAAAATGTAGCCTTTCCTTTTAACAGATCTCTGATACCCCTAACATTAACTGAACAAACAGATAATGACACTTTGTTGCTGTAGGTAGAGCAAAATAAAAAGATTTTCAGCACCTGAGAATATTAGAACTGTATGAACAAATACCTGACCCACAGTAAGCAGTTCAAAGTCCTTTGCTTAGTTTTCTGAAGGTTAGTTTCACTGGATCACGTTGCTGTTTTGCCATCTTTAAGATCGCAGCTCTTTTTCATTGATGATCGCTCTGGTCCCAACGAAGAATGCTCTCTTGCCCTCTTTACGTGCTGCCTCCACCTTTGGCCACAGCCTGCTGCGGGTTTCTTTATCTTTTGCCGTCAGGTCTTCTTTGAAGATTATCTTCCTGAATTTCAGGTATTATGATCCCTTGACATTTTTCCAAACCAACTCTTGATATAAATCGGATGATCAATGGACAGTTTTTCTCTCCATTTCTCCTTCCAACATGGTGGCAGACATCAATATGGAAACGCAGATTATTTCTGACCTCTGGAATGATGGCACTGCAGATATTGATCATCCTCCGTTTGACATCTTCTCCCTCCTGTTCCTGTAGCCCATATAACCTCAGGTTCCACCTCCTCTGGTATTGCTCGGCCTCATTCACCTTGTCTTCCAGCTCAGAGGTCCTTTTCTGGTGGTCCACAGTTATCTTCCTCACAGTTGTAATCTCTTTTCTCATATCTTGAATTTCTTTAAAAAGAAACTCTGAGTTTTCTTTCAAGGCATCAATACTTTCTGCATTTTGTCTTATTAACTTTTCCAGGTCGCCAGCCTTTCTTTCAATGACATCAGCCCTTCTTTCACTGCCGTCAGCCCTCTCAATTATTTTATTCATGAGTAGCCTCACAATATTGTCTTGCACTTCAGCTAGGGTCGGTTTGGCTTTCCCTTTCTTTGCATTAGGTGTACCGGGCAGGGAGTCGGATAATGGATCAGACAATGGGCTTCTTGGATGAGCACAAGAGGGTATGTCCATAACAGTAACTTCCATTTCATTACCAACAGGGACCTCATGGTTTAAGACTGAGAAAAGATTCTTATCCATTTTGTTCATTTTCTCCTTTCCTTTGTCTGTTGCTTTTTTCAGCCATTGTTTTTCGTTTTGAGTGTGAGATGTTAAGCTAGCGTTAATCAGTGAGAAGGAGGCTAGCCTTCAAAGTCCTTTAAGTCCAAAGCAAAAATCAAGCGTGACTAGCACCTGTATTTTTTGTATCAATATAGCATTATCTTACTGTAAAACTACTCTGAAAAGTGTGTTCAAAATTGGACAGTTAGCACAAAACCATTTAGAAATGCATCAGAGGATTAAAAATCACATGAGATGAACTATTCCTCAACTTATCTGTTTATTGAATTATGCAGAGAGTAACACAGCTGCGGGTCTCTGTCCCAGCGCAATCTGAAGAGAGGACAAAGACGGAACACCCCGAAAAAGAACAGAAAAGGGTACATATATCTTCTGGTTCTGGGGCGGGACCCAGCAACCTCACAGAATGGCTATCTTCTTGTTGAGCCGGTCATAACCTGGCTTCTTCATCAGATGCTCCTTTGTTCTCCAGTGGCTGGCTGGCTGCAGTCAGATGCTTCCTGTTATTCTCAGACTGTCTTCTATTCACTTGCGACCCATGACTAACCTCATGATCAATTCTCATGACTTGGGGAAAATTCCCTAAATGTGTGCAAAAAAGCATTTCTTCATTGCAGAGCTGTTGGGTGTGTGTGTAAAGCTAATAACCCACATCCTGTGATGTATGCTGTAAGCTGTGAAACCTTTTAACTGACATTTAGAGCAAGCACACTGTGTAAAAATATTTAATATCCTAACTTATCTAAACATTTCCATCACAAATCCTTCTTTTGGCTTCATTCTACGGAGCTAACATTTAAGGCAGGCACATCAACTAGCAGACCCTGGACATGTGTTATTCACTGATTATGACATGAGCGAAAAACCTGTTGGCAGTATATATTTTCATTAAGCAATCATGTTTATGCATTTTCTTTATTCATTGATGCATATTTACAGGCAAAAATTCTCATGCCGGTCCGATTGCCTGGCGACCTTTAACAAAGACTTTTATCAATGAAATAAACACAGCAAAAATGGATAAATGATAAATGAGCAAAACAAAACATTTCAAGTCAGAAGATATTTCTGTCCTTGTATGCTGTATCTGGGCCTCAAGACCTGCCGTGCAACAGAGCTTTAAACCTTCACATCTATTCTAACTACATGACCGCAAATAGCACAATATTTTGAAGATACCTGTTAAAAAGCACAAGAAGGAAGAAGAGACCAGAGGTTACACCCTCCTGCGCCCTCCATAGGAGGGTGCCTTCAGTGCACCCCCTTTTCATGTAAGTTTATATGTATGAGTGTGGTGTTGGATGTGTGTACAGTGGACAGAACAGTGGATAGCAGAAAGACACAATATATATACATTTCAAACAATGGCCTCTCCTTCATCACTGTCATTCCCAGATTCACAATGGTCATTGTCGTGGAGGAGAGACCTAGACTCCTCTTTGGAGTGAACTTGAGCCATCATCCTTTGGGCTGGCTCTTTGAACAGGGTTGCAACTATAAATCTTTCCAGCAGCGTTCACAGACATGGGATACAGCAGCAGCCCACTATGAGTATCACTGCTAGTGAGATGACTATAATCAGAATTACTGAACTCCTGCCCAACGTCCAAAGAAAGACTGCAGCCATGCAGTAAAAGCATCTTCCTCATAACCAGTATTTTGTCCGAATTCTGTTTTAAGGCCTTCTAAGGCCTCTATAGCGCACATAGTGCCATATGGGCGCAGTTAAGCTGTATAGGTGACATCATTGCTATTTGCACTGACTATGCCAGCAACAGTCTGCAGTAGAGGTCGATTTGGCTCAACAGCTCTAGCACAATGAGTCACATGAATCCAATTACTGAGTTTTCCCTTTTTCCACACTTGTACTGCACGTGAAGTGGCTTTTATTACTTTAAAAGGTCCTTACCACTTAGGTGAGTCCCAATGTGGTCTCACTACTTTTTGCCACACCCAGTTACCAGGTTCCAATGGGGCAGTGTCTCCTTGTTGAGAATGTCCGGAACCTGTTGAGAGAGCTTCAGATATTTTCTTTAGACTCTTGATGTACTGTGGCAGTTCTACAGCTTGACTATTTCTAGGAGTCAGCAGTGAATTTACAAATGGTCCTGGCATCTTTCTCCCTGTTAGCAGCTCATGGGGAGTCAGGCAGAGCATCGTGCTGGGGCTAGATCGCAATGCCATCAGCGCTAATGGCAGTGCATCAACCCATGTCATGCCTGTCCCCATGCATTGTTTGGCTAGCATTCTATTCAGTGTTCCATTTGCTGTCTCAACTAGCCCTTGGGAGGATGGATGCACCACAGAGCCAAACTTATGCCTTAAGCCTAAGACACATTCAACTTAGTTCAAATGTTTATTTGCAAAATGTCTGCCATTGTCTGATCTGATCACTCTTGGAAACCCATGCCTAGGAATCACTTCCTCCGTCAGCCATTTAATCACTTCTTTTGCACTTGCTGTTTTACATGCTTTAGCCTCAACCCATCTTGAAAATGTGTCCACACACACCAACAGGTATCTGTAGCCTCTGCATCTGTTTTCTGGGCCCATGTCTGTAAAGTCAATCACAACGTCTTTCCATGGCCCTCCAGGGGCTGGAAAAGTTCCCATAGAAGCCTTTAATGTGTGTTTAGGATTGAAGTTCTGGCATGCTTCACATTCAGCTACAACTAGTTCTGCAACTTCAACCAAATGTGGATGCCACCAATGCGCTTCAGTCAAAGCAGAGATCTTTGTTTTTGAGACATGGCCTTTCAAGTGTGCTTCTCTGCACAACAATAACACCTTAGCTGGGGCTGCTAGCCTTCCATCAACTAATCTCCACAAACCTTCTTCATCCTTCTTTGCTCCTTTCTCTATCCACCTACTCTTTTCTTCAGGACTTGCCTTCTCTTGTAGCTGATTGATTTCCTCTTCACTTTAATTCCATATACTCCTGATCTTCTTTCTGTACCATCATACTTGCCTGAGTAGCATAGCCACCTACTTGCTTGGCAGCTAAATCAGCAGCTTCATTTCCTTTGGCTACAATTGCATTTCCTTTTTGATGTCCTTTACACTTCAAAATTGCCACCCTCTTTGGTTGACCCATGGCCTCCAATAGCTCAACCATTTCAGTTAGGTGTCTAATCGGTGTGTTAATTGAAGTAAGGAATCCCTTTCTTTTCCAATGTGACAAATCAACATGTGCAGTCTGGTGAGCATAAGCTGAATCAGTGTATATGTTTATCTCTTGTTGCTTTGCATATTGACATGCTTTAGTGAGGGCTACAATTTCAGCTTTTTGAGCAGAGGCAGGCTGGTCTATCATTCCTGCCTCTACAATTTGAAATGCACCTGTCCCTTTATCATATTTTACAACTGCATATGAAGCACTCAAAGATCCATCTGTTTTCCTGTAGCAACATCCATCACAAAAAAAGATTCAAATTTGGATGTTCAATTTCATTTGCTTGGAGATTTGGAACAGCTTTCATGTCTGTTTCCACAGCTGCACAACAGGCATGAGGTTCACCTGTGAGCATGTCCTCTGCCATGTTTGTGCCTTCACTTGTGTAAATGACATTTAGTGCTTGCAATATTCTTTTCAACCTTTGTGTTCTTTTGGCTGAGAGTGTGAACAACACACTTTGTAGATATGAAGCTACTCTGCACATTGTGTGCACAATCAGTGTGCTGCATGGTAATGTCAGAAGTTTTCTCCAATGCTTTGGCTATCGTGGCAACATGACGTGTGCACAGTGGGTATCCTCTTTCTGTGTTATCTAATGTTGAACTGTAGTACATTAGAACTGACCTTGACCCTGTACCTTCCCCCTTCTGATACAGCACGGCATTCACAATGGCGTGCTGTTCAGAAAGATCCAAATGAAATGGAGAAGTGTAATCAGGTGGTTTAAGTGAACATGCATGTCAACATGCAGTTGTTTTAGTTCAATGAAAGCACCTTCAGCTGAAGTAGTCCATTGCAATGGTGAAGTAAGATTTTTGTGTCCTGCTTCCTCAAGAAGATCACGCAGGGGTTGAATGAGTGCAGTGTAATTTGGGACGAAATTTCTGCTGTATCCAGTAAGACCCCAAAATGACATAATTTCCCTCACAGTGTGCAGTTTAGGATGTGAGAGAATTGATGACCTTTGTGATGGAGACACCGCGGAATCGCCGGATGTGATTAGTCTGCCCAAATAGTGAACTCTGGGGCGATAACACTGTACTTTATTGCAGCTTAATTTGTAGCCTTTCTGGTAAGGATGTTTCAAGAGGATCTCCGTGGCTGACAGCACAGAGGCAGCAGTGGGGCCTGCTAACAGCAGATCATCAACATATTGCAACAGCAACATGCCAGGGGGCAGGAATAAATCCTGCAGATGTTGACACAGTATGTGATTAAAAATGGCTGGTGAGTCAACAAAACCTTGTGGTAGTCTGCTGTACACATGAGTGTATTGCTGACCCTGATAGGTGAATGCAAAAAGAGGCCTGCTATCTGCATGTAGTGAAATGCTGAAAAAAGCATTAGAAATGTCCACAACAGTAAAAAAAAAATTGTGCTGTGGTGTAATGCTATTCAGAAGCAAATAAGGAATTAGAACCGTGTAATTCTTAGGAACCACCACAGAACTGATTGGTCTCAGGTCGTGGACCATTCTGTAGTCCTTTTTTCAAGGCTTCTCTAAAGGAAGAATTGGTGTGTTCCATGGGGACTGGGTTGGCACTAGAACCCCTGCCTGAAGAAGACCCTGTATTGTTCCTGCTATGCCTATCTCCTTCTCCTTTGTGAGAGGATACTGCTTTTGCCATATTGGCAGAGTATTTGTTTTGAGTGAGATTTGTACTGGTGTACAGGTAATCAGACCAACATCTGCAAAGTCATCTGACCATAGAGAGGGGGGGCAAAGCGTCCAAAAGTGCACCAGAATCTGAATGGTCAGTGTTCTCTCTGCCATGTGTTCTGTCTAGGTGCAATGTTTGTGGAGTAGCCTGTATTGTCACATTGCATGAGATGCAATAGCAATCAGCAGATGGTGAGTAATGTAGGTCCCTACATTGTGTGACAACCCAGTCAGTCAACTTAAGACAGTTTTTCACCATTGGTCCCAGTGCCCTTGCCTCCTCCCCTGCGGACACCCCCAGTGTCACATGAGGTGCAGCAGTGTCCGAGAGGGCATACAGGAGCAACAAGTCCTTGTCCAAATAAACTGCAGCAGCAAGTCCTTGTGGACCCACATAAATGTCTTTGCGCACCAAGTCCTGTACCACCACCAAATTCTCCCACTGATCACCATACAGTTCCTGATCATCATGTGAATAGTTCGTTGTGCAGTGGAGTGGATCATGTGGGGGGGTCATATGGTTGAACAGTGTCTATCCATGGGGCCCATGAAATGTATTTGTCTACCAGTTGATTTTTGTCAGGGCTCACAACATTCAGCTGTAGCCACCACACAGTTGCAGAAGAGGCTTGGTCTTCCTCTGTGACTGTTTCCTGCATTTGCAACTGTGGAGCATTTAAGGAAGTAGAAAAATCTGATGTGCACCGGAGCATGGTCCCATCTGGCAGACACACAACAGTTCCAGTAGAAGCAAAGCAGATGTGTGCTGTCACTTTCAGAAGCACAGCTCTTCCCAAGAGATTCACAGGACAGTCTGGTGAATAGAGAAAAGAGTGGACAAAATCCAGTAAAGCCTATGAACAGTTCAATGGTACTGAGAAAGGGAGACATTTCGGGATCCCAGAGATGCCAACAACTGATGTATAATTAGTGGACAGGGGTAGAGAAGTTGATATTGATGAGAAGCAAGCTCCTGTGTCCACCATAACTTCATAAGTTTTGTCTCCCACCTTGAGGGACAACAGTGGATCCAAAAATACACCCTCTCCAGTGTGGCTCCCTGGGACCCATCATTGCTGGCTAGGTATCATGCTCTGGTTGGGATCCATGTGTGATTGCTGAGGGTGCTGTGTTCGATCTGGCCACACCCCAGGGCCTGGGGATGGGGTAAGTGTGTATGGGTACCAGTTACGCCCTCTTCCAGGGGCTGAAGCTGTACAGCTACAAGCCCAATGGCTTGACCTTCCACATTGATAACACATGTTCGGTGGACCAGTTGATCTCATGCCACCTCTGTATGCACCTCTCAAATGCCCTCTTTGTGGTGGGTGGGAATACCATTGTTGTTGGGGTGCCAACACAAAAAGTTCAGCAGGTACCAGGCCAATAATGGCCTGAGGAGTTGCCACTGTAACGGCTGGAGCCTGTACAGTAGTTTTTTTTTTTTTTTTTACTTTATTCACTACATCCCTAGCTGCTTTCAGCTGGGCTTTTACCAGCTGATTAGATAAATCTGCTATTTCTGTCTCTTTTTCATCTCATTTTTTATTGTATTGTTTCACATAATGATGCACATGTGACAGCCATTCTGCCCAGGGGTGGGTATTCAAACCCACTACCCCCTCTAGTGTGGCTCTAACAGGCGGTGGTATCAATATCTGCACAACATTGCGAAATACCGCCTATGTAGTGGCATTATTACATGGGTTTTCCCCAGTCATGTCAGTCCAAAGTGCCAAACACCTATCCATATAGGCTCCTGTCTACTCTCCTTTTTTTCATGGGAATATCTGTTAGTTCAGCACAGTGAGATCTACAGGGAATATCCCTCTCATTACTGCAAAAATGTTATCACTGTGTTCTCTAAATGGAGCCTCATCAGGCTCACTGGTGGTGCCAGCCTCTTCCTCTTTGTTTTTAAGCATAGAGGCTGAGGTATGTATAGCCACTATTCTCCAAACATCTGCCAAACACAAACGGCAACCAACTGTGGCCTTCTGCATAGCTCTGATCCACGGAGAACCCTGAGGTTAGTGGAGGTAATGTGTTACAAATACCTTTAACGTCCTTAAAGGACCATTATTGTGCTGCCCCAGTTTCAGTAGCTATCATGGGCATGTGTTTATAGCTTACTTTAGATATGTCTCCTGCTTGTAAATGCATGCGCTGAGGTGCCTTTTCGGTCAGATTTTCTATTGTGGATCCATAATTACCATATTTCCACTGTTTCTGTTTGTTTCCTGTATCTTTAGGATCCTTATAATCACTTAATTGTCTCTTTGAGTGTTCATCTGACATGGTCAGTTCTTGAATTTTCTTTTCCAAAATGCTCACATCCTTTAATGCTTGACCGTACTGTTTTATGAGTTCACTAATGGGTGGCAAATCTTCTTCCTCACCTCCTATTTCCTCTTTTTGTAATTCTAGGTTCTCCTCTGCCCTAACTGGTGTTGAGGCTGAAAACAAGTTAGAAGTTAATTTGGATTCATTCCCATGTTCATCTAGTGGCTCAAAAGGGGTATATGCATTTATTACTTGATGCACCCTTTTGGCTACTGTTTCTGTGTTTTCCTGGTTGCTCATTGGTCTCATGTGCAGTATCCCTGTCACTGCTTTCACCTGATCACCATTATCATCTATTGCTGAACCTTCAGAAAACAGTCTCAATGTGCTTTTCAATCAAAAAATGTAACCTGCAACGTTTTAAAGTTAATATACATGATCATGACATCAGTTTAGCTACAGAATTCAAATACCTTGGCATTGTACTAGATCCTCAACTCAAATTTAATCTTCATATAAAGAAAATTTCAAAAACAGTAAAAAAAAATCTGAACTGCTTTAAATTAATTAGATATTACATACCTTACGAAGCAGCTGCACTGTATATGCATTCTATGGTTTTTTCTCATATATCATACTGTTTGACAGTCTGGGCTCAAGCAGCCCCTTCCACAATAAGACATATAGGTTCATTATATAATCAAACCCTAAAAATCTTGGACCAAAAGCCCATTAGGTGGCATCACTGTAATGTTTTAAAAAAAATACAACCTATTGAGTTTTGAGAGTTTCATTGACCTCTGTTTTCTGAAATTAACGTTCAAATGTTTCCATAAATCAGCACCCGAGCCACTTGCTGGTTTCGTCCAAAGACAGGACAGCAGCAGAGCCACCAGGAGTTCTGTTAACAATAACTGTAAAATATTCCACCGCAGAACCACATTTGGACAAATAGCTTTCTCTATAAAGGGCAGTCACATCTGGAACACAATGCCAAATGTAATTAAAATAATAACGGACTTTAAAACATTCACTAAAAAGGTTAAAAACTGGCTGAAAAATAAACAAGAATGTACTCATGTATGAATTAATTGTCTGCAAAGTGAGAGCGAATGAAGGGAAGGAATAAATGTGTTTGTTTATAGTGAGTGACGAAGGGAGGGAGGCCTGAAATAGGCAAATGTGAATTGTGTTATAGTATGTGTTAAATGTGAGTCAGGCTGTTATATTTGTGTATTTATAATATAATATTTATGTTAAATGTGAGTCAGGCTGTTATATTTGTGTATTTATAATATTTATAATTGTGTATTTATAATCTTTCTGCCACCATGGTAGGCATGTAAAGTACCATCGAAAGTTGATAGGGCAGACATTCGAAAGAGACGTCGCCGCCACGGAGGGCCAGCGATCGGCTCGAGGTTATCTAGAGTCACCAAAGCGTCCGGGGGGCCGCCCGCGAGGGGAGACCGCCCCGCATGGGTTTTGGATCTGATAAATGCACGCATACCCAGAGGTCAGCGCTCGTTTGCATGTATTAGCTCTAGAATTGCCACAGTTATCCAAGTAACGGATGAGCGATCAAAGGGACCATAACTGATTTAATGAGCCATTCGCAGTTTCGCTGTACCGGCCGCGTGTACTTAGACCTGCATGGCTTAATCTTTGAGACAAGCATATGCTACTGGCAGGATCAACCAGGTAGCCCCGCTCGCACTCGGGGGCCGGCGGCGGCCGACGGGGGCCGCCGCCCGACCCGGAGGGGGGCCGGTGAGACGGGGCCCGCGCCTCCCCGGCGGGGAGGGGCGGGCGACGGGCATCGCGGAGGACCAGACCGTTTACCGGCCGAGGGTTCGAGAAAACGTGCGTCACGGGCCGGGGACCGCCAGCTGCCAGAACTGGGTCGCCGGAGCGGTACCGGTCCGGGCGGGATCCGCCGCCGTCGACCTTCCCCTGGGTCAGACGGATCGTTTCTGCCAACCCGCCTAAAAGGCGCGACCGTTGGGCGCGGGGGAGAGCGCTCTCCCTCGCCCCGACCGTCAGTCGTGGAGCCGAGCCCACTTTGGGCCAGAGGAACCGGCCGCCCGAAAGCCTGAGCCCGGCGGAGGCCCTCCGAACGTGGGACGGCCGACGGGGGCCGCCGCCCGACCCGGAGGGGGGCCGGTGAGATGGGGCCCGCGCCTCCCCGGCGGGGAGGGGCGGGCGACGGGCATCGCGGAGGACCAGACCGTTTACCGGCCGAGGGTTCGAGAAAACGTGCGTCACGGGCCGGGGACCGCCAGCTGCCAGAACCGGGTCGCCGGAGCGGTACCGGTCCGGGCGGGATCCGCCGCCGTCGACTGCCAGAGTGTACCCTGCCTCTCGCCCATAGATGCTGGGATAGGCTCCAGCTCCCCCCGCGACCCGAAAAGGATTAAGCGGAAGAAGATGGATGGATGGATAATCTTTCTGCATTGATGTATGTGGTTATTGTGTATTTTTTTTTTCTTTACTTGATTCTCTTTTCTAAAGCCCATCCAGGGACAAGAGTTGCAAATTAGCTAATAGCTATACACTCTATGTGCAACACATCAGATTGATTGTCTTTTTTTTTTTTTTTTTTTGTTACTTATTTGTACCCGTAGGTAGATTTGGTTTGCAGTCTGGTGACAAGCCACCGGCTGCTGGTCGCTGCGTGCGCGAGCGCCCTAAACCTACATGTTTTTGGTGTGCGGGAGGAAACCGGAGAAATCCCGGAGTAAACCCACGCAACACGGGGAGAACATGCAAACTCCACACAGCTCACTGTTGGTCGGGGGCTGGAATCGAACCCACGATCTCATGATCCCTGCGATCCCCCGGCCAAGGGTAAACTGTGCTGCCACAGTGCTAAACCACTGCGCCACCGTGCAGCCCAAGCTCTTTGATTAATTGTCTATGTTTATTGCACTGTCCCTGTCAAATAAACTAATCTATCTATCTATCTATCCTCTATATATGTTGTGAGAGGCATTTGTTTAGAGAGCATGTTTACACACTCTGTGTATGGGCTAGGGCGAGGCATCTGTTGAGCTGGAGGGGCTGTTGGAGGATGTGAGGCAACATCATCATATTGAGGTGGTATCTCACTGTCCTCTTTTTGCTTAACCCCTTGACGCCTGTTGTCGCGAATTCGCATCAAACCGCTTCTGCTCCAAATGCAACCAAAATACCGTCTGTATTCCTCCACTTCCGGTTGGAGCACTTCCAACACATACCTAGGAATCTTTTGCAAGCATTAGTTTCTTGTAGGAACGGTCAGAGATGGAGCACCATCCATTTCCTGATTGCTAGGGTTAGGGTTAGGGTTATAGTTTGGCAGTCATGAGAGATGAAAATACTGAAAATAACTTTGTTGCATAAATAAACAGACTTCATACTTGAGACTGGAACAGGTGCTTTTTTACAATTTTTTTTTACCATAGATGCCTGTTGTCGCTAATTTGCATCATACCTAAAATTATATCTATTTTATGTGCTATAGTCAAATTAACTTTCTCAACTTAATTTAGCATCTACTTGAAAGCAAAAACACAAGTGAAATTTTTTTTTCATAATTGGAAATAAATTCAGGCGTTAAGGGGTTAATCAGCTGTAAAGTTACCTTTCCAGTATCACTTACAACCACCTGTCCTTCTCTCAGTGCTGCCACAAGTTTAGGAATGTAACACATAGCTCTGGTCTTTTTCTTCTCTGTTTCTTGCAACTTGTTCTTAATTTTTCCCAATCTAGGATTTCCTGCCTTAACATAATTTTCCTCTGCAGTGAGATGACTTTGTATGATTATCTGCAGTATTTCCACTAGTTTAGTTGACTGAGGCATTGCTTTTTCTGACCCTGGCAAAAATCCTTGATCCTGCATCTCAAACACCCACTGCTGAAACTTTCTGACTTCCTTTTTCCTGTCTGCTGCTCAATCGCCTTTTCTGTCCTCTCACATGTTTCCTTCATAGTTAAAAATGGTTTTGACAATGCCATAGTTACAGTATCAGGTTTTCTATGCAAACTATGTGAAGAAAAAGTTAATAAATATTTACAATCCCTAGGGTCCAAACTCTGGATTCCTGAATTCCTTTCTGGATTTCTGGCCTCACCAGGCTTCTACTTGTCTTCCTAGTGAATTCAGGCGGGTGAGACACAACTCAGAATTCCAGTGGAAACAAAATCCTTTGTTTCTGGTAGACCAAAAAATATTTCACATTCTTCCCCGAGGCTTTTTTGCCTTTATTTCCAACCCACAAAAATGCACTTCCCCTTATTCCAGACAACCAGAAGTGGGAATTCGGAATCAGAGCTAGTCTCTTTCACCCTACACCACTCTTCGTGTCTTAAGGCTTTGAGTGTGACTGTCGCCGAATTGCGACATGACCCCTAGTGGTCAAGAGTGGTAAATATTTTTTGTCAGTAAAATAGTTCAGATTTCCAAGGCTATAACTTGAAAGTGGTAAGAGATAATGGCTTACTGTCAATTAGAAAGATGTAAAATATGATCCATAGTTTCAGAGAGGAGTGATTTTACGCATCTAATTTGCATAATACCACAGCAGCTATATTGAATTACATAACTCAGTCAAAAGTGGACTTTGGACATATTTACACAAAGAATGGTTCAGTCTTTTGACACTGTTTTTTGTACAGAGGTATGTTATCATCTTATCTTCAAAGTACATGAACAATAAATCAGTACAATGTAAAAAAACCAAAGAAATTTGTCACTTACCGGCGGCTAAGGGGACTCACTTGCTGCCATGGTTGGTGCGTTTTAGTCCATCGTGGTCGTTATTTTGCGTTCTGTCGGTCATTTACGCTCTCTACCACATCTACAAAGTCTTATGATTATCCCACATAAATTTCGCTTGTATCCCGTGGCTATTTTCCGTGTACAAATCCGTCTAAGTGACGGTGCACGATGATGGACAGCAGCCATATTATCTTTCTGGGCTAAAAGGATGAAAACAGGAAAAGGGAATGAGGAGTTCTTCTTCTTTAGTGTATTACGTGTCATCCATTGAGTCCTCCAACACATGTCTGCCACCTTCTGAAACTGGCAGATCAGTACAAATCAGTACAAATCCACAGTGCAGCCGGGGATGTCAGAGTGAGATGACAGGTGCAGTGCAGCGTTCTGCCACTAGGGGCACGCGAAATCTCATGCTCAAAGGATTAAATTGGGATATAAGGGGCTAACCACACACACATTTATCCCCACAAGATTTACAGAATCAATACAATGTCAACATACACAATATGCACAATATCTGTAGAATTTGTTGTGTATTTGTGTGTCTTTCCCTGCTGCTGTAAATCACTTTTTAACCTTAACCAGTTGAACTATATGTAGAAGGTCCTTACATAAATCTGTGTCCGGTATCTATACCAGAGGGACCTTATCATATAGGTTAATCCCAGATTAATTTTAACAAACTGGCAATACAGTTATTCACTATTTGTTGTTATTTTAGAGTCTCATACTGTATCTCTTCATTTTCATTATTCTTGTATTACTCACTCTTTGATTAAACTTGAGAGTCTTGTAATTATTCTTATGTTACTCACTGATGAAATTTGAGAGTCGTAGTGATTCCTATGTTACTGACTCAGTGATGAAATTTGAGAGTCTTGTAATTATTAGAGTTCCTTATTTATATGCTCACTTGATGTAAAATAATATCTCACTCTGTATTAATATATTATTATAATTCATATATTACTCAATCGTTGATTAAAATTGATATTCTTGTAATATATAGTTTTTCCTTATCTGTATTAATACTTCTTACTTATTTCTCTATAAAAAGCGGCTCATTGATCTGACCCTAAAATGTACCATTGACTAGGCTGCTCATTAATGTTATCCTAAAATATGATTAAAATACTCTCTGCATGTTCTTAGTTTTTTCAAAAAATGACATTAACCACTTGCACTCCGGGCAATTTTCCTAAAAATGCCAAAAAATAATGTGCCCAAAGTAAATCAAAAGCTGTTATTCAACCCTTTGCAGCATCTTCATGGGGTTGGTCTCATTTAAAAGAAAACACTTTGAATTTTTTGGCAAAAAAAACATAATCTCTCTACGTGCTCTGGCCACTGAGTTACAGTCATCTAAACATACTGAACTTGAAGAAAAAAAAAATTGGACACAGTGTTTTTTTGGATACAAATGCTTGTAAATAACACACAGCTGTCCGATCCGGCTGGAAAATGCAACAGAAATGTAGAACCAAGTGTTATCCAGCTGAGATCCAAATTTGGTAACAATACCACAAAACATGAATATTTTACACAGCTTTGTTCTCAGGCTGTTCCCAGGCGTTATGGAATTGTGCCAAATTGTGCCAAATGGCACAGTTTGGAAAAACGTCTGTAACTTTTGAATAATTCAATGTAGAATCTTCATTTTAGGCTCTAATGAAAGGTCACACTCAGGGCTGTGTCTGTGTGTGTGTGTGTGTGGGCGGGGGGTCGTTCCCCCCCCCCCCCCGCTACCAAGGACCAAATTCGGCCCTCGCTACATGACGGAATACACTCTTTTTTTTTTTTTTTTCCTTGCATGTTTTCACAGCGGCCCCCCCCCCTCACTACTGTGTGTGTGTGTGTGTGTGTGTGTGTGGGGCACCGTGAACGGACCGTGAACGCCCCCCCCCTCGCTACAGAAGAGGGCCATCGCTACATGATGGAATAGACTGATATGCTTCCCCCCGTGGACCGGGGAGCGTTCGGACCGTGGCCCCCCCCGCTCCTCTTCTGCAGCGGGGGGGGGGGGGGGCGTTCACGGTCCGAACACGGTAAATGAACCGTTTATCGCGGCGCACGCACTTCGTGCGCAGTACAGTTGTAATTTACCGATCGGTCAAAAGTCATTTTTGGATTACAGTTTTCAGGGATAAATAATAATTTAGCTTATAACACCTTACCTCTTCAAAGCAGCAGAGTCGTGGCGAACAGCTCTTCCCACGCGTCAGACGAATGCGACGCTGCTCCGCTCGTGGATCCCGATCAACATAATTCCATTATTGCCGTTTTGGCGAATGATTTACGACTTTTGTCGTCGGCCTCCGTCTATTCTGCTGGAATGAGTGCAGGTCCCACTTGTGGGTGTTCTCCATGCTGCTGGGTGAGCCTGGGTCTGTAGTAGATTCGTACAGAGTCCTTCTGCAGCAGTAAATATCGCTTCACCCAGTCTGAATTTCTGTGCTTCAATTGGCTCCTGCGTTCACAGTAGGCAGGTCCTCCTTCCTAGATTTTCATTCATTGGCTCCTCAAGGTTTCAGAAACCCAATTCAAGGCTCTTATTAGTCGAATGAGAGGTCAATCAGATGAACTAATCTGTTCGCGGCTGTGTTTGCAGATTTTTTTTTCAGTGGCGCTTGGAGGGCACACCACCTACATCATCACCATCAATATCCTTATCATGCGTCATGCGCACGAGGGCGCACGAGCGCGCTCTCGCGCGCCCTCGTGCGTCATAGGATGCAGAGACTTGCCCGCCCGCGGAACAACGGAGCGCAAGTGGTTAAATTCTAAAATTTTTGTAAAAATTATAATTATGACAAACACTTTGACTGAATACCACAGACAATTCTACAGGAATTTAGAATAGGCTTCCTGCTTACCTTGTGAGATTGGGGCCCTGAATTGTCTGTAGTAGACAGGCAAAAACTTTTTTTGTCCGGTCACCTCCGATGTCCCAATGGAATCGGCCAACTGGCCAATCAAGTTGGCGGTCACCAAGTTGTAAAACTGTACTCTGAAAAGTGTGTTCAAAATTGGACAGTTAGCACAAAACCATTTAGAAATGCATCAGAGGATTAAAAATCACATGAGATGAACTATTCCTCAACTTATCTGTTTACTGAATTATGCAGAGAGTAACACAGCTGCTGGTCTCCGTCCCAGCGCAATCTGAAGAGAGGACGAAGATGGAAGACCCCGAAAAAGAATAGAAAAAGGGTACATATAGCTTCTGGTTCTGGGGCAGGTCCCAGCAACCTCACACAATGGCTATCTTCTTGTTGAGCCGGTCATAACCTGGCTTCTTCATCAGATGCTCCTTTGTTCTCCAGTGGCTGGCTGGCTGCAGTCAGATGCTTCCTGTTATTCTCAAATTGTCTTCTATTCACTTGTGATCCATGACTAACCTCATGATCAATTCTCAT
This sequence comes from Pholidichthys leucotaenia, assembly GCA_020510985.1. Classification (NCBI taxonomy): domain Eukaryota; kingdom Metazoa; phylum Chordata; class Actinopteri; order Cichliformes; family Pholidichthyidae; genus Pholidichthys; species Pholidichthys leucotaenia. The sequence goes on from CM035840.1 coordinate 296,130,889, forward strand.
GACTTGGGGAAAATTTCATAAATGTGTGCAAAAAAGCATTTCTTTATTGCAGAGCTGTTGGGTGTGTGTGTGTAAAGCTAACAACCCACATCCTGTTATGTATGCTGTAAGCTGTGAAACCTTTTAACTGATATTTAGAGCAAGCACATTGTGTAAAAATATTTAATATCCTAACTTATCTAAACATTTCTATCACATTACGGTTCACAGCAAGGTATTTCACCAATTTTTTCTTTCAGGTGTGAAAATCAAAAAGTCTCTTAAGCCATGGATGAGTGCGACTGCCTCGACCGCCATCTTGCCCAGTCCTCCATGACAAACACACATACCAGCTGCAGTGCAGCAGACTTGAATGAAAGGAGAAAAAAGGATCACCTCCAAAGGTAAAATTTCAATAAAATACAGTTTTGTGCAAATTATGTTGCACTACCACTAATTTATTTCACCACTTGAGATGTCATCCATTATAATATGAAAAGTGCATTAAGAATCGCTCTCAACATCCCAGGTAGACCGTACAATAAATAAATAAATATGAAAATTAAAGGAACCACCCTAAGGAAATGACTATATGGCTTTTTCATTTGGAAAATTTATCCCATACAACAAAAGTGCAAAATGGAAAGAGATCACAACTGCAGTCACAAATTATACTGCCAAAGACATGGCCCTTATTGTTAAAAACATGAGCAAACAGAAAAAAGTGGACTTTAATTTATATGGTTTTAAAGTAGCTTTCTCGAGAATTCTTGCTTAATGCACTTTTTATTGTGTTGAGTCCTTTTTTTTGTTTTGCTTGTAATTGTTTTATTACAGGCCATAAGGCCTACCATTATTTGTTCTGATTTGTTGCAAATTTATGAGTGGGATTGTCTGACTGGTTCAAAAACATTTTCTAAATTTAACTTGATTTTAACCCCCCCCTTTTTTGTATGCAATTTAAAACAATGTAATACATGGGTCTGTTTCTATTATCATGTCGGTGTCATTTTATGCAAATGTTTTACATTTATACAAAGTAAATAAAAATATAATGTATAAGAATCCCAAAGTGATTAAACAAAAAGTTGGTAAAACTCAAATTAAACATGAAGCCTCTACATTGAATGGTTTGGCCTCTGTTCCTCCTCATAATTCAAAAATTAAATGTGGTTTGTTAAATATTAGGTCTCTAACTCCCAAGTCTCTGCTAGTTCATGATCTGTTAATTGATCATCAGATTGATTTAATATCCCTTACAGAGACTTGGTTAGGGCAAGAGGATTATGTTGGTTTGAATGAATCAACACCCTCTGGTTATTTAAATTGTCAAAATCCCAGAAGTTCTGGTTGTGGGGGAGGAGTAGTAACAATTTACCATTCCAAATTACTAGTTAATGTAAAGCAAAAAGCACATTATCAATCCTTTGAGGGCCTGGTCCTCAGTATTGGGCATTTTAGCAATTTTAGGCTAAAGCCAATTTTATTTGCCATAGTTTATCGTCCTCCATCAACCTACTCAGAGGTTTTATCTGAATTTGCCGAATTCTTAGCTGATTTAGTGCTGAAATCAGATAGAATAATTATAGTAGGGGACTTTAATATACATGTAGGTGTAGATAGTGATTGCCTTAATATGGCATTTAATTCAATATTAGACTCAATGGGGTTTTCTCAGAAAGTAGGAAATTCTACCCATTATCTCCACCATACGTTGGACCTTGTTCTGATATGACATAGAAAATCTGGTAGTGTCTCCTCATAACCCTGTACTGTCAGACCATTGTCTGTTAACCTTTGATTTTACTATTTCTGACTATTTGGCTCCTAAAGAAAAATATTACTACAGTAGATGCCTCTCAGATGATGTTACCAAATTTATGCACGTTGTTTCCTCTATGCCATGTGTCAACACGACGGAGATAAGCTGTGGAGAGCTTGCCCCTTCTGTAATTGATAGCATGGTAGATAGTGTTACAGCTTCTCTGCATCAGACTCTAGACTTGGTGGCCCCTTTAAAAAAGAAAAAGTCTAATCAGAGATTTCTAAGCCCTTGGTTCAACACAGAAACTCGTAGCTTAAACCAGAAGACTCGTCAGTTAGAAAGAAAATGGCGCTCCACTAATTTAGATGAAATCTTTTTTGCTTGGAGAAATCATCTTTTAATTTATAAAAAATCTCAGAAAAGCTAGAACGAGTTATTATTCTGCATTAATAGAAGACAACAAGAATAATCCTAGGTTTCTTTTCAGCACTGTAGCCAGGCTGACAAAGAGTCAGGACTCTGTCAATCCTAGCATTCCCTTAGAGCTTACTAGTCAGGACTTTACGAACTTTTTCAATAATAAAATTTCATCTATCAGAGATAAAATTAATCAGATTCTTCCCACCGTTAACTTAAATACAGTAACTACTACAAAATGGTAAATGGCATTCACTTATATGGCGCTTTTTACAACTCCTTCAATTGACATCTGTTTGGATGAGTTTACTCCAATTGACCTTTTAGAGTTAGACAAAATAATTTCCTCATCCAAGCCTTCAACTTGTCTTTTAGACCCTATTCCTACCAGGTTATTTAAAGAAGTCTTCCCACTTATTAACAGCTTTATTCTTCAAATAATCAATTCTTCATTAACTTTAGGCCATGTATCGCAGGCTTTTAAAACGGCTGTAATTAAACCCTTACTCAAAAAGCCAACACTGGATCCAGGAGTTTTAGCTAACTATAGACCAATCTCTAATCTCCCTTTCATTTCAAAAATCTTAGAAAGAGTTGTTGCTATGCAATTATTTGACCACCTGCAGGGAAATGGTTTACTTGAAGAGTTTCAATCTGGGTTTAGAATCCATCATAGTAATGAAACAGCTTTAGTGAAGGTCACTAATGACCTCCTTATCACATCTGATAATGGACTTGTTTCTGTTCTTGTCCTTTTAGACCTTAGTGCAGCTTTTGATACTATCAATCATAATATTCTACTTGATAGATTAGAACACTATGTTGGACTTAATGGAACTTCTTTGCAGTGGTTTAGATCTTATTTATCTGATAGGTTCCAGCTTGTTCATGTTAATAATGAGTTTTCTTTCAACTCAAAGCTCAGTCATGGAGTTCCACAGGGATCTGTGCTAGGCCCTCCTCTTTTTAGTTTATATATGCTTCCCTTAGGCAACATTATTAGAAAGCACTGTATACATTTTCATTGTTATGCAGGTGACACACAATTATATCTGTCAATGAAGCCAGATAATAGTAATCAATTAGCCAAGTTAGAAGCCTGTCTTAAGGAAATCAAAGCTTGGATGACTTGCAATTTCCTGCTATTAAATTCAGATAAGACTGAAGTCATTCTTGTTGGTCCCAAAAACCTTAGAAATACCTTTCCAAATCAAACTTTTAGTTTTGGATGTGGTTACTCTTTCTCTTAATAGCTCTGTGAGGAACCTTGGAGTTATGTTTGATCAAGATCTGTCTTTCAATTCACATTTTAAATTAGTTTCTAAGACTGCCTTCTATCATTTGCGTAATATTGCCAAGATTAGGAACATCTTGTCTCAGAGTGATGCTGAGAAACTGATCAACGCTTTTGTTAGCTCGAGATTAGAATATTGTAACTCTTTATTATCAGGTTGTCCCAAAACATCTTTAAAAAGTCTTCAGTTGATCCAAAATGCTGCAGCAAGAGTTTTAACAGGCACTAGAAAGAGAGCTCAAATCTCTCAAGTTCTGGCCTCCCTTCATTGGCTTCCCATAGAGTTTAGAATTAAGTTTAAAATCCTTCTTCTTACTTACAAAGCTCTAAACAATCAGGCCCCTTTTTATTTAAAAGATCTGATACTACTGTATTATCCTAACAGAGCACTACGCTCCCAAAATGCTGGATTACTTGTAATACCTAGAATCTCCAAAAGTACAATGGGAGGCAGAGCCTCCAGGTATCAAGCTCCTCTCCTGTGGAACCAGCTGCCAATCTGGATTCGGGAGTCAAGACTTGATCTCTGTTTTTAAGAATAGGGTTAAAACCTTCCTTTTTGATATAGCCTACAATTAGGGAGGAATCATGTGTCTCTGAACCCTCCCTTAGTTATGCTGCTAATAGGTTTAGACAGCCGGGGGACCTCCAATAATGCACTGGGCTTCACTCCTTTCTTCACTCTCAATGAAATATTTTTTTTGCTGGTCATTAACATCTGTTTGTTCTCTCCCATAGATTGAGTCCCCATCGTGCTGTTTGCTCTCTACATGTCTGTTCTTTTCATCTTCTCTATCCCCTCACCCCCCAGCCAGTCACAGCAGATGACTGCCCCTCCCTGAGCCTGGTTCTGCTGGTGGTTTCTTCCTGTTAAAAGAGAGTTTTTCCTCTCCACCGTCGCCAAGCGCTTGCTCACAGGGGATCGCCTCATTGCCGGGGGTTTTCTGCAACTGTGGGGGTTTCCCCTACAGTTGAAAGTGCTATGAGATGACTGTTGTTGTGAAATGGCGTTATATAAATAAAGTTGAACTGAATTGAAATTATACAGTGGTTTGGAGATCTCAAGATATCGTGATCTATATAGCTATATATCTATATACACACACAGTATATATCAGGTATCGCGATAAAACCCTAAATGTATCACGATACATGTTAAAAGCCATATCACCCAGCCCTATGTACAGCCCCATCCAACAATAACCCCCACACAAACAGCAAACTTTAGTTCTGTCATGTTCTTTAGTTTATTATGAATAAACACAGAATCAGTTATTTAAACATATATAATGTATTTTATATATAATTAGCTTCAGTTATGACAACATTCATCAGAACCTGAACATCATGTCTAAGAGCATCTGTAAAAAAAAAACAATTAGTGCAAACTTTATAGTTCAAACTGAAACACAAAACAACCAAAAACAAAAACAGCTTGTCTGCAAAAATATACGTTTCATCTATTCTGTAAAACCCAAAGAGGCACATCAGCGCAGCACAGAACACACTATGAAACACGTTAAACGTCGGTGAGGGCAGTGCCCCAGCCGGACGGTGTGCAAGGTTGACTACGGAGGCACGGAGAGTCACGTCAAAGCTACAACATTCAACTGAATGGAGGAAGCCAGTGGCGTCTATGAGGGGCTGTTTGTACGATGAACAAAAATTAAGGCTTATGTAAAAAAACAAAAACAAAAAAAAACTAGAACTAGATGGACCATGAAACCCCTGGGCAGCGGTGGGAGAGAGGAGCTAAAACTGATACTGTGTGTTTCTATGGAGACATTTAGGGCCCTATACAACAGCTGTTTAAAAGGGGTGTGGCTGGGCACAAAATAGATGCATTGATAGTTAACAACAGCACAATGGCATTCCGGTTTTAATAATAAAAAAATACATCTGAAGTCAGATGTATGAATTCAGATGTATTAAGTCAGGATTCAGTGTACCCCGCCCGGTATGGGGTTACCGGGGCCCCACCCTGGAGCCAGGCCTGGGGGAGGGGCTCGAAGGCTAGCGTCTGGTGGCCAGGTTTCCACCCATGGGACCCGGCCGGGCTCAGCCCGAAGGAGTTACATGGGTCCGCCCTCCAGTAGGTTCACCACCTGCAGGAGGGATCATGGAAGTCCGGTGCTATGTGGATTAGGTAGCAGTCAAAGGCGGAGACCTTGGCGGACTGATCCCAAGCTTTCTAAACTGGCTTTTGGTACGTGGAATGTCACCTCTCTGGTGGGGAAGGAGCCTGAGCTGGTGTACGAGATTGAGCGATACCGGCTAGATATAGTGGGCCTCACCTCAACACACAGCTCCGGTTCCGGAACCAGTCTCCTGGAGAGGGGCTGGAGCTTGGCCTTTTCTGGAGTTGCCCCGGGCGAGAGGCGACGAGCAGGGGTAGGTATTCTTGTATCGCCCCACCTTGCTGCCTCTATATTGGAGTTTTCCCCGGTGGACGAAAGGGTTGCTTCCCTGCGCCTTCGGGTTGGGAAACGGGTCCTGACCATCATTTGTGCCTATGCACCAAATGATGTTTCAGAGTACCCACCCTTTTTGGAGTCTGTGACTGGGGTGCTGGAGGGTGCTCCTCCTGGAGACTCCATTGTCCTACTGGGGGACTTCAATGCGCACGTGGGCAACGACAGTGAAACCTGGAGGGGGGTGATTGGGAGGAACGGCCTGCCCGATCTGAACCCGAGTGGTGTTCAGTTATTGGACTTCTGTGCTAACCACAGTCTGTCCATAACGAACACCATGTTCAAGCATAAGGGTGTCCATATGTGCACCTGGCACCAGGACACCCTAGGCCGCAGGTCGATGATCGATTTTGTTATCGTATCATCAGACCTGCGACCGTATGTCTTGGACACCCGAGTAAAGAGAGGTGCAGAGCTGTCAACTGATCACCACCTGGTGGTGAGTTGGATCCGATGGCAGGGGAGGAAGCCATTCAGACCTGGTAGACCCAAACGTATAGTGAGGGTGTGCTGGGAGCGTCTGGCTGAGGCCCCTGTCCGGGAGGTCTTCAACTCCCACCTCCGGAAGAACTTCAACCACATTCCGAGGGAGTCTGGAGACATGGAGTCTGAATGGGCCATGTTCTCCACCTCTGTTGTTGAAGCGGCGGCCCAGAGCTGCGGCCGCAAGGTGGTCGGTGCATCTCGTGGTGGCAACCCCCGAACCAAGTGGTGGACACCAGTGGTGAGGGGGGCCATTAAGCTGAAGAAGGAGTCCTATCAAGCTTGGTTGGCTTGTGGGACTCCCGAAGCAGCTGAGGTGTACCGGCAGGCCAAGCGGAGTGCAGCTCGGGTGGTTGCTGAAGCAAAAACCCGGGTATGGGAGGTGTTCGGTGAGGCCATGGAACAAGACTTTCGGTCGGCTTCAAAGAGATTCTGGCAAACTGTTCGGCGGCTCAGGAGGGGAAAGCAGCTCCCCGTCCACACTGTGTATGGTGCGGATGGGACACTGTTGACTTCAACTGGGGATATCGTCGGGCGGTGGAAGGAATACTTCGAGGATCTCCTCAATCCCACTGATACGCCTTCCACAGAGGAAGCAGGGTTTGGGGACAAGGGGGATGACTCGCCTATCACAGGGGCTGAGGTCGCCAAGGTGGTTAAAAATCTCCTTGGTGGCCGGGCCCCGGGGGTGGACGAGATTCGCCCCGAGTACCTCAAGGCCCTGGATGTTGTTGGGCTGTCATGGTTGACACGCCTCTGCAACATTGCGTGGAGGTCGGGGGCAGTGCCTTTGGCATGGCAAACCGGGGTGGTGGTTCCTCTCTTCAAAAAAGGGGACCGGAGGGTGTGCTCCAACTTTAGAGGGATCACACTCCTCAGCCTCCCTGGGAAGGTCTATGCCAAGGTACTGGAGAGGAGAGTCCGGCCGTTGGTCGAACCTCGGATTCAGGAGGAGCATTGTGGTTTTCGTCCTGGCCGTGGCACATCGGACCAGCTCTTTACCCTCTCGAGAATTCTTGAGGGTTCGTGGGAGTTTGCCCAACCAGTTTACATGTGTTTTGTGGACTTGGAGAAGGCATTTGACCGCGTCCCTCGTGGATTTTTGTGGGGGGTGCTTCGGGAGTATGGGGTATCGGGCTTGTTGTTACGAGCTATTCGGTCTCTGTACGACCGTTGTGAGAGTTTAGTTCGTATTGCCAACACTCGGTCGGAGTCATTCCCAGTGAGAGTTGGACTCCGCCAGGGCTGCCCTTTGTCACCGGTCCTGTTCATAATTTTTATGGACAGGATTTCTAGGCGCAGCCAGGGAATGGAGGGTGTCATACTTGGTGACCACAGGATCTCATCTCTGTTGTTTGCAGATGATGTTGTCCTGTTGGCTTCATCCAGCAATGACCTACAGCTCTTGCTGGGACGGTTTGCCGCTGAGTGTGAAGCGGCTGGGATGAGAATCAGCACCTCCAAGTCCGAGTCCATGGTCCTCAGCCGGAAAAAGGTGGATTGTCCTCTCCGGGTTGGGGACAGGCTCCTGCCCCAAGTGGAGGAGTTTAAGTATCTTGGGGTCTTGTTCACGAGTGAGGGGAAAATGGAGCGAGAGATCGACAGACGGATTGGAGCAGCATCTGCAGTGATGCGGACGTTGTACCGGTCTGTTGTGGTGAAGAGGGAGCTTAGTTCTAAGGCAAAGCTGTCGATTTACCAGTCAATCTACGTTCCTACTCTCACCTATGGTCACGAGCTTTGGGTAATGACCGAAAGAACGAGATCGCGGATACAAGCGGCTGAAATGAGCTTTCTCCGTAGGATTGCTGGACTCACCCTCAGAGATAGGGTGAGGAGCTCAGTCATCCGGGAGAGGCTCAGAGTAGAACCGCTGCTCCTCCACATTGAAAGGAGTCAGTTGAGGTGGTATGGGCATCTGATTAGGATGCCTCCTGGACGTCTCCCACTTGAGGTGTTTCAGGCACGTCCCACTGGGAGGAGACCCCGGGGCAGACCCAGGACTCGGTGGAGAGACTATGTCTCCCAGCTAGTCTGGGAACGCCTTGGTATCCCCTCTGAAGAGCTGGAGCAGGTGGCTGGGGAGAGGGAAGTCTGGGCTTCTCTGCTTGAACTGCTGCCTCCGCGACCCGGACCTCCGGAAAAGTGGTAGAAGATGGATGGATGGATGGATCTGAAGTCAGTGGCGCATAATCAATTGCTGTTTAAAGGGGACATATGATGCTCTGTTTCCACATGTTGACACCGCTCCAACATGATTTGGTCAAAATACCTTAGCCTTTAATTATTTCAGCACCATTTTTAACAAACTTTGTCAGAACACATGTGAGTGCATGCTTCTTTAAATCCTCATGAGTCCCAGTTGATTCCACCCTCCCTCTTTGATCGCCACCAGAAGTTTGGCTGAGGCGCGGCTAGTGGCAATTTGAGGCTATTAGCGCTTAGCTCTGGATGGTGATGGCAGACTGAGCTAATGAACGTAACTAATGGTTGAATGTAATTATGTAAATGCCCAAACAAAGCTAATTTATCACCCTCTCTCTACCTTGGCTATCTTCAGGCCGTTAGACAGACTGACTTAGCCAAGATGCTAGCCGTCAAATATTATGGTCAATATATAACAAAATAAGCCAGAATGATATGGGATATATTATCAGCTGTGGACTAATAAACTACATGGGAACAGTGATGTCTAGTGAGGATAGACAGCAAAAGAGCTTTAAAGTCCGTCTGCAATCCGACAGCTAAGCTAAGCTAGTACTAGTCCAGGGAGATTACTAAAGCACAGAACGAATGGTACAGAACATTCCATACATGTTCTGTGTGTATTCTGTACACTGCCATTCCCAAGTGCTGTAGATACGGAACATTCCTTGCGGAATACTAGCAGTCCTGCTAGCTAGTGGTGTTACTAGCTAGCAGTCTTGAATGTTTTACAAACCTGTACATGTAACGTTATATATAGAACATTCCTTATGGAACGCAAGCAGTCCTACTAGCTAGCGGTCTTGAGTGTTTTACAAACATGTATATGAAATGTTAGATATGGAACACTAGCCGCCCTGCTAGCTAGCAGTCTTGAGTGTTTTACAAACATGTATATGTAATGTTAGATATGGAACACTAACCGTCCTGCTAGCTAGTGGTCTTGAGTGTTTTAAGAACATATACTCAAAATGTTGGATACAGAACATGAAACTATAACGTTACTTACTGTATATATGCATGTTTCGTAGCAGCCCAGCGAGCTAATAGTTTGTACATGTTCCATAGATACTGAACATTCCATACAGAATGCTAGAAAAACATAACACATTGACTGGCGCCTAGCGGCTGCCCCGGCCTTGGATGCGCTCTGCAGAGCGTGCCCAAATGCCAAGTCACGTTTCGTTACCTTGTATTCATACATGTGTAATGACAATAAAGTTGAATCTCATCTCATCATCTCATAAGCATCAGAGGCAGTTTGTTTATAAAGGATTTTTCTTATAAAACCAGACCTACTGAAAAAAAAACCACAAAAAAAAAACAATACACATGCTTTTTGTGATTTATGGATTAATGAACAAACACAACTGGGCAACCTGACAACCGACAAACCTGACGCTATGTTCCTTAATTTCTTATTGTGTGTATTTATTGATAATTGCAATTGTGTTTATTTACAACCATAAGGTACAGAACATGCACGGTATATGTACGGAATATGTGGAGTGTGGCTCATGACGAAAGCACATTGACATAGAACTGACAGCAGGCAGCACTGGCAGATGTTCCATACAGAGTGTGTTTGGAGTGTTCCATACCGTACCGTTCGTTCCATGTTTTATTAGGCATCCTAGTCAGGTCATCCAGTGTTAGACAGCATGACTTAATATAACAAAACTAGCTAGAATGATGTGAGATATATTACAAATTATCGTTTAGCTAACTAGGCGTGAACACGGATGTCTGGTGACTAGAATTTAAAGAAAATGGCAATAAAATCTGTGGTTGCCAAGCTAACTACGTATGTAGCAGGCTAGCAGTTATAGTAGCTCTGTCAGTGTGGGTTTGGATGTTCATAGGGATCTTTCCGCCATCTTTAAGTGGGTGGAGATGAAGTTGGGAGGGTGGCGTCATTCCAGCGAGCTCCGGTTCTCACACCATACCCAGAGCGAAATCAAAACTGCTCATTTAGAGAGGCTGACGCTAACATAGTGACAGGGTTTTTCTGTCAGTCGCTATTCCAGTTACTCCAACTGATGCTCAAAATTGTGCTGCAGTCAACATCTCATCAAGACCAGAGTCTTCCAAGACCAAGATGAGACCAAGACCTACTGTACATACACAGTAGCCTTGGTCTCGATCTGTTAAAGTCTTGGTCTTTCTACAATCTGGTATCGGTCTGGTTTCAACACAAGCTGAAAAGCACTGAAAAAGTGACATTTTCATACGTCTCTGTTAAGACCTGCAGTCAGTAGGTAATTTGAGGGGGGGAGCAAGGCGGGGATGCTATCCCCTTATTAGGAAAATGACCCAAAATCATCCCTTTTGTTAACCTGCCATCTCCTCATCCCTAATCAGAGGTGTAAATCAGGGGGGACATTTCCCCCATCTTGTAAATCTTTCACTTTTTCTTGCAGATTTGCAACACTTTTCTCAAAAATTTGTGACTTTTCTCATAAATTTCCAAGTTTTTTCTTAAAAAAGTTGTAGCTTTTTAAAAAAAATAAATTTGGAAATTTTTTTTCTCAAAAATTTGCAGCGTTTACCTAGTAAATCTGCACCTCTCTTCTCTTATATATATATATATATATATATATTATATAATATTATATAATTATGAATGGATGAATATAATTATTATTAATTATTATATAATAACAATTACTATATTATAAGCAATATTACACAACAGCGTGGTATCATACCTTTTTATGCAGTTATAAACTACAAATTCACATTGTTTGATGCAGCAAAGTTCAGCCTCCACCTCCTCCACAGTCATCTCCCATTCCCATCTTCCTGTACCGGCGTCTTATGACCCGCCCTTCTTTAATTCTGATTGGCTGCTTAGAAAGATCTGACATTGATGAGCACAGCTGTACAGTAGTCTGACAAGTTGAACTTTTTCAGCCCTTAGCACCGCTACAAAAAGTGGCCACTGCTCAAAGCATTTTAGCACCGAGGGTGCTCAGTGCTGTAAATGCTGGACTACATAGAGCATGAATAGGAAATAATTGCCCACAGCAGGAAAAATGAGTTTGGTGGACACGCCCCCTAAAACCTTTTCTGCAGTGTTTGGCTTCCAGGTTGCCGAGGCGTGTGGCCCTATGGCGTGACCACGCACATAACTGAGTGGACATGTCTTAAAGGGGCAGTACATGAAAAGCACCAGATTAATATATAAAATAATATTCAAAAAAATTCCTGCATCCACATTGTGATCTGAATCACCACCAAAATCTAATCATCTGGTCCCCATGCCATTACACACCTTTCACGAAAACTTCATCAAAATCCGAAAAGTTCATAGGCTGACTAAGAAGGAGTTATGTCTTTGAGGATCAAGAGCAATTCTATACCACAGGGATGCAAGCGCTGCAACATCGTTGTTGAAATGTTGGAAAAATAAATCACATTTGGTCAAATTTGACCACTGCATCATGGTCAGCCCCTCCCGTAAAAACACCTGTGTCTGGGAGGTCCAGTCTATGGTTCTTCAGTATTCTTGCTCCAATTGCAACATGAAGACAAGAAAGAACACTCCAAGCAACTCAGAGAAAAGATCATTGAAAAGTATGACAGTAGATGACTACAAGAAGATTTCCAACTTACTGGGCATCCCATGGAGTTCAGCTAAATCCATGCCATCCATGCTATACTGCTTCCATTAAGAAATGGAAGCAGTATGGCACTTGTCTAAATCTGCCTAGAGCTGGCTGTCCTCACAAACTGAGTGATCGAGCAAGAGAAGACTGGTGAGGGAGGCCACCAAGACACCTACAACCACTCTGAAGGAGTTGAGAGCTTCAGTGGCCCAGATGGGAGAGATTGTACATGAACAACTGTTGTCTGGGTTCTTCACCAGTCCAAGCTGTATAAAGAGTGGCAAAGAGAAAGCCACTGTTGAAAAAATCTCACATGAAATCTCGCCTGGAATTTGTCTAAAGGCATGTGGGAGACTCCAAGGTCAGATGGAAGAAGGTTCTTTGGTCTGATGAGACAAAAATTGAGCTTTTTGGCCACCAAACACAGCACATCACCACAAATGCACCATCTCCACCGTGAAGCATGGTGATGGCAATGTCATGCTCTAGGGATGCTTCTCAGCAGCAGGCCTGGGAGGCTAGTAAAGGTAGAGGGGAACATAAATGCAGAAAAATATCGCCAAATCCTGGAGGAAAATCTGATTCAATCTGCAAGAGAAGTACGACTTGGGAGAAGATTTATTTTCCAGCAAGACGTTGGCCCCAAGAATACAGCAAAAGCTACACAGAAATGGTTCAAAGACAACAAGGTGAATGTTCTGGAGTGGCCAAGTCAAAGCCCAGATCTCAAATTTGTGGCTGGACTTGAAAAGAGCTGTTCATGCCCAATTCCCCAGCAACATGACAGCGCTTGAGCTGTTTTGCAAAGGAAGAATGGAGAGAAACTGCAGTGTCCAGATGTGCCAGCCTGATTGGGATATATCCACAAAGACTAAGTGCTGTGATTGCAGCCAAAGGTGCATCTACTACATAGTGACCTGAAGGGGATGAAAACTTAGGCAATTATTTACTTTACCTTATATAATTTTAATTAAATGACAGTAGTTTGTAAAAATCTTTTTTCACTTTGACATGAAAGAAGCTTTTCCCCCCGAATTTTTGTCAAAAAAGCCAAATTATTTTGATCATGATTTCATTTTACAAAGCAATAAAAGGTTTAAATATCCAAGAGGGGTGAATACTTTTTATAGGCATTGTATCTTTGCTCTTTTATTCTTGCAAATTTGTACCTAATTTACATTTATACATCTGTACCTCACACTAAATTGGCGAATACCCCCATCCCCATTGTTAAAAATAACAAATCACCTATTGACTGCAGTTAGAACATATAGAACGTAGCCTCAGCTATAGAAAAACTGCAGGGACATTACAAGTAAAGATAGAAATGTAAAACAAAAAGCTCATCTAATCACAAAGAGCCTAGACAGGGTGGGGCTAATGTGCTGGGGGCACGATACAGTCGTTAAAACTGCTGTGGCTGTTAACACAGTGATGGTGGAGCACGCCAGTGTAAAAGCACAACAATCAGAACGTCACACATGTTCCAAACGCATGTACATTTACACACACATACTACTGTACATACTACAGCCAGTACACACACACACACACACACACACAGACCAGTACTTTACACAGTAAAACTTCAGTTGTCTAGGTTCATCCAGTTTAGTTACACATTTCTGCAGTCCTCAGAATGCAACTCTTACAAAAAATTAAACTAAAAAAGCTTCAAGTTTGTAGGAAAACTACAATTAAAAACTTCGCAAATTGACAATTACTTTTAGAATTATGAGAAAGAAGCTGCAAGTTTATTGGAAAAAGTGAAAACATTTCTTCAGGGTTTCTACAATTATGAAGTGAAATTTAAGACTTTTAAAAACCTTTTTAAAAGTCCATGTGATGAAATTTAAGACCTTAACTTTGCAAAAAAGAAAAAAAAAGATGACATAATTATTATCATTCAGTTAAATAATAGAAATAAAATTACTGCAAATTTTGGGTCATTAATACAGTTCATGTGAAATTTCAACTTCCCCAGGAAACCTGAAACTACCCCCTACCACCATGACCAGAACTGACAACTCAACAGGGGGGGGAAAAAAGGAAAAAAGGTGGCAAATTTACAAGAAAGATGCTGCAAATTTATGAAAAAATGTCATAAATTTATGAGGAAAAAACTGTAATTAAGAGAAAAAATTTGCAAATTTACAAAGAAAATCATAAATTTGCAAGAAAAAATGTCATAAATTTATAAGGAAAAAAGTTGGAAATTTATGAAAAAATGTCAGATTTATGAGAAAAAATGTAATTTAAGAGAAAAAATTGCAAATTTACAAAGAAAGTCATCAGTTTACAAGAAAAAAAATTAGATTTAGGAGAAAAAATTCATAAATTTACAAGAAAAAAGTTGCAAATTAAAGTGTCATAAATTACTGAGAAAAAAGTTAGATTTATGAAAAATGTCATAAATTTCAGAGAAAAAAGCTACAGATTTATAAGAAAAAGTGTTTAATTTACAAGAAAAAATTTCATAAATTTCTGAGGAAAAAGTTAGATTTACAAGAAAAAAATGTCAAAAATGTTAGAAAAAATGTAATAAATTTGTGAAAAAAAACCTTTGAAATTTACCAAAAAAAATCATAAATTTGCTAGAAAAAGCTACAGATTTACGAGAAAAAATGTCATAAATTTACAAGAAAAAATTGCAAATTTAAATAAGCATCATAAATTACTGAGAAAATAGTTAAATTTATGAAAAAAGTCAAATTTCAGACAAAAAAGCTAAATTTATGTCATAAATTTATGAGAAAAAAGTTAGATTTATGAGAAAAAATGTCATAAATCTATAAGAAAAAGTTGCAAATTTATGAAAAAGTCATGTTTATGAGAAAAATATAATTTGAGAAAAAAGTTGCAAGTTTACAAAATTCATAAATTTACAAGAAAAAGTTAGATTTATGAAAAAATGTCAAATTTAGGAGAAAAAATTATTAAACTTCTAAGAATAAAGTTGCAAATTTGCAAAAAGTCATAAATTGACAAGGAAAAAAGTTGCAAATTTATGAAAAGAAATTTGATAAATTTGATAAAAAAGTTGCAAAATTAAAAAAAGTCATAATTTACAAGAAAAAAGTTAGATTGATGAGGAAAAAAGTCATAAATTTATGAGAAAAAGTTACAATTTTCTGAAAAAAGTCATGTTTATGAGAAAAAAGCTGCAAATAAAAAAAAAACAGTAACAAATTTCTGAAAAAAGTTACAGATTTATGAGGAAAAATGTTAGATTTAAAAAAAGTAATTAAGTAACTGCAAATTCTTAATATTGAATAGTATCTATGGTTAATATCATACTGTTGAACTGCAGATTTAAGGATTATGTGCCTTTTTAAAAATTAAGGATAAATAAAATTCATCCATCCATCTTCTTCTGCTTAATCCTTTTCGGGTCGTGGGGGGGCTGGAGCCTATCCCAGTATCTTTGGATGAAAGGCAGGGTACACCCTGGACAGATCGCCAGTCCATCGCAGGGCCAACACAGACAACCATTCACTCTCAAAGTCATACCTAAGGACAATTTAGAATCCCCAGTTGATGCCAATTAACCTAACTTGCATGTTTTTGGCATGTGGGAGGAAACCGGAGAAATCCCTGAATAAACCCACGCAGAGAACATGCAAACTCCACATAGATCACTGTTGGTCGGGGGCTGGGATCGAACCCAGAATCCCCCGGCCAAGGGTGAGTTGCTGTGCTGCCGCAGTGCAAACCACTCCGCCACCGCGCTGCCTATAAATTAAGGATAATAAAATCCTTAATTTAGAATTTTTAAGGTAATGTTTGATTTTTCCAATTTTTGCAGTGAGAATAATGATATGCCAAGAAAAAAACTCATAAAAATAAACAACAATAACAAAAAAAAACAACAACACAGGGAACTGCAGAGTTTAAATTAATCCTTCAACTGTTAATTCACCTTAATTATGATTAGATAATTAATTCCACCAAATATTTCCTGAACATTAATCTTGAGGCTTTAAAATCAGAAACATGATCCTTGAATGTCAAGTCAAACACAGAAATATAAAATACAGTAATGTTACTTTTCTAGCACCAAAAACATAAAAAATAAAACTTAAATATTCCAGCCAAAGTACAGCAGTCTAATAATACTAACAAGGCTACATTAATGAGCTGGACCCTTCCAATTAAAATTTAACCCTTTCATAACCACAGTTTATCCATCTCTGGGAATGTGGACGAAGAGTTTAGATAGAAGAAGTTACGGAGAGCCACACGTACCAAATGAGATATTTGTACTTTAATTTTATTCATTTATTCAATATTAAATGATCTGTTTAATATAATATTTATTGACATGTTAATCATTTAATTTGGCACATGTGGGCCTCCATACTGGCAGCTAGAGCTCTTTTTTAAAAAAATATGATCTGAATCCGTTTAAAAAAAATGGAGAAATTAAAATATTTATAAAGAAAAAAGAAAATTAATTAAGAACAACTGATTCAGATTAAACTTGCAAACTTATGAAAAACAAATTTAGT
The DNA here is from genome assembly GCA_020510985.1 of Pholidichthys leucotaenia. NCBI lineage: Eukaryota > Metazoa > Chordata > Actinopteri > Cichliformes > Pholidichthyidae > Pholidichthys > Pholidichthys leucotaenia. The sequence goes on from CM035840.1 coordinate 296,147,619, forward strand.
AGAAAATAAAAATTACTAGATTAAACTGCAAAGTTACAAAAATTTGTTGAGAATTTACAATAACTCAATTCAAATTCACAAGATTAAAGCTGCAAATTAATGAGAACAAAACTCCTAATTGTATGAGACTAAACTTGCAAATTTGCTGAAAAAAATCTTACAAATATACACGAACATAACATAAATTTATAAGATTAAACATGCAAATTTTCATCAAAATAACTCACAAGTTTACAAGTTTAAACTTACAAATTACCAAATTACCAGATTTATAAATCTGCAAAGCAAATGTATAAGAAACTCGCAAATTAACTCAATTAAAGCTGCAATTTTGCTGAAAAAACATGTAATTTACAAGAAAATAACACAAATTTAAAAAAAAATAAACTTACAAACTAATGAGAAAGAACAACTTTATGAGATGAAAGTTTCAGATAATTAACAGAATAACACTAATTTCTGAGCTTATACATGCTGGGTAACCACCATAAAACAGAAAAAAATCAGCATCAAATTTCTCCCAGTCAATGCAGCTGTCCAGCTCTGATTAAAGGATTATTTTATTATTAATATTTTAATTTAAAACCTTAATTATTTATGAGTTTCTCTCCAGCAGGAATGAAAAGAAATTCCATCAAGCTCAAACGTCAAATCTGGATCTCCTTCAGCATTTGGAATCAATCGGCGGCGGCGGCACTACAGAATCTACAGGAGTCAAAAACGGCCAAAAAAATCACCGTTTCCTCCAGATTCACAGCAGATTAATGGCGGGTCAGTGGCGATCTCAGTGCGCCCCATCTCTGGACAATGGACTCGCTGAACGTCCATCCCTCACGCTGGCCGTCGATGACTTTTTCTGCTTCTGCTTCGATTTCCTTAACATCCGAACCTGTGAGACAGATGAAGAATAAAGTTTAAAAAAATAAAAATTAATTGTAAATTTACAAATTGTTCTTGTACATGTGTAATTTTAATTTAGCAAAATTACAAGTTTAATATTTCAAATTTTTATTATATTGTTGAAATTTTATTAAATTTGAACTTTTGAAATTTATGAAATTTTCCAGCAAATAAAGCGTTATCTCTCGTCACTGATTATTTCCCTTTTGAGAAAATTTTAAAAAATCTTCAACACCTGTGTGGTGGAATTAAATTGACCCTGTTACCAGCGGGCAATTTATTTTCCACAAGGGGGAAGGGAGGGGGGTATTCACAAATTTGGCATAAGGTACAAACAGAATTAATGTAAAATAGGTACAAATTTGCAATAACAAAGGTGCAAAAATATGATTAAAGATGCCAATTTAAAAATTACAAAAAAATCACAAATTACAATATAATTGCATTGAATAAAAATTTAACCAGAATGCACGGGCGCTGCAAATTTACAAGAAAAACGTTTAAGATTTACAAGAGAAAAATCACATATTTTTGAAAAAGTTTCAAATTTATGAAAAAAAAGTTGCAAATTTACAGGTAAAAAGTTGTGATTGTTTTAAGAAAAAAGTTACAAATTTACGAGAAAAAAATTGCAAATTTATGAGAAAAATGTAAATTTATGGGAAAAAATAGTAAATTTACAAGTAATTGTAAATTTACAAAAATGTCCGGTTCCGGTTCCACCGGACCGGTGGCGCCACACGAGTAGGCTGCCCGTTGCAACAGCCTTTTTTTAATCTTCCTTCTTCTTTCTACACCTTTCACTCTGTATATATATCACGGACGCACGGATTGCCCCGGGGGTCTCCCGGGTCGGTGGACGGAGCCACGGTTTGCAGCGGGAGACGCTACAGCAGGGAGGAGCTAGTGCTAGCTAGCACTTGGCCGCCGCCCGGTGCTAATGGGAAACTCGACATACCGGGGGCTGTAGCGAAAACGACGCGGGTGCCGGGCTGGAGTTTAGGCGGCGTGCAAGAAATATAAGACAGAATAATAAAGAGCGATGGCAAGAACCAAGCAGACCGCCCGTAAAATCTACTGGAGGAAGAAGCCCCCCAGGAGACAGCTAGCCACCAGGGCTGCTCGGAGAGGCGCTCCGGCCACCGGCAGAGTGAAGAGGCCTCGCCGTCACAGGCCCGTGGCTCTGAGAGAGATCCGTCGCTGCCAGAAATCCACGGAGCTGCTCATCCGTAAGCTGCCCGTCCAGCGCCTGGTGAGGGAGATTGCTCAGGACTTCAAGACCGTCCTGCGTTTCCTGAGCTTCGCCGTCATGGCTCTGCAGGAGACCAGCGAGGCCCACCTGGTGGTCTCTTCTTCGCTAAGGGGGTCACCATCATGCCCAAAGACTTCCAGCTGGCCCGCCGCATCCGCGGAGAGAGAGCTTAGACTTTCTGCTGCACATTCACCAACCAACCATAATGCTCTGCACTGTGTGTCTATGTATATACATTTATAGTAATATGGACATATGTTTACTAGATGTTGTTTTTTCTTGCCTTCTGATTGTTGCTCTGAGTGTTGCTATCCCTGTGATGTTGCAATCCTGGAATTTCCCCATTGTGGGACTAATAAAGGCTTATCTTATCTTATCTTAATTGCAACTCTATGGGAAAATTTGCAAATTTGAGAAAAAAGTTGCAGATTTAAAGTTGAAAATTTACAAGAAAAATTTGCAAATTTATAACTTTTTTGCATTTCTGCTAAGACTTGACGCTTCAAATTCATTTTATTTATATATGACATGATTTAAAAAAAAGGGTTATAATGATCTTGATTGACAATTCTCTCTTCTTTCAAGGTTGGGTGGGACAATGTCCCCCCATCCCCCCTTGATTCACACTTATGAATGGGTGAGGGGGGATCACAGGTTAACAAGGGGGATGATTTTGGGTCATTATGTAAAGGGGGGGGTACCAATCAAATCACCTACTGCACCCTAAAAATTAAATTCTGATCTACAGGTCCTGCAGGGACAAACCTTTGGCCCAGCGGCAGAGACGATGATGTGTCCCGATGGCTGAATCCACGGTTCTCCATCCACCTGCACAGGAATGGCCTTTTTCAGTGTCAGCCGGATGAAGTTCCCCTGAGCAATACGAATACCAGACCGCAGCCCGCCTTGAACCTGACCCTAAACACACACACACAAAAAAAGAAAGAAACATGCATGCGGTTAAAATCTATGTAAAGATTAAGATTTGACCCGTGGATCAAAAAACATCTCCATGCCTCACCATGTGGACAACCCCAGTGACACCGACCACCTCCAGCAGCCCGTCGTCAATGCGCGGTTTTCCATAGCGGCCGTCGGCTTCTGATCCCCACAGATCAGCGCCAGAACCCCAACTAAACACAGGAGGATAAAGTTGAAGTGTGTCTGAACACATACTTGTTTATCTATCTAACAGAGGACTCCTGTGTAGTTACACAGCTGGCCAGTGGAGGACCATAAGAAAAGACGGGAAATTTTGTGGTCAAGTAGGATGCTTAGTTTCCTATAGCAACCATCGACATTGGATACCCAGAGATCAGCATCAAAACTTTGGCAAAACACAAGAGAATAATGCTGAAGTAAGCACTTGTTTTTCTGTCTAAGCAAGGACTCAAGGTAATTAAACATCCACTGTGGAGGACCATGAGAAAACCGAGGACATTTTTGTAGTCAAGGATGATGCTTGGTTTTACATGGCAACCATCAACATCAGACCCCACAAATCAGCACCACAACCTTACCAATACACAGGAAAATGATGCTGAAGTGTGTAAGTACTTGTTTTTCTAAATAAGACAGGACTTAACCTTTTAACTGCCCAGATTAAATGGATGTGTCACGCGCCCCCAATGGCACAGCGCAGCAACTGCACGTGTCAGCTTACTGACGTCCCCCGGCTATACTGAGAATTTGTACTAATCTCTATTGATCTGACAGTTTAGAAGGTGGCAAACATGCGCCGAAGGAATCATGGCTGACATGGAATATAGCAAAGAAGGAGAAATCCTCATTATTCTTCTTCCTTTTTCCGCTTTGAGCTCACACACCAATGTGTATGCCTTCACGATCGGTCATCGCGGCCGCGATGATGACGGAAACTTGCATGAAACGGGAAAAATAGCTGCGTAATACAAATGAAATTCATGTGAGATAATCATAAGAGTTTGTAGATGTGGTACACGGGTGTAAATTACTAAGTAAACGTGTTACATCGAGGTCGATGTAACAAAAAAATGAGCTCCCTGTACCAAGATGGCGGTGCCGACAGGTGGCATGGATTCCCACAGGAAAAATGCACCAAACAGAAAAAATAGCTACATAATACAAACGAAATTCACGTGGGGTAATCATAAGAATTTGTAGATGTGGTACACGGTGTAAATGGCTGAGCAAACATAGAAACATCGGCTACGATGGACGAAAATGGACGGGTCACGTGGGCGGGCGAGCCCCCCTCCTGGTAACAGGTGAGAGAGAAATATGTTTTTTTTTTGACATTTTATTGATTTTGTGGTTCATATACTTTGAAGATTAGATAAAAACATACCCCTGTAAACAAATCAGCGTCAACCCCCCCGACCATTCTTTATGTAAATGTGTCCAAAGTCCACTTTTGACTGAGTTATGTAATTTATATAGCTGCCGCGACATTATGCAAATTAGATGTGTAAATTTATTCTGAGCTGAAACTTTGGATCATATTCTACATCAGGGGTGTCAAACTCAAATTCACAGTGGGCCAAAATTAAACAGTGAAGTAAAGTCACGGGCCAAACTCGATATTTACTGAAAAATTAATTGCAACTGATATGTAATGTTTAACCTTTTCATATGGAAACAAACTTTAGTTTTGCTTAAACACAGAATCTGGAACAACCAAAGCTTTGATATTACAAACACATGAGAAATTAAATTTGAAATAAAAGACACATCAGTGGTATTCATTTCTTATTTAAATAAATAAATAAAGTATGTCTCTCCCCGTATCCTTTCAAGTTCCTTTTTAAAGTAAATCTTTTTCAAAGCCAACAACAAAAGAACCAAAAATAATGTCATTCAATAAAAATCCAACATTTCAACTATTAACAGACCATGCCTTGCAGTAGAAAAAGTGCATAAATAACAGATATATTCAAGCTCAGTTTGCTACATTCTGATTTACTCTGCACATTGGTCGAAGCCAGATACCTGGCATCTTTTCTTAGATGCAAGTTCATCAATGTCTGGGGTCAGGCTCTGAGCTGAGGAAAACCTCAGGACGGAGTGAAGGTGTTCATCAGTGAGTCGACTTCTGTGAGGTGTTTTGTTCACCTTCATCATAGAGAACAGTTGTTCACATAGATATGTGCTGCCGAACATTGAGAGCATCTGAGCAGCTTGGGTGTGTAATTGAGGCATTGTGTTGGGGAGGAAACATGGAAACCGCGAAGCACCAACAGTCATATTTTGATTTGAGCATGTCATTACATTGGAGTTCAATTAGCTCCATTTGGAGGCTGGTTGGTGCGCTTTCCACGTCGATCGCAAACGGGTTACTGAGCAGTTCAAATCTCCCTTTCTGAGCCTCAAAGTCAGCAAATCGCCGGGAAAACTCGGCGCTGAGCGCGTTGATTTTTTCAGCAAACTGTGCGCTAGGCAGCACGGCAGGAGAAATTTGCTCTACCATGGTTTGGCAGCACGGAAAATGACCCAAGTTTCCTTGCAGCATCTGAGTCTTCCACAGACACAACTTAGTTTTAAAGGCCCTCACTGCTGTGTACATGTCTGTGATGATGTGGCCCCGTCCCTGACGCTGCAGGTTAAGCACATCGAGATGGCTCACAATGTCAGACAGAAATGCAAGCTCACACAGAAACTTTTTATCTTTCAGCTCTGTTGTGTCCTTCCCTTTGTTTTCCATAAACTGACAGATTTCCTCACTTAGCTCAAAACATCTGTTCAGTACTTTTCCTCTGCTTAGCCATCTCACCTCTGTGTGATAGGGCACATCTCTGTATTCCGAATCCAACTCCTCCAGAAAAGACTTGAACTGCCGGTGATTCAAACCTTTGGCTCTTATGAAGTTGACTACTCGTTTTATAGAGCTCATAACATGTTCCATTTGCAGAGCTTTGCCACAGAACGCTTCCTGATGTATGATACAGTGATAAACTGTAAGTTCACCTGCATCTTCCTCCCGCATCTTCTCCTGAATCCTGCCGACCAATCCACTCTTTTGACCGCACATCGCGGGCGCACCATCTGTCGTCAGTCTCACAAGTTTATCCCAAGGCAGGCTCATTTCAGTTATACATTTGGATACCTCTTCAAAGATATCTTTTCCTGTGGTGGTGCCATGTATTGATTTTAATCCTAAAAGTTCCTCTGTGACGCACAGGCTCGAGTCTACTCCACAGATGAAGATTGACAGCTGGGCAGTATCAGACGTGTCGCTGCTCTCATCCACAGCAAGGGAGTATGCAATAAAATCTTTTCCTTTTTTTACTAGTTGTTCATGTAGATTAGTGGAAAGCTCACACACGCGCTCAGCCACGGTGTTTCTGCTTAGGCTCACATTTAAAAATTCTTGCTTTTTATCTGGGCACACGATGTCGCAAACTTTGACCATGCACTTTTTGACAAACTCTCCCTCATTAAAGGGCCGGGCTGATTTTGCTATCTCTGCTGCCACAATAAAGCTGGCCTTTACAGCAGCTTCACTTTTTGATTTTGCTTTCATGAACATAGTCTGCCGGCAAACCAGACTTCTTTTCATCTCCTCCACCTTCTGCAGCTTCTGCTTTACGTCCAGGTCCTTGTACTTTTCATAATGTTTTGTTTCATAGTGTCTTCTTATGTTATATTCTTTCGTTACAGCCACGTTAGCTCCACACACAAGACAAGCAGGTCTGTCCTTTATATTCGTGAACAGATAATCTGCCTCCCAACTGTCTTGAAAGCTCCTGTTGTCCATCTTTCGTTTGGCCATTTTTGTGGAGGGTGAAATTAATTTGTCCGATGTGACTGGAGCATGGTTGTCAATGACTGTCAACAGAAAAAAGGAGCGCTTGCCGGTTTCGACTGCGCGCCAACATACTAGCAAAGCATTGTGGGATTTGTAGTATTAGCGGTACAGTATATACCGCGGGCCAGCTCTAATGCACATTTGATATGATCTCGCGGGCCAATTATAATTACACTGCGGGCCAAATTTGGCCCGCGGGCCTGAGTTTGACACATGTGTTCTACATCTTCTAATTGACAGTAAGCCATTATCTCTTGTAACTTTTAAGTTATAGCCTTGGAAATCTGAAGTATTTTATTGACAAATTTTTTACCACTCTTGACCACTGGGGGGGGGGGGCTTGAGTTGCCTTGCATTGCCCCAGGCGCCACATGGCACCTAGGGCAGTTAAAGGGGTCAATGATTGAAAAATGGTGTGCTTGTTGGTTTTTAATTGTCTCAAATATGTCAACTGGTCATGTAATTAGCCAAACATTTTCCAAAAAGTCAACTATCTGAAAAAAACACACTGCCTTTATCTCGTTTTTCTCTCAGAGAAACTCCTCAAAACATTTTTTGACTCTTCTTGGTAAATCGTATACATCAAGTTTTGAAAAAGCCAACCCACTGCCATCCTTGAGACCCGCCCAATGCTCTATTATTGGCCCGCCTAGCTGTCCGTCATGTAGATCGAAGTGGTGGCTAAAGGTAGCCTATTAGCCCCTGAGCTACTAGCCCACGAGCTAACACTGTTACCTTGATACTCGCTGTAAGCGCGGCTTATATTGTTATTTTCTTCAGATCTTAGTCACCATAATAACCATCCCTGTTATCACCTGGTTCATTCCGGCCCATCTCTGAGTGGTTTCATCGTGACACCCGTCGTTTTTATGGCCTGGGACCAGGCCTACTGGCCGATGTTATGCCGAGAACTCCCCCGGATTGGCGGGAGAGTTATCGGCATAACACTGGTAGGTGCAATCGGCCGCGGAATCATGACGAAGCTTCCGGCTTCATTCATCTTCTTCTGCTTAATCCTTTTCGGGTCGCGGGGGGGCTGGAGCCTATCCCAGCATCTTTGTGCGAGAGGCAGGGTACACCCTGGACAGATCACCAGTCCATCGCAGGGCCAACACAGAGAGACAGACAACCATTCACTCTCACAGTCATACCTAACGACAATTTAGAATCCCCAGTTTGATGCCAATTAACCTAACTTGCATGTTTTTGGCATGTGGGAGGAAACCGGAGAAATCCCGGAGTAAACCCACGCAGACACGGGGAGAACATGCAAACTCCGCACAGATCACTGTTGGTTGGGGGCTGGGATCGAACCCAGGATCCCCCGGCCAAGGGTGAGTTACTGTGCTGCCACAGTGCTAACCACTCCGCCACCATGCCGCCCACTTCAAAATGTCCCAGGACCAGATGCTGCTGGCTCTCACGCCCAGCAACCCCACTGTCCTCCATGGATCCGCTCTGCTCTCACGGGCACCGTAGCTGCTCCAACTTTCATGGCTGTGAGAGCAGAGCGAAGTCCCACAGAGCCATGCTGCCCTTTGAGATCCCTTGGCTCGGTAGCTCTCCTCGGGTTGCAGTGATCGTCCAGCGCGCAGTGCTAGCGATCTGTTGTGGAATCACGGCAAAATTTATTGGGAAATAGACAGGACTAATGTGAGATACACCACTGACTGTGGATCAGTAAACCAGAGCACTGCTCAACTGAGCTGGGAGGCTATAAACTAGTCAGCTATAATGGCTAACTGACATAAGAGGGAGGGTGGAGTTGAAACGGTGAAAGATGGTTCTTAAAGTGACAGGCCTTTAAATCAGAGCATTTATAGAAAGCTAGGAAAAATAAAAAAAACTAATTTGCTTCAATAATTAAAAAGATTACAGAAAATGTGAACAAAATATGTCAGAAACATTTCATTAAGACATGTATGAGCTATTAAAATGTGGAAAAAGTGCCATCAATGACGTCTTTAATTTGCCACTTTTCACATTGAGCATTTTCTTCTTGATCATAGCAACCATCAACAGACCCCCAGACATTAGTATTAGAACCCCCAAACAAGTATAAATATGAATATTCAGAGTTTGTTCTTCTACCTCACTGACAACCACAGTTAAGCACACACACACACACACAGAGGACCACAGAGCAAAGTGGGGACATTTTTGCGCTTAAGTTATTTGGTCACCTAGGAATGTTGAGGAAGATCAGCCCCTCTATGTTGGGCAGAGGGATGACCTGAGTGTCCACCTCCAGCTGCAGCTCTTTGTGGAGACTCTTGGTCTGGCTGATCTTCTGCAGGCCGACCTTCACATACACACCTTTGTTATGGAACCTGGAGGGAGACAGACAGCACAGGGGCTCATGGGAAATGTGCCATGTAAGCATGGAGCTGTTTGTGTAAATTAATGCAACGCTGAAATTAAACCGCCACTCAATAGACCTAGCATACAGTGGTGTGAAAATGTGTTTGCCCCCTTCCTGATGTCTCATCTTTTTGTATGTTTGTCACACTTAAATGTTTCAAATCATAAAACAAATTTAAATGTTACACAAAGATAACACAAGTAAACACAAAATGCAGTTTTTAAATTAAGGTGTTTATTATTAAGGGTAAAAAAAATCCAAACCTACATGGCCCTGTGTGAAAAAGTGATTCCCCCTCTGTTAAAACATAAATTAACTGTGGTTTATCACGTCTATGGAAAGCTGAGTTCAATTTCTTTAGCTATACCCAGGCCTGATTACTGCCACACCTGTTCTCAATCAAGAAATCACTTAAATAGGACCTGCCTGACAAAGTGAAGCAGACCAAAAGATCCTCAAAAGCTAGACATCAAAGAAATTCAGGAACAAATCAGAAACAAAGTAATTGAGATCTATCAGTTTGGAAAAAGTTATAAAGCCATTTCAAAAGCTTTGGAACTCCAATGAACCAGAGTGAGAGCCATTATCCACAAATTTCAGAAAAGGAACATCATGCCAGCAGTAAAATATGGTGGTGGTAGTGTGATGGTCTGGGGCTGTTTTGCTGCTTTAGGACCTGGAAGACTTGCTGTGATGAATGGAACCATGAATTCTGCTGTCTACCAAAAAATCCTTTAAGGAGAATGTCTGGACATCTGTTCATGACCTCAAGCTGAAGCGCACTTGGGTTCTTCTTCTTTTAGATTTGATTGGCAGTTGGCAGCCAGCTTACAGGTGCATTACCGCCACGTACTTCACTCTATATCATCACTATATCTGGTCAGGAGCTGTAGTCCCACTTGGGATCTGCAGCAGAACAATGATCCAAAACACACCAGCAAGTCCACCTCTGAATAGCTTAACCCTCTGAGTGTGTATGTTGCAAAACTGCGACATACCCCCTAGTGGTCAAGAGTGGTAAATATTTTTGTCAATAAAATAGTTCAGATTTCCAAGGCTATAACTTGAAAGTTGCAAGAGATAATGGCTTACTGTCAATTAGAAAGATGTAAAATATGATCCAAAGTTTCAGATAGGAATAAATTTACGTATGTAATCTGCATAATGTTGCGGCACCTCTTTAAATTCCATAACTTAGTCAAAACTGGACTTTGGACGTATTTACACAAAGAATGGTTCAGTCTTTTAACACCGTTTTTTTTACAGAGGTACCTCATTATCTTATCTTCAAAGTATATGAACAAGAAATCAATACATTTAAAACCCCCCAAAATAAATCATTTACTGTTGACAAAGGGGGCTGGCTGGATGGCTGGTGTCATGACTCGCCGCTCATCAGTGGCGCCAGCTGCGCGCACACCTGCATCTCGTCAGCGGCGAGGTATTTAACTCACTCTGCCCTGGGCTTCAGCCTGAAGCCGTCTCTCTACTTCGGCATCTCTTGCTACAACGGAACTCTCGCTTACGAGCAAGATAATCTGGGTAAGCTCCCCTTACCTCCTTTTCTCCAGCCTTCTACCCTGTGCACAGGTGGATTCCCCGGCGGCGGACTTCCCCATCTCGCCGCTGCCTCCTCGCTGCTGCTACAGGCACTCCAGGTTGCTGTCTCCCGGGCTCCGCCCTTGTCGACGCCAGCCACCTGTCCTAACCAAGTAAGCCAGCAAAACCGTTATTATCCTCTGTATTGGTGTGGTGCCTGTTACCCTTCTCCCTCTGCTTCCTCCCATAGGGTTGTCCGGCTGAACGGCTTCCTGCCCCCGTGCCTGACGCAGACGCCACCACCAATACATCCTTATTCTACAGACAAGCAGTCACACATCCCTGTTGTTAATAAAGCTATTAAATCTACCCTGAGCCTGCATGTGTGTCTCCAGAGCCATGCGTTATGTCAGTACGGCTTCAGCAGAGCGGCTCGGAAGACAGCGGGCTTGCACGCCGTCTTTCCACCCTCGAGGCTCGGGTGGATCTAATAGCCCACCAACAACAGGTGATACTGAACCAATTAACAGTGATTGCTGACCGATTAGACCGCCTGGACCCCCAGCAGCCATTCCCCTCGGTTCGTCTGGGTGGCGCAGCCTCCGCTGCTCCGGCGGCTGTCCAGCCTGCTCCGGATGCGCCGGCATGGCTCACACCAATCCCCACTCCCGCTCGCTTTAGCGGCAAGCTTGGTGGAGCTCGGGGTTTTATCATGCAGTGTGAGTCCGTGTTCCATCGCGTTCCCGGAGACTTCCCCTCAGACCACAGTCGAATTGGCTATGTAGGTAACCTCTTGGAGGGTCGAGCGCTTACCTGGGCTTATGCCATTATGGCGAAGCCCAGCTACACCACTCTCACCTATGGCCAGTTCGTGCGACAATTCCTGGAAGTGTTCGATCACTCGCGTTTGGACAGTGTCCAGGTCGACCGCCTTCTCAGCCTCCAACAGGGGAGCCGATCGGCGGCCGAATACGCGATCGACTTCCGGGTTACCGCGGAGGAAGTTGGCTGGGAAGAGCGTGCGCTCTGCGGCATCTTCCTCCGCAGCCTCAACTCAGGTCTGAGGGATGAGCTGGCCGGCCGGGATATCCCGGAGACTCTAGCGGAGCTGATCTCCCTCGCTATTAGCTTGGATAACAGGCTGCGCGAGCGCGCCTCGGAGTGGAAGTCCTCTTCTCGCTCGCGGGGTGCCTCGGCGCGCCTGCCCCAAGTTTGCCACCTGCCGTTACCGCCGCCGGAGGTCTCCGAGGAGTCGGAGCCAATGGTGACGGGCCGGACAAAGCTCCCCCTAGCGGAGAAACCACGCCGCCGTGAGCTGGGCCTTTGCATGTATTGCGGGGGCAGCCAGCACACGGTGGAGCATTGTCCGGAGAAGCCAAACGGGGAGGTCCGCGAGTCACTGTAGGGGGCCTCACGGACGCTAATTGGTTAAATCCCCTCACACATTTGATGCTGCCCATCCGCTTCTGTCACAATCTCACAGGGCACCTCACTCATGCACTGGTGGATTCAGGCGCGGAGGGTAGCTTCATTTCACAGAGCCTGGCAACCCGATTGGGCATCCGTTGTCACCCCCTCGATCCTCCTCTCGCCCTAGTTAATCTCTCCCGTGTCTCCCTGGGAAAAGTGACCCACCGGACATCCCCTGTCCCAGTAATCATCTCAGGAAACCACCGGGAGGATATCTCCTTCTATGTTCTGCCCACCTCGGTTTCACCTGTCATTCTCGGATACCCTTGGCTCCGCCTCCACAACCCCGTCTTGGACTGGAAGACCGGTAAAGTGTCTGCTTGGAGCACCTTTTGTATGGGCACCTGTCTCCAATCCGCTGCCTGCGCCCTGTCCTCGTCCCCCACAGCTAAGGACGCCGCGCCTCCGGATCTCACCCTGGTGCCCTCAGAGTTCCACGACCTCGGTGCGGTCTTCAGCAAGTCCAAGGCGATGTCTCTTCCTCCTCACCGGCCCTACGACTGTGCCATCAACATCCGCCAGGGGGCGCCCCTACCCTCGGGACGCCTCTACAGTCTGTCAGCGCCGGAGAAGGAGGCAATGAACACCTACTTGAAGGAGTCACTCAGCGCTGGGATTATCCGACCATCTTCCTCACCATTAGTAGTAGATTAGTTTATTTGACAGGGACAGTGCAATAAACATAGACAATTAATCAAAGACAATCAATCTGATGTGTTGCACATAGAGTGTATAGCTATTAGCTAATTTGCAACTCTTGTCCCTGGATGGGCTTTAGAAAAAAGAATCAAGATAAAAAATATACACAATAACCACATACATCAATGCAGAAAAATTATATATACACAATTATAAATATTATAAATATTATAAATACACAAATATAACAGCCTGACTCACATTTAACATAAATATTATAAATATTATAAATACACAAATATAACAGCCTGACTCACATTTAACACATATAACATAACTCACATTTGCCTATTTCAGGCCTTCCTCCCTCCGTCACTCACTATAAACAAACACATTTATTCCTTCCCTTCATTCACTCTCACTTTGCAGACAAATAATTCATACATGAGTACATTCTTGTTTATTTTTCAGCCAGTTTTTAACATTTTTAGTGAATGTTTTAAAGTCCGTTATTATTTTAATTTCATTTGGCATTGTGTTCCAGATGTGACTGCCCTTTATAGAGAAAGCTGTTTGTCCAAATGTGGTTCTGTGGTGGAATATTTTACAGTTATTGTTAACAGAACTCCTGGTGGCTCTGCTGCTGTCCTGTCTTTGGACGAAACCAGCAAGTGGCTCGGGTGCTGATTTATGGAAACATTTGAACGTTAATTTCAGAAGACAGAGGTCAATGAAGCTCTCAAAACTCAATAGGTTGTATTTTTTTAAAACATTACAGTGATGCCACCTAATGGGCTTTTTGTCCAAGATTTTTAGGGTTTGATTATATAATGAACCTATGTGTCTTATTGTGGAAGGGGCTGCTTGAGCCCAGACTGTCAAACAGTATGATATATGAGAAAAAACCATAGAATGCATATACAGTGCAGCTGCTTCGTAAGGTATGTAATATCTAATTAATTTAAAGCAGTTCAGATTTTTTTTTACTGTTTTTGAAATTTTCTTTATATGAAGATTAAATTTGAGTTGAGGATCTAGTACAATGCCAAGGTATTTGAATTCTGTAGCTAAACTGATGTCATGATCATGTATATTAACTTTAAAATGTTGCAGGTTACATTTTTTGATTGAAAAGCACATTGAGACTGTTTTCTGAAGGTTCAGCAATAGATGGTTCTTGAGGAGCCACTCTTGGACATCAACCATACTTGTAGACAGTACATCTGCAGCCTGTGCTGGAGTCTTGGCAGCTGTGTAAATAACTGCATCATCTGCATAAAGTTGGCATGTTGCAGCTGAGCAGTGTAACGGCAAGTCATTAATAAAAATGCTGAAAAGTAAAGGACCAAGAATGGACCCTTGTGGGATACCCATGCGGTTGTTTAAAAATGAGGATTTATCCTGGTGAACTTTTACACACTGTTCTCTATTCTGGAGATAAGATGCAAACCATTCTAATGTATTTGGGGAGAAGTTAAAAGATACCATTTTGGATAAAAGCAAACTGTGGTTTACAGTATCGAAAGCCTTTTTGAGATCTAGAAAAACAGCTCCTACCACATTACCCCTGTCCAAGGACTGTTTGACGTTTTCAATAAGGCAACAATTTGCTGTTTCTGTTGAGTATCCTGGTCTAAAACCAAATTGATGTGGATGAAGAAGTTGACTGTCTTGTAAGTAGTCTATCAGCTGTGTAGCTACAACTTTTTCAAGAACCTTAGATAGGACTGGTAAGATAGAGATTGGGCGGTAATTGCATATATCGTCTTTACTGCCTGATTTATGAACTGGTATGACGACAGCTTTTTTCCAGCCAGATGGAAATGTACTAGACCTAATGGAGAGATTAATGAGATGAGTCAGTGGTTTGATTAATATTTTGCTGTGCATTTTGAGAAAGGAGGTGCTCATATTGTAGATATCATTAGTTTTTGAGTTTGACAGTGTTTTAACAATACCAGCAATTAACTTCTCATTTACCTCATCGATGTGAAAAGTATCTGTTGGAAGTATGGAATTTGTGTTGTTGAGCACATTTGGCAGCACAAAAATTTTTAAGTCTTCCACAGAGCCCACAAAGTGTGAATTAAATTCATTTGCCAAAGTAGCCTTGTCACTGACGGTCTTGCCATTGATTCTAAGTTCCTTTACCCCCTTCTAACCCCCATTAGGCGCAGGGTTCTTCTTCGTGGGTAAAAAGGACGGGTCCCTTCGTCCTTGCATCGATTACCGAGCTCTCAATGACATCACGGAGAAGGACCGTTACACCCTGCCCCTGATGGACACCGCCTTCCACTCCCTCCAGGGGGCGACCTGGTTTACCAAGCTGAATCTCCGCAGCGCATACCACCTCGTCCGGATCCGGGAGGGAGATGAATGGAAGACTGCCTTTCGTACCCCTAACGGTCATTTTGAATATCTTGTTATGCCGTTTGGGTTGACCAACGCTCCAGCCGTCTTTCAGCGCCTCATTAATGATGTCCTCCGGGATTTCATCGGCCTGTTCGTGTTCATTTACCTGGACGATATCCTCATCTTCTCCAGGTCCAGGGATGAGCACCGGGTCCACGTGAGGCGGGTCTTGCAGAGGCTGCTGGAGAATCGACTATATGTCAAGGCAGAGAAGTGGGAGTTCTACACCAAGACCACTTCCTTCCTGGGGTTCGTCATCTCCCATGACCAGGTGCTCCTGGACCCAGCGAAGGTCAAAGCGGTGGTGGATTGGCCCACATCAACCTCTAGGAAACAGGTTCAGCAGTTCGTCGGGTTCGCCAATTTCTACCGCCGCTTCGTCCCTAACTTTGGAGCCATCGTCGGTCCTCTGACCCGCCTCATCTCCCCTAAGACCCCGTTCCGGTGGACTGAAGAGGCCGCAACGGCCTTCCAGGCGTTGAAGACGGAGTTTTCCTCCTCCCGGGTCCTCAGCCAGGTCGATCCCGCGCTGCAGTGCATTGTGGAGGTGGACGCTTCGGACACGGGGGTGGGGGCGGTGCTGTCCCAGTGGTCTCCTGCCAACGGAGCCAAGCGACCCTGCGCCTTCTTCTCTCGGCGCTTGTCCCCGGCGGAGCGTAATTATGACATGGGGGACAGAGAGCTTCTGGCCATCAAGCTCGCGCTTCAGGAGTGGCGCCACTGGCTGGAGGGGGCCGCCTTGCCATTTGTGGTTCTTACTGACCACAAGAACTTGGAGTATCTAAGATCTGCCAAGCGTCTGAACGCCCGCCAGGCGCGCTGGTCCCTGTTCTTTGCAAGGTTTAAATTCAACATCACCTACAGGCCTGGCTCCAAGAACAGCCTGCCCAACGCCCTCTCCAGGCAATTCGCCCCGGTGGCCTCGGAAGATGCTGTTCACACCATCCTGCCCAGGTCGTGCGTCGTGGGGGCTGTTTCCTGGGACATTGAGGACAAGATCCGGAGGGCGCAGGAGTCGGAACCGGACCCTGGCGGCGGACCGGAGGGGAGGCTCTTCGTGCCATCTGCTGTCCGGGGGGACGTTATCCACTGGCTCCATACCTCTAAGCTCACCTGCCATCCTGGAGCTTCCCGGATGATCAACTTCCTCCAGCGGTCCTTTTGGTGGCCAGGTCTGCGGAAGGATGCCGCCCGCTACGCCCGGGCCTGCCCCGTCTGCGCCACCAGTAAGTCAGGTAACGCTCCCCCTGCGGGTCTGCTCCAGCCCCTGCCCGTCCCTGGCAGGCCCTGGTCGCACATCGCCCTAGACTTTGTCACCGGCCTCCCTGTCTCCAACAACTTCGACACAGTTTTGACCATCGTTGACCGTTTCTCCAAGGCCGCCCACTTTGTGTCCCTACGTGGACTCCCCTCAGCCTTGGAGATGGCGGACCTCCTCATCCAGCACGTGGTCAGACTGCACGGAATACCGGTCGACGTGGTCTCCGATCGTGGTCCCCAGTTCTCTTCGGACGTCTGGAGATCCTTTTGCAACGCCCTGGGAGCCAAAGTAAGCCTCACCTCCGGCCATCACCCCCAATCCAACGGGCAGTGTGAGCGGACCAATCAGGAGCTGGAGGCTGCGCTCCGCTGCGTCACCACATCTAAGCCCGCGTCCTGGAGCTCACACCTCGCCTGGGTGGAGTACGCCCACAACACCTCCCGCTCTTCTGCCACCGGGATGTCTCCCTTCAAGGCATCCCTGGGTTACGATCCACCTCTATTCCCCGTGCAGGAGGGCGAATTGGCTGTCCCCTCAGCCCAGGCGCACCTCAGGCGGTGCCGCTCCTTTTGGACTACGGCACGCAATGCGCTTTTACGCATGGCGGAGCGCAACAAATCCACGGCGGACCGGCACAGGAGACCTGCCCCTGCCTACCAGGTGGGACAACAAGTCTGGGTGTCCACACAGGACGTAAACTTAAAGGGTGAGAGGAGGAAGCTGGCCCAACGGTTCATCGGCCCATTTCCCATTACCAAGATCATCAACCCGGTGGCTGTGCGTGTGGCTATTCCCTCCTCCCTCCGCATCCATCCCACCTTCCACGTCTCCAAGGTTAAACCGGTGGTCTCTGACCCCCTCTGCCCTCCACCTGCATGCATCCCGCTCCCCGGATGATTGGTGGCCACCCGGCCTGGACTGTCTCCGACATCTTGGACTCCCGGCGCCGGGGTCGCGGGTTGCAGTATTTGGTGGACTGGGAGGGCTATGGACCCGAATGGAGACAATGGGTGCATTCCTCGTTTGTGTTGGACCGGTCTCTCATCGCTGAGTTCCATCGAGCGCACCCAGAGAAACCATCGCCAGGAGGCGCTGCTAGAGGGGGAGTACTGTCATGACTCGCCGCTCATCAGCGGCGCCAGCTGCGTGCACACCTGCATCTCGTCAGCGGCGAGGTATTTAACCCACTGCGCCCTGGGCTTCAGCCTGAAGCCGTCTCTCTACTTCGGCATCTCTTGCTACAACGGAACTCTCGCCTACGAGCAAGATAATCTGGGTAAGCTCCCCTTACCTCCTTTTCTCCAGCCTTCTACCCTGTGCACAGGTGGATTCCCCGGCGGTGGACTTCCCCATCTCGCCGCTGCCTCCTCGCTGCTGCTACAGGCACTCCAGGTCGCTGTCTCCCGGGCTCCGCCCTTGTCGACACCAGCCACCTGTCCTAACTAAGTAAGCCAGCAAAACCGTTATTATCCTTGGTGTGGTGCCCGTTACCCTTCTCCCTCTGCTTCCTCCCATAGGGTTGTCCGGCTGAACGGCTTCCTGCCCCCGTGCCTGACGCAGACGCCACCACCAATACATCCTTATTCTACAGACACGCAGTCACACATCCCTGTTGTTAATAAAGCTATTAAATCTACCCTGAGCCTGCGTGTGTGTCTCCTGAGCCGTGCGTTATGTCAGCTGGCTGGCGTGGTCGCTGCGTTTTCACACATCATGGTCCATATTTTGCGTTCTGTTGGTGATTTAAAGTCTGTACCACATCTACAAAGTCTTATGATTATCCCACGTAAATTTCCCTTATATCCCGCAGCTATTTTCAGCATATAAAGCCAAAAAAGTGACGGTGACAATTGCGGACATATTAGCTTTCTGGGCTAAATGCTAAAACAGGAAAAGGAAATGAGGAGTTCTTCTTTGTTGGTGTATTATGTGTCATCCACTGAGTCCTCCAATGGATGTCTGCCACCTTTTGAAACTGGCAAATCAGTACAATCAGTACAAATCCCCAAGGCAGGCGATCATGTCAGAGTGAGAAGAGAGGCGCAGTGCCGCACTCTGCCACTAGGGGCATGAAAATTCTCACACTCAAAGAGTTAAAAACAAAATGAAGACTTTTGAATGGCCTAGTCAAAGTCTTGACCTGAATCCGATTGAGATGCTGTGGCATGACCTTAAAAAGGCAGTTCATACTTGAAAACCCTCCAATGTGGCTGAATTACAACAATTCTGCAAAGATGAATGGGCCAAAATTCCTCCACAGTGCTGTAAAAGACTCACTGCCAGTTATCGCAAACGCTTGATTGCAGTTGTTGCTGCTATGGGTGGCCCAACCAGTTATTAGGTTTAGGGGGCAATCACTTTTTCACACAGGGCCATGTAGGTTTGGATTTTTTTCCCCTTGATAATAAATGTCTTCATTTAAAAACTGCATTTTGTGTTTACTTGTGTTATCTTTGTCTAATATTTAAATTTGTTTGATGATCTGAAACATTTAAGTGTGACAAACATACAAAAAAATGAGAAATCAGGAAGGGGCAAACACTTTTTCACACTACTGTAACTGTCTAAAATATCCTTGAAACTGATGATAATGTGGTAAAAAAATGAAAAGCTTTGACTAATTAGGATAATTTTACCTGCTGGTGAATTTGTCAGGGTCGTCCTCTCTTGCCTGGTGGAAGTCCAGACTGACCTGAGCATCAATACCGAGACCGAAGTAGTTATTCATTTGGACGATCTGGAAAAAACAGACAGAAAGAAACAAATAAAAATTAATAAAATAAAAATCAGAAAATGAAGATGAGCACAATACCAAAAAAACTTAAAAACAAAAAAACAAATCAAATAGAAAATAGATAAATATTCAATTAATAGATTAAAAATAATAATAAAACATTAATAAAATAAAAATTTAAAATATAAAATTAAACAGAATAAAAACCAATAAAATATAAATTAAAACCCAAATAATGAAGTAAAAATTAATAAAAAACTAAATAAAATAAATTAATAGAATGAAATAGAATAAAAAAAACTATGCAAATAAAAGAAAAAATGAATAAATAAATAATCAAAAAGACTCAAATAAAAGAATAAATTATAATGGCATACATAAAAATGAAATAAAAACAATAAACTGAATAAAAACAAAAAATGCAAATAATTATTAAAAATTAAAAATATGATAAAATGACTAAAGAAAAAGAATGAAATAAAAATGATGAAAACGGAATAAACAAAAAACAAATAATTTTAAAAATTACATAAAATGAATAAAATAGAAACAAATAAAACATAAATTAATGAAAGTAAATAAAAATGATTAAACTAACAATGAATAAAATCCCTAACAACATGAACTAAAAAAAAAAAAAAAAAAATCACCATGAACCATTTCATGAAGTTACACAGATAATTAAATAGCCCATCTTCAGAGACTAAGGGCTGTATTACAACGACAGGGTCGGTTGATCAGTTGTCACTGACGCAGAATGTATTTATGGGCATGTCCAAGTTCATTTCCTTATCATAACGGCAAAAAAATTAACCTTTCGCTGGTGCATGACACAAAGAGGCGGTCTAATCTTTCAGAGGTGTGTTTTGGATAACCCAATCCAAAGCGCTCCTTCCCATGCCTTTAATGCAAAGGGTGCATTATCTAAAGTGAACTGTGATCATGACGGTTTAAGAGGGGTGTTGCACTGACCAAAGCCCATGTGTGTGAGCCAAAATGCACACGATAGTAACGCTGCTTGGTAATAAGGAAGACATCAATCACAGTTAATGCCCAGTTCATTATGTTAGAAAGAACAAACAGGGAAGAATGCCGAACTGAAAAATCAGCTGAATGGTTTAATGTTGTGTGCATGGATGCCACACACAGACATGAATGGGTTTGACACTTAAGTTAAAGAGGATGATGCCTGTGCAAACTTTCATAGACTTTCATTAACGATGACATGGAAATCATTCCCGGCTGTGGGAAGATGCAGTGCTCCCTCTCCTGTTGCTTTTGTTGACCAAGGGTCTCCCCCTATTCGCCCTGGGTAGGAGGGAAGGAGGTGATCTGGCATGGCACCTCTGGCCCCCACCATGAAGCGAGCTCGCTCCCAGCAGCCTCTGCTAGGTGCTGACGGGTGGCTATCAGGGAGCTTGCTGGGCTGGAAACATGGGGCGCACGGCTGACGCAGATGTGGACGCATCTCCTGTCTTTCTGGAGACTTACAGTGAAAAGTAAAACACTGCACACTCCTTGTTCATTTATTTATTCCCCTAAAAATAAACAAATTAATGCCTATTAAATCCGTGATGAAAATGAAAATCCCCCATCCCCCTGTGCATCACATTGGAACACACTGGCACACATGCTCCATGTTCATTCATTCATTCCCCTAAAAAAAAATCATACATTAATGCCTAATATATAGACTAGAATGGTAAGTCTGCAATTAAAATGAGAGTGTGGATGGAATAAAAAAAAAACTGGTGTGTGATCACTGTACAATTAAAATGATGGGCGATTATGACTGTTACAAGATCCCAGTGCATGTAATTTCCTGAGCTTTGGAGCTGCGCGATGCCAAAACACACGACTGAAGTATCATTAAACTAGAGGGCACTCAGAGATACATACCTCCGCCAAGGCTCCGTCCTTCCCTCCCTTTGTCTTCCCCTCCATCCCTTTGTCTGTCCATATCGTCATCCATCTGTACATTGCAAAATCGGGCCTTGGTGGAGGTATGCACTCACGGATTACCTCCAACATCTAATCAGTTCATCTTTGGGCCAAGAACCACCTCTGGTGAAAATGTCATCCAAATCCATCTAGTAGTTTTGGAGTAATGTTACTAACACTCTGTGAGAAGATAAGAGCCTTGGAAGAGGTATGCATTTTGAGATCATCACCAAAATCTAATCATGTGTTCAGTGTGCCATTACACAACTTTCCTGAAAATTTGAATGAAAGGCGCTATATAAATGCAATCCATCACTATTATTACCTCCGCCAGGAGGTTATGTTTTTGCCGGGGTTTGTCTGTCTGTCTGTTTGTCTGTCTGTTGGTTAGCAAGATAACTCAAAAAGTTTTGGACGGATTTCGATGAAACTTTCAGGCGTTGTTGGAAATGGTACAGGGAAGAACTGATTAAATTTGGGGGATGATCCGGATCACTGATCATGATCATCATCGTAACTACAATAATAGGTATCATCATCATCGTGATGATGATATGATGACTATGATGATGATGATGATGATACCTATTATTGTTACGATGATGATACCTATTATTGTTGTAACTATGATGATGATGATACCTATTATTGTTACTACGATGATGATGATACCTATTACTAACTACTAACTAACTAACCTGCACTTATATAGCGCTTTTCTAGTCACAAAGACCACTCAAAGCGCTTTCATTAATACTAACCCTCTATTCTAAGGGCCTATAGGAAACAGATATCTAGGGACAATTTAGAACAGCCAATTAACCTAACATGCATGTTTTTGGCATGTGGGAGGAAACCGGAGAAATCCCGGAGTAAACCCACGCAACACGGGGAGAACATGCAAACTCCACACAGATCACTGTTAGTCGGGGGCTGGGATCGAACCCACGATCCCACGATCCCCACAATCCCCGGCCAAGGGTAAACTGTGCTGCCGCAGTGCTAACCACTGCGCCACCGTGCTGTAACTATGATGATGATGATGATGATGATACCTATTATTGTTGTAACTATGATGATGATGATGATGATGATACCTATTATTGTAACTATGATGATGATGATGATGATGATGATACCTATTATTGTAACTATGATGATAATGATGATGATGATACCTATTATTGTAACTATGACGATAATGCTCAGATGATAATGCGCAGACCTCCTCTGCGCTCTCCGAGTGCTTTTCTAGTTATTATTATTAACAGACAGAGAAACGACAGCAAAAACAATATGACTATATTATATGACTACATAATAATAACTAGAAAAGCACTCGGAGAGCGCAGAGGAGGTCTGCGCATTATCATCTGAGCATTATCATCATAGTTACAATAATAGGTATCATCATCATCATTATCATCATAGTTACAATAATAGGTATCATCATCATCATCATAGTTACAACAATAATAGGTATCATCATCATCATCATCATAGTCATCATATCATCATCACGATGATGATGATACCTATTATTGTAGTTACGATGATGATCATGATCGGTGATCCGGATCATCCCCCAAATTTAATCAGTTCTTCCTTGTACCATTTCCAACAACGCTTGAAAGTTTCATCGAAATCCGTCCAAAACTTTTTGAGTTCTCTTGCTAACCAACAGACAGACAAACAAACAGACAGACAAACAAACAGACAGACAGACAAACCCCGGCAAAAACATAACCTCCTGGCAGAGGTAATAATAATAATGATAATAATAAGACTGTCATAATTGTATTAACCATACACTGAGGCTGGGCAATTCCACCTTAAATTCAACATCATGGTTTATTGAATCTTTCAGGTCGGTTTCTTTTTTTTTCCTCCTCTGTTCTCTATTACAGTTTACTGACAAGATTCATAATTATTAAGCAATAATACACAGCAGCGTGGTATCATACCATTTTTTTGCAGTTATCAACTACAAATTCACACTGTTTGATGCAGCAAAGTTCAGCCTCCACCTCCTCCACTGTCACCTCCCGTTCTCATCTTCCTGTACCGGCGTCCTATGTCCCACCATTCCTTAATTCTGATTGGCTGCTTGGAAAGGTCTGACTTTGATGAGCACAGCTGTACAATACTCTGACAAGCTGAACTTTTTCAGCCCTGAGCACCGCGACAATAAGCGGCCACCGCTCAAAGCGTTTTAGCACTGAGGGTGCTCAGAGCTGTAAATGCTGGACTACACAGAGAATGAATAGAAAATGGTCGCCCACAGCAGGAAAAATGAGTTTGGTGGACACGCCCCCAATACTTTTTCTGCAGTGTTTGGTTTCAGGGTTGCCAAGGCATGTGGCCCTATGGTATGACCACTCACGTAACTGAGTGTACATGGCTTAAAGGGGCAGTACATGAAAAGCGCCAGATTAATATATAAAATAATATTCAAAAAATTCCTGTATCGACATGATAATCCGAATCACCACCAAAATCTAATCATCTGTTCCCTGTGCCATTACACACCTTTCCTAAAAATTTCATCAAAATCCATTTATAACTTTCTGAGTTATGTTGCTAACAGTCAAACCAACCAACCAACAAAGAGACAAACCAACGCTACCAAAAACATTACCTCCATCCTCCCTTGGCGGAGATAACAATGTGCTTCTGACAATAGACCTCCTTTTTGCTGATCAAAAGTGGATTCTCATGAAATGCACTATAATAGTAATTTGCATTAGATTGCGCGCCACCACACCTCTGAAATGAGGTGCCTCCTCCAAGTGCATAGCGAGCGCACTGTCTACTGGTAATTTGATGGCGTGACACAAGGCGTAAAAACACACAATGTGCTGACAAAAAATAACAAAAAACACTGGCGCACGGTGGAAAGTCTGTCTAAAAAGTGCATGGATGACCATCAAAATAGAGTCCTAAAAGTCAGACCTTAGGTGGTTCCAGGAAGCAGTTGTCCTTGGCGTCCTCGGAGACGTCCTTGGCGTCCAGCAGGATGGTCCATCGGTCCATCAGGACCTCGTTGGCCTCGTCTACAGAGACCAGGATGTAGTGGGGGTCCTCACCACTGTAACCAGAGCCCCAACGAAGGACACGAGCCAAATCGTTTCCTGATGGGATGAAAGACACAAAACCTGAATGAGTCGATAATCAAGGATCAGCAAATTCTGCAACATACAATGATGGAGAATCCATCCATCCATCTTCCGCTTAATCCTTTTCGGGTCGCAGGGGGGCTGGAGCCTATCCCAGCATCTTTGGGCGAGAGGCAGGGTACACCCTGGACAGATCGCCAGTCCATCGCAGGGCCAACACAGAGAGACAGACAACCATTCACTCTCACAGTCATACCTAAGGACAATTTAGAATCCCCAGTTTGATGCCAATTAACCTAACTTGAATGTTTTTTTGGCATGTGGGAGGAAACCGGAGAAATCCCGGAGTAAACCCACACAGACACGGGGAGAACATGCAAACGCCACACAGATCACTGTTGGTCAGGGGCTGGGATCAAACCCAGGATCCCCCGGCCAAGGGTAAGTTGCTGTGCTGCCGCAGTGCTAACCACTCCGCCACCGCGCTGCCCATGATGGAGAATCAAGAAACAAAAATCAAACCCATCAGCAAAATGATCCTCACCTGTACCCAGGGGTACGATGCCAATGGGCGGCTCTCTGCAGACCAGTTTGTGTTTGATCGACTCCAGAACTCCCAGTACCCACCCAACGGTCCCATCACCCCCACAGACCAGCACCCGAAACCTGGGGACCTCCCTGAAGGTGTGGAGTCTGTAACCAAGATTCAGGAATGAAGATTTTAGCTCAAATTAATCCTGAAAGAAAGTTTTTGTCCTTAAATTTATCAGTTTATTGAGACCATTATCCTTATTAGTTTTATGTTTGGCGGTTTTTAATTTTGTAAACCAATATGACTTCAATAAAATTATTCTAATTAAGATAAGATAAGATAAGATAAGCCTTTATTAGTCCCACAACGGGGAAATTCCAGGATTGCAACAGCACAGGGATAGCAACACTCAGAGCAACAATCAGAAGGCAAGAAAAAAACAAGCAAGCAAGAGCAGCTAATATACATATGTACGTATTACTATAAAATATATATATATACACACACACACAGACACACAGTGCAGAGCATTGTAGCTGGATGGAATAAATATATGAATATATGAACACAGTGCAGAGCATTGTAGCTAGATGGAATAAATATGTAAATATATAAACACCCACAGTACGGAGCATTGCAGCTAGGTGGAATAAATATGCAAGTATATAAACACACACAGTGCGGAGCAATGTAGCTAGATGGAATAATATGTAGATATATAAATATATAAACACACCCAGTGCTGAGCATTGTAGCTAGATGGAATAAATATGTAAATATATAAACACACACAGTGCAGAGCATTGTTGCTAGATGGAATGAAACAGCATAACCGTCTACTTAGTTATCCTACATGGTATGATTATGTGCCCATACAAATTCTCACCCTCCATAGCGACCGGTATGTTCCTAGTTGTATGCCGGAGGGGACCATTGTGTAAGTCTATTGCATCTTTTGCATTCAAAAAACTATTAGTTTGTTACGTCTTTTTGCTATCTCTGCGAGCAGCCCTGCTTAGGTTGTACAGTCTGACAGCCGTTGGTAGGAAGGACCTACGAAACCTCTCGGTTGTGCACCTGGGATGATGTAGTCTGCTGCTAAATGAGCTCCTCAGTGCATTCAGTATGTCCTGCATAGGGTGGAACTCGGACTCCAGCAGAGATGACAGTTTAGCCACCGTCCTTCTCTCTCCTATCTCCTCCATCGGATCAAGGCGCTGCCCCAGGACAGAGCTAGCTTTCTTAATCAGTTTGTTCAGTCTCTTCCTATCGGTGGAAGTAATGCCACTGCCCCAGCAGACCACTCCAAAAGTGATGGCTGATGCCACCACCGTGTCATAGAATGACTTCAGCAGCGCCCCTTGTACACCAAAAGACCTGAGTCTCCTCAGCAGGAACAGCCTGCGCTGTCCCTTCTTGTAGAGTGCATCAGTATTGTGTGACCAGTCTAGTTTATTGTTCAGATGAATACCCAGGTACTTATAGGATGTCACCATCTCGATGTCTGTTCCCTGTATATTTACTGGTACTGTGAGGGGCTGCCCATGCCTGCGGCAGTCCACCACCAGCTCCTTAGTTTTCCTCGCGTTGATCTGGAGGCAGTTCCGATGGCACCAGTCCACGAAGTCCTGGATAAGCCCTCTGTACTCAGCTTCATCTCCATTGGAGATGAGGCCAACGATCGCAGAGTCATCAGAGAACTTCTGTAGATGGCAGTGTGTTGTGTTGTGTGAGAAGTCCGCAGTATAAAGAGTGAACAGGAAGGGAGCCAGCACCGTTCCCTGGGGGGCCCCCGTGCTACTGATGATCGTGTCGGACACACAGTCCCGGGTTCTCACAAACTGAGGCCGGTTCGTGAGGTAGTCCAGGATCCATGATGACAGGTGCTGGTCCACCCCTGCGCGCAGCAGCTTGTCCTTCAGGATCATCGGTTGGATGGTGTTGAAAGCACTGGAGAAGTCAAAGAACATGATCCTCACCATATTCCCGGGCTTCTCCAGGTGGGACAGAGAACGGTGAAGGAGGAAGATCACCGCATCCTCCACCCCAATGCCATGCTGGTAGGCGAACTGGAGTGGATCCATCGCTGGTTCCACCAGGGGGCGGAGGTGAGCAAGGAGCAGTCTCTCCAGGGTCTTCATCAAGTGGGACGTCAAGGCCACCGGTCTGTAGCTGTTCAGGTCTTTGGGGTGGGAAGTTTTTGGTACAGGTACCACACAAGATGTTTTCCACAGCTGTGGTACCCTCCCCAGTTTCAGGCTCATGTTGAAGATATACGTCACAATCCCACACAGCTGGTCTGCACAGGACTTGAGGAGCTTTGCGCTGATGCCGTCCGGTCCCGGCGCCTTCCTCGCCTTGATCTTCCTCAGCTCCGTCCTCACCTGGGTCCTGGTCAGGGTCAGGATGGGGGGCTGTGTGTTGGGAGTGGGGGGGTGTTGGTGGAGTGGGGAGTGGGCAGCAGGACTTGATTTCTTTAGAGGCAGCAGTGGTTGTTGTGCAGTCAGGGGGGAGGGCGGTTGGTCAAATCTATTGAAAAACAGATTCAGGTTGTTCGCCCACTCCCTGCCCCCTGTGGCCTGGGGGGAGGTATTCTGGAGCCCCGAGATGGTTTTGAGGTTTCTCCAGACCCCGCTGATGTCGCTCTGTTGCAGCTTGTCCTCCATCTTCTTCCTGAAGCTGTCCTTGCCTTCTCTGATCTTTCTCCTCAGCTCCCTCTGTACGGACTTCAGCATCTCCCTGTTCCCTGACCTGAAGATCCTCTTCTTCTCTCTCAGAAGTGTTTTTATCTCAGGGTTGATCCAGGGTTTGTTGTTTGAGTGACGCCGTATGGTCTTGGTGGGAACGGATTTGTCCACACAGAAGCTGAGGTAGCCCGTGAAGGTGTGAATGAGGCCATCGATGTCCTCACCATGTGGATCGCAGAGCTGCTTCCAGGCGGTGGCTTCAAAACAGCCCTTTAGGGTGTCCATTGTCTCCTCAGACCATAACTCCACAGTGTGCATGGCCGGAGGTTGTCTGTGCACTAGGGGTTTGTACACCGGCCGGAGATGAACCAAGTTGTGATCCGATCTCCCGAGTGGGGGGAGTTGTGATGAGGTGTACGCCTCCTTAGTGTTTGCGTAGAATAAATCCAGTGTTTTATTGTCTCTAGTGTGGCATGTGACATACTGGGTGAACGTGGGTAGAATGGGAGACAGTGAAACATGGTTGAAATCGCCTGAGATGAGGAGAAGAGCATCTGGGTGTTCTGTCTGCAGCCTGCTGGTTACTGAATGGATGACGTCACGTGCTGTCCCAGCGTTCGCCGTCGGATTTGCATAAACAACAATGCAGATCACGTGTGAGTGTTCTCTCGGGAGATATGTAGGCCTCATGCTAACAGCTAGCAACTCAATGTCTTTGCTGCAGTGTCGTTGTTTAACAGTGATATGTCCCGGTCTGCACCAGTTGTTGTTAACATACATTATCATTCCACCGCCCCTAGCCTTGCCACTGTCTGGTGTTCGGTCAGCTCGTATCATGTGAAAACCCTCCAGCTCAATGTTAGCATCTGCTGCTAGTTCAGTTAGCCACGTCTCAGTAAACAAAAGGAGAGAGCACTCCCGGTATGTGCTATCATAACGGGAGATAGCCGCTAGCTCATCTAACTTTCCCAGTATCGACCGTACATTTCCCATGACAACAGATGGAAGGGAGGGTCTGTACCTTATATTTTTTGTCCTCCGCCTTACTCCAGCCCGGCAGCCGCGGCGTTTTCGCCTCAGTTCTCTCGGTATGTCGAGTTTTTCCAATGGGACCGGGTGGCGGTTGAATGCTAGCAGCTGTTCTCTGCTGTATCGTATCCTGCTATAAACAGTGGCTCCGTCCACCGGCTCAGGAGACATTTAGGACGATCTGTGTGTCCGTGATATAAGTGGGGTGAAAAAAAAAAAGACGGATCAAAAGAGAGAGGAAGGGAAAAAGACTCGGAATCGAGCCGCTGTTGCAAAAGGCAGCCTACTCGTGTGGCGCCGAGAGAAAAAAAAAAAAAAAAAAAATAAAAATATTATTATTACTATTATTACTAGGGCCGTGAATCTTTCATGTCACATGATTCAATTCAGTTCTGATTTTTGGGGTCACAATTCAATTTGAAACAATTTTCAATTGACATCTGGCTCTCAGTTCAGTACAAAAACCCACTAATCTCAGAAAAAAAAAAAGTCCACTGCACTGCAAAAAATGCTGAGGTAAGCTTGAAAGCAGACTACAGTGTGTTAATGTTTGGGGGGGTATATTTTTTTAAAAATTACATAAACCGATTTGCAATAAAATACTGTTAAATGGAAAAAGTAGGTTTAGGTTAGTAACTGCTTTTTTATTTCTTGAAAACTTGTGAGTTTCAAAAATGATATTGTACACAAGTGAAATAAATTTTGAAAATTTTCCTTTTCAGCACATCACAATTCTTAACAGCTTTTACACTGTGTGTAGGTTTGGTCGCCCTCCAGCATTCTAGAAATACAGGCTAATCATTTAAAACAAAAGTAAATCCATCCATCCATCCATCTTCTACCGCTTTTCCGGAGGTCTGGGTTGCGGAGGCAGCAGTTCAAGCAGAGAAGCCTAGACTTCCCTCTCCCCAGCCACCTGCTCCAGCTCTTCAGAGAGGATACCAAGGCGTTCCCAGACCAGCTGGGAGGCATAGTCTCTCCAGCGAGTCCTGGGTCTGCCCCAGGGTCTCCTCCCAGTGGGACGTGCCCAAAACACCTCAAGTGGGAGGCGTCCATGAGGCATCCTGATCAGATGCCCATACCACCTCAACTGGCTCCTTTCAATGTGGAGGAGCAGCGGTTCTACTCAGAGCCTCTCCCAGATGACTGAGCTCCTCACCCTATCTCTGAGGGGGAGTCCAGCAATCCTACGGAGAAAGTTCATTTCAGCCGCTTGTATCTGCGATCTCGTTCTTTCGGACATTACCCAAAGCTTGTGACCATAGGTGAGAGTAGGAACGTAGATTGACTGGTAAATCAACAGCTTTGTCTTAGAACTCAGCTCCCTCTTCACCACAACAGACCGGTACAATGTCCGCATCACTGCAGATGCTGCTCCGATCTGTCTGTCAATCTCTCACGCCATTCTCCCCTCTCTCGTGAATAAGATCCCAAGATACTTAAACTCCTCCACTTGGGGCAGGAGCCTGTCCCCAACCCGGAGAGGACAATCCACCTTTTTCTGGCTGAGGACCATGAACTCGGACTTGGAGGTGCTGATTCTCATCCCAGCCGCTTCACACTCAGCGGCAAACCGTCCCAGCAAGAACTGTAGGTCATTGCTGGATGAAGCCAACAGGACAACATCATCTGCAAACAACAGAGATGAGATTCTGTGGTCACCAAGCATGACACCCTCCGTTCCCTGGCTGCGTCTAGAAATCCTGTCCATAAAAATTATGAACAGGATCGGTGACAAAGGGCAGCCCTGGCGGAGTCCAACTCTCACTGGGAATGACTCCGACCGAGTGTTGGCAATACGAACCAAACTCTCACAACGGTCGTGCAGAGACCGAACAGCTCGTAACAACAAGCCCGATACCCCATACTCCCAAAGCACCCCCCACAAAAAACCACGAGGGACGCAGTCGAATGCCTTCTCCAAGTCCACAAAACACATGTGAACTGGTTGGGCAAACTCCCACAAAACCTCGAGAATTCTCGAGAGGGTAAAGAGCTGGTCCAATGTGCCACGGCCAGGACGAAAACCACATTGCTCCTCCTGAATCTGAGGTTTGACCAATGGTCTGACTCTCCTCTCCAGTACTTTGGCATAGACCTTCCCAGGGAGGCTGAGGAGTGTGATCCCTCTAAAGTTGGAGCACACCCTCCGGCCCCCTTTTTTGAAGAGAGGAACCACCACCCCGGTTTGCCATGCCAAAGGCACTGCCCCCGACCTCCACGCAACGTTGCAGAAGTGTGTCAACCATGACAGCCCTACAACATCCAGGGCCTTGAGGTACTCAGGGCGAATCTTGTCCACCTCCGGGGCCCGGCCACCCACGAGATTTTTAATCACCTTGGCGACCTCAGCCCCTGTGATAGGCGAGTCGTCCCCCTCATCCACAAGCTCTGCTTCCTCTGTGGAAGGCATATCAGTGGGATTGAGGAGATCCTCAAAGTATTCCTTCCACCGCCCGAAGATAACCCCAGTCGAAGTCAACAGCGCCCCATCCGCACCATACACAGTGTGGACAGGGAGCTGCTTCCCCCTCCTGAGCCGCCGGACAGTTTACCAGAATCTCTTCGAGGCTGACCCAAAGTGTTGTTCCATGGCCTCACTGAACTCCTCCCATACCCGAGTTTTTGCTTCAGCAACCACCCGAGCTGCACTCCGCTTGGCCTGCCGATACACCTCAGCTGCTTCTGGAGTCCCACAAGCCAACCAAGCCTGATAGGACTCCTTCTTCAGCTTAATGGCCGCCCTCACCACTGATGTCCACCACTTGGTTCAGGGGTTGCCATCACGAGATGCCCCGATGACCTTGTGGCCACAGCTCTGGGCCGCTGCTTCAACAATAGAGGTGGAGAACATGTCCCATTCAGACTCCATGTCTCCAGACTCCCTCGGAATGTGGTTGAAGTTCTTCCGGAGGTGGGAGTTGAAGACATCCCGGACAGGGGCCTTAGCCAGATGTTCCCAGCACACCATCACTATATGTTTGGGTCTACCAGGTCTGAATGGCATCCTCTCCTGCCATCGGATCCAACTCACCACCAGGTGGTGATCAGTTGACAGCTCTGCACCTCTCTTTTACCCAAGTGTCCAAGTCATACGGTCGCAGGTCTGATGACACAAAAACAAAATCAATCATCGACCTGCGACCTAGGGTGTCCTGGTGCCAGGTGCACATATGGACACCCTTATGCTTGAACATGGTGTTCGTTATGGACAAACTGTGGTTAGCACAGAAGTCCAATAACTGAACACCACTCGGGTTCAGATCGGGCAGGCCGTTCCTCCCAATCACTCCCTTCCAGGTTTCACTGTTGTTGCTCACATGCACATTTAAGTCCCCCAGTAGGACAATGGAGTCTCCAAGAGGAGCACCCTCCAGCACCCCAGTCAGAGACTCCAAAAAGGGTGGGTACTCTGAAACATCATTTGGTGAATAGGCACAAATGATGGTCAGGACCCGTTTCCCAGCCCGAAGGCGCAGGGAAGCAACCCTTTCGTCCTCCGGGGAAAACTCCAATATAGAGGCAGCAAGGTGGGGGGATACAAGAATACCCACTCCTGCTCCTCGCCTCTCGCCCGGGGCAACTCCAGAGAAGGCCAAGCTCCAGCCTCTCTCCAGGAGACTGGTTCCAGAACCGGAGCTGTGTGTTGCGGTGAGGCTGACTATATCTAGCCGGTATCTCTCAACCTCATACACCAGCTCAGGCTCCTTACCCACCAGAGAGGTGACATTCCACATACCAAAAGCCAGTTTAGAAAGCTTGGGATCAGTCCGCCAAGGTCTCCACCTTTGACCGCCACCTGATCCACATAGCACCGGACCCCCATGATCCCTCCTGCAGGTGGTAAGCCCACTGGAGGGCAGACCCATGTAACTCCTTCGGGCTGAGCCCGACTGGGTCCCATGGGTTGAAACCCGGCCACCAGACGCTAGCCATCGAGCCCCTCCTCCAGGCCTGACTCTAGGGTGGGGCCCCGGTAACCCCATACCGGGTGGGGTACACTGAATCCTTGTTCTAGTATTTATCATGAGAGTCTGTTGGATCGTTCTTAGTCTGGCCCTTCACCCAGGACCAGTTTGTCTTGGGTGACCCTATCAGAGGCAAACTGCCCCAGACAACATAGCTCCGGGGATCACTGGGGCATGCAAACCCCCCACCATGATAAGGTGACGATCCATGAGGGGACAAAAGTAAATTCTATCACAAATACTTTGAACATCCATTTAAATAGAAGTGCTGCTTGAATGTATGCAGTCAATAGTTACCTATACAGTAACTTAATGCAATGAACAAATTCAATAAGAACTGAATGCAGTTGATGCATAAGATAAGACTTATTACTCTGCATTAATAGAAGAGAATAAGAATAATCCCAGGTTTCTTTTCAACACTATAGCCAGGCTGACAAAGAGTCAGGACTCTGTCAATCCTCGCGTCCCCCTAGAGCTTTCTAGTCAGGACTTTTTGAACTTTTTCAATCATAAAATTTTATCTATCAGAGATAAAATCAGTCAGATTCTTCCCACCGTAAACTTAAGTACAGCAACTACAACTCCTTCAATTGATATCTGTTTAGATAAGTTTACTCCAATTGACCTTTTAGAGTTAGATAAAATAATCTCCTCATCCAAGCCTTCTACTTGTCTTTTAGACCCTATTCCTACCAGGTTATTTAAAAAAGTCTTCCCATTTACTGGTAGCCGTATTCTTCAAATGATCAATTCTTCTCTAACTTTAGGTCATGTACCGCAGACTTTTAAAATTGCTGTAATTAAACCCTTACTTAAAAAGCCAATGCTCGATCCAGGAGTTTTGGCTAACTATCGACCAATCTCTAATCTGCCTTTCATTTCAGAAATCTTAGAGAGTTGTTGCTATGCAATTATTTGACCACTTGCAGGGAAATGGTTTACTTGAAGAGTTTCAATCTGGGTTCAGAATTCATCACAGCACTGAAACAGCCTTAGTGAAGGTCACTAATGACCTCCTTATTGCACCTGATAATGGACTCGTTTCTGTACTTGTCCTTTTAGACCTTAGTGCAGCCTTTGATACTATCAATCATGATATTCTACTTGATAGATTAGAACACTATGTTGGACTAAATGGAACTTTGCTGCAGTGGTTTAGATCTTATTTGTCCGATAGACTTCAGTTTGTTCATATCAATAATGAGTTTTCTTCCAACTCTAAGCTCAGTCATGGAGTTCCACAGGGATCTGTGTTAGGCCCTACTCTTTTTAGTCTATATATGCTTCCGTTAGGCAACATCATTAGAAAGCACTGTATACATTTTCATTGTTACGCAGATGACACACAATTATACCTGTCAATGAAGCCTGATGATTGTAATCAATTCGCCAAGTTAGATGCCTGTCTTAAGGAAATCAAAGCTTGGATGACTTGTAATTTTCTGCTATTAAACCCAGATAAGACTGAAGTCATTCTTGTTGGTACAAAAAACCTTAGAAATACCTTTCCAAATCAAACTCTTAATTTGGATGCCACTACTCTTATTCTGAATAGTTCTGTGAGGAACCTTGGAGTTCTTTTTGATCAAGATCTGTTTTTTTTTTGTAACTTAAGATTTTTATTCATTTTTCATTATATATATTGCATTCAGATCACAGTCTACATTTAAAAAAAACAAAGGGGCTAGAGTAAAAAAGAAAAAGGAGAAAAAAAAAGGGGGGGGGGGACAAATGTTGGAGCATCAAGTTTTTAGTTTCCATCTCTTAATTCTTCTGGTTTTTCCAGCGTCTTTGGTTATTCTTTCAATATCTGTCTCGTTGTTGCACTTTGTAGTGTGTCCATTTCCGCCATTTTTTTTCCCATAGTCCTTCTTGCATTCTTTGTCGATATGTTAGTTTTTCCATCATACGTATGTCCTCAATAATGTCAGTCCATTGCTCTTGGTCAGGAAGAACTTCTGATCGCCATTTTTTTGTGATTGTTTTTTTACATGCAATCAACAAGATTTTAACTAGATATCTGTCCTCAGCCTGTATAACATTGTCTCTTTTAAGATCACATAGGTACATCAAGTTACAGTTCATTGGTATATTATATCCTAATATCCTCTGTATTGTCACATGTATAGATTTCCAGAATGATGAGATTTTGCAGCATTTCCAAAACATATGCGAGTGGTCTGCATTTTGAGCCCCACATCCCCTCCAGCATATAGATTGGGTATTTGTATACTTTCCTTGAATCTGTGGTGTAATGAAAAAGCGAATCAGGTTTTTCCATCCAAATTCCCTCCATGTTCTTGAATTTGTTGACGTGTGTTGTGTTTTCCATATTTCCTGCCAGCTTTCTTCTGTTATGTTTAAGTTGAGCTCTTTCTCCCATTTCTCCTTTATATAGTTACTTGAATGATCGTTTGCCATAAGTTTCTGATATAGCTTTGAAATAATTCTTGTTTTATTTCCTGTATATGAGCTTAAAATGAATTGTATAATCTCGCTCACATCTGT
Source organism: Pholidichthys leucotaenia (assembly GCA_020510985.1). Lineage (NCBI taxonomy): Eukaryota > Metazoa > Chordata > Actinopteri > Cichliformes > Pholidichthyidae > Pholidichthys > Pholidichthys leucotaenia. The sequence continues at coordinate 296,182,755 of CM035840.1, forward strand.
TTGGAGGTTATGCCTAATCTTCTTCATATAATAGTCTCTCATCTGCAGATATCTGAAGAATTCCGATCTTTCTAGTTTAAATTTTCTCCTGATGTTTACAAAGCTCCCGAGATCTTTTTTTCCGATATTGCCCCATGCTGTGATTCCCTTGTTCACCAGATTTTTGTATCCCCTATCTTGTTTTGCCGGTTCAAACTGACTGTCAAATGCTACCCATTTCAATAGTTTTATGTCTTCCTTTATATTATACTTTTGTACTATTTTATACCACAGTTCTAAAGTAAATTTAGTGATTGGGTCTATTTGTTTGATTTGCTTATATGCATCTTTATCTCCTATTATGCTTTGTACTGGGAGTCCCTCAATTTCCTTTTCCATTTCTTTCCATTTTGCCTCATATCCCTCGTCGCACCAACATATGATATATCTTATTTGTGCTGAGTAGTAATATTCCTTTAGACTCGGTAGGCCCATGCCTCCTTTCTCTTTTGGTAACTGGAGAGTTTTATATTTCACTCTTGGTTTTTTACCTCCCCAAACAAATCTCGATATCATCCTGTCCCACTTTGAGAATTGGGCATCTGGAATCTCTGTTGGTATAGCCTGGAAGAGGTAAAGTAATCTAGGTTGTATGCTGATTTTGACTGTCTCAATTTTTGAATTCAGATCCATATTTAAGATTGACCATCTATCAATATCTTTTTTTATTTCTTGTTCCAACCTATCATAGTTTGCTTTATAGATTTTGCTTAGATCTTTAGGTATGTTCACTCCAAGGTATTTTATTTCTTTTTGTTTCCAGTTTAGTTTGATCTTATCAGTTATCTGGTTTAGAGGGTTATAGTGGAATGTCAGTATTTGTGTTTTTGTTATGTTTATCTTGTATCCTGATAATTTTCCAAAATTTTCTATCAAGTTCATCATTTCCATTATTGATTCATCTGGTTGTTCAAGGTAAACTATAATATCGTCTGCAAATAGCCCAATCTTGTGTTCCGCCCCCTTTATTGTTACACCTTTTAATTTCTTATTTTGTCATATCGCTTGAGCCAGTGGCTCTATGAACAGAGCAAACAAGGTGGGCGATAAGCAGCATCCCTGCCTAGTTGATCTTTGTATATTTACTTTGTCTGTTAAGCTACCGTTTATCTTGATTCTTGCCACAGGTTCTTGATACAGCGTCCTTATGCATTGTACTGATTTTTCGTTAAATCCAAAGCGTTCCAGCACACTATATAGTAATTTCCAGTTAACCCTGTCAAATGCTTTTTCTGCGTCTAAACTCATTATTACTGCGCTTTTCTTTTCTTTATGTATTTGATTAATTATATGTATTGTTCTCCTGATATTGTCATGTGTTTGGCGTCCCTCTATGAAACCAGTTTGATCATCTTCTATCAATTCCGTCAAGAATGTCTTTATTCGTTTAGATATAATTGTTGTATATATTTTATAATCCACATTTAATAAAGAGATTGGCCTATAGTTTCCGCATTGTTCTCTATCTTTCCCTGGTTTTAAAATAACTGAAATGATTGCTTCGTTCCATGATGGAGGTATTTTGTTGTTGTTCAGAGTCCAATTAAATGACTTTAGGAGTTGTGGCGTGAGTTCTTCTATAAACAGTTTATAAAACTCAGATGGGTATCCATCACTACCTGGTGATTTACCATTTTTAAGTGACTTAATCACATCTCTAATCTCTTGTGTTGTTATTTCTGCTGTTAGCTTTTCATTTTGTTGATTTCCTATTGATGGCAAGTCCAATGTGCATAGAAATTTTTTAATATCTTTAGCATTTGTTTCTTCAGGTTGCGAGTATAGTTCTTGGTAGAAATTATGGAATATTTCTTCGATGTTTTCTGGGTTAACTGTGGTTTTATTTGTGGTGGGGTCTTTAATCTTATATACATTATTCATTGTTTGTTGTTTTCTTAACCGTTTTGCCAGCAGTTTTGTGGCTTTTGGTCCCGTTTCATAATATTTTTGCTTTAGATATCTATTTTTCCTTTCAATTTCATCCATTTGTGTTTCTTTTATCTTTATTTTTTCTTCTTTAATTTCTTGATATATTTTTGGGTCATTTGTGCTTTGATGTTTATGTTCTAATTCCCTCAGTCTCTCACATCTTTGTTCATATGCTTCCAGTTTAGTCTTATTTGCTTTTCCTGTTTCAACAATTAATTTACCTCTTAACACGGCTTTTAGTGCATCCCATAGTATTGTTGGGTCCACTTCTTCATTGTCATTCTCTTGGATATATTCATTTATGTTTACTTTTATTCTTTCTTTCATTTTATCATCATTTAACAGTCCTACATTAAGTTTCCATGTTGTTTGTCATTTTCTATTGTTTAAATTTATTTCCATGTATATAGGATTATGATCTGATATTTCTGCCCCTCCAATCCAACAATTTCTCACCCTGTGTCTGTCATCTTCATTCATAAGGAAGTAATCTATTCTAGAGTGTACTTTATGGACTGCTGAATAATGTGTATAGTCTTTTTCGAGTGGGTGCAGGTCCCTCCAAATGTCTACCATACCCATTTCTGCCAGTGAGGTTCTTATGAATTTTGTTACATGTTTTTTTGTCTTCTTAACACTTGTTGTATCAATTTCATGATCCATGACAGCATTTAAGTCTCCTCCACAAATTAGGACTCCTTCACTGTGTGTTGCTATGAGATCAAACAGATGTTGAAAAAAACCCTTGTCACTTTCTGGTGGGGCATAGATGTTCACTAATGTAATCTGCATACCATCTATTCTTCCCTTTATTATTACATACCTGCCTTCTTTATCCTGGATTTCCTGTTCACATTCAAATTGTATTTTATTTGAGATTAGTATCATAACCCCCCTTTTAGTTCCTCCCTTAAATGAACTGTAGTAGGAGTTCTTATAGCCAAATCTCTTTAGTTTCACATGTTCTGTCTTGCTCAAATGTGTCTCTTGCATAAATATAATTTCGGCTTTTTCTTTCTTGAATTTTCTTATTATTCTTTCCCTTTTAACAGGTGAGTTCAGACCATTCACGTTTAGTGTTATTATCTTAAGATTTTTACCCATAATCATGTTTTTCCATTTTTTTAACTTGTGCTCCTAGCCCCTTTAACAACAAAAATAACACATATTTATATAAAAACACATTAAAAAATCTCGACCTCCGTACTTTGGGCCTTTCTTCTGCCCACTGGTCCCTGTTGGTGGGTGGAGGGATTGTCCTCACCGAGTGTAGGGCCCTCCCTAGACCTGTATTTACTATCCAAGAAATAGTCATTAGTCTAGAAATGTCCAACAAATATCACTTAAACCTCTCCTAGCCGTCTGTTTCTCTTTTACCTTGTCTTCTTGGCCTTCATTTCTTCTGTGTCTTTCTTAATCTTTGTTATAATCTAGGCTTTCAGTTGAAAGCCTTGTAGTCTTTCCTGGGCCCGCTGCGCCACGTCTCCCCCCGTCTTTTGCCGTTCACTCGCCTCCACTCTGTCTGTCGTGATGCGTTCAGGGCCTCCGCTGCTCCTACCGTTTCCTCCGGCACGCTCACCTCAAGGCCCCGCTCCATCATGTCCTGCGCTGCCTCTCTGGCTGTGTTGTAGGTTCTTACGCCGTTCTCCCAATGAATCCTCATCTTCGTTAGCGGCGTTTGGAATCTAATTTTTTTCTCTTTCAGCGTTTTTTTAATGTTGGCATATTTCTTCCGCTGCTGCACAATTTCCGCCGGGTAGTCATGATCAAAGAATATCTGCTTGTCGCCGATTCGTATCTTTTTTTTCCACGCTCGTGTCAGGATTCTTTCCTTTACATCATATTTCAGAAAGTTTACCACAACTGACCTGGGTGTAGAGCGTGGGTTCGGGTTCTGTGCCGAGGCTCTGTGCGCTCGTTGAATCTGCAGATCCGCTTCGCTGGGCAGTTCCAGCTCTTTTTTTAAGAACTGATCCATGAATTTCGTCATCGAGTTGCCTTCAATGCCCTCCGGGATCCCGAAGATGCGTATATTGCCCCGTCTGGACCTGCTCTCCAAGTCGGTTACTTTCTCCTGCATCCTCTGTATTTGTGCCGTCAGGGTCTGCAGCTGTTCGCTTGCCTCGCTATTCCAATCTTCCAGCTCTGATATTCGGGCCTGCGCTTCTGTCATACACGCCCGCTGGGAGCGCAGCTCCTCCATGTTTTCTGCTAGCTTGCGCTCCATTTCTCTTCGGAGGCCCATAATTTCTTCCTTAATCTCTTTTTTCAGCTCCTCCTGAAGAGCCGCTAAATCCTGTTGTAGCTGCCGTTTGAAGTCTCTCAACTCTTTACCCAAACTGGCGATGCCAGTGTTCATGGTATCGAGTTTTGTGTCTTCCATTTTCTCTTCTGCGGTCACCTCGTTTTTTTGGGCCCCGTGTTCAGCGGTTTCTCCTGCGTTGTTGAAGAGGAATTCTTTAATTTTACTCTGCTTTTGTCCTTGTGCCCGGCTCCTTCGTGTTTTCATCCCTTAGTTTATTGATCCGCTTATGTCGAGTTGGCCATTTACCGATGATTTTTAATCCGGCTAGGGAGAGCTCTCTGTTTAAGCGTTATGTCTCTCCGCCATCTTCCCGGAAGTCGATCAAGATCTGTTTTTAATTCACATATTAAATTTGTTTCTAAGACTGCCTTCAATCATCTGCACAATATTGCCAAGATTAGGAGCATGTTGTCTCTGAATGATGCTGAGAAACTGATCCACACTTTTGATTTTTTGTATTTTGTAAACTTTTATTGATCCCCAGAGGGGAAATTGAGGGCATCCACCTGGATGGATGAAGCAGCCACGGTACGGCGCTATCCCTTTACCATTCACACACACATTCAAACCTAGGGCCACTTTAGAGTCTCCAATTAACCTAACCTGCATGTTTTTGGCCTGTGGGAGGAAACCGGAGAACTCCCGGAGTAAACCCACACAGACACGGGGAGAACATGCAAACTCCACACAGATCACTGTTGGTCAGGGGCTGGGATCGAACCAGGGATCCCATGGCCAAGGGTGAGTTGCTGTGCTGCTGCAGTGCTAACCACTGCGCCACCGCACCGCCCCCCCCCCCTTTTTTTTTTTTTTGTTAGCTCTAGATTAGACTATTGGAACTCGTTATTATCAGGTTGTCCTAAAATATCTTTACAAAGTCTTCAGTTGATCCAAAATGCTGCTGCAAGAGTTTTAACTGTTTCTAGAAAGAGATCATATCTCTCTGGTTCTGAGCTCCCTTCATTGGCTTCCCATAGAGTTTAGAATTAAGTTTAAAATCCTTCTTCTCACTTACAAAGCTCTTAATAATCAGCCCCCCTTTTATATAAAAGATTTGATATTACCCCATCATCCTAACAGAGCACTACGCTCCCAAAATGCTGGATTACTTGTAATACCTAGAATCTCCAAAAGTACAATGGGAGGCAGAGCCTTCTGCTATCAAGCTCCTTTCCTGTGGAACCAGTTACCAATCTGGGTTCGGGAGTCAGACTCGATCTCTGTTTTTAAGAAGAGGGTAAAAACCTTCCTCTTCAATATAGCCTACAATTAGGGAGGGATCTTGTGTCTCTTAACCCCCCCCCCCCCTTTGTTTTGCTGTTAACAGATTTAGACTGTCGGGTGATCTCCAATAATGTACTTGGTTTCTCTCCGTTAATGTTTGCTCTCTTTATGTCTGTTCTTTTCATCTTCTCTATCCCCTCACCCCCCAGCCAGTTGCAGCAGATGACTGCCCCTCCCTGAGCCTGGTTCTGCTAGAGGTTTGTTCCTGTTAAATGGGAGTTTTTCCTCTCCACCATCGCTAAGTGCTTGTTCACAAGGGATTGTCTGATTGCTGGGGTCTTTCTGCAATTGTGGGGTTTTCCCTACATTTGAAAGTGCTATGAAATGACTGTTGTTGTGATATAACACTATATAAATAAAGTTGAATTGAATTGAATGAGAAGCATTAATTTTAAACCTGTACAAATATAAACTTAAGTATCTAAATTCTTCAGAGACGTAAAAAACAAATTAAAATTATAAAACAAAATAAAGTGCTGTTACTGTCATGTCCGCTGCGTATCTCACAGCGAACATATAAAATAGAAGCAAACCCAACGTGCAGTAATGTAATGTGTTTAATGACAATGGGAAAATATAAAAAAATGTCCAAATAACAGTCACAGTTGAGGAAGGATGAGACAATTGGCTTCAAGCTTAGCTGGCATAACAGAAATACCAAACACGCTCCAGGCTAAACAGGAGCGGAGGGGAAGGCACAATTAAAAAGACTTACACATATGTTGGAGTGGAAAGGCTCTGAGGAACAACACGGTAACGTCCAAAAGAAAGGAAGCCAAAACCCCGCGAGCCAGGATGTCCATGGTTGACTTAAGCTGCCACACTGACTGGTCACACTGCCTCCCCATAAGTACACAATACACTAATGAAGGCAAGTGGACACAGCTGTGTGGCAAGCCCGTGCATAATTAATTGGAATGTGTGCATGTGTGACTGTGCGTGCGTGCATGTGTGTGCATGTGGTGAAGAAATACAGCGGGTGAATATCTGGCAAGAGGGGGAGGTGTGGCTGTAGGACTGGCAGAGAGCAAGGCTCAATCCACCAGCTAGAATTAATAAGCAATAATCAAAAACCTACAACCACAGGTCGTGGACGGGGTTGAAAACAACCCCGAACAAGAAAGTTACAAGATTTCATGATTTCATGATTTTTTTTAATTTTTTTTTTGCCTGTTCAGAGTTTGCTGGGAGTTTGCTAAAGTGGTGCAGTGTGTGTTGTTCAGTGGGAGGACTTAGAACTTTTTCCACTTCTTTCAACTTTGGGTGATGGCAGTTAATGTGAGCCCCGGCGTTTGTGGTGTTCCCAAGTACTTGACTCGTTTTGCGAACTTTATGTATTACATGTGTCATGTCTAGCGTTTTCTTTCCCGGAATGTTGTAGAAACAAAAATACACCCACACACTTGCCTTCATTGAAATGATATATTTCTGCTTTTATACTATACAGTTAGGCCCAAAAATATTTGGACAGTGACACAAGTTTTGTTATTTTAGCTGTTTACGAAAACATATTCAGGATACAATTATATAATCAATATGGGCTTAAAGTGCAGACTCTCAGCTGTAATTTGAGAGTATTCACATCCAAATTGGAGCAAGGGTTTAGGAATTACAGCTGTTTAATACGTAGCTGCCTCTTTTTCAAGGGACCAAAAGTAATTGGACAATTGACTCAGAAGGCTGCAAAAAAAATAAAAAAAAAAAAAAAAAAATAAGGCTGCATGGGCTCTTCCCTCGTTAACCTGTCATCAATTAAGCAGTTAAAAGGTCTGGAGTTGATTCTAGGTGTAGTGTTTGCATTTGGAAGCTGTTGCTGTGAACACACAACATGCAGTCAAAGGAGCTCTCAATGGAGGTGAAACAGACCATCCTGAGGCTGAAAAAAAAAAGAAGAAATCCATCAGAGAGATAGCAGAAATGTTAGGAGTGGCCAAATCAACAGTTTGGTGCATTCTGAGAAAAAAAGAGTGGACTGGTGAGCTTGGGAACTCAAAAAGGCCTGGACGTCCACGGAAGACAACAGTGGTGGAGGATCACAGAATCCTTTCCATGGTGAAGAACCCCTTCACAACATCCACTCAAGTGAAGAACACTCTCCAGGAAGTAGGTGTATCAGTAACTAAGTCTACCATAAAGAGAAGACTTCACGAGAGTAAATACAAAGGATTCACCACAAGGTGCAAACCATGAATCAGCCTCAAAAATAGAAAGGCCAGAATTGACTGCCAAAAAACACCTAAAGAAGCCAGCCCAGTTCTGGAACAGCATTCTTTGGACAGATGAGACTAAGATCAACCTGTACCAGAATGATGGGAAGAAGAACGTGTGGAGAAGAATTGGAACAGCTCATGATCCAAAGCACGATATCTTCTGTAAAACATGGTGGAGGCAGTGTGATGGCATGGGCATGCATGGCTTCCAGTGGCACTGGGTCACTTGTGTTTATTTATGATGTGACAAAAGACAGAAGCAGCCGGATGAATTCTGAAGTGTATAGGGATATACTTTCTGCTCAGATTCAGCCAAATGCAGCAAAGTTGATTGGATGGCGCTTCACCAATGATCCAAAACATACAGCAAAAGCAACCCAGGAGTTTTTTAAAGCAACAAAGTGGAATATTCTGCAATGGCCGAGTCAATCACCAGATCTCAACCCAATCGAGCATGCATTTCACTTGCTCAAGACAAAACTTAAGGCAGAAAGACCCACAAACAAGCAACAACTGAAGACAGCTGCAGTAAAGGCCTGGAAAAGCATCACAAAGGAGGAAACCCAGCGTTTGGTGATGTCCATGGGTTCCAGACTTCAGGCAGTCATTGCCTGCAAAGGATTCTCAACAAAATATTGAAAAGTAACATTTTACTTAGGATTATGTTTATTTGTCCAATTACTTTTGAGCCCCTGAAATGAGGAGCGTTTGTATAAAAATAGCTACAGTTCCTACATGTTTAATTATATATTTTTGTTCAACCCCTTGAATTAAACCTTAAAGTCTGCACTTCAATTCCGTTGTAGTTGTTTCATTTCAAATCCAATGTGGTGGCAAGCAGAGCCCAAATCATGAAGAATGTGTCACTGTCCAAATATTTCTGGGCCTAACTGTATATGATGATTAATTAATTAATTCATCTTCTTCCGTTTAATCCTTTTTTGGGTCGCGGGGGGGCTGGAGCCTATCCCAGCATCTTTGGGCGAGAGGCAGGGTACACCCTGGACAGATCGCCAGTCCATCGCAGGGCCAACACAGAGAGACAGACAACCATTCACTCTCACATTCATACCTAAGGACAATTTAGAATCCCCAGTTTGATGCCAATTAACCTAACTTGCATGTTTTTGGCATGTGGGAGGAAACCGGAGAAATCCCGGCGTAAACCCACGCAGACACGGGGAGAACATGCAAACTCCATACAGATCACTGTTGGTCGGGGGCTGGGATCAAACCCAGGATCCCCCGGCCAAGGGTGAGTTGCTGTACTGTCGCAGTGCTAACCACTCCGCCACCGCGCCGCCCATGATGATTAATTTACATTTAAAATACTATTATGTAGAAATATTAATAATTTAAATGTACTTCATTTATATTTTATATTAGTTTTTTTTATTTATAATTATATTTTATCAATATTTTTAGTTTGGATTTCTGCATTTAAATGTAAAGTTTAAATAAAAATTTTATATAAATAAGATTTTGTTAGGATTTTCTACATTTCTCTGAATATCTTTTGAATGAAACTATAAATCACTTTTTAAAGCAATTTATATATAATTTTGCATTTGTGTGACTTTTATTACAAGTTTTAAATATAAATATAAAATTATATATTTACATAAATATATGAGACTTTTACAATGATATACTAGTGTATCTCAGTAAATTATAATATCATGATTTGTAATTTTATTTCAAAAACTACAATTATAATATTCAAAACTGAATCAAAATGACTTGAAATATTTTATTGTAACTGTAATGTTGAATATATGAAAGTTTATCACAATATTCTGATTTATTGAGCTCCACCATTGTGTTATAAAATAAGAATTAGAAAACTTAAATGATTAAAAAAACAAACAAAACAAAAAAAACAACAACAAACCTTTATTCAATTACTGAATCACAGTTAAAGGTGTTTGCTCCTCACCCGGGCAACGGTCCTCCGTTGGAAATGTCAAAGACCTGGTGGGGGTTCAGGAGTTTCCTGAAGCTGTAGAGCAGCTCTCGGCCCTTCAGACCGCCACTCTTTGGGTTAACAAACACCAGCAGAGGATACATGTCTCCACCCAGCTTGTTAACCTGAGAACATTTATGCATTTAATTTAGGAAACCTTATTTTAGTGTGAAAATCTTACATAGTGTAGCTTTAATGACCCCTGTCATGTTTTTCTATGTTTGACTTATCTGCAATGTTACAACCATGAATTACCATTTTAATAGTCACTTTTAAAAGTCACTTCTAGATATCTGTGTTCCCATTATGTCACAGTCATTGATACATATATCACCCTTTATTCTTGCCTTTTATGTTATATTTTTGTCCAGCATGGCCCAGGAAATTGTGTTGTTAAAGTACAGTAGTTAGTACCACAAGTTGGCAGGACCATGGCAGTTTTCTATTTGACTAAACATCCCAATGGTCAGCATAGCCCGGCAGATGAGATCACTAGCATTAGCTTAGCTGACCGATGGTGGTTGGTGTTTTTGGAAATTTCCATCACCATACACAGTATCTCATTCCTAGAGGTTATCATAGCTTATTTTACTATAGTTTATTATACATAAAGTGGGACAGATAGCAGTTACCTGCTGCTGCAGAGCTAGCCATAAGTCATTCAGGGTTGTTTCTGTGCTTATTACACCCCAGGGACCAGTCATATGCCATCAACCACTCAAATCACACACCCCTGTCTCTGATAATGCTTTATTTTTACACTCTCACTTTTCCCCAGTACCTTAGTTAGCTCAGGCTGTGTATACTATCGGAGCTGTGAGCTAAAAAGCTAGCACTAGCCACATTTGTAATGGTGTGCTCAGTCATACAGAATGTGCTCTATATAGGGTGAACTGGGGATCATTAGCATTTAAAACAAAATCAAGAAAAAAAGACCATTGTCAGTACTTCCCTGTCTGTAAAATGGTGCTGCAATAATTAAACCCTGAGATATTCTGACCAAATCATGTCAGACATTTCATTAAGACCTCTGTGTCAACAAGTGGAAAAAGAGCATGTCATGGACACTTTAATTAAATGGTTACCAGTATCTGGGGTATGAGCAGCGATGTGAGTGTCTTGTTTCCAATCGTCGTGTCTTTGGCCAACATGTAGAGCCGCTCGGCTTCAGAAAAACACGAAATCTGCAATGCCACCATACCTAAACCCACCAAGAATAACACTGTAGTATGAACAGAATAATTTTGAGCTTTAAATATAATGAATAAAAATATACAGATTCCAGAATTTCTGAGTTTTTAAGAGCTTTATGGTGAATTTTCTAATGAGACATTTTTTTTAAAGTGCAAAATTCACATCCTGATCAGATCTAAAAATGTGAAACTGTTTCAGCAGCAAGATAGAAAAAAGAATATATGCACATGCTAAATCACAGGAGGGGTGTTTCCATGACAACAACCTCACCTTGGGTGTTGTAGATGTGACTGATGGAGACCAGGTGACCTGCAGAGGACAAGAACTGGAAATTCTTAAAATATTTAGGTAAAAAAAATATCATTTTTACTACCAAAAAATAAAAATAAAAAACATACATTTATAATATATTATGGATGGAATATGGGTGGGCAATATAAGCTGCGGCTTCAGCCATCACCCATTTCGGATAACTTATGTTGAACTGTATAATCAGAAGAGTTATTGTTTAATATGACCTTGTTGGATTTTCTTTCCCCCTTTGTTATATTATTCTGTTTCTTTTAATCTGTACTATTAATCTATCCAAAATAAAGATTGATTTATTGATTGATTGATAATATATTAAATATTAGAAATATGAAAACAAAGGAAATATATATATATATATATGTAATCTTCACTTACAAATATTTGTTTTTTATTTTAATATAACATATTAAATATTTGAAATATATAAAAACAGGTTATGAAATATGAGATAATCAAAAACAATTTAAAAAGAAAAACATCCACTTACCACCATGGTAAAACAATTTTTATTTGGTAATATTAGAAATTATAAAAACAAAACGACATAAATAAATCACAATTTAAATGAAACAAAAAAATCTATATGTAGACAGATTAAAACTAATTTATTTTTTCTTTATTTCTACATTTTAGAATTATGTTGACTTAAATTTGTATTAATAAATTATTTTATAGATGATACAGATATATATCAGGGCCATACCCAAATATTCCATTATAGATACACTTGGTCATTAAAACTGGTATTCCTTTTTGAAATTTGGTATTCAGGTATTGCAAATTTATGTAGAATAAAGTAAAATTTTTGTGAAAAAGTCTGAAAATTTACAAGAAAAATGTGTAAATTTGCCAGTAAAAAGTTGCAAATTTATGTAAAAAAAAAAAGTAATTTTAGAAGAAAAACTCCTCAAATTTAACAAAAACAAAAAAGTGGAAATTTCTGAGAAAAAGGCAGAATTGTACCAAAAAAAGGACCACAAATTCCCAAGAAAAAAAGTTGCAAATTTATGTTGAAAAAGTTGAAATTTACAAGAAAAAAAGGTTTAAAAAGTTTAGGAGAAAACAGCTGCAAATTTACAGTATCTGAAAAAAGTTTGAGATTAGTAATTGTAATTTGGGTATAACTTTGTAATATTCCAGCCCATAAAACATGTCACGGCCATCATGTTTGTCAAGTCTGTGGATTTTTAGAACCTTTCAAATGCAGATTTAAGGACTGTCATTTTAAGGCCTTGAATTTTCAAAGTTAAGGCCTTCAATTATGATTTAAAAAAGACAAGTATCTGGGGAGACCCTGATGCATTATGGGATACTTTAAAATAATGACTAAACATCAGAACAACAGAACCCTCCAACAGTGGGTCTGGGAAGATTGGGGCCAATTGGACTCACTCTTGGCGGTCAGCTGCTCCTCCATAATCCTGGCGTACTCCTCTTTGGTCAGTAGGGGGGGCAGTCCTCCGATCAACAGCTCCACCTGAACACTTCGGTTCCGGTTCTCTACCACGTAGAACCGGGTCTGGTTCATCTGCCGCAGAGACACCTGGGAAACAAACAGGAACGCTGCTAGTTACTGATAGGGTAATTTTCGTTTTGTTAACCTGTCATCTCGCCATCCAACAACAGAAGATGTCAATGAGAGTATAGTTGCAAGTGTACAAGACAAAAAAAAGTTGCAAACTTAGTAGAAATAGTTTCACTTTATGAGTATGTACTCGTAAATTTGTGCGGGAAAAAAGGGTAGTAAATTTTTACGCAAAAAGTACAACCATCATTAGAAGAGTCACAAATTTGCTAGCAAAAAGTTGTAAAGCTACAAAAGATCGTCATGAACTTTTCTCAGTTTCCCTGCTTTTTTCCTCTTAAATCTGGCACCTTTTTCTTGCAATCTTGTTTTATTTTCTCATATTCAATTCAATTCAGTTCAATGTATTTATATAGCACCAAATCACAACACAAGCTATCTCAAGGCACTTTACCAAAAAAAAGAAAAGAAAAGAAAAAAAATTGGGTTTAGGCCATGCTCTCATATGTTAACAAGTTTTCCCTCATAATTTTGCTACTTTATAAATAAGATAGAATACTTTATAAATAGTAGATAAATTTTCTCTTTTGTGTAATTCTGCAACCTTTCCCACAATTCTGCTACCTTTTCTTGTAAATTTGCAATGTTTCCTGTTAAAATTGGCACTTTTTCTTATAATTTTGCTACTTTTTTCCACACAAATTTACATTTTTTCTGAAAATTTTGCTACATTTTTCTTTGCATATTTGCTGTTTTTTTCTTGTAAAATTATGACCTATTTTGTCATAAATAAATTTTTTCCCATATGATTTTTTTTGTCTGTTTTACTTATAGTTTTGTAACTTTTTTCCTCATATTTAATTTTTTCCCCCATAAATTTGCTAAGTTTTTATTGTAATTTTTTTTGGGGGGGGGAGGGAAGGGAGGATATAGAAAGGGGAAGCTATTTTATTGTGAATTTGCAACATTTTTCTTAAAATTTTGCCACATTTTTCCTTGAAAATTTCCAGCTTCTGCCTTATAAATTTGTAACTATTCTCTCCTGAATTTATTACTTTTTTCTTGTATATTTAAAACTTTCTTCCCATCAATTTTTAACTTTTTTCCTTATAATTTGGCAATGCTTTTCTCCGAAAATTTTCAAAATTTTTTTTCTCAGAATTTAACTTTTGTCTTATAAATATGTGACTTTTACAGTGTAAATTAGCATATTATTTTTGCACCTTTATTCTTGCAAATTTGTACTTAATTTACATTTATACATACGCTACCTATAAAAAGTATTCACCCCCTTGGATGTTTCAGCCTTTCATTGCTTTATACAATGAAATCATGGTCAAAATAATTTGGCTTTTTTGACAAAAATTTGCAAAAAAAAAAAGCTTCTTTCATGTCAAAGTGAAAACAGATCTTTACAAACTACTGTTAATTAATTAAAATTATATAAGGTAAAGTAAATGATTGCATAAGTACTCACTACTTTAAAGTGACTGACATAATTCAACAGAGGTCCAGCTAATTGATGCCTGCAGTCTCACAATTAGTGAAATGGAGATCACCTGAGTGCAGTTATTGTGTGTCAAGTGACTGCAGTATGAAAACGCCTGTGTCTGGGAGGTCCAGTCTCTGGTTCTTCAGTATTCCTGCTACAATTGCAACATGAAGACAAACGAACACTCCAAGCAACTCAGAGAAAAGATCACTGAAAAGTATAAGACAGGAGATGGCTACAAGATTTCCAACTCACTGGGCATCCCATGGAGTTCGGTTAAATCAATCATTAAGAAATGGAAGCAGTATGGCACTTGTCTAAATCTGCCTAGAGCTGGCTGTCCTCACAAACTGAGTGATCGAGCAAGAGAAGACTGGTGAGGGAGACCACCAAGACACCTACAACCACTCTGAAAGAGTTGAGCGCTTCAGTGGCCCAGATGGGAGAGACTGTACATGAACAACTGTTGCCTGGGTTCTTCACTAGTCCAAGCTGTCTGGACAGTAGCAAAGAGAAAGCCACTGCTGAAAAAAGCTCACATGAAATCTCACCTGGAATTTGCCCAAAGGCATGTGGGAGACTCCAAGGTCAACTGGAAGAAGGTTCTTTTACCTGATGAAACAAAAATTGAGCTTTTTGGCCATCAGACTAGTCTGATGGCGATGGCCAAAAAGCTCAATTTTCAACATAGTGTCTAGTCACTAAACGCTATGTTTGGCGACCACCAAACATTGCACATCACCACAAATGCACCATCTTTACCATGAAGCATGGTGGTGGCAACATCATGCTCTGAGGATGCTTCTCAGCAGCAGGCCCTGGTAGGCTAGTAAAGGTAGAGGGGAACATAAATGCAGAAAAATATCGTCAAATCCCAGAGAATATTGTGATTCAATCTGCAAGAGAACTAAGACTTGGGAGAAAATTTATTTTCCAGCAAGACAACGACCCCAAGCATACAGCAAAAGCTACATGAAAATGGTTCAAAGACAACAAGGTGAATGTTCTGGAGTGGCCAAGTCATAGCCCAGATCTCGCATTTGTGGCTACACTTGAAAAGAGCTGTTCACGTCTGATCTCCGAGCAACCTGACAGAGCTTGAGCTGTTTTGCAAGGAAGAATGGAGAGAAACTGCAGTGTCCAGATGTGCCAGCCTGACTTGAGATATATCCACACAGACTCAGTGCTGTGATTGCAGCCAAAGGTGCATCTACTAAATACTGACCTGAAGGGGATGAATACTTATGCAATCATTTACTTTACCTTATATAATTTTAATTAATTGACAGTAGTTTGTAAAAATCTGTTTTCACTTTGACATAAAAGAAAATTTTTTGTCCAAAATCACTTTTCCCACATTTTGTTATGTTACAGCCTTATTCCAAAATGGAATAAATTATTTTTCCCCCTCGAAATTTTACACACAATACCCCATAATGACAATGTGAACAAAGCTTTTTTTTTTTTTTTTTTGAGATTTTTGCAACTTTATTAAAAATGAAAACCTAAGAAATCACATGTACATAAGTATTCACAGCCTTAGCTCAATACTTTGGTGATGCACCTTTGGCAGCAATTACAGCCTCGAGTCTTTTTGAATATGATGTCACAAGCTTGGCACATCTGTCTTTGGGCAGTTTCGCCCATTCCTCTTTGCAGCACCTCTCAAGCTCCATCAGGTTGGATGGAAAGCGTTGGTGCAAAGCCATTTTCAGATCTCTCCAGAGATGTTCAATTGTATTCAAGTCTGGGCTCTGACTGGGCCACTCAAGGACATTCACAGAGTTGTCCTGAAGCCACTCCTTTGATATCTTAGCTGTGTGCTTAGGGTTGTTGTCCTGCTGAAAGATGAACCGTCGCCCCAATCTGAGGTCAAGAGCGCTATGAAGCAGGTTTTCATCCAGGATGTCTCTGTACATTGCTGCATTCATCTTTCTCTCTATCCTCACTAGTCTCCCAGTTCCTGCCACTGAAAAACATCCCCACAGCATGATGCTGCCACCACCATACTTCACTGTAGGGATGGTATTGGTGTGGTGATGAGCGGTGCCTGGTTTCCTCCAAACATGACACCTGGCATTGACGCCAAAGAGTTCAATCTTTGTCTCATCAGAGCAGAGAATTTTGTTTCTCATGGTCTGAGAGTCCTTCAGGTGCCTTTTGGTAAACTTCAGGTGGGCTGCCATGTGCCTTTTACTAAGGAGTAGCTTCCGTCTGGCCACTCTACCATACAGGCCTGATTGGTGGATTGCTGCAGAGATGATTGTCCTTCTGGAAGGTTCTCGTCTCTCCACAGAGAAAGCTGGGGCTCTGACAGAGTGACCATCGGGCTCTTGGTCACCTCCCTGACTAAGGCCCTTCTCCCCCATCGCTCAGTTTAGATGGCTGGCCAGCTCTAGGAAGAGTTCTGGTGGTTCTGAACTTCTTCCATTTACGCATGATGGAGGCCTCTGTGCTCATTGGAACCTTCAAAGGAGCAGAAATTTTTCTGTACCCTTCCCCAGATTTGTGCCTCGAGACAATCCTGTCTCGGAGGTCTACAGACAATTCCTCTGACTTCATGCTTGGTTTGTGCTCTGACATGCACTGTCAACTGTGGAATCTTGTATAGACAGGTGTGTGCCTTTCCAAATCATGTCCAGTCAGCTGAATTTACCACAGATGGACTCCAATTGAGCTGTAGAAACATCTCAAGGATGATCAGTGGAAACAGGATGCACCTGAGCTCAATTATGAAATTCTTGGCAAAGGCTGTGAATACTTATGTACATGTGATTTCTTAGCTTTTATTTTTAATAAATCTGCAAAAATCTCATTTTTTTCCACATTGTCATTATGGGGCATTGTGTGTAGAATTTTGAGGAAAAGAAAATAAATTTAATCAATTTTGGAATAAGGCTGTAACACAACAAATTGTAGAAAAAGTGAAGCGCCGTGAATACTTTCCGGATGCACTGTATTTTGACCATGATTTCTTTTATGAAAGCAATAAAAGGTTGAAACATCCAAGGGGGTGAATACTTTTTATAAGCAGTGTACATGCTAAATTTATGAATACCAATCCCACCACCATCCCCTTTGTTAAAAATAATAAATTGCCTACTATATACAGGTAAGTAAAAATGTCAAATCAAAGCTATTCTAAAAATGGTTAAAATAGTAAAAAGTTTACAAAGATACTTTAGAATAAGTTTACATTCTCATGTGTAAGACCAGAGGTTGAACAACATGTATGCAGTATAGTAACTACAGTAGGCAATATGAGGGGGGTGGCATCCCCCTTGTTAGCAAAATGACCCCAAATTATCCCCTTTATTAACCTGCCATCCCCCCCCCCATCACCATAAAGAGTGCAAGGATAGAACAGTAAGAATAACACTTCTAAGAAGAAAATGTCACAGATTAGTGAGAGTGAAATTGCAAATTCATAAGAAAAATGTTGTAAAATTATGAGGGGGGAAAAAGCCACCAATTTAATAGAAAAAAGTTTCAAATATCGTAAAATTTGTGTTGGGAAAAAGATGAATTTCATTCATTCATCTTCTACCGCTTAATCCTTTTCGGGTCGCGGGGGGTGCTGGAGCCTATCCCAGCATCTTTGGGCGAGAGGCAGGGTACACCCTGGACAGATCGCCAGTCCATCACAGGGCCAGAGAGACAGACAACCATTCACTCCCACAGTCATACCTAAGGACAATTTAGAATCCCCAGTTTGATGCCAATTAAAAGATGAATTTAACACACAAGATGTCAAACTAAAGCTGGGTTCACAATATAGCGTTTGGACCCACTTTTACGGACGTTTTGAAAAATCAGAGAAAGTAGTCCAAATGTTGGTGAAATTACGTTTGTGAGCAGATTTTTTTTTTAATCCAGCGCACACCAACTTCTTTTACAAACCTTTACAAATTTTTTTGTTAGCATTTCCCAGCGTTGCATTCAGCTTTGGCAAACCTTTGCCAACTTAGGCTAGTGTATGTGCAGCTGTTGCCAATTTAGGTTAGCTTAAGCAAACGAATACTCAGCACAGGTCAAGCTGACATCAGTGTCAGGCGACGCTGATATAAAGATCAGCGTTTGTGGAGGCCTCCTGCCATCCTGGACCTGCTTTTTTGGGTGGATTCACACCACAACATTTGGACCAACTTTTACTGACGTTTTGGCAAACGTCTGGCTCTGTTGGCAAAAGTTGATAAAAGTTAATGATAGCTGGTGTTTGTTGGCAAACGCCGGCAAAAGTTGTGTTCCTTGAAAATTTTCAGCGTGCCAAAAATTTGCAGATGTTTTGAAATACAGGTTAGTGAAAGTTGTGCTCAGTTTGTGAAAGCTCCTGAGCACTGGGCGAAGTTGTGCAGAGTTTGCCTAAGCCAGCCTAAGTTAAGCTCCAATGGCAAACATTGACTGAAATGCTGGTGGAAGCAGATGTTTTTAGACCAAAACTCACTTCAGACATGCACGGATGAAAGAGAAATGGAGAGAAGGGGGAATTTAAAAAAAGAAAAAAAAATATAATCTTCCAAAAATGTGACAGCCCAAATGAAAAAAAAAAAATTCCTCATTGAGAAATTTACTGTTTTCTGCTCCATGCATAATCATTCTCCAGGATTTATGGGTTCGGCTTCCATTGTGGGGAATCAAACAGCACTGATGTGGTGTCAAAAAGTCAATGACATTTAATGGGATTTTTGTTATTTTAATGGAGAGAGGTGTAACAGTGAAAATATAATCACCCATCATTTTATGTATATGATGATACACTAAATAGTTTTTTTTTATTCCATCCACATTCACATTTTAATTGCAGACTTAGTGTTGGAGTCTATGCATTGTTTTATTTTTTAGATGAATGAATGAATGAACAGGGGAAAATGGAATGAAGAAGTAACTACATAGGAATATAAAATGAAAATAAATACTGAAACGTATGCCCAAGGGAGATGTGTTCACTCCAGAAGCAGGTCCAGAATGGCAGGAAGCCTCCACAAATGCTGATCTTTATATGAGCATCGCCTGACGCTGATGTCAGCTGACCTGCGCTGACTATTTCTCTGATTTTTTAAAACGTCTGTAAAAGTTGGTCCAAATGCTATAGTGTGAACCCAGCTTTAACTTAGGCTGACTTAGGTAAACTCTGTATAACAGCCCAGCGCTCAAGAACTTTTACAAACTGAGCACAACTTTCACCAACGTTTATTTCCAAATATCGGCAAAGAACACAACTTTTGCCAGCGTTTGCCAACAAACACCAGCTATCATTAACTTTTATCAACTTTTGCCAGCAGAGCCAGACATTTGCCAAAACATCAGTAAAAGTCAGTCCAAATGGTGTAGTGTGAATCCACCTTTATAGGAAAAAAGATTAAATTTATTAGAAAAGTTAACAAATTTGCCAAGAAAAAGTTACAATTTTATGAGAAAACACTGTAAATTTACAAGATAAACCTTGTTACTTGACAAAAATACCAGAAATGTATGAGAAAAAATGCAAAATATTTATACAGTGATATGAAAAAGTGTTTTCCCCCTTCCTGATTTCTCATTTTGTTGTATGTTTGTCACACTTAAATGTTTCAGATCATCAAACAAATTTAAATATTAGACAAAGATAGCACAAGTAAACACAAAATGCAGCTTTTAAATGAAGGTCTTTATTATTAAGGGTAAAAAAAAATCTAAACTTACATGGCCCTGTGTGAAAAAGTGATTCCCCCCCCCCTCTGTTAAAACATAAATTAACTGTGGTTTATCACATCTTTGGAAAGCTGAGTTCAATTTCTCTAGCCACATCAAGGCCTGATTACTGCCACACCTGTTCTCAATCAAGAAATCACTTAAATAGGACCTGCCTGACAAAATGAAGTAGACCAAAAGATCCTCAAAAGCTAGACATCATGCTGTGATCCAAAGAAATTCAGGAACAAATGAGAAACAAAGTAATTGAGATCTAGCAGTCTGGAAAAGGTTATAAAGTCATTTCTAAAGCTTTGGGACTCCGGAAAACCACAATGAGAGCCATTATCCACAAATAGTGAAAACATAGAACAGTGGTGAACCTTCCCAGGAGTTGCCGGCTAACCAAAATTACCCCAAGAGCACAGCAACGACTCATCCAAGAGGTCACAAAAGATCCCACAACAACATCCAAAGAACTGCAGGCCTCACTTGCCTCAGTTAAAGTCAGTGTTCATGACTCCGCCATAAGAAAGAGACTGGGCAAAAATGGCCTGCATGGCAGAGTTCCAAGACGAAAACCACTGCTGAGCAAAAAGACCATAAAGGCTTGTCTCAGTTTTGTCAGAAAATATCTTGATGATCCCCAAGACTTTTGGGAAAATACTCTGTGGACTGACAAGACAAAAGTTGAACTTTTTGGAAGGTGTGTGTCCCATTACATCCAGCGTAAAAGTAACACAGCATTTCAGAAAAGGTCCATCATACCAACAGTAAAATATGGTGGTGGTAGTGTGATGGTCTGGGGCTGTTTTGCTGCTTTAGGACCTGGAAGACTTGCTGTGGTAAATGGAACCGTGAATCCTGCTGTCTACCAAAAAATCCTGAAGGAGAATGTCCGGCCATCTGTTCGTGACCTCAAGCTGAAGCGCACTTGAGTTCTGCAGCAGGACAATGATCCAAAACACGCCAGCAAGTCCGCCTCTGAATGGCTTAAGAAAAACAAAATGAAGACTTTGGAGTGGCCTAGTCAAAGTCCTGACCTGAATCCGATTGAGATGCTGTGGCATGACCTTAAAAGTGCAGTTCATGCTCGAAAACCCTCCAATGTGGCTGAATTAAAAACAATTCTGCAATGATGAGTGGGCCAAAATTCCTTCACAGCACTGTAAAAGACTCATTGCCAGTTATCACAAATGCTTGATTGCAGTTGTTGCTGCTAAGGGTGGCCCAACCAGTTATTAGGTTTAGGGGGCAATCACTTTTTTTACACAGGGCCATGTAGGTTTGGATTTTTTTCAACTTAATAATAAAAACCTTCATTTAAAAACTGCATTTTGTGTTTACTTGCGTTATCTTTGTCTAATATTTAAATTTGTTTGATGATCTGAAACATTTAAGTGTGACAAACATAAAAAAATTGAGAAATCAGGAAGGGAGCAAACACTTTTTCACACCACTGTATAAATATGCAGCCTTTCTTCTGGTAAATGTATTTTTTAAAAAGTAGCAAACTGACAAGAAAAAGTTAAAAATAAATACCCATTATTAGAGAAGTTTCAAATTTACAATATGTTTTTTATTTTACCAGAAAAACTAAGATTTACAAGAACAAAAGTGTAAATTATATTGCAATTTTGACAATGAGGATTTATGCAAAAAAAAAATTAAAAAATATACTGTAAATGTGCAACTTTTGTTGTTGTAAATTTGCAGTTTTCCTTATAAATTTACATTTTTTCTTGGAAATGTTTTCCCTCATTCATGAGGGTTTTTTTTCTCATGAATTTGTAACTTTTTATCTAAATTTGAGAAATGCTTATGCTAAATTTGTGACTATTTCAATTCTAAATTTGCATTTTTTTTAAATCATGTTTTTGCACCTCTATTCTTGCAAATTTGTATTTAATTTACATTTTTAACAGGAGTGTCAAACTGATTTTAGCACTGGGGCCACATACCGTCGGATTTAATCTCAAGAGGGCCAGACCAGTAAAATAACAGCAAAACAACCTAATGGCAACTCCACATTTCATTCAAGTACAAGTACATTATGAAATGTTGACATTTATTGAACACTGATCTTTTACAAACCGGAGTGGTGGCTCAGTTGGTAGAGCATCCGCCCCACACCCGGGAGGCAGGGGTTCAAATCCCGGCCGGGTCATACCAAAGACCATATAAAAATGGTGCTTTCTGCCTTCTAGCGTGGTGCTCTGCATAATGGAATGGGGAAAATAAAGTTACACACAGAGCTACCAGAGGACTGACCCCCCGCTGTAGCTTTCACTACTTACAGTAGCTGTGTGGCCTAGGGTCAGCGAAACGGAGATAGGCGCCGCCCATATACACCTTCAGGTGTGAAGGGATTAACTAACTAACTAATCTTTTACAAAACATGAACAACCTGAATGATGAATCTTCATCAACATATGAACAACCTGAATTTTTTTCTTTTCTGCTCTGTTTGAACTGAAGCTGCTGACAAACAATATCTTAATCACAATAAAAACAAATGTCATTCAAGGAACCAGATATCGTATTGCTGCCATCTACTGTTTAGTCCTGGAACTTGTTTGTGTTTTGAACAATTACCATTTTTACATGTACACGAATAAACCAGTTATGATTGGATCTCTGGAGTTATCTGATTATACAAGTAGCCATGTAAACAGAATAATCTGATAAAGGCCGTGTAACTGGGGTCATTAACTCAAGTGGTTTACCCTACAGTAACCCATTTATTCAGTGCATGTAAACACGGGAAAACTGATTAATGGCATTATCGGTTTATTCCCAGTAATCGGATTATGGTCACAATAATCCGATTACTAGCAATAATCAGTTTTCTCATGTTTATGTACATGCACTGAATAAATGTGTCACGCCGCGCCATTCATCAGCGGCGCCACCTGCCCACGCACCTGCTACTCGTCAGCGGCGAAGGATAAAAGCCGCCTCGCCCTGAGCGTCGGCCTGAAGCCGTAGACTTCATTTCCCTTGCATGGACTTCTACCACATTCTCTTCAGCATCCTCTTTACCGGTAAGAAGATCACTTACCTCATCTCTCCAGTTTGCTCCCCTGTGCACAGGTGGATTCCTCGGCGGCGGACAATCCCGTCCCTCGTCTCTCCTCGCTGCTGCACCGAGCCCTGCAGGTGGCTGTCTCCCGGGCTTCCATCCTTGAAGCGCCAGTCATCTGCCCAAACAAGTAAGCTTCTCTCCCTCGCCTATTCTCCTCCTGTGTTGGTGTGTGCTCATCACCCTGTGTCCAATTTCTCCCATAGGGTTGCCGGCTGAACGGTCTCCTGCCTCTGGGTCCGAAGCAGACGCCACCACCAACACATTAACATTCCGCAGACACACACCCAAACATCCCTGTTGTTAATAAACAGTTTGAACTACTCTGAGCCTGTGTGTGTGCGTCTCCTGAGCCGAACGTTATGTCAGTACGGCTTCAGCAGAGCGGCTCGGCGGACGGCGGGCTCGCACACCGGTTTACCATCCTCGAGGCTCGGGTGGGTCAGATTGTTTATCAGCAACAGGTGGTTCTTAATCAATTATTAGAACTGACTAACCGATTGAACCGCTTGGACCCCCAACAGCCGTTCCTCCCGACTCGCCAGGGTGGCGCGGCTCCTGCTGTTCCAGCGGCCGTCCAGCCGGCTCCAGTGGCACCGGTTCGGCTCACGCCGATTCCGACCCCCGCCCGCTTTAGCGGTAAGCTCGGCGGAGCGCGGGGGTTTATTATGCAGTGTGAGTCCGTGTTCCACCGTGTGCCCGGAGATTTTCCCTCGGATCACAGCCGAATTGGTTACATAGGGAATCTTCTGGAGGGGCGTGCGTTAACCTGGACCTACGCCGTAATGGCGAGGCCCAGTTATGCCACCCTCACCTATGACCAATTCGTGAGGCGCTTTCTGGAGGTCTTTGACCACTCACAAACCGAAACGGTCCAGGTCGATCGGCTTCTCGCTCTCCAGCAGGGAAGCCGGTCGGCAGCGGACCACTCGGTCGACTTCCGGGTAGCGGCGGAGGAATTGGGCTGGGAGGAACGCTCCCTCTGTGGCCTGTTCCTCCGCAGCCTCAATAGTGATCTGAGGGATGAACTGGCTGGTCGGGATATCCCTGGGACGCTAGCGGAGCTGACATCCTTAGCGATAAGTTTGGATAACAGGCTGCGCGAGCGCTCCTCGGGGCGGAGGTCTTCTTCTTCTCGCCCTCGTGGAGCCTCGCCGCACCTGTTCCAAGCTCGCCCCCTGGCGGCGCCGCCAGCATCGCGCCCCGAGGAGTCGGAGCCGATGGTGACGGGCTGGACTAAACTTTCCCCTGTGGAGAAACAACGCCGCCGTGAGTTGGGCCTCTGCATGTATTGCGGAGGCGACCAACACACCGTGGAGCGTTGTCCACGGAAAGCCAGTCGGTGGGGTCCGCGAGTCACTGTTGGAAGCCTCGCGGATGTCAATCGGTTAGGATCACTTACTCAATTGAAGCTGCCCATCCGTTTCTGCCATAACCCTACTGGGCACCTCACCCACGCACTGGTGGATTCGGGCGCAGAAGGCAGCTTCATTTCACAAAGCCTGGCAACCCGATTGGGCATCCGCTGCCAGGCACTCAACACTCCCATCTCCCTGATCCACCTCTCCCGTGCCACCCTCGGGAGAGTGACACATCAAACTGTTCCCCTACCGGTCATCATCTCGGGAAACCACCGGGAGGAGATGACCTTTTACGTCCTTCCCAACTCTGTGTCGCCCGTCATCCTGGGGTATCCCTGGCTCCGCCTTCACAATCCGGTCCTGGATTGGAAATCAGCTGGGATCTCGGCATGGAGTACGTTCTGTATGGGCACCTGCCTTCAGTCCGCTGCCTGCTCTCCGTCCGCTCCTCCCCCTGCGACGGACGCTGCACCCCCGGACCTGTCTCTGGTGCCCCCAGAATTTCACGACCTGGGTATGGTGTTCAGCAAAGCGAAAGCTATGTCTCTTCCCCCTCATCGGCCCTATGACTGCGCCATCAACCTCCGCCAGGGGGCTCCCTTACCTTCTGGTCGCCTTTACAGCCTGTCTGCGCCGGAGAAGGAGACGATGAACGCCTACCTGAAGGAATCATTAAGTGCTGGGATTATCCGCCCATCATCGTCACCCGTGGGGGCAGGGTTCTTCTTCGTGGGGAAAAAGGATGGGTCCCTCCGCCCTTGTATCGACTACCGGGCCCTCAATAATATCACGGAGAGGGACCGTTAGACCCTGCCTCTCATGGACACTGCTTTCCACTCCCTCCAGGGGGCGACCTGGTTCACCAAGCTGGACCTACGCAGCGCTTACCACCTCGTCCGGATCCGGGAGGGAGATGAGTGGAAAACGGCCTTCCGTACCCCGAACGGCCACTTTGAATATCTGGTGATGCCGTTCGGGTTGACCAACGCTCCTGCAGTCTTCCAGCGCCTCATTAATGACGTCCTCCGGGACTTCATTGGCCTTTTCGTGTTCGTCTACCTGGACGATATCCTCATCTTCTCCAAGTCCAGGGATGAGCACCAGGTCCACGTGAGGCGGGTCCTCCAAAGGCTGCTGGAGAACCGTCTGTACGTTAAGGCAGAAAAGTGTGAATTTTACGCCAGGAGTACGTCCTTCCTGGGGTTCATCATCGCCCACGATAAGGTGCTCCCCGACCCAGAGAAGGTAAAGGCGGTGGTGGAATGGCCTACACCTGCATCCCGGAAGCAGGTGCAGCAATTTGTTGGCTTCGCCAATTTCTACCGCCGCTTTGTTCCCAACTTCAGTGCCATCGTTGGACCACTGACCCGCCTCACGTCCCCGAAGGTCCCGTTCCGGTGGACCGAAGAGGTCGCTGCCGCCTTTGAGGCGCTGAAGGCGGAATTCTCCTCCTCCCGGGTCCTTCGCCAGGTCGACCCCGCGTTGCAGTGCATTGTAGAGGTAGACGCCTCGGACACGGGAGTGGGAGCAGTGCTGTCCCAGCGGTCACCGGACGATGGCGCCAAGCGACCGTGCGCCTTCTTCTCCCGGCGCTTGTCCCCGGCGGAGAGAAACTACGATGTGGGGGACAGAGAGCTCTTGGCCATCAAGCTCGCCCTGCAGGAGTGGCGCCACTGGTTGGAGGGGGCAAGCCTGCCGTTTGTGGTCCTCACGGACCACAAGAACCTGGAATACTTACGGTCTGCCAAGCGCCTGAACGCCCGCCAGGCGCGCTGGTCCCTGTTCTTCGCCAGGTTCCAATTTTCCATCACCTTCAGGCCTGGCTCTAAGAACGTCCTGCCTGACGCCCTCTCCAGGCAGTTCGCCCCCGTGGAGTCGGAGGAGGCGCCCCACTCCATCCTGCCCAGGTCGTGCGTCGTGGGAGCCATCTCGTGGGACATTGAGAGCAAGATCCGGAAGGCACAGGAGGTGGAACCTGACCCTGGCGGCGGACCGGAGGGGAGGCTGTTCGTGCCATCCGCGGTCCGAGGAGAGGTCATCCACTGGCTCCACACCTCCAAGCTCACCTGTCACCCTGGCACCTCCCGGATGATAGATCTCTTCCAACGGTCCTTTTGGTGGCCAGGCCTGCGGAGGGATGCAGCCCGCTACGCCCGGGCTTGCCCAATCTGTGCCACCTGCAAGTCGGGAAATGCCCCTCCAGCGGGTCTGCTCCAGCCCCTGCCCGTCCCTGGCAGGCCCTGGTCGCACATCGCTCTGGATTTCGTCACCGGACTCCCCATCTCCAACTCCTATGACACCATCCTGACCATCGTGGACCGCTTCTCCAAGGCCGTGCACTTCGTCCCCCTGCGAGGCCTCCCTACTGCCCTGGAGACGGCGGACCTCCTCGTCCAACACGTGGTCAGGCTGCATGGGATTCCGGTGGACGTGGTCTCGGACCGGGGCCCCCAGTTTTCATCTGAGGTTTGGAGGTCTTTCTGCAACGCCATCGGAGCCAAGGTGAGTCTCTCCTCTGGCCATCACCCCCAATCCAACGGGCAGTGTGAGAGGACCAACCAGGAGCTGGAGGCTGCGCTCCGCTGTGTGTCCAGATCCAAACCCGCGTCCTGGAGCAACCATCTTGCCTGGGTTGAATATGCCCACAACACCGCTCGCTCTTCTGCTACAGGGATGTCCCCCTTCAAAGCGTCCCTGGGTTACGACCCCCCGCTGTTTCCGGAGCAGGAGAGTGAAGTAACTGTCCCGTCAGTCAGGGCCCATCTCAGGCAGTTCCGCTCCACCTGGGCTGCCGCGCGCCATGCGCTATTGCGCACAGCGGAGCGCAACAGGACTGTGGCGGACCGGCGTAGGAGACCTGCCCCGGCGTACAGAGTTGGGCAGCTTGTTTACATTTCCACCCAGGACGTCACTCTAAAAGGCGAGAGGAGAAAGCTGGCACAGCGCTTCATGGGTCCCTACCCCATCACCCGGATCATCAACCCGGTGGCTGTGCGCGTGGCTATTCCCCCCTCCCTCCGCATTCATCCTACTTTCCACGTGTCGAAGGTGAAACTGGCGGTTACTGACCCCCTTTGCCCTCCTCCTGCAGCGCAACCCGCGCCCCGGATGATTGGTGGCCATCCGGCCTGGTCCGCCTCCTCCATCCTGGACTCCCGGCGCCGGGGTCGTGGGTTGCAATACTTGGTGGACTGGGAGGGCTATGGGCCCGAGCATCGACAGTGGGTGCCCCCGTCGTTTGTGTTGGACCCATCGCTCATCGCGGACTTCCACCGAGCGCACCCGGATAAGCCATCGCCAGGAGGCGCTGCTAGAGGGGGGAGTACTGTCACGCCGCGCCATTCATCAGCGGCGCCACCTGCCCACGCACCTGCTACTCGTCAGCGGCGAAGGATAAAAGCCGCCTCGCCCTGAGCGTCGGCCTGAAGCCGTAGACTTCATTTCCCTTGCATGGACTTCTACCACATTCTCTTCAGCATCCTCTTTACCGGTAAGAAGATCACTTACCTCATCTCTCCAGTTTGCTCCCCTGTGCACAGATGGATTCCTCGGCGGCGGACAATCCCGTCCCTCGTCTCTCCTCGCTGCTGCACCGAGCCCTGCAGGTGGCTGTCTCCCG
Source organism: Pholidichthys leucotaenia (assembly GCA_020510985.1). NCBI lineage: Eukaryota > Metazoa > Chordata > Actinopteri > Cichliformes > Pholidichthyidae > Pholidichthys > Pholidichthys leucotaenia. The sequence goes on from CM035840.1 coordinate 296,210,740, forward strand.
GGCTTCCATCCTTGAAGCGCCAGTCATCTGCCCAAACAAGTAAGCTTCTCTCCCTCGCCTATTCTCCTCCTGTGTTGGTGTGTGCTCATCACCCTGTGTCCAATTTCTCCCATAGGGTTGCCGGCTGAACGGTCTCCTGCCTCTGGGTCCGAAGCAGACGCCACCACCAACACATTAACATTCCGCAGACACACACCCAAACATCCCTGTTGTTAATAAACAGTTTGAACTACTCTGAGCCTGTGTGTGTGCGTCTCCTGAGCCGAACGTTATGTCAAAATGGATTATTGGAGGGTAAACCACTTGAGTTAATGACCCCAGTTACAAGACCTTTATCAGATTATTCTGTTTACATGGCCACTTGAATAATCAGATAACTGCAGAAATCCAGTCATAACCGGTTTATTAGTGTATATGTAAACATGGTCATTGATTTGGCACCAGTCAGCACATGACAAGGTCACGCGAGAATTATATAAAATAACACGAGAGCTCAAGAGAGACGGAGACAGCCCAAGAGAGACCGATCATGTGATAACAACAAGGAAGCAAGCTGTGAAGGTCTATGTAGCCACTTGGTGTTAATTTTGTTAAGTGTTTATGTCAGAGTTTTTATCTTCTTTGACACAGTGGTGGAGGAGCAGACCTCAGAAAATCATGTGCAATCCTTAACCTCCATGTCTCACAGAGCGGTAAGTGCCCACAAACGCCCCGATCACCAGTGCCCCGACAGCTGGCTGTTGTCAGCCAGCAGCTTCTCTTGTTTTGAACATGTTCAAAAAATTTTGTGACAAGAAAAACTGGTTCCGACCTTAAAAGCATCAGGTAAATGGCAGCAAACTATTGCATAACCCCCCCATGAACCCTGATGAACCAAGTGTCAGCACGATCCCCAGCACCTGCTGCACTGCAAGACATGGGGGCAAATGTATTTTTAAAGAACAGTTATTAAATGCCGCAAATATCATGGCATTTCAGTGTGTGCTGGATCCAACATCCATAAAAAAGCCTTGTTGCATATTTGTAGCAATCATGGTGGAGAATGAATAACAGACTGCAAGTGGAGTCAGTGGAAATTGGGCATCAGTTTTTTTGTCTGCTACTCTCGTGCAACCCCAAATGGACAAATTGGGAATAGCAGGTACTTTACCAAAAAATTGCTGCTCATGTGTTCTATTATTTAATTTTCACACTTTACAAATTCATCCCACGGACTGGTTTGGACTCTCTGGCAGGCTGGTTTTGGCCCGTGGGCCGTAACTTTGACACCCCTGATTTATACCTTTGTACATCAAGCTAAATTTGTCAATACCCCCACCCCCTTGTTAAAAAGTAATAAATCCCCTACTGAACATCTGTAATAACTTTTTGTCAACAATTATATGAAAAACGTCAAGACAAAAAAGTTAAGTTTACAAGAAAAAAGTCAAGTTTATGAAAAATAGTTGTATTCATGAGAAAAAAGTTGTAAATTAAGAGAAAAAGAAAACTTGTAGGTTTATGAGAAAATGTTTAAATTTGAAAGAAAAAAGTGACAATTTTACAAGAAAAATGTCACAGATGAATAGATTGCTAGCTCCACTAATGTCAGCCAACCAGTGCCAGAGTATAATAATAAACTAGAGTAAAATCAGCTAAAATGGACTTCCGGTTATGGCGGCCACGTAGGAAGACGTGTTTCACTCTGCTCTGCTCCTAATAATAAAAAGTAGGCTAAAACTCTCTCAACTGGAACAAAAACCTATCCTAGCGTTTAGGCCCGGATATGGTAAAAACCAAGGCTGTGAAATCAGGCGGAGGAAAAACTGATTCGTCGAGACAATCCAAGTTAACAGACTTCCATGCTCGTGACGAAGCAGAAAAATCTCCAGAGACCATGGCTGAGGAGGGAGCTACCGGCGGAGCGGTGACTGCCGAGGGAACGAATGCGGTCCTTGCTACTATCAGCGCTATGAGAGCAGACTTTTCGTCTAAGTTTGATGGGATTATAGCAGCGATAGAAGGCATGAGAAAAGAAATAAGCGACTGTATGGAACGAATATCGCAGGCAGAGCTCTGAATCTCCAACGTTGAAGATGACGTCACCAGCCTACAATTAAAGGTCCAAACATTGGAATTAAAAAATAAACGTCTGGAAGATAATGTCCTGGACTTAGAATCCCGGTCAAGACGGAATAATTTAAGGCTGGTGGGCCTCCCGGAGGGTTCAGAGGGACAGGATACATGTTCCTTTTTGGAAAAGTGGATTCCAGAAGCGCTGAACAACGCAGATCTACAGTCATCGGTCGTCTTGGAGAGCGCACACCGAATCGGCCCACCGAGAGATAATAAGACACCACCGAGGATGCTGATTATGAAGTTCCTCAACTACAGAGACAAGCTGACGGTCTCCAACGCAGCGCGTACTAAAGGAGAAATCAAATACGAGGATCAACAGGTGCGGTTCTACTCAGATTTGGCCACAGGAATCCAACAATTAAGGAAACAGTTTGACCCCGCCCATAAAGAGCTGTGCAGCCTCGGGATTCGTCACGGAGTGATTCATCCGGCAAGACTGCTGGTCACATATAAAGGGAGAACCCATGTCTTCAAGACCCCTCAGGAGGCGCAGGAACTCATTAAGCAGATCCAGGGAGAGACTGGCGGGAGCTAAGCATGAAGCAAGAACAAGATATAAAGGTAGAATATTTAAGCATGTGTACAAGTATCTGACTGATTTAAAACATATAGCATGTCTACAAAATATAGATTGTATTATATATATAAAAAAAAGCTACGATGTACAAAGTTGCTATAAAATTTTGGAGTTAAGTTGGAAAAACTACAGAAGAGAGTTATTGTCATGTCATTAAAAGTAGCAGAGTCAGGGTGATTGAGAGAAGAAAGAGTGAGTGGTTTGACTGAACCTCGCGGATGAGGAGCAGACACTGGCTATAACGGGAGACAGAATTTTTTTTTTTGATTTTGGGGGGATTACCACGAATGTGGGGAGGGGGAATTTGTTTTTGTGTAGTTTGTGGGATGAATGTTCAACCATCCATGTTTTTGCTTCTCTGTATGAGCATGCTTATTTTGCAAGGTAATCTCAAACTCTTTATCGATCATAGACCAAAGCGTTAATCTTAATTTAACATCATGGAAATGCAGAGGTCTACAAAATCTAAAAAAACTTAAACAAGTTTTGAATAAAATAAAAGACATAGGTTCAAAAATTGTGTTTTTACAAGAAACTCATCTAATAGAGGAGGATGTAAAAAGAATAAGGAGAAGATGGCAGGGAAGTGTGTTCACCTCATCATTTTCATCCTGAGCCAGGGGAGTTATGACTCTCATACATAAAACAGTTCCATTTCAAGTGAAAAATGTAATTGGAGATAAATTGGGAAGATATCTAATCATCCAAAGATCTTTGTTATTAGAAAATATAAATCTGGTGAACTTCTATGGTCCCAATATAGATGATCAAAACTTCTTCGTTAATTTATTTCTTAATTTAGCATCACTCACAGGGCAACATATAATAGCAGGGGATTTTAATTGTACATTGAATCCCAGTATAGATAGATCAACAGGACAGGACTGTACGCACAATGGATGCAGGATGACCATTAATCATTTTATGAAAGAACTGAGATTGCTAGATGTATGGAGAGAAATGAAACCACAAGTCAAAGCCTATTCTTGCTATTCTAATACCTACAAGACATTTTCATGTATTGACTATTTTTTGATCTCCACAGAATTAAGGTCCAAGATTCAAAATTGTTTCTATGATAACATCGTGATATCTGATCACGCACCCTGCTGTCTAATATATGTAGATAAGAAATTGACAAAGGTTCCAGGTAGGTGGCAATTTCAGCATAAATGGCTTCAGGATGAGGAATTTGTTAAGTACATAGAAAAACAGATAGATGAGTTCTTTGATATCAATACTACACAAACATCAGCATGTATAAAGTGGGAAGCTTTCAAAGCTTTTATTAGGGGGCATATTATTAGTTATACAGGTTCAAAATCTAGGAAGACTCGAGAGGAGAGAGTCCAATTGGAACGTAAAATAAAAATTCTTCAAGAAAAAGTGTATGCAGGAAGTAATCCAAAATTAGAGAACGAATTACTGATTCTGAGAGCTGAATATGACAAAAAATCAGCGAATTGAGCTGCCTCGAGTCTTCTAAGATTGAAGCAAACCTTTTATGAACAAGGTGAAAAATCAGGAAAATTATTGGCATGGCAGATTAAACAATTAGAATTTAAAACACCAATTACCAGTATTATAAGTAACGGACAGGCAGTTGTAGATCCTTTAGAAATTAATAGTGCCTTTAGAGATTATTATGAAAAATTATATGATACAAAAAATGAAACTGACTTAACAAAACTAAATGGGTTTTTAGATGGATTATCTATACCATGTATTCCAAATGAAAATAGGGAGATACTGGAGTCAAAAATTAGTCAAGAAGAAGTTGGGCAAGCCATTGATAATATGAAATCAGGAAAAAGTGTGGGACCTGACGGTCTTCCAGTTGACCTCTATAAAAAATTTAAGAATAAAGTAATAAAACCATTTTTGGAAATGGTTTTAGAAGCATTTCAAAATAGTAACTTACCACCATACATGAATAATGCCTTAATTATACTGTTGCCAAAACCAGGTAAACCCTCTAATAAATGTGAAAACATGAGACCAATAAGCCTATTAAATGCAGACCTTAAGATAATCTGTAAAATTTTAGCAAGACGACTACAAGAAATATTACCAAATATTATTAACCGAGATCAGAATGGCTTTATAATGGGAAGACAAGGCTTCCATAATGTAAGAAGACTATTTAATATTATTTATTCTAATAAAGAAGCACCGGATACAGCTCTCCTATCATTGGACGCTGAAAAGGCCTTTGATAGGGTCGAATGGCCCTTTCTTTTTGAAGTTCTACGAAGGTTTGGACTTGGAAATAATTTCATAAAATGGGTCCAGATAATATACAATAATGGTACAGCAGAAATCCTAACAAATAGCAATATCTCAAAATCAATAAAAATTAATAGAGGATGTCGACAAGGTTGTCCACTTTCACCTTTACTGTTTACTATGGCAATTGAACCTTTAGCGATGGCAGTACGTTTACATCCACAAATATATGGAATTAAAGTAGGACCAACAGAACATAAAATCTCCCTGTATGCTGATGACATAATTTTGTTTATGTCGAATCTTAAAAAATCAATTCCGACCTTGTTAAATTTAATGAAGAACTTTGGGGAGATATCAGGATATAAAATAAATAAAACAAAATCTTCAATATTAATGCTAAATGAGACCCAGAGAAATCACCCAGCTCCTGAGGTAAATCAATTCAATGTTGTAAATCAGTTTAAATACTTAGGAATTCAAATTGAGCCTAAGTTAGAATCAGTCGCCAGTGCCAACTATGAAGCCTTAATGACAGATGTTAATGAGTTGCTTCAGAGATGGATGTCACTACCAATGTCGATGATCGGGAGAATTAATATACTTAAAAGTAATATCTTACCCAAAATACTATATTTATTTCAATACATTCCTTTACCACCACCTTCAGATCTATTCTCAAGAATTAAAAAAAAGTTAGTGGAATTTATATGGAACAATAGGAAGGCTAGATTACGTCTGTCCTTACTATATTTACCATTTGATCGTGGAGGTCTGAAATGTCCAAACTTTATGTTGTATTACTGGTCAGCACAACTGAGGTCTATGACATATTATTTCTCATCAAATGATCTCCCTCACTGGACTGAAATGGAATCATACAATTTACCTTTACCTCTTCCCTTATTCATATACTCAGACTCGGCTAAAAAATTACAGAAACAAGTTAAAAATCCTATTGTAAAGCATATGATCAAAATATGGTGTGAAATCAAAAAATATTTAAAAGAACCACACTTATTGTCACAACTTAGCTCAATATGGGGTAATCAATATTTTACACCAGGGAGAGCGGATGCTGTATTTAAATTATGGAATTTAAAAGGGATTCAAAAGATTCAAGACTTATATTTGTCACGTTCAGATAACATAATGTCTTTTGAAGAACTGAGGGTCAAATTTAATCTTAATAGAACACATTTTTTTAAAATATCTTCAGCTTAGGAATTTTATTCGATCAAATCAAAATAATGTTCTCACCCGACCTACTTATTCATCCTTGGAAAAATTTTTGACGAAAAATAGTAAGAGAAAGGGTATTATTTCAGAGTTTTATAACTCATTGACACTATTCTCAAGTGAAAACTCACAGAAAAGAATGAATTATTGGAAAGAAGACCTGCAAACTGAAATTTCAGAGGAACAATGGGAATTGGCTTGCACAGAAGCTCAAACCAAATCAATAAATGTACGTCTTAAATTGATACATTTTAAATGGTTAATGCGGATGTATGTTACACTGGTGGAGTTAAATAGATATAACAAAAACATACCAGATACGTGCACAAAATGTATGGAAAGTAAAGGAACCCTATTTCATTGTTTATGGGAATGTAGAAAAATTAGAATGTTTTGGGAAGAGGTGAGGGTAACAATTGAAAAAATAATTTCAAAACAATTCATATTGAACTCCAAACTGTTTTTGTTGGGTCTGTATCCAGAAAAGCATAATTTTAATCAGAGTGAAAGAACATTCATAGACCTCAGTTTGCTTAATGCCAAAAAATGTACTGCACTACTGTGGAAAAAGACTCATAGACCAGATGTGACTCAGTGGTTAAGACAGATGTTAACAAACCTTCCACTTGAAAGAATAACATACATACTGAAATCAAAAGAAAATGTGTTTGAGAATATATGGAGACCTTTCATTGATTATGTAAAGAAATTAAACATAACTTCTGAAGAAGAAGGTGAATGATGTGTGTGGACCTTGTAAATTCCAAATTGGTCAATGTATAATATGTATACTTATGTAATGGATTACCTAGGCTAAACAGAGGAGCATTGTTAGACTTGCTTTTGTTAATGGTTGTTGGTGTTTTTCGAACATTTATTTTTAATTGACTTTAGTGTTAGTGTTTGATTGTTTGTGCCATGTTTGTTAAAAAAGGTTCAATAAAAAATATTGTGGAAAAAAAAAATCAGCTAAAATAACATCTAGAATGACATACAGTGGTGTGAAAAAGTGTTTGCCCCCTTCCTGATTTCTCATTTTTTTTGTATGTTTGTCACACTTAAATGTTTCAGATCATCAAACAAATTTAAATATTAGACAAAGATAATGCAAGTAAACACAAAATGCAGTTTTTAAATGAAGGTGTTTATTATTAAGGGAATAAAAATCCAAACCTACATGGCCCTGTGTGAAAAAGTGATTGCCCCTAAACCTAATAACTGGTTGGGCCACCCTTAGCAGCAACAATTGCAATCAAACGTTTGTGATAACTGGCAATGAGTCTTTTACAGCACTGTGGAGGAATTTTGGCCCACTCATCTTTGCAGAATTGCTGTAATTCAGCCACATTGGAGGGTTTTCGAGCATGAACTGCCTTTTTAAGTTCATGCCACAACATTTCAATTGGATTCAGGTCAGGACTTTGACTAGGCCACTCCAAAGCCTTCATTTTGTTTTTCTTAAGCCATTCAGAGGTGGACTTGCTGGCGTGTTTTGGATCATTGTCCTGCTGCAGAACCCAAGTGCACTTCAGCTTGAGGTCACAAACAGATGGCTGGACATTCTCCTTCAGGATTTTTTGGTAGACAGTAGAATTCATGGTTCCGTTTACCACAGGAAGTCTTCCAGGTCCTGAAGCAGCAAAACAGCCCCAGACCATCACACTACTGCCACCATATTTTACTGTTGGTATGATGGACCTTTTCAACTTTTGTCTCGTCAGTCCACAGAGTATTTTCCCAAAAGTCTTGGGGATCATCAAGATGTTTTCTGGCAAAACTGAGATGAGCCTTTATGTTCTTTTTGCTCAGCAGTGGTTTTGGTCTTGGAACTCTGTCATGCAGGCCATTTTTGCCCAGTCTCTTTCTTATGGTGGAGTCATGAACACTGACTTTAACTGAGGCAAGTGAGGCCCACAGTCCTTTGGATGTTGTTATGGGGTTTTTTGTGACCTCTTGGATGAGTCGTCGCTGCGCTCTTGGGGTAATTTTGGTTGGCCGGGCACTCCTGGGAAGGTTCACCACTGTTCCATGTTTTCTCCATTTATGGATAATGGCTCTCACTGTGGTTTGCTGGAGTCCCAAAGCTTTAGAAATGACTTTATAACCTTTTCCAGACTGCTAGATCTCAATTACTTTGTTTCTCATTTGTTCCTGAATTTCTTTGGATCACAGCATGATGTCTAGCTTTTGAGGATCTTTTGGTCTACTTCATTTTGTCAGGCAGGTCCTATTTAAGTGATTTCTTGATTGAGAACAGGTGTGGCAATAATCAGGCCTGGGTGTGGCTAGAGAAATTGAACTCAGCTTTCCAAAGATGCGATAAACCACAAACATACAAAAAAAAAAAAAAAAAAAGAGAGAGAGAGAAATTAGGAAGGGGGCAAACACTTTTTCACACCACTGTATATAGTCAAGTAATGGCAGATGATCCTGCTGGGATCACAGATATTCAATAGGGTGGGTGGGTTATTTCAAGGGGAGCTACAAACAGCAGCTAAGCTTGGCGAACTCAGCTAGCATGTCTGTCAGTGTGATTATGGGGCAATCCGGGTCAGAATAGAGCAAAATAGCCAAGATCATGGTCTGGAACTGAGATATATGATTGACTGTGGATGAATGAACCAACTGGGAACATGGATGCCTAGTGAGGTGGTGGGATATATAAAGAGTAGCCATAAAACCATGGTCGCTAAACTAAGTTGGTTTTTCCATTATCATCTCCAGACTTCCAAATTCATTCACAACAGCACTGAAAGGTGATTTTTTTTCATATGTTCCCTTCAATACTCTTAATTATCTAACTTGTCGTCTGTCTTACCTTCCGGATCTCCTGCAGTTTATCCAGGATTTTCTCCTGAGGAGTCAACGTTTGTCTCTGCACTGGATGACACAAGCAAAAATTCTCTCACTTCTACATTTACTGCACAAACATCATATTTATCTTGTATTCAAATTTAAATATTCTTCCTTTTTTCCATTTACATTCAAAATATACTGTATACATTTATGAGAAAAAGTTGCAAATCGATGAGGAAAAAGTCACAAGAATTTTTAGCAAGCTTCAGATTTATTAAAAAAGGTCAAATTTACAAGAAAAAAAGTGTATCATAACAATGTATAAATTTAAGAGAAAATTTACAAATGAAAAATTTTTCATATAATTTTAATTCTCCATCCTAAAAATGTAGGGTGACCTTGTATGTTGGGGCCCCCTAGTGGCTGAGGTGGCCAATAGCATTTGTGTAATCTCATTTATAGCCAGAAACTACTGTGATTTTTTAAAAAGAATTTCCAGTGTGGGTTGAATAATTTTGAGTACAGCTGTACTGTGTCTTTGTATGTTTTTAATGGAAGATTCACTTCTGCCTTTTAAAAAAGAAATTAAAAAGGGAACGTTACAGTTTAATTCTTTTAAAAACGTAGTTAGTGGTTCAGACGTGTTTTTCTCACCTTGTTTACTGCTCATGTAGACCTCTTGTAGACTGAAATTTGACACGTCTTCACCCTGAAAAAAAAAATCACGATCAGTTAGTGTGTTTTAAATTTCTAAGAATTTTTTTTAAATCACATTCGGTCGTTACATTTTCTTCCAAAAACTGAATTTTCTTTAATAAATTTGCAGCTTTTTTCTCACAAATTTGTGAGCATGGTTGGGGAACCATGCTTATGCTTTATTTTGGTTATTTTCTGTATTTTCCCTACCTCAGCTTAGTTTGGTTTTTGTATTTACAGTTAGGCCCAAAAATATTTGGACAGTGACACAAGTTTTGTTATTTTAGCTGTTCACGAAAACATATTCAGGATACAATTATATAATCAATATGGGCTTAAAGTGCAGACTCTCAGCTGTAATTTGAGAGTATTCACATCCAAATTGGAGCAAGGGTTTAGGAATTACAGCTCTTTAATACGTAGCCGCCTCTTTTTCAAGGGACCAAAAGTAATTGCACAATTGACTCAGAAGGCTGCAAAAAAAAAATAACAAGGCTGCATGGGCTCTTCCCTCGTTAACCTGTCATCAATTAAGCAGTTAAAAGGTCTGGAGTTGATTCCAGGTGTGGCGTTTGCATTTGGAAGCTGTTGCTGTGAACACACAACATGCGGTCAAAGGAGCTCTCAATGGAGGTGAAACAGACCATCCTGAGGCTGAAAAAAAAAGAAGAAATCCATCAGAGAGATAGCAGAAATGTTAGGAGTGGCCAAATCAACAGTTTGGTACATTCTGAAAAAAAAAGAGTGCACTGGTGAGCTTGGGAACTCAAAAAGGCCTGGACGTCCACGGAAGACAACAGTGGTGGATGATCACAGAATCCTTTCCATGGTGAAGAACAACCCCTTCACAACAACCACTCAAGTGAAGAACACTCTCCAGGAAGTAGGTGTATCAGTATCTAAGTCTACCATAAAGAGAAGACTTCATGAGAGTAAATACAAAGGATTCACCACAAGGTGCAAACCATGAATCAGCCTCAAAAATAGAAACGCTAGAATTGACTTTGCCAAAAAACACCTGAAGAAGCCAGCCCAGTTCTGGAACAGCATTCTTTGGACAGATGAGACTAAGATCAACCTGTACCAGAATGATGGGAAGAAGAACGTGTGGAGAAGAATTGGAACAGCTTATGATCCAAAGCACTACATCTTCTGTAAAACATGGTGGAGGCAGTGTGATGGCATGGGCATGCATGGTTTCCAGTGGCACTGGGTCACTTGTGTTTATTGATGATGTGACAAAAGACAGAAGCAGCCGGATGAATTCTGAAGTGTATAGGGATATACTTTCTGCTCCGATTCAGCCAAATGCAGCAAAGTTGATTGGACGGCGCTTCACCCAATGATCCAAAACATACTGCAAAAGCAACCCAGGAGTTTTTTAAAGCAACAAAGTGGAATATTCTGCAATGGCCGAGTCAATCACCAGATCTCAACCCAATCGAGCATGCATTTCACTTGCTCAAGACAAAACTTAAGGCAGAAAGACCCACAAACAAGCAACAACTGAAGACAGCTGCAGTAAAGGCCTGGCAAAGCATTACAAAGGAGGAAACCCAGCGTTTGGTGATGTCCATGGGTTCCAGACTTCAGGCAGTCATTGCCTGCAAAGGATTCTCAACAAAATATTGAAAAGTAACATTTTACTTAGGGTTATGTTTATTTGTCCAATTACTTTTGAGCCCCTGAAATGAGGAGCATTTGTATAAAAATAGCTACAATTCCTACATGTTTAACCATATATTTTTGTTCAACCCCTTGAATTAAACCTTAAAGTCTGCACTTCAATTCCGTTGTAGTTGTTTCATTTCAAATCCAATGTGGTGGCATGCAGAGCCCAAATCATGAAGATTGTGTCACTGTCCAAATATTTCTGGGCCTAACTGTATGTTCATGGTCATGTCTTTAATTATGTTCTCTTGAGTTTGCCATTTGTTTCTATTTGCTATGTTTATCTTCCAGTTCTGTCTTGTTATCTTAGTCTTAGTTTAGTCATTATAGTCCTGTTTATTTGTATTATGTTTTCATGGTCATGTTTATGTTTTGTTTTTGTCTGCCTTGGATCAGGAGATGAATCAGGCCCTGGTCATGCTTTCAGCTCACGTTTAGATTCTCTTTATTAATATTATCATGTTTTTTGTTTTGCCTGGGTTTTACTGTCAGTCATGACTATGTTTGATTTTGATGATCTGTATTCTGATGGTTATCATGTTTATAGAGGGGGTGCATTGGAACAGAATTCTTGGTAGTTATAGAACAGTTACCATAGTTACCCAGCACTGAGTGGCAAACATGAGGCAATTTTAGTTTGCATGCAGTAAAACATGAAAATCACACAAAATATTTAGTCACATCAGCACAGAGTACCTTTTCTAAGTTTAGATGTTAATGGCACACTGTTTACTGAACTGTAGTGATGTGTGGATAAGAGCACACGTAAGTGAAGAACTGGTTCTGAGCCTTTAATTATTTACAGTATTTATCTTTTTTGTCAATTAAAACAAGATGGACTGGTAAGATTAGCTTTCTGCAATACAAGCAGGCACTACGTGCACTACTGTTGTCACGACTCGCCGCTCATCATCCGCCTCAGCTGTGCACACACCTGCGCCTCGTCAGCCACGGGCTATTTAGCCCACGCAGCCCTGTGCAGCGGTCTGGAGCCGTCTGTTTGCATCGGCACTCTCTCCCAGCTGGATCGTCTCTCCACGTCAGCTGAGCTACGCTTCCACGTAAGCATCATCACCCTTACCTCTTTGCAAGTCTTCTCCCCTGTGCACAGGTGGATTCCTTGGCGGCGGATAACCCCGTCATCGCCATCCCTTCCCTCATCGTCGTCACTGGCTCAGCAGGACGCTGTCTCCCGGGCTTCTCCCTTGGCCAACGCCAGCCACTCGTCACCTACAAGTTAGCAGCACTCCGCTCATTATACCTGTCTAGGTGTGGTGCCCTTTACCCTTGTCCTCTGCTCTCTCCATAGGGTTGCCTGGCTGTACGGCGTACTGCTCTGTTTCCTGTGCATCGGCGTTCACCCGCATCACGTACCCATATCTCATACATCCATCCATACACACCTGCTTGTTGAATAAAGCTATTAAATCTTCCCTGAGCCTGCGTGCGTGTTTCCTGAGCCGGACATTATGTCAGTACGGCTCCAGCCAAGCGGCTCAGCAGACAGCGGGCTCACACGCCGCCTTTCCACCCTCGAGGCTCGGGTGGATTTAATAGCCCACCAACAGCAGGTGATTTTAAATCAATTAACAAACATCACTCACCGGTTAGACCGTGTGGACCCCCAGCAGGTGTTCCCCCCGGCTCGTCGGGGGGGCAGCTCCAGCCGCTTCCGTGGCTGGCCAGCCTGCCGCGGGAACGCCAACCCGACTCACGCCAATTCCAACCCCTGCCCGCTTCAGCGGTAAGCTCGGCGGAGCGCGGGGGTTCATCATGCAGTGCGAGTCGGTGTTTCTGCGCGTTCCCGGGGATTTTCCCTCGGACCACAGCCGAATTGGCTATATAGCTAATCTCCTGGAGGGGCGAGCGCTAACTTGGGCTTACGCCGTCATGGCGAAGCCCAGTTACGCAAACCTCTCCTACGGCCAGTTCGTGCAGAGTTTTCTCGAGATATTCGATCATTCCCGGCGAGATAGCATCCTCGCTGAACGTCTCCTTGGCCTCCAACAGGGAAGCCGGTCAGCGGCGGATTACGCTATCGACTTCCGGGTCGCAGCGGAGGAAGTGGGCTGGGGTGAGGCGTCACTCTGTAGCATCTTCCTCCGCAGCCTCAACTCTGGTCTGAGGGATGAGCTGGCCAGCCAAGACCTTCCGGAAAGGCTGTCGGCGCTAATCTCCCTGACAATTAGCTTGGACAACAGGCTGCGTGAACGATCCGCCGAGCGGAAATTAATTGGCCGCTCGCGTGGAGGTTCTGTCCGCACGCCTCAGGCTCGCCCCCTGGCGTTATCTGCTCCGGAGCCCTCCGAGGAGTCGGAGGCAATGGTAGTTGGTCGGTCAAGGCTCCCCCTAGCGGAGAAACAGTGCCGTCGGGAGCTGGGCCTCTGCATGTATTGCGGAGGTGATCAGCATACCGTGGAGCATTGTCCGGAGAAGCCAAACGGGGGGGTCCGCGAGTCACTGTAGGGGGCCTCGCGGACTCTAACCGGTCGAATCCCCTCACAAGTTTGTCACTGCCCATGCGATTCTGTCACAATTCCACAGGGCACCTCACACACGCACTGGTGGACTCAGGAGCAGAGCAGAGCTTCATTTCTAAGAGCCTGGCAACCCAATTGGGCATCCCCTGCCACCTTCTGGCCGCTCCTCTCAGTCTGGTCACCCTCTCCCGTGCGCCCCTTGGACAAGTGACTCATCGCACCCAGCCAATCCCTGTAATTATCTCAGGTAATCACCGGGAGGATCTTACCTTGTATGTCCTATCCTCTTCTGTGTCACCTGTCATCTTAGGCTACCCCTGGTTGTGCCTGCACAACCCAGTGCTGGATTGGCAGACAGGAAGAATTGCCGCCTGGAGCTCCTTTTGCATGGGCACCTGCCTCCAGTCCACAGCCTGCGCCCCGTCCTCGGACACCGTGCCTCCGGACCTCACCCTGGTGCCCTCGGCGTTCCATGGCCTGGGCCTCGTGTTCAGTAAGTCCAGGGCGATGTCTCTCCCTCCTCACCAGCCCTACGACTGCGCCATCAACATCCGCCTGGGGGCTCCCTTGCCATCCGGACGCCTCTACAGCCTGTCAGCGCCGGAACGGGAGGCCATGGACGGTTATATCAAGGAGTCTCTCAATGCAGGTATCATCCGCCCTTCTTCGTCTCCTCTCGGCGCAGGGTTTTTCTTCGTCTCAAAGAAGGATGGGTCCCTCCGCCCCTGTATTGATTTTCGGGCGCTAAACGACATCACGGAGAAGGACCGCTACACCCTGCCATTGATGGACACCGCTTTCCCCTCCCTCCAGGGGGCGACCTGGTTCACTAAGTTGGATCTCCGCAGTGCTTATCACCTCGTCCGGATCCGGGAGGGGGATGAGTGGAAGACGGCCTTAAGAACGCCTAGTGGTCACTTCGAGTATCTGGTAATGCCGTTTGGGCTGACCAACGCCCCTGCCGTGTTTCAACGCCTCATAAACGACGTCCTACGTGATTTTCTGGGCCTCTTCATGTTCGTGTACCTGGATGATATTCTCATCTTCTCCAGGTCACGGGAGGAACACCAGGTCCACGTGAGGCGGGTCCTACAGCGGCTGCTGGAGAACAGGCTGTATGTCAAGGCCGAAAAGTGCGAGTTTTACGCCAAGACCACTTCCTTCCTAGGGTTCATAATCTCGCACAATCAAGTCCTTCCCGACCCCGCGAAGGTTAAGGCGGTGGTCGAGTGGCCCACGCCGACCTCCAGAAAGCAGGTGCAGCAGTTCATTGGGTTTGCCAATTTTTATCGCCGCTTTGTTCCCAATTTCGGCGCCATTGTTGCCCCTTTGACCCACCTCACCTCTCCCAAGACCCCCTTCCGGTGGACCGAAGAGGCTGCAGCGGCTTTCGAGGCATTGAAGACGGAGTTCTTCTCCTCCCGGGTCCTGACCCAGGTTGACCCCACGCTGCAGTACCTGGTCGAAGTCGACGCGTCTGATACGGGAGTGGGGGCGGTGCTTTCTCAGCGATCACCCACCGATGGGGTCAAGCGACCCTGCGCCTTCTTGTCACGGCGCCTGTCTCCGGCTGAGCGCAACTACGACGTCGGGGACAGGGAGCTACTTGCCATCAAGCTCGCACTGCAGGAGTGGCGCCACTGGTTGGAGGGGGCTGCCCAGCCGTTCGTGGTGTTAACGGACCATAAGAACCTGGAATATTTAAGATCTGCCAGACGACTGAATGCCCGCCAGGCGCGCTGGTCCTTGTTCTTCGCCCGGTTCCGTTTCACCATCACCTACCGCCCTGGTTCTAAAAATGGCCTGCCCGATGCCCTTTCCAGGCAGTTTGCCCCTGAGACCCCGGAGGAGCCGGGTCATACCATCTTAAAGCTCGTGCGTTGTGGGGGCGATTTCCTGGTCCATCAGGGACAAGATCCGGAGGGTGCAGGAGACCGAACCGGATCCTGGCGGCGGACCGGAAGGGAAGCTTTTTGTTCCATCGACTGTCCGGGGGGAGGTCATTCATTGGGTTCACACCTCCAAACTCGCCTGTCACCCTGGTGTCTCCCGGCTAGTGGATCTCCTCCAGCGTTCCTTTTGGTGGCCGGGTCTCCAGAAGGACGTCGCCAACTACATCCGGGCGTGCCCTGTGTGTGCCACCGGCAAGTCTGCTAATTCTCCTCCTGCGGGTCTGCTCCAGCCCCTGCCGGTCCCAGGCAGGCCCTGGTCTCACATAGCCCTCGACTTCGTCACTGGTCTCCCAGTCTCTAACACCTACGACGCTGTGCTGACCATCGTGGATCGGTTCTCCAAGGCTGCCCACTTCGTGCCGCTCCGGGGCCTCCCTACGGCGCGGGAGACAGCAGACCTTCTTGTCCAGCACGTAGTCAGGCTGCATGGGATACCGGTGGACGTCGTCTCTGATCGGGGGCCCCAATTTGTCTCTGAGGTATGGAGGTGTTTCTGCAACGCTCTGGGGGCCACGGTAAGCCTCTCCTCCGGCCACCACCCGCAGTCCAACGGGCAGTGTGAGCGTGCCAACCAGGAACTGGAAGCTGCCCTACGCTGCGTCACCTCCTCCAACCTGTCGTCCTGGAGCGCGCACCTGGCCTGGGTGGAGTATGCCCACAACACGGCACGGTCTTCTGCCACGGGGATGTCCCCCTTTAAGGCGTCCTTGGGGTACGACCCACCTTTGTTCCCGGAGCAGGAGGGCGAGCTGGCCGTTCCCTCCATCCAGGTGCACCTAAGACGCTGTCAGAGTCCGTGGACGAGAGCGCGCGATGCGCTATTACGCACGGCGGCGCGCAACAGCTCGACGGCGAACCGCCACAGGAAACTGGCCCCTGCCTACCAGGTGGGCCAACGAGTCTGGTTGTCCTCACATGACATTAACCTCAAGGCTGAGAAGAGGAAGCTGGCTCCGTGCTTCATTGGCCCTTTCACCATCTCTAAGATTGTCAACCCGGTGGCTGTGCATCTGGCCCTCCCCCCTCCCTCTGTATATGTCCCACCTTCCACGTCTCGAAGATCAAGCCCGTGGTCTCCGATCCACTCTGTCCCCTGCCCAAGGCCCGAGGTCGCGGGCTACAGTACTTGGTGGACTGGGAGGGATTCGGTCCTGAGTGGAGGTCCTGGGTGCGCTCTTCCTTGGTGTTGGACAGGAGTCTCATCACGGAGTTCCACCGGGCGCACCTGGACAAGCCAGCGCCAGGAGGCGCTGCTGTGGGGGGAGTACTGTCATGACTCGCCGCTCATCATCCGCCTCAGCTGTGCGCACACCTGCGCCTCGTCAGCCACGGGCTATTTAGCCCATGCAGCCCTGTGCAGCGGTCTGGAGCCGTCTGTTCGCATCGGCACTCTCTCCCAGCTGGATCGTCTCTCCACGTCAGCTGAGCTACGCTTCCACATAAGCATCATCACCCTTACTTCTTTGCAAGTCTTCTCCCCTGTGCACAGGTGAATTCCTTGGCAGCGGAAGACCCCGTCATCGCCATCCCTTCCCTCATCGTTGTCACTGGCTTGTCCGGGCGCACCTGGACAAGCCAGCGCCAGGAGGCGCTGCTGTGGGGGGAGTACTGTCACGACTCGCCGCTCATCATCCGCCTCAGCTGTGCGCACACCTGCGCCTCGTCAGCCACGGGCTATTTAGCCCATGCAGCCCTGTGCAGCGGTCTGGAGCCGTCTGTTCGCATCGGCACTCTCTCCCAGCTGGATCGTCTCTCCACGTCAGCTGAGCTACGCTTCCACATAAGCATCATCACCCTTACTTCTTTGCAAGTCTTCTCCCCTGTGCACAGGTGGATTCCTTGGCAGCGGAAGACCCCGTCATCGCCATCCCTTCCCTCATCGTTGTCACTGGCTCAGCAGGACGCTGTCTCCCGGGCTTCTTCCTTGGCCAACGCCAGCCACCCGTCACCTACAAGTTAGCAGCACTCCGCTCATTATACCTGTCTAGGTGTGGTGCCCTTTACTCTTGTCCTCTGCTCTCTCCATAGGGTTGCCTGGCTGTACGGCGTACTGCTCTGTTTCCTGTGCATCGGCGTTCACCCGCATCACATACCCATATCTCATACATCCATCCATACACACCTGCTTGTTGAATAAAGCTATTAAATCTTCTCTTATGGTGCCACTCAGTTTTGCCACTCAGTGTTTTGTAACTGCCATGAGTTCTGTTCTCTGACATCGTGTGCATACCATCCATTTCTGTCATGCTTTGAATTTGGGCTTTTGTTTTGACAGCGTCTTTTGTTCACTTCCGGTTTTACGTTATCTGCTTTTGCTTTGTTGAGTATTCATGGCTGCTTTTGATTTTCTGATTACTGATTGTTCATGGGTGTTTTTGATTTTCTGCTCTATATAGATGCTGCACTTCGCCCTCAGTGTGGTGATCTACTCTGTTACTGTTTACTTTGTCATGTCATGCCACGTTAAGTCAAATGATGTCACGTCTGGTTTATTTTTGGCTTAAAATAAACCACTGCAAACCTCAGCTCCGGTAATTGGGTCCAGTTAATCCTGCTTGTGCGCCATGAAGAGGCGCAATTCATAATTTATAACAGAAACACTCGCACTTCCAGTCACTCACTCACTGTTGCTGTCACTATGATTAGGACTGCGCCACTGATCTCTATAGAAAAACTGGAATGATCATTGGCCGCCAGAAGTGAAGCCACCTGCCCGCCATATTAGTACAACCAAAACACTCAGCAAGTCAATGGAGAATAAATGGGTTTAGTAGTAAATGGTGCCACTTTTACCTCAATAACTTACCCAAAAATTAACAGATTTTGAACTTCTTGATATGGATACACAGCTTATAATTTTGCGTGGCCGCTAAACATAATATCAACTCGATTCCCTCCCTAATATGGTGGCCAGGTGGCTTCACTCGGCTCTGTATTCGCTACTGGGGGTGAGCTACCCAGGTTTTCTATTGAGGTCAGTGGCGCGCGCAAGCTTAAAGGTGCAATATAAAGGATTCTGACCTCCTGCCCAGTAGGGGTCGCACGCACTGTTGACTCACTATAATCTTGTACCGGTTGCCAGGTAGAGATAAACAGCACTTCCTGGAGGCTAACACTGCAGACTGCTAACATCTCAGACTTTTGGTTATTATGAGCCAGACAGTAGTGATGGCCAGATGAGGCTTTCTGGAGGACTTGAGGTCTTTCATCAAAATGGCTCATATAGACGAGGCCTCATGTGAAACTTCATTTTCTCTACTAGGCCATCTAGTGGACAAAACGTATACAGCATGCAGATTTTTACAAGGGTGTTATTGGTTTGTGTAATTTTTTCATTTCAATAAATGCAGTCTTTTATGAAATATCAAAGATCATAAGGGAAAAAAGAAATAATAAAACTGAGGTGACTACAGTGAATGTGCTTGTTCTACTTATCCATTTTTATTAAGAAATAATAACTTTTCAACAGTCTTTTACCATCTTTCCCAGTACATTCATCTCTGTCCTTATTGTCATGTAGGGCACAATAGTGCTGTTATATCGTAAAATGACACGAGACGGAGAGCTTCTTGAGGGACATCCAACTGAACTTTATTCGACTGAACACTCAACTATATACAGAGTGGGCTGTGCCCCCCTGATGTCACCCTGTGGGTGGACATGGCATACCAGACACCCATATCCCATACATAACATTTCTCCCCCCTTCAAAAAAAATGCCAAGCACACAGACAACCCAACCTAATTTGTCTCCCGACTCACGCTCTAAAAGGAAAAAATATGTACAAAAGAAACAAACTCCTATCCATTCATACAACCAAGGCTGGGGGGCCAGGTAGACTACCAGCTCTAAAGGGAAAAAATATGTACGAAAGAAACAAACTCCTATCCATTCATACAACCAAGGCTGGGGGGCTGGGTAGACTACCAGCGCCCCCTACATGGCTGGGCAGGTTATCCTGCTGCCAAAGAGAACAGTTCAGCTTAAATAAAATAAAGCAGTGTTTCTAACTAAAACAACCCCATAAACAGTGTTACCTAAATAAGACACACCAAATCACAATATACACATACATGCTACTGGTGGCCCCCACCCCAACACCCACCCCACAGCAGGCACACAAGAGAGTAATCCGTGTTGGGCATCATAGTCAATATAAATGGCCAATTAATAAATCATTTCACCACGGCTAACAAAATTCCAAAATACAGTATAGCTCACCAAAATTTCACCTATAAAATGTCATTCACGTAGCATTTATATATTTTTCTTTTGGTTCAAACCAGGGCACTAAAACAGTAGCAAAACTACACACATTCATTCACATATACAGTATATACAGGTATTCACATCAGGAAAAATAAAATTTCAGGTAACCACAATGTCTCTGGGTAGCCACCATCCAGAAAACTGCCTTGGAGGCCCCGGGCACCCCCCCAGCATATGAGCCCCTGGCCTCCGTCCACCTCCAGGGTCGAAACCCCCCTCCCTGGCGAACATGTCCTTTTGCCGCCACAATCTTCTATACAGCCACGGAGGGCCTGGGCATCCCCACAGCATCATTAAGTCCGGCCACTGCCTCCCCCCAGGGTCAAAACACCCCTCCCTGGCCAAAATGTCTCTAACTGCCAAAACTTGTTTTTCTTCTCTGGGCCAGACCCGGCCACCGACCCGCAGGGGAACCCGACCCGGTCTCCCATGCCCGCCACGTTGTCTCAGGACCTTCTCCCTGCGTCATGCTGTCCCGCCTACCCGGTCCAAACCCTTACCCCAACGATGGCGTTTGGCGCTCTGCAGAACCGCGCCATCAGCCCCATCTGGCTGTAGCTGCTGTCCCTCGGGGCTCTCTGTGACACTCCCATCGGCTCCGTCTCCCGACGCGGGCACATCATCACTGCTCTTGGCCCCCTCGCTCCATTTTTCCTGCTGCATAGCCTCTGTACTTGGCTGCTGCTCCTCCCCGGGGTCGTCAGCCTGCCCAGCCTCGCTCGTCTGCTTTTGGCGTCGGCACCTCGTCCTTAAAGGCCACCCCGGCGGTCCTGGCATGCCGTCCAGCACCCTCTTTCAGGGCAGCGTGAGAACCGGCATCAGGTCCATCCCGAGGCGGCGTTGCCAAAGGTGCTCTCCCTCTGTATGGCCTCCAGCGGCGGGGCTAATTCCTGCTCCACCACCTCTCCGCCAGTTTTGGTCTCACTTAACTCGGGCTCTCTCCATCTATGCTCCGGTTCTGGCTGCTTGAGGGGTGGGGGTAATTCCGGGTCCTGCTCATCCTCCATTTCATCTTCATCACCCGAGCTGTAGTCACTCCCCATTCGCTGTCTGTTTCACTCTCACTGTGATCCTCAGCCGCACCCACGTCCGCAAGGCCAGTGTAAACTGGTCCTGGGCTGCTGATCACCGATTTCAAGAGTGAAACCCAGCACATCAAACAGGTCCCACCCCATCACATTTTTGCCCTGGCATGCCACCTGGAACCTGAACGCAGCAAGGGTCTTCTCACTTTACTGCACCGTCAGCATGATACTCCTGCCATTACTAGAGTCCTAGTCGTCCGGCAGTTCCACCGCACCCGGGCGCTGGGGTGTGAGCCTCCGAACTCAGGCCTCACTCACGATGGAGCGCGTGGTGGCGGTGGCTATCAACATGGGCACCCTCACACCATCCAGCTTCACCACCCGTTGTGGTCCCGACCATTCTTCGGGGCGCGCGACGTTGACACCTTATCCACTGTCGTCAGTGGCCAGGGGCTCCTCCACATGTGGCCTCAGTTCAGCTTTGAGGCCCAGCTCCGGGCCCTTAGCTTTGTTTCAGCGCAAAACTAGCCTGTCAGCTAGCCTGTCCATAGGCTCTGACTGAGCCGTTAGCTCACCTAAGCTAACTAGCCCCGTCATGTCCAGCGCCACCGGCTCCTTCGCCCGCATCTCTCTGGCTTTCGTCTGCTCTGTGAAGTGCGCTTCCATATGCCCGACGGCCTCCACGTAGCCCTCACACGTGCCCAGCGAGTCGAGAATCCTTCGGCCCTCCGTGCTGAGGTTATGGGCCAGGAGGGCCCGCCACTGCCTCCTGTCAAGCCGAGGAAGACCCAGCGAGTTGACATATTCTTCAAATTCACATCTCCACTGCGGCCACGAAAGCAACGGCTCACCCGGGTTCTCCAGAAACAGCAACAGTCGCTGATGAAGCCAGCACACTCCCATTAGTCTCCTCGTCGCCAAATGTTATATCGTAAAATGACATGAGACGGAGAGCTTCTTGAGAGACATCCAACTGAACTTTATTAGGCCAAACACTCAACTATATACAGAGTGGGCCGTGCCCGCCTGACGTCACCCTGTGGGTGGGCACAGCATCCCAGACACCCATATCCCATACATAACAAGTGCCTCAGCATAATGATGTATTATTGTTGTATCCAAGCTTTTTGAAACACAACAGACGATTTACCTTGCAAATAAAAATAAATTATAAGAACAACCCCCACTTGAACTCCAGCTCTCCGTAAGACAGACATTTTATCTCTAGGCTACCACTTAAGGCCCTTTTCCACTAGCCCAGCTCGCCTCACCTCGCTTCGATTCGCTACGACACGGTTCGGCCTCGGTTGTGTCTCCATTACAGCCGGGTAAAGCAGGGTTAAGCTGTAGTGGGCGGGATTTTTTTTACAGCAAGGCGGCGCCACACTCCCGTGACGTAAAACACGCGACCCAAGCAAAACATAACACATGGCGGCTGTACAAGGCGACTCCTCGGTCTGTGGCTTTTTTCACCGTAAATGCCAAAAAGGACCGCCAGACAAGGGTACAGGCAGCGAGACGAAACACTCTGGAATAGTACTGCAGCTTCTGGGAGAGCCGAAGACGTGAGGATACAAACTAGGTCATATATGACGGTAAGCTAATAGTTGCTAATGCTAGTTTGCTATAAGTAGGTCGTACTACACTGTAACGTCTGCAAGTTATCGCTGTTAGGTACTAAAATATGTACGCTGTGTGTGTGTGTTTCAGATGGCTCTGTAGTGGGAAAATTACCGCTTCAAACGGTCGGTCTGGGCGTTCAACACAGCCCGTCACTGATGTCACCCCAGCTTCACAAACGATCAGTGGTTGTAGAGCTTAAGAATGTTTGTAGAAACGTTTATTTCCTGTGCAACAAATTGCTCTGATCTGCGTGAAAATCATGGAGAGACTGTTGAGACATCATGGATGTAGCTGCTCCAGCTGCAATGAGTCTGAGGTGGTGTCATGGCAAAAAATGATCAGCTGACACAACTTGATCGCCAGGTTAATAACTATATTAGCCACAAAATATATATTCAAAAAGTAAACAGTAATGAGTTACGTATAATAAGATATATTTGACAATTATGATGCATTTTAGGCCAAAACAAACTTGATCTAGGATTAAAAGCAATTAAAATAATGCAGTCACAAGGTTACATGGAAAATACTTGATTTACTAGATACATGTACTGTAGAAATATACGTATATTCTCTGCATCAACAATGCACTATACATGCATTCATGTAATATTGCACTGGGAATTGCACTGACAATAAACCTCTGAAGTTTTTGCAGATGTCTCTTTTTTATATGTGAAAGTTACCACCATGTCGCACAAATTAAATACTAACAGATTGGAAAAGCTGTCTAAGAACAATCCAGCAGTTTGAGAAATCACTTTTGGTTTGGTGTAAGTCTGTCAACAGAATTATGAACCATAAAGCAGTTTGTGTTAAAATGTTAAATCCCATTAAACCCTAACCCGGGGGTTTCCAATCATGTGTCATGGGGGGCCAAGACCCTGCAGTTTCTCTTCTACCCAGTCTCTTCAGCAGGTGTTCTCAATGATCAGCAGTCAGTGGAAGAAGTTCAGTGGAATCTGCTGTTGAAGACACTGGTTGGAGGTAAAGCCTGCAGGGTCTTTGCCCTCCATGGCACATGATTAGACACCCCCGCCCAAACCCATTATGATGAAGAGCAGATGCTAATATGACCCAGAATTCCTCCATATACTGGTACTGTCACTAAAGTATGCAGGGTCTTCTGCGGTGGCACATCCAACAATACAGTCTTCAGTTAATAAAATAATTGTTTTGGTTACTTTTTTCTTAAAAATGAGCCATTATTTTCAAGGTCACCGATAAATGCTTTGTACTGTTGACTCTTTTCCCGCCGGTGTCTTAACAGACAAAATAGAAAATCATGATGCAAACACATAAGTCACTAAATTGTTTATTACAATCAGCAGCAAATTCCAGATTATTCAGAATGTGCAAAATTCAAACTGTAAAAAAAAAAAAAAAAAAAAAAAAAAAGAAAGAAACTGGAATGGGTCACACACGCCAGCCACGCCGCCTCACTGAGAAGCAACTGGATCGGCCCCTCGTACTGGTTCTGGTTCAGCAGATCTTCAGCCTGCATCTCTGTAAATAGTGAGGCAAGTCCAGTTGGGGTGGACCATTTCCCTCTTGCCTAGACAAAAGACAGAAATGGGTGGTGGTTAATTAAAGCAAGTTTAAAACATATTTGGGAAATACACTTGTTGCTAAAAGCCAGTGGTGGAATGTGAATTAATGAATGAATCTTTATTTCGGATTGAATAAAATGTAAAGATTAAAAGAAAATAGAATAATATAACAAAGGGGAAAAAATCTAACAAGGTGAAATTAAACAATAACTCCTCTGGTTATACAGTTCAACATAGGTTATCTGAAATGGGTGATGGCTGAAGCCACAGCTTATATTGCCCACCATATTTCATCCAAGAATTCAAAAGAAAAACAAAACAGGAGGGATTACAATTTGAATGTGACAATAAAGTACTTTGTTGTTGTATTTAACCACAATTTTCATGTAGCTGTGCTTCAGTAGATTTTACAAGGGCTGGGTTACATTTAAAATCATCTGTTTTTACTGTGGCCTCAGCAATCAGAATGAATTAATACATTCACTTGAATGGAATATAGTACTTTAACTGAAGGTGTGCATCACCGAGTATGGAGTCGCTCAGTCAAAATATGAAGTTTTTATCAATAAAAGTTTGTCTTGTCTGTAAAAGTGTCTCTTCTTGCCCTGGCTTCATGTGTGGCCGGTGTTTTGTACTAGCATTGCTAAAATATAAAAGGAAGCACTACAATGGGTCTCAAATATTTGTAATGCGTCCTGTTACTGCATGAGTTTATTGATGATAGACTATAAACTACACATATACAGTAAATTATATTGACGACTGAACATCTCACATTCGCCAAAACATACAGTTATGAACATAACTCACAAAGGATCACACAAGTGATCTGACAAAAAAATAAATACATTAACAAGCGGTTTATTTTACAGTTGATGTGCCATATTCACACAATCAAATAAATCTCAGTTCAGTCCCTTTTATATTAAGTGGAAATTGTGCTACTTTGGTTTGGACACTTTACCTATAAAAGCAAAGGATTTCAGTACGTTCCACAGCGGTGAGGTCCGTTGTGGGCTGGCTGCTTTCCACTTGCCTAGATGAACGACAGAAATGGATGGTGGTTAGTTACAGCAAGTTCAACACTTAATACAGGCACATCTCAAAAATTAGAATACCATGAAAAAATTCAATATTTTTTTCACTCATTTCAGAAAGTGAAACCCATATATAGATTCATTACAGGGACAGTGATATATTGAAAGTGTTTATTTTAATATTGATGATTACGGCTACAGCCCATATTAACCAACACCTCAGCGGCCAACATTTATATTTAAAAACTATTTTTTAAAGTTAATTTTATGTAATATTCTAATTTTTTGCTGTAAGCCGCAATCATCAAAATTAAAATAAATAAACGCTTGAAATATATCACTGTCTGTGTAATGAATCTATATAATATACGGATTTCTCTTTCTGAAATGAGTGACAAAAAATATTGAAGTTTTTCATGACATTCTAATTTTTGGAGATGTACAGTGGGGCAAAAAAGTATTTAGTCAGCCACCAATTGTGCAAGTTCTCCCACTTAAAAGATGAGAGAGGTCTTCAATTTTCATCATAGGTATACCTCAACTATGAGAGACAAAATGAGAAAAAAAAATCCAGAAAATCACATTGAAGGATTTTTAATGAATTAATTGGTAAATCCCTCAGTAAAATAAGTATTTGGTCACCTAAAAACAAGCAAGATTTCTGGCTCTCACAGACCTGTAACTTCTTCTTTAAGAGGCTCCTCTGTCCTCCACTCATTACCAGTATTAATGGCACCTGTTTGAACTCGTTATCAGTATAAAAGACACCTGTCCACAACCTCAAACAGTCAGGCTCCAAACTCCACTATGGCCAAGACCAAAGAGCTGTCAAAGGACACCAGAAACAAAATTGTAGACCTGCACCAGGCTGGGAAGACTGAATCTGCAATAGGTAAGCAGTTTGGTGTGAAGAAATCAACTGTGGGAGCAATTATTAGAAAATGGAAGACATACAAGACCACTGATAATCTCCCTCAATCTGGGGCTCCACGCAAGATCTCGCCCCGTGGGGTCAAAATGATCACGAGAACGGTGAGCAAAAATCCCAGAACCACACGGGGGGACCTAGTGAATGACCTGCACAGAGCTGGGACCAAAGTAACAAAGGCTACCATCAGTAACACACTACGCCGCCAGGGACTCAAATCCTGCAGTGCCAGACGTGTCCCCCTGCTTAAGCCAGTACATGTCCAGGCCCGTCTGAAGTTTGCTAGAGAGCATTTGGATGAGCCACAAGAGGATTGGGAGAATGTCATATGGTCAGATGAAACCAAAATAGAACTTTTTGGTAAAAACTCAACTTGTTGTGTTTGGAGGAGAAAGAACACCATACCTACTGTGAAGCATGGGGGTGGAAACATCATACTTTGGCGCTGTTTTTCTACAAAGGGACCAGGACGACTGATCCGTGTAAAGGAAAGAATGAATGGGCCCATGTATCATGAGATTTTGAGTGAAAACTTCTTCCACCAGCAAGGGCATTGAAGATGAAATGTGGCTGGGTCTTTCAGCATGACAATGATCCCAAACACACCGCCCGGGCAACGAAGGAGTGGCTTCGTAAGAAGCATTTCAAGGTCCTGGAGTGGCCTAGCCAGTCTCCAGATCTCAACCCCATAGAAAATCTTTGGAGGGGGTTGAAAGTCTGTGTTGCCCAGAGACAGCCCCAAAACATCACTGCTCTAGAGGAGATCTGCATGGAGGAATGGGCCAAAATACCAGCAACAGTGTGTGAAAACCTTGTGAAAACTTACAGAAAACGTTTGACCTCTGTCATTGCCAACAAAGGGTATATAACAAAGTATTGAGATGAACTTTTGTTATTGACCAAATACTTATTTTTTTTTCCACAATATCTTTATTGAACCTTTTTTTTTTTTAACAAACATGATACAAACAATCAAACACTAACACTAAAGTACTACAAAAAAAAAAAAATGCACTAAAAACACCAACAACCACCAACAAAATCAAGTCTTCAACAATGCTCCTCTGTTTAGTCTAGACAATCCAATACATAAGTATACATATTATGTTCACCAGTTTGGAATTTACAAGGTCCACACACATCATTCACCTTCTTCTTCAAGAGTTATGTTTAAATTTTTTACATAATCAATAAAAGGTCTCCATATATTCTCAAACACAATTTCCTTTGATTTCAGTATATATGTTATTCTTTCTAATGGAAGGTTTGTTAACATCTGTCTTAACCACTGAGTCACATCTGGTCTATGAGTCTTTTTCCATAATAGTGCAATACATTTTTTGGCATTAAGCAAACTGAGGTCTATGAATGTTCTTTCACTTTTATTAAAATTATGCTTTTCTGGGTACAGACCCAACAAAAACAGTTTAGGATTCAATATGATTTGTTTTGAGATTATTTTTTCAATTGTTATCCTCACCTCTTCCCAAAACATTCTTATTAATCTACATTCCCATAAACAATGAAATAGGGTTCCTTTACTTTCCATGCATTTTGTGCATGTATCTGGTATATTTTTGTTGTATCTATTTAACTCCTCCGGTGTAACATACATCCGCATTAACCATTTGAAATGTATCAATTTAAGGCGTGCATTTATTGATTTGGTTTGAGCTTCTGTACAAGCCAATTCCCATTGTTCCTCTGAAATTTCAATTTGCAGATCTTCTTTCCAGTAGTTTAATCTTTTCAGTGAATTTTCACTTGAAGATAGTGTCAATGAGTTATAAAACTCTGAAATAATACCCTTTCTTTTACTATCTTTCATCATCATTTTTTCCAAGGATGAATAAATAGGTCGAGTGAGAGCTTTATTTTGATTTGATCGAATAAAGTTTCTAAGTTGAAGATATTTAAAAAAATGTGTTCTATTGAGATTAAATTTGATCCTCAGCTCTTCAAAAGACATTATGTTGTCTGCACATGGCAAATATAAATCCTGAATCTTTTGTATCCCTTTTAAATTCCATACTTTAAATACAGCGTCCGCTCTCCCTGGTTTAAAATATTGATTAACCCATATTGGACTAAATTGTGACAATAACTGTGGTTCTTTTAAATAGTTTTTAGCTTCACACCATATTTTGATCATATGGTTTACAAATGGATTTTTAACTTGTTTTTGTAATTTTTTTGCCGAATCTGAGTATATGAATATGGGAAGAGGTAAAGGTAAATTGTATGATTCCATTTCAGTCCAGTGAGGGAGATCATTTGATGAAAAATAATATGTCATAGACCTCAGTTGTGCCGACCAATAATACAACATAAAATTTGGACATTTCAGACCTCCACGATCAAATGGTAAATATAATAAAGACAAACGTAATCTAGCCCTCCTGTTGTTCCATATAAATTCCACTAACTTTTTTTTTTATTCTTGAGAATAGATCTAAAGGTGGTGATAAGGGAATGTATTGAAATAAATAAAGTATTTTAGGTAAAATATTACTTTTAAGTATATTGATTCTCCCGATCATCGACATTGGTAGTGACATCCATCTCTGAGTTAACTCATTGATATCTGACATTAAGGCTTCATAGTTGACACTGGCGACTGATTCTAGCTTAGGCATAATTTGGATTCCTAAATATTTAAACTGATTTACAACATTGAATTGATTTACCTCAGGGGCTGGGTAATTTCTCTGGGTCTCATTTAGCATTAATATTGAAGATTTAGTTTTATTTATTTTATATCCTGATATTTCCCCAAAATTCTTTATTAAATTCAACAAGGTTGGAATTGATTTTTTTAGATTCGACATAAACAAAATTATATCATCGGCGTACAGGGAGATTTTATGTTCTGTTGGTCCAACTTTAATTCCATATATTTGTGAATGTAAACGTATCGCTATCGCTAAAGGTCCAATTGCCATAGTAAACAGTAAAGGTGAAAGTGGACAGCCTTGTCGACATCCTCTATTGATTTTTATTGGTTTTGAAATATTGTTATTTGTTAGGATTTCTGCTGTAGCATTATTGTATATTATTTGAACCCATTTTATGAAATTATTTCCAAGTCCAAACCTTTGTAGGACTTCAAAAAGAAAGGGCCATTCAACTCTATCAAAGGCCTTTTCGGCGTCCAATGATAGGAGAGCTGTATCCGGTGCTTCTTTATTAAAATAAATAATATTAAATAGTCTTCTTACATTATGGAAGCCTTGTCTACCCTTTATAAAGCCATTCTGATCTCGATTAATAATATTTGGTAAAATTTCTTGTATTCGTCTTGCTAAAATTTTACAGATTATCTTAAGGTCGGCGTTTAATAGGCTTATTGGTCTCATATTTTCACATTTATTAGAGGGCTTACCTGGTTTTGGCAGCAGTATAATTAAGGCATTATTTATGTATGATGGTAAATTATTATTTTGAAATGCTTTTAAAACCATTTCCAAAAAAGGTTTTATTAATTTATTCTTAAATTTTTTATAAAGGTCAACTGGAAGACCATCTGGTCCTGCACTTTTTCCTGATTTCATATTATCAATGGCTAGCCCAACTTCTTCTTGACTAATTTTAGACTCCAATATCTCCCTGTTTTCATTTGGAATACACGGTATAGATAGTTTGTTCAAAAACCCATTTAGTTTTGTTAAATCAGGTTCATTTTTGGTATCATATAATTTTTCATAGTAATCTCTAAAGGCTCTATTAATTTATAAAGGATCTATAACTACCTGTCCATTACTTATAATACTGGTTATTGGTGTTTTAATTTCCAATTGTTTAATCTGCCATGCTAATAATTTTCCTGATTTTTCACCTTGTTCATAAAAAGATTGTTTCAATCTTAGAAGACTCGAGGCAGCTCTATTCGCTGATTTTTTGTCGTATTCAGCTCTCAAAATCAGTAATTCATTCTCCAACCTTGGATCTCTTCCTGCATACACTTTTTCCTGAAGACTTTTTATTTTATGTTCCAATTTAGCTCTCTCCTCTCGAGTCTTCTTAGATTTTGATCCTGTATAACTAATAATATGTCCCCTAATAAAAGCTTTGAAAGCCTCCCACTTTACACATGCTGATGTTTGTGTAGTATTGATGTCAAAGAACTCGTCTATCTGTTTTTCTATATACTTGACAAATTCCTCATCCTGAAGCCATTTATGCTGAAATTGCCATCTGCCTGATTCCTTTGTCAATTTTTTATCTACATATATTAGACAACAGGGTGCATGATCAGAGATCACGATGTTATCATAAAAGCAGTTTTGAATCTTGGACCTTAATTCTGTGGAAATCAAAAAATAATCAATACGTGAGAATGTCTTGTAGGTACTGGAATAACAAGAATAGGCTTTAACTTGTGGTTTCATTTCTCTCCATATATCTAACAATCTCAATTCTTTCATAAAATGATTAATAGTCATCCTACATCCAATGTGCGTACAATCCAGTCCTGTTGATCTATCCACACCTGGATTCAATGTACAATTAAAATCCCCTGCTATTATATGTTGCCCTGTAAGTGATGATAAGATGAGAAATAAATTAGCAAAGAACTTCTGATCATCTATATTGGGACCATATAAGTTCACAAGATTTATATTTTCTAATAGCAAAGAACCTTGAATGATTACATATCTTCCAAATTTGTCTCCAATTACATTTTTCACTTGAAAAGGAACTGATTTATGTATGAGAGTCATAACTCCCCTGGCTCGGGATGAAAATGAAGAGGTGAATACACTTCCCTGCCATCTACTCCTAATTCTTTTAACATCCTCCTCTATCAGATGAGTTTCTTGTAAAAACACAATTCTTGAACCCCTGTCCTTTATTTTATTCATAACTTGTTTAAGTTTTTTTAAATTTTGTAGACCTCTGCAATTCCATGAAGTTAAATTAAGATTAACACTTTGGTCCATGATCAATAGAGAGTTTGGGATTACCTTGCAGTGTAAACATGCTCATACAGAGAAGCAAAAACATGAGTGGTTGAACATTCATCCTACAAACTACACACAAACAAATTTCCCCTTCCCACACTTGTGGCAAACCCCCCAAAATCAAAAGAAAAATTCTGTCTCCCGATATAGCCATCGACCGTTCCACACCCACGGGGAACAGCCTAAGCCACTCCTTCTTCATCCTCCCAATCACCCTAACTCTACTGCTTTTAATGACGTAACATTAACTCTCCTCTGTAGTTTTCCAACTTAACTCCAAAATTTTTAACAACTTTGTACATCATAGTTTTTTTTTTGTTTGTTTTGTTTTTGTTTTGTTTTTTTAATATATAATACAATCTATATTTTGTAAACTTACTATTTACTTCAAGTCAGTCAGATGCCTGTGCAAATGCTTAATTATTCTACCTTATATTTTGTTCATGCTTAGCTCCCACCAGTCTCTTCTTCTTCTTTGATCTTCTTGATGAACTCCTGCGCCTCCTCTGGGGTCTTGAAGATGTGGGTTCTGCCCTCATACGTGGTCAGCAGTCTCGCAGGATAGATTACACCATGACGAATCCCAAGGTTGCGCAGCTCCTTACGTACGGGATCAAACTGCTTCCTCAATTGCTGGATTCCTGTGGCCAAATCTGGGTAGAACCGCACCTGCTGGTCCTGGTGTTTAATCTCTCCTTTAGCACGTGCAGCGTTGAAGATCTTCATCCTGTCTCTGTTGCTAAGAAACTTCATAATTAAGGTCCTCGGCGGTCCCTTATCTCTCCGTGGGCCAATACGATGTGCTTTTTCCAGAACCACTGCTGATTGCAACTCCTCGCTGCCCAGCACCTCCGGAATCCACTTTTCCAGAAAGGAACATACGTCCCGACCTTCTGATTCCTCTGGAAGACCCACCAGCCTCAAATTATTCTGTCTCGACCGAGATTCCAAATCCAAAATATTATCTTCCAGAGATTTATTTTTTTTTTCCAAAGTGCGCACCTTTAATTGAAGACGGGTGATGTCATCTTCAGCACTAGCGAGACGGAGCTCCATCTGCGCCGTTCGTTCTACACAGTCACCCAATTCCTTTCTTATTCCTTCCAACGCTGTCATAATCCCATCAAATCTAGAGGAAAAGTCCGCTCTCATTGAACTCATGGCAGCCATCAGCGCATCTGCGCCTCCCCGCGCAGACATCGCACCGTTGCCAGCCTCCTCCGCCATATATGGAGTTTTGTTTGCTGCGTCACAGACCTGAAAGTCCGTTAATTTGGACTGTTTCGGCGGCTCGCTTTTTCCTTTTCCTGGTTTTCCAGCCTTAGGCTTCGCCGACATATCCTCGCCCAAATGCTGAGATACGTTCTGTCCCAAATGAGAGAGTTATTTGCCGATTTTTTTTCTCCAGGAGCAGAGCAGAGCGAGACACGTCCGTCCTACGTGGCAGCCATAACCGGAAGTCCCAAATACTTATTTTACCGAGGAATTTACCAATTAATTCATTAAAAATCCTTCAATGTGATTTTCTGGATTTTTTTTTCTTATTTTGTCTCTCATAGTTGAGGTATACCTATGATGAAAATTGGAGACCTCTCTCATCTTTTAAGTGGGAGAACTTGCACAATTAGTGGCTGACTAAATACTTTTCTACCCCACTGTAACTGTATTAGGGAAATACACCTGTGAAAGTCAGTGGTGGGATGTGACAAAAATGCTTCGTTTCCCTGACAAACACTGCAGGATCCACAGAATAGGTGTGTGGGTCTATTCTGACGCTTTAGAAAATTATATGAATGACTTTATAAATCACTGGTTTGAAAAAGCAATTTTAATATGACGAGATTTCGGCTCCTGTGGTCCATTTCACCAGTATCCACAATATAAACACTGAGAACGGCTAACCCCTGGCATGTGGAAACACATTCTAGCATTAAATTGCACACAATTTAATGCACAGCACCAAAGTGCAATACGTACACAAACCAGGACTTTAACTAGGATTAACATATTTCATTGTTTTGCTCTCACAAGCAAATACGTAGGAGAAAACAAGCGCGAATCAGCAGTTGGTACTAGCTAGCTACTAGCTAAAACTCGTTAGCCAGCACAGAACAGCGCTGTATTTATGGCTCAAAAAAAGTGAGCTTACCACCAACAGGATAAATAAGCGAACAGATGCACATTATTACAAATCACTCACCATCGATGGTTCTCTCACATTTGTCTTCAGCTTGTCCGTAGTCCGGTTCTATGCTGGGCTGCCATCTGTATCGGTCCAGATCACTCCTCTCACTGTGGATCTGCCACCAAACAGAGAAAACTCCGCACCTCTTCGTTGGACCACGGTGTAGAGTTCCGCAAAACCTACAACGCTGTCTGTATTAATATCGTATTTACTCCGTGACTGAGTTAGTCTGTGAAATATTGCAAATGGCGGTCGTGTGTAGATTCATCAGAAGACGGTCGCTTTCGTGACGTTACGACCTGACCAATCAGCGGCGACCAGGCTGTTGACGTCACAACACGGCACGACTCAGCACAGTTGTACCCTGCCCTCGAGCAGGGACGAAAATCGCGGCTGTCAAACCGTGTTGGGGCTAGTGGAAAGAGTTACAAAGCGTGCTGAGCTATCCCGTGTTGGGCTAAGCGGGGCTAGTGGAAAAGGCCCTATAGGATGGGGTAGTAAGTTACATTCACTACATGTTATCAAGTAGCTTTTATTTCTTACAAAATTGTACTTGCAATTTTCACCCCAGTTCTGTAAATTTGCAACTTTTCCCTAAGTTTTGTAAGTTTGTGACTTTCCAGTCTTGTAAATTTGTGACTTTTCTCCCCAGTTCCATAAATTTACGACTTCTTCCTTAATTCCGTAAATTTGCGCCTTTCCCCCAGTTCTGTAAATTTTTGACTTTCTCCCCATTTTCGTAAATTTGAGACTTTTCCCTCAACTTTTTTCATAAATTTGGGACTTGTGGTAAATTTAAGACTCTCTTAAATTGTTGAATTATTTTTATTTTTTAAAATTTATTTATTTTATTATCATCTTTTATCACATTTTTTTAGGGCTTTAGACTCTTGGACTGTGTTTGTGCATCTTCATGTGAACAAGGATTTTTTTTTTTAAACAGTGCTGCATGGATGTGATTTTTAAAAAGAAAAGTGTGCATGTGGGATAAGCCTAAGAGTGGACATGTGAAAAATGTGGGAGTTTAACCCATCTTCACCTGTCTGTGCATCTTACTGAGGACCTCGGCGAGGACTGAAGACACTGTGCTGTCCTGAGAGACGGACACAGAGACAAACAGTGCACCAGCGCTGGAAAAGAGGGAAAAAATAAATACAGGAGAACAATACAACTGTAACTGCCTACACAATCATTAGCATTACAGATGAAGATATTTTGAGCAATTTTTGTTGCAGAAACAATCTGCATGAAGCAACAAACCATAGATGTTGTCTTTATAAAGCTGATATTTTTAATTGTAAATTTGTTTTTGGTCAAAGTTCCAGGTCATGGAGCCTCACGTGGCTGCAGAGCTGCACTTTGGAGACCTCCAGTGTGACACCCACCTGGACCAGGCAGCGTACACCCTGACGTTCTCAG
Source organism: Pholidichthys leucotaenia (assembly GCA_020510985.1). Classification (NCBI taxonomy): domain Eukaryota; kingdom Metazoa; phylum Chordata; class Actinopteri; order Cichliformes; family Pholidichthyidae; genus Pholidichthys; species Pholidichthys leucotaenia. The sequence continues at coordinate 296,245,493 of CM035840.1, forward strand.
GATCCCTCTGTTTTGACCTCAGCAGCCACGAGTCCCCGCCGTCCTTCAGGGAGCCACGGTTATCTGGGCCACCGTTCCGGTTCAGGATGTCGTCGCTTTGGAGACGCTGCAGCCCACCCACCTCCTGGAGGTCGAAGTCCTTTGGGTCATCGGGGATGTAGAACGCCCTCAATGCTGCTTCCTATATTTATAGGGGGGAGATTTGAAGATTTAATAGAAAGGTGGCTACAAATTTCACTAAAACACTGGAAATTTAGGAGAATGAGGTCACAGAGTTAAAAGTTGCAAAAAGATGCAAATTTAGAAGAAAGAGATGTCAGTTTACAATAAAAAAAATCACAGGGTTACAGGTAAAATAGTTCAGAATTTACATGTAAAAAAAAGTCTCAAATTTACACATAATGTTGCAAATTTGCAAGGTAAAAAGATGCACATTTACAAGAAAAAGATGCACTTTTCAATAAAAAAGTCCCAAATTTACACATGAAAACATCCCAAATTCACATGTAAAAACATCCCAAATTTACACATAAAACATCCCACATTTACATGTAAGAAAGTCCAAAATTTACAAGTAAACGTCCCAAATTTACATGTAAAAACTCCTAAATTTATATGTAAAAAAAATCAAAATTTATATGTAAAAAGTCAGAAATTTACATGTAAAAATGCCCTCAATTTACATGTAAAATGTCCCAAATTTATATATAAAAAGTTCCAAATTGATACGTAAAAAGTCCTAAATTTACACATAAAAGCCCCAAATTACAAACTAGAAAAGCACTCGGAGAGCGCAGACCTCCGCCAAGCGCCACAATTCCCCCCATACAGTGTTTGTGTGTACGTTTTCAGATTCCTTGAGCATGTAAACATATGACTAGCAATTGGATTCACAATGATTATTTGTTTATTTGACAGGGACAGTGCAATAAACACACAATTAATCAATGACAATCAATCTGATAGTGATAGGATTAGTGGTTCAGTAGTAAAAGCATTGCCTCCTTGGCGGAGGTAATAAACTGAAGTGTTGCTGTTGTGTCCATCTCCTCCACTGACGGATGCAAATTGGGTAGACAGGTTGCCGTGGGTTTTATATTATATTATTTTGGGGTTTCGCTCCGCGGCAAACGAGAATTTAGAAGCTTCGCTGGCAGAGAGCTCGTTATTGCGCAGCGCGTATGGCTGGCCGGGGAATTTCTGCCAAATGCGCAGCGCCTATGGCTGGCCGGGGAATTTCTGCCAAATGCGCAGCGCCTATGGCTGGCCGGTGAATTTCTGCCAAATGCGCAGCTCCTATGGCTGGCCGGTGAATTTCTGCCAAATGCGCAGCGCGTATGGCTGGCCGGGGAATTTCTGCCAAATGCGCAGCTCCTATGGCTGGCCGGGGAATTTCTGCCAAAGAATCCGTCGGCGGACAGCTGCCCGTGTGAGGTTTTGCAGTTGCGCGCAAACACAAGCACGCTGGCGGGCCCAGGCCAGCAGTGTTTTCCGCGTGCTTTTGTGCCTAAAACGTTGAAGAACGCAGAGTTTGTGTTGCAGACACGACGACCAGCGCCCTCCATTGCGCCTGCGCACATGTTGAAAATGGCTGTATGTCACAGTGTTGAATGAAAAATGCTTTAAAAAATTCCTGTATCCAGACGGTGAACCGGATCACCCCCAAAATGTAATCAGTTCTTCCTTGTACCATTTCCAACAACGCCTGAAAGTTTCATGCAAATCCGTCCAAGACTTTTTGAGTTATCTTGCTAACCAACAGACAAACAGACAGACAAACAGACAGACAGACAAACAGACAAACACACAAACCCTGGCAAAAACATAACCTCCTCCTGGCCTTTTCGGCCTGGCGGAGGTAATAAAAAAAGCCCCAAAATTACATGCGAAAAAGTCCAGAATTTACATATAAAAGGTCCCAAATTTACAAGTAAAAATTTCCACATTTACATGTAAAAAGTTCAAAATTTATATGTAAAAAAAGTTCCAAATTTATTTATACATAAAATATCCTGAATTTACACATAAAAAGTCCCAAATTTATATGTAAAAAGTTCCAAATTTATACGTAAAAATTCTGAAATTTACATGCAAAAACGTCCCAAATTTACATGTAAAAAAGTTTACAAATGTCTTATTATAAAAGTTGCAATTTCAGAAAAACAAATAAACATGAAGAAAATGCATATTTATATGATAAACCAAACCAAAATACACCAAAATCATTAAAAAACTTTACATTTTCAGTTAACAGTCCTAAACTTTAAATCAAATACTCACAAATATAAAAAAAACAACCAACCAACCAAAAAAACAAATCATTTTTATAAACTGTAAAACACACAATACATTTTGGGGAGGGTCTTTAAAACTAAAACCACATGTCGTTGAAGTTGACAGAATTTAAAACTGAACCTTGGAAATTATGGGACCTTTAAACCACATAAAACTGTATTTTTACACAAATGATGTGTCAAAGCAGAAGTATTACACTGGTCAACACCAAATTTATTGTCTAAGTTTTTTTAGCTGATTTAGGACAATTCTGATGTGCTGAATCCAAAAATCACATTGGTTTTGCTCAATCAGGTCAACTTTTTGAACTATGGCCACATGTTTTCTTACATTTTTGTATACATGTACGGGTATTTTTGCTTTATATGATGCAAAATTCTTTTTTATTTCTTGAAATTCTCTGAATTTTGAACAATGATGACGTAACATTCAATATACATATACTTACCTTTATCAATGTCTGCTATTCAATTTACAGTACACCTGTACAACTGCTGTACAACTGCTTATACCTTAACATAAAAACCTGACCTGATCGAGAGAAATGGATGTCATTTTCGGATTCAGCGGTGCAAAATTGTCTTAAATCAGTTGAAAAAACACAGACAACTTACAAAAAAAATATTTTTATGTTGTGTTATTGTTATTATTATTATCATTATTAACAGTATCATGGATCTTACCACCACTTCCTCATTCCTGGTAGCTCGTATGACCGACACTGATCTGAAACAGCCTCGTTTGAGTGAATCATCGCCGTCAAACACTTTGAGGAGCTGTTTACCTGAAATACAGAGAGGCCAGATGTGAGCTCGCATAAACCAAAGCTGTTAAACCAGGACCAATAAGAGGACTGACCTGACTCTGGAGCAGCGGGCTGAACGTCTTTAGATGCCACGGATGGATCCACGTCGTCATCATTATCTGATGGAGACATGACGGTCAGACCGGACAGAGTAACCAAGAAAATTATCACCACCCTGCTCCTGCCTCCTGGATAGTCTGGTACACTCTCTACTCAGAGGAGAACAGGAAGTTTCCCACTGAGTCTTGCAGCTAGCATAGCTACAGTGCAGCTAGCTTTGCTAGTAAGCTAGCTGAGTGTCCAGACTGTGGTTTGTAGAGTTCTTCTCTGTAAGTTCTAGTCACCCCACTAGACATCTGGGGTCCCAGGTCATTCATTAATGAGGATTACTAAAACACAGAACAAACGGTACAGAATGTTCCGTCCACATTCTATACAGAACATTCTGTACATGTTCAGTAACAGAACATTCTGTACATGTTCAGTACAGAATGGTCCTACTAGCTAGCGGTCTCAAGTGTTTTACGAACATGTACATGTAACGTTAGATACAGAACGTTCCGTACCTAATGTTCCATATGCTAGCATTCTGTCCATGTTCTGTACATGTTCTTAGGTTGTGCTAGCTAGTAGTCCAGCCTCCTGTCATTCCCAAGTTCCTTATGTACGGAATGTTAGATACAAAACATTCCTTATGGAACGCTAGCAGTCGTGCTAGCTAGCAGTCTCAAGTGTTTACTTACACGTTCTGTACACGTTCCGTTGATATGTAATGTTCCAAACAGGATGCTAGCAGTTCTGCTAGCTTGCGGTCCAGCCTGCTAATAATCCCAAGTGCCTTATTATGTACATGTTCTATAGATACGTAGAGTGCAGCAGGCAGCACAGTTTCACTGTAGCCTGAGCACTGTGGGGTGACAGCTGTTCTCTGGTCCTGTGAGGGAGCAGCCCACATTGAGTCCCAAGGAAGGAGATGGATCGATTCCTAAGATTGACCAACAGATGAAAGCTTCAAAACACACTGAACCAATGAAGCGTGATGTGAAGCAGCGATGAGGTTTGAAGCTTCGGACATCATCGGTCACGTGACATCAGTGTTTTAATTCAAGCACCAACATACTGAAGAGTGAGACAAGCTTCGAAGCCTTGGTATCATTTGCCCATCACTACTTTCCGTATGTTCCTTATTCCTTATTTACCCATTTATTAATAATTGCATTTGCCTTATTTACAGCTGTCATGTAGGGGACTTGAACGGTATATACTATAGCTCAAGTAGGTTCATTTTGTCTTCTTTTAATTATTTACCTATTGTTCTTATTAAAGACAAAAATAGAAAGGAGATGTTTTTACCTTCTTTACATGTTTCGACTGTTCACTGCAGCCTTCGTCAGAATGGTATATGTACGGAACATGCTAAATGCGGACTGCGGCTAATGACAAAGGTACAATGACATAGAACTGACAGCAGGCAGGATCGGTAGGCGTCCCATACGGAACATGTATGGAAGCATATGAAACATATTCGGTACAGAATATTCTGTATGGAATGTGTATGGAACACGAATGGAACGTTCTGTACCGTACCATTCATTGTTTTAGTAGGCACCTTCATCAACAATCGATCATATACAGTAGCTCACATCAATCTGGCCTACTTTGTTATATTTCCCTGGAAGGACACAGGCACCTTGGTCATCATTGCAAGCATAGTGACACAAAACAGCTCAACCAGGGATTTTATGGCTCTTTTCTTTTAATTGTATTCACCATACTAGACCAGCCGGTTCATTATTTCACAGGTTATTATATATCTTGTGTTATATTTTGGCCATGATGGCTGGGTATATCGGGCTACTAACATTAGCTGGTCTGAGCAGTCACATCCAGGATTTTTACTAGACACCCATTTTCCCAGACAAATCATCAGTAAACCCTTGAACACCCATGATATTTCCAGTGGTGTGAAAAAGTGTTTGCCCCCTTCCTGATTTCTCTTTCTTTTGTATGTTTGTCACACTTATTTACTTCAGATCATCAAACAAATTTAAATATTAGACAGAGATAACAAAAAGATAATAAAAAGTGACCCCCCACCGTTAAAACATAAATTCACTGTGGTTTATCACATCTTTGGAAAGCTGAGTTCAATTTTTCCAGCCACACTCAAGCCTGATTACTGCCACATCTGTTCTCAATCAAGAAATCACTTAAATAGGACCTGCCTGACAAAGTGAAGTCGACCAAAAGATCCTCAAAAGCTAGACATCAATGCTGTGATCCAAAGAAATTCAGGAATAAATGACAAACAAAGAAATTGAGTTCTATCAGTCTGGAAAAGGTTATAAAGCCATTTCTAAAGCTTTGGGACTCCAGCGAACCACAGTGAGAGCCATTATCCACAAATGGTGAAAGCATGGAACAGTGGTGAACCTTCCCAGGAGTGCCCGGCCGACCAAAATTACCCCAATAGTGCAGCAATGACTCACCCAAGAGGACACAAAAGACCCCATAACAACATCCAAAGAACTGCGGGCCTCACTTGCCTCAGTTAAGGTCAGTGTTCATGACTCCACTATAACAAAGAGACTGGGCAAAAATGGAATACATGGCAGAGTTCCAAGACGAAAACCGCTGCTGAGCAAAAAGAACATAAAGGCTCATCTCAGTTTTACCAGAAAATATCTTGATGATCCCCAAGACTTTTGGGAAAATACTCTGTGGACTGACGAAACAAAAGTTGAACTTTTTGGAAGGTGTGTGTCTCATTACATCTGGCGTAAAAGTAACACAGCATTTCAGAAAAGGAACATCATACCAACGGTAAAATATGGTGATGGTAGTGTGATGGTCTGGGGCTGTTTTGCTGCTTCAGGACCTGGAAGACTTGCTGTGGTAAACGGAACCATGAATTCTGCTGTCTACCAAAAAATCCTGAAGGAGAATGTCTGGCCATCTGTTCATGACCTCAAGCTGAAGCGCACTTGGTTTCTACAGCAGGACAATGATCCAAAACACGCCAGCAAGTCCACCTCTGAATGGCTTAAGAAAAACAAAATGAAGACTTTGGAATGGCCTAGTCAAAGTCCTGACCTGAATCCAATTGAGATGTTGTGGCATGACCTTAAAAAGGCGGCTCATGATCGAAAACCCTCCAATGTGGCTGAATTACAACAATTCTGCAAAGATGAGTGGGCGAAAATTCCTTCACAGTGCTGTAAAAGAGTCATTGTCAGTTATCGCAAATGGTTGATTACAGTTGTTGCTGCTAAGGGTGGCCCAACCTGTTATTAGGTTTAGGGGGCAATCACTTTTTCACACAGGGCCATGTAGGTTTGGATTTTTGTCCCCCTTAATAATAAACACTTTCATTTAAAAACTGCATTTTGTGTTTACTTGTGTTATCTTTGTCTAATATTTAAATTTGTTTGATCTGAAACATTTAAGTGTGACAAACATACAAAAAAAAAGAGAAATCTGGAAGGGAGCAAACACTTTTTCACACCGCTGTAATTCATAGATGTTATTGTAAAGGGGTCATTGACTGAAAATGGTGATTGTAGGTTTTAACTGTCTGAAATTAGTCTACTGGTCACATAATTATCCCAAAATTTTCAAAACTGTCATGTACACTGCGCAAACTGCGCAGTGAACATATAAAATAGCAACAAGGCCAAAACGCAGAGTAAGTAATGTGTTTATTTACAATGGGTGAAAGTATGGAGAGTCCAAATACAGTCACAGATAAAGGGTGAGACACCCGGCTACAAGCTTGGCTGGTTCAAAGGATGCCTAACACGCTCCAAACAGGCAGGAGTGGAGAAAAAGGCACAGGGACTTACAATTGCGTCTGAGTGGTAAGGCTCTGGAGAAACAACACGATTTAGTCCAAGGGTAAACCCACAGAAGCGAGCCTGGATGTCTGGAGTTGACATTGCAAAGCTGCCACACTGGCTGGTCGTACTGCACAGCTATTTGTACAAAGCCTTAATGACAACAAGTAGACCCAGTCGTGTGGCAACAGGTGCGACTGATTGAACTAGGTGTGTGTGTGTGCGTGCGTGAGTGTGAGTGTATGTGTGCGTGCGTGAGTGTGTGTGTGCGTGCATGAGTGTGTATGTGGTGAACCATGCCGCTGGTGGATGCCTGGTGAGGAGGAGGCATGGCTGTGGGACTGATGGAGAGCAAGGCTCAATCCATCAGCTGGAATTAATAATCAATAAGTAAACCCAACAGCCACAAGTCATGCTCGGGGTGACGACCCCGAACATGACAAAAACAGTCAATTCTCTTAAAAAAAACCACATCATTTATCTTGTTTTTCTCTCCCAGAAATGGCAGAAATGTTTTTGACATTTCTATTGAACTGTTTAGCGTCATGAATCAAAAAAGCCAACCCACCACCGTCCTTGAGACCCGCCCACTGTTCTATTATTGGCCCGCCTAGCTGTCTGTCATGTAGATGGAAGGAGTGCTAAAGGTAGGCTATTAAGCCCCTGAGCTATTATTAGCCCCCAAGCTAACACTGGTACCAGGAAGCTCGAACCAAGCGTGGCTTATATTGTTATTTTCTTCAGATCTTATTCACCTTAATGACTATCCCTGTTACCACCTGCTCCACCGGTCCACAGTCTACAATGTGCCTCGTGTTGCTCCGGCCCATCTCCCGGTGGTTTTGCTGGGTTGCCAGTGCGCCGGTCATGGGGAGCTGGCCGTGAGAGCCAGCAGCTCCAGGCAGCAGCCATGGGCCGTGGCAACCGCCTGTGCCGCGACCCGGGGCTGCTGCCTGGAGCTTCTGGATCTCACAGCGAGCTCCCCCACCATCCTCCGGGGCTCTGCTCTATTCTCGCAGGCAGCATGGGGAACCGCTTCATGATGGGGCATCCCCTGGCTAGCCGTGGGAGAGGAGCAGAGTACCTCAAAGTGAGGCATTGCCCTTGGGATCCCGTGGCTCGGTCAGCAGCCTTGAGTTGCAGTGATTGGTGGGTCACCCGACGCGCGGTGCTGGCAATTTGTTGTAGCGTCTCGGCGAGGTTGTTGGAGGATGAGCCAGGGTGACGCAAGATGCACAAATGACTGTGGATTGGTGAACCAGCACTGCTCATCCAAGCTAGAAGGAGACTAGAAGCTACTCAGCTAATGGCTAAGTGACATAAGAGGGAGGGTGGAGTTGAACAGCTGAAGGATGTTTCTTAAAGTGACGGGCTTTAAATCAGAGAGTTTCAAGAAAGCCAGGAAAAAAAAAAATTGTTTTGATAATTAAAAAATTAAAGAAAATGTGAACAAAATATGTCACAAACATTTCATTAAGACATGAGTGAGCTGTTAAAATGTGGAAAAAGTGCAGTCAATGACCCTGTTAACTTATGTTATTATAGTTTATTAAACTCAGGCATGGAAAGTCGCAAATTTACAAGATGGGAAAAAAGTCACAAATTTATAGAACTGAGGGGAAAAGCGCAAATTTACAGAACTATTTTTTTAAATAAAAAAAGTGGCAAATTTATACGATGGGAAAAAGTCACAAATTTACGGAACTAAGGAAAAAGTTGCAAATTTATGAAACTGAGGAAAAAAAAGTCAAATTTTCGAAGTAAGGAAAAAGCGGCAAATTTATGGAACTGGGGGGAAAAAAAACGTACAAATTTACAGAACTGGGGGAAAAGTCGCAAATTTACAAAAGAGTTGGGTGTTACAAATTTACAGAACTGGGGAAAAAGTTGGAAATTTACAGAATGGGGGGGAGTCACATTTACAGAACTGGTGAAAAAGTCGCAAATTGACAAAACTAAGGAAAAAGTCGCAAATTTTGGGAACTGCAGAAAGAAGTCGCAAATTTACAAAACTGGGGAAAAAGTTGCAAATTTATGGAGTGAATGGGGTCGCAAATTTACAGAACTGGGAAAGAAATCACAAATTTATAGAGCTGTGGGTAAAAGTCTTAAATTTTCAAGATGGAAAAAAGTCACAAACTTGCTAAACTGGGGTTAAAAGTCACAAATTTAGGGAACTTGGGGAAGTCGCAAATTTACAAAACCTTAGGAAAGTCATAAATTTACAGAACTAGGGGAAAAAGTTGCAAATTTATAAGATGGGCAAGTCGCAATTTTATGAAACTGGGAGGATAAGTCACAAATGTACTAAACTGGGGAAAAAGTCGCAAACTTATGGAACTGGGGTGAAAATGACAAATTTACAAAACTTTGTGAAAAGTTAGCCGTTCAGTCACTCGGGGATGTTTCTGTGATTATTCCAGCACAGAGACTGGTCATATGCTATCAACGACTCAAACCACACACCCCTGTCTCTGATAGTGCTTTATTTGGGCTTTTAAACTAATATTCAGCTGGTACGCTAAAAGTTAACGTTAGCCTTAAACATGTCGTTACCATCAAAACATAAATCTTGGAAAAATGATGAGAAAGTCATTAGCATTTAAAGCGATGTGACATAAAAACAGCCTGTTCTGAGGTGAGCTCCTTTACTGTGTGAAATGATAGTGCAGTAATTAAAGTGCTGATGACACGTTTTGACATTTTTTAGGATGTTGTGTAAACCCAAAAGTCATTGTCTATGATCAATATAACATTTACAACAACGCCTGCATAAACTAGTTATCATCAAAAAACTGCAGCCGCTGACTGGACTGTGGTGCCGCCCACCGAATTAAGGGCGGCACCCCCATGACGTAAGTGGGAGAACGGACTCCGGTGTTGTTGACTGGAATGACAGCAGCTTTGTAGCTCACAGTTTCTCTGGTTTCTTGTTTTAATTTTATGGCTGTGCCTTCGCGTTGTGTCGCAGACTTAGATAGACAGCAAGCCGTGAAAGACCACATCACATGCTTCAGCTCCAACTGTTATAAGCCTCCACTCCTCGTGCGCTTTTATGCAGGAGGAGCGCACGAGGAGGGGAAGAATTACTGGATGTACGTGCAGCTTTGACCTACTTTCTGTGATCCCATGCTGACATCTCACTGGTCTGGCCACGTCCCCTCTATCATTATCATCAGCTGATTAAAACTCCCGCTGATCATGTTTCCCGGTCCTCGCCCAGGTGCTTCTCATCGCACCATCACCAGCAGTGCGTGTCCTTCGCGGCCGTTTGCCAGTCATGCTCTGATGGTCCATAGTATTATCATCTGTGCTGTTAGTCTGCCAGTATTTTCAGCACTCTCACGACGCGCTAGTCACTCCATGTTCACCATGGCTCTCGTGCGTCCTTGAAGCAATGTCGGCTCTGGGGCGCACCTGTGGCAAACACGTCTCTTCTCATTCGTTCGCTGGGCGATGCCGGCCCCCGAACGCCATCAGCAAGTGTGTCTGTGTTTCTTGTACGTCTTCACCTTTCAGGAAACTGTCTGTCTTTCTGTATTAAATGTGCTGTGGTGGGACTTCCGGTTATGGCTGCCACGTAGGACGGACGTGTCTCGCTCTGCTCTGCTCCTGGAAAAAAAAAAATCGGCAAATAACTCTCTCATTTGGGACAGAACGTATCCCAGCATTTGGGCGAGGATATGTCGGCGAAGCCTAAGGCTGGAAAACCAGGTAGAGGAAAAAGCGAGCCGCCGAAACAGTCCAAATTAACGGACTTTCAGGTCTGTGACGCAGCAAACAAAACTCCATATATGGCGGAGGAGGCTGGCAACGCTGCGATTTCTGCGGGGAATGGCGCAGATGCGCTGATGGCAGCCATGAGTTCAATGAGAGCGGACTTTTCCTCTAGATTTGATGGGATTATGACAGCGTTGGAAGGAATAAGAAAGGAATTGGGTGACTGTGTAGAACGAACGGCGCAGATGGAGCTCCGTCTCGCTAGTGCTGAAGATGACGTCACCCGTCTTCAATTAAAGGTGCGCACTTTGGAAAAAAAAAAAAAATCTCTGGAAGATAATATTTTGGATTTGGAATCTCGGTCGAGACAGAATAATTTGAGGCTGGTGGGTCTTCCAGAGGAATCAGAAGGTCGGGACGTATGTTCCTTTCTGGAAAAGTGGATTCCGGAGGTGCTGGGCAGCGAGGAGTTGCAATCAGCAGTGGTTCTGGAAAAAGCACATCGTATTGGCCCACGGAGAGATAAGGGACCGCCGAGGACCTTAATTATGAAGTTTCTTAGCAACAGAGACAGGATGAAGATCTTCAACGCTGCACGTGCTAAAGGAGAGATTAAACACCAGGACCAGCAGGTGCGGTTCTACCCAGATTTGGCCACAGGAATCCAGCAATTGAGGAAGCAGTTTGATCCCGTACGTAAGGAGCTGCGCAACCTTGGGATTCGTCACGGTGTAATCTATCCTGCGAGACTGCTGACCACGTATGAGGGCAGAACCCACATCTTCAAGACCCCAGAGGAGGCGCAGGAGTTCATCAAGAAGATCAAAGAAGAAGAAGAGACTGGTGGGAGCTAAGCATGAACAAAATATAAGGTAGAATAATTAAGCATTTGCACAGGCATCTGACTGACTTGAAGTAAATAGTAAGTTTACAAAATATAGATTGTATTATATATTAAAAAAACAAAACAAAAACAAAACAAACAAACAAACAAAAAAAAAACTATGATGTACAAAGTTGTTAAAAATTTTGGAGTTAAGTTGGAAAACTACAGAGGAGAGTTAATGTTACGTCATTAAAAGCAGTAGAGTTAGGGTGATTGGGAGGATGAAGAAGGAGTGGCTTAGGCTGTTCCCCGTGGGTGTGGAACGGTCGATGGCTATATCGGGAGACAGAATTTTTCTTTTGATTTTGGGGGGTTTGCCACAAGTGTGGGAAGGGGAAATTTGTTTGTGTGTAGTTTGTAGGATGAATGTTCAACCACTCATGTTTTTGCTTCTCTGTATGAGCATGTTTACACTGCAAGGTAATCCCAAACTCTCTATTGATCATGGACCAAAGTGTTAATCTTAATTTAACTTCATGGAATTGCAGAGGTCTACAAAATTTAAAAAAAACTTAAACAAGTTATGAATAAAATAAAGGACATGGGTTCAAGAATTGTGTTTTTACAAGAAACTCATCTGATAGAGGAGGATGTTAAAAGAATTAGGAGTAGATGGCAGGGAAGTGTATTCACCTCTTCATTTTCATCCCGAGCCAGGGGAGTTATGACTCTCATACATAAATCAGTTCCTTTTCAAGTGAAAAATGTAATTGGAGACAAATTTGGAAGATATGTAATCATTCAAGGTTCTTTGCTATTAGAAAATATAAATCTTGTGAACTTATATGGTCCCAATATAGATGATCAGAAGTTCTTTGCTAATTTATTTCTCATCTTGTCATCACTTACAGGGCAACATATAATAGCAGGGGATTTTAATTGTACATTGAATCCAGGTGTGGATAGATCAACAGGACTGGATTGTACGCACATTGGATGTAGGATGACTATTAATCATTTTATGAAAGAATTGAGATTGTTAGATATATGGAGAGAAATGAAACCACAAGTTAAAGCCTATTCTTGTTATTCCAGTACCTACAAGACATTCTCACGTATTGATTATTTTTTGATTTCCACAGAATTAAGGTCCAAGATTCAAAACTGCTTTTATGATAACATCGTGATCTCTGATCATGCACCCTGTTGTCTAATATATGTAGATAAAAAATTGACAAAGGAATCAGGTAGATGGCAATTTCAGCATAAATGGCTTCAGGATGAGGAATTTGTCAAGTATATAGAAAAACAGATAGACGAGTTCTTTGACATCAATACTACACAAACATCAGCATGTGTAAAGTGGGAGGCTTTCAAAGCTTTTATTAGGGGACATATTATTAGTTATACAGGATCAAAATCTAAGAAGACTCGAGAGGAGAGAGCTAAATTGGAACATAAAATAAAAAATCTTCAGGAAAAAGTGTATGCAGGAAGTGACCCAAGGTTGGAGAACGAATTACTGATTTTGAGAGCTGAATACGACAAAAAATCAGCGAATAGAGCTGCCTCGAGTCTTCTAAGATTGAAACAATCTTTTTATGAACAAGGTGAAAAATCAGGAAAATTATTAGCATGGCAGATTAAACAATTGGAAATTAAAACACCAATTACCAGTATTATAAGTAATGGACAGGTAGTTATAGATCCTTTAGAAATTAATAGAGCCTTTAGAGATTACTATGAAAAATTATATGATACCAAAAATGAACCTGATTTAACAAAACTAAATGGGTTTTTGAACGAACTATCTATACCGTGTATTCCAAATGAAAACAGGGAGATATTGGAGTCTAAAATTAGTCAAGAAGAAGTTGGGCTAGCCATTGATAATATGAGCCCTCTAATAAATGTGAAAATATGAGACCAATAAGCCTATTAAACGCCGACCTTAAGATAATCTGTAAAATTTTAGCAAGACGAATACAAGAAATTTTACCAAATATTATTAATCGAGATCAGAATGGCTTTATAAAGGGTAGACAAGGCTTCCATAATGTAAGAAGACTATTTAATATTATTTATTTTAATAAAGAAGCACCGGATACAGCTCTCCTATCATTGGACGCCGAAAAGGCCTTTGATAGAGTTGAATGGCCCTTTCTTTTTGAAGTCCTACAAAGGTTTGGACTTGGAAATAATTTCATAAAATGGGTTCAAATAATATACAATAATGCTACAGCAGAAATCCTAACAAATAACAATATTTCAAAACCAATAAAAATCAATAGAGGATGTCGACAAGGCTGTCCACTTTCACCTTTACTGTTTACTATGGCAATTGAACCTTTAGCGATAGCGATACGTTTACATTCACAAATATATGGAATTAAAGTTGGACCAACAGAACATAAAATCTCCCTGTACGCCGATGATATAATTTTGTTTATGTCGAATCTAAAAAAATCAATTCCAACCTTGTTGAATTTAATAAAGAATTTTGGGGAAATATCAGGATATAAAATAAATAAAACTAAATCTTCAATATTAATGCTAAATGAGACCCAGAGAAATTACCCAGCCCCTGAGGTAAATCAATTCAATGTTGTAAATCAGTTTAAATATTTAGGAATCCAAATTATGCCTAAGCTAGAATCAGTCGCCAGTGTCAACTATGAAGCCTTAATGTCAGATATCAGTGAGTTAACTCAGAGATGGATGTCACTACCAATGTCGATGATCGGGAGAATCAATATACTTAAAAGTAATATTTTACCTAAAATACTTTATTTATTTCAATACATTCCCTTATCACCACCTTTAGATCTATTCTCAAGAATAAAAAAAAAGTTAGTGGAATTTATATGGAACAACAGGAGGGCTAGATTACGTTTGTCTTTATTATATTTACCATTTGATCGTGGAGGTCTGAAATGTCCAAATTTTATGTTGTATTATTGGTCGGCACAACTGAGGTCTATGACATATTATTTTTCATCAAATGATCTCCCTCACTGGACTGAAATGGAATCATACAATTTACCTTTACCTCTTCCCATATTCATATACTCAGATTCGGCAAAAAAATTACAAAAACAAGTTAAAAATCCATTTGTAAAGCATATGATCAAAATATGGTGTGAAGCTAAAAACTATTTAAAAGAACCACAGTTATTGTCACAATTTAGTCCAATATGGGGTAATCAATATTTTAAACCAGGGAGAGCGGACGCTGTATTTAAAGTATGGAATTTAAAAGGGATACAAAAGATTCAGGATTTATATTTGCCATGTGCAGACAACATAATGTCTTTTGAAGAGCTGAGGATCAAATTTAATCTCAATAGAACACATTTTTTTAAATATCTTCAACTTAGAAACTTTATTCGATCAAATCAAAATAAAGCTCTCACTCGACCTATTTATTCATCCTTGGAAAAAATGATGATGAAAGATAGTAAAAGAAAGGGTATTATTTCAGAGTTTTATAACTCATTGACACTATCTTCAAGTGAAAATTCACTGAAAAGATTAAACTACTGGAAAGAAGATCTGCAAACTGAAATTTCAGAGGAACAATGGGAATTGGCTTGTACAGAAGCTCAAACCAAATCAATAAATGCACGCCTTAAATTGATACATTTCAAATGGTTAATGCGGATGTATGTTACACCGGAGGAGTTAAATAGATATAACAAAAATATACCAGATACATGCACAAAATGCATGGAAAGTAAAGGAACCCTATTTCATTGTTTATGGGAATGTAGATTAATAAGAATGTTTTGGGAAGAGGTGAGGGTAACAATTGAAAAAATAATCTCAAAACAAATCATATTGAATCCTAAACTGTTTTTGTTGGGTCTGTACCCAGAAAAGCATAATTTTAATAAAAGTGAAAGAACATTCATAGACCTCAGTTTGCTTAATGCCAAAAAATGTATTGCACTATTATGGAAAAAGACTCATAGACCAGATGTGACTCAGTGGTTAAGACAGATGTTAACAAACCTTCCATTAGAAAGAATAACATATATACTAAAATCAAAGGAAATTGTGTTTGAGAATATATGGAGACCTTTTATTGATTATGTAAAAAATTTAAACATAACTCTTGAAGAAGAAGGTGAATGATGTGTGTGGACCTTGTAAATTCCAAACTGGTGAACATAATATGTATACTTATGTATTGGATTGTCTAGACTAAACAGAGGAGCATTGTTGAAGATTTGATTTTGTTGGTGGTTGTTGGTGTTTTTAGTGCATTTTTTTTTTTTTGTAGTACTTTAGTGTTAGTGTTTGATTGTTTGTATCATGTTTGTTAAAAAAAAAAAAGGTTCAATAAAGATATTGTGGAAAAAAAAATGTGCTGTGGTGAACCCTGCACGCAAATCCTCGTTATTTCATCCTCTCTCTCCCTGCCCTGCGTAAGAGCGCACGGAGGGTCATGATGAATGGATTTACGCGCAGAATTCATCACAGCACATGTATTGAACATAAGAATGATGACAACAGTTCCCAAAAAGGTGAAAACCCACAAAAATAAACACAAACACCCACAGTTGGCGTTCGGGGCTGACATTGCCCAGCGAACATGGAGAGGAGACGTGTTAACCATGGTTGCGCCGCAGGGCTGATATCGCTTTAAGGGGCACAACAGAACAACGGCTGTGTGGAGCGGCCAACACGTTGTGATAGTGTTGGCAACATTGACTGGCTGACAACACGGCAGATGATGCACACAAAACATGAACAGCTGACTGTCAAAGAGAGAGGGCGCGTGTGTTTGGACTGGTGAATCTTGGACAGTGCCCACCTGAAAGTGGCTCAAAACGCACATAAAACACATGTACAAAACAAAAACGACAAGAACTCAAAATATAATCCATAATAAACCCGATGTCTGAGCCACAGAGAATACACTGCTATGATTTTATTGAAAAATCGGGTTTAAATAAATTATATTTATGAACAAATAATTTGTTGCAATATCTGTAACAAAAGAATAACACCGGTGGTCCCCTGCCGTGTGTTTGTCGCTGCTGCTGCGGCGGGCATGTGTGCCTCTTCACCCATCACTCCCAGAGTGTGACTGGCTTGGCACGATGCCCACTTGGCACAGCTCAAACCTATACGGTCTGATGCCCCCAGATTCTTCATTATCATCCCATTCTTCGGAACTATAATCGTCGGAAGATTGGACAACACAAACCAATTCCAGACTATATGTGCTGGAACCGTCGTCGATGTTTTCAACCACTTCCATCTTGTGTGTACAATGCGCAGCCAAGCGCTGTGTTCTCCCGATGACGTGACTACATGGCAGCGGGGTTTTCCAGCCACTGACGTAATTGGTGACATGGCGCTCATGAAAACGTCGGATATTCATGTGAAAAAAAGCCTGTTTGACTTAGAACTGCACAGACCAATCTATTTTGTCACATTGTATTATGTGTTGAAAAATTAGAGGAAGTCAAGAACGTGTCATCAGCACTTTAAACCCTGAAGTGTTGTGACCAAATCATGACAACAGGGTCTCAAATGTACATGAAATCAACTACAGACTTAAGAGTAAACCAGAGATGGTAGTAAAAAAGACTAGTCTGTGTTTGTAAAAACTTGAAAACCCTGGACCTGAATGACGACAGGTCAGTTTACTGTTGTTGTTTACACATTTTAACTGTTGAATTTTTCAGTTTCACATTTCAGTGTTGAAACCATCAGGAAACGAGAGGAGAGTTTGTGGTTGGCTCAGTAAATGTCAGCAGTCACAGAACACGGGATATACAGCAAGAGTGCACGTATGAGGATATACATATGTGTTAAAGCGTGAGTACATGTACCCGTGGGTGTTAATTGGGGGGAGGGGGGACATTCATCCCCAGCTTGGAAAAGATAAAGAATTGTTCCCCTCCCCAGTATCATCAAAAACCTTTCATATCATGTTACAGGAGATTATAAAGCACCAATGTTTATTCTCTCTCTCTCTCTCTCTCTCTCTCTCTCTCTCTCTCTCTCTCTCTCTCTCTCTCTCTCTCTCTCTCTCTCTCACACACACACACACACACAGCATGAATGAATTACACAATGTGAATTCTCAACAGCATGATTAGCAGTATACAACAGGCTTTTTTTCACATTGTTTTGGAGTGTGACCGGGCCATCCCAAATAAGCTATTTAAAGCTTTAGTAGGGAGCCCATTTCTACAATAAAATGATGATGGAAATCAGTCTGATGTCTTTGTGTACAAAAACAAACAAACATACTGTATGACAAACATATAGCACATAATCCCAGCATTTGTTTACACTGAATTAGTAGGTGAGTTCAAAATATATAGTCAAATTATTAAATACTATTGGGGTGAATCAACATATAAAACAAAATTACAATGGAGTAACAACTCATCAGTAAGCAAGTTTGTGTAACAAATAGCAGATTAATTATATAATGACAGGACTTGCATTTTAGTTTTTTCTTGAAGATGGAGATGGAAGGTGACATTTTTAGATTCTCATCAAGCTCATTCTAAATCTGCGGTCCTCTGCACACAATACTAAACCTGGTGGATTTAAGTCTTCGTTTTTTCCCAGTAATTTGGTTTTTATTTCTAGTGGTATTGGTGTGTATGGGAAGGAAGGTTGGAATGAGTTCACATAATTTATAGTTGAGTTTATGGACAACCTGATACATTATACAGGCATTCTGGAAGTAATTATACTCAGCAGGTCTTAGAAGATTATAATGATGGAAAAGATGACTAGTAGGACAATTATATTCAGACCATGATAAGGCACATATGACTTTCTTTTGGAGAATTTCTAGCTTTTTTAGGTGAGTTGGAAATGTGTTACTCCATATGATATTGCAGTAATGTAAATGAGACCCAAATAAAGTTTTACATAGAGTGAGAAGTGCTGAAAGTGGCAGAAAATGTCTCACTTTAAAAAACAAAGCAGCATATTTGGCCAGTTTCTTGGTTAGATCATCAATGTGACATTTGAAATTGAGAAATTCGTCAATGAGGACCCTCAAGAATTTTATAGCTCAAACTCTTGTAATATTCTATCCATTAATTTGGGGGCAAAGTTCCTTGGTGTCTGGCTTTTTATTGGAATGGAATACAATACAATTAGTTTTACTGATATTAAGTGAAAGTTTGTTACACTGAAGCCAGGTGTCTATTTTCAATAGTTCACTATTTATTATCTGTTCAAGTTCATTTGGGTTGTGGTGAGCAAAAAATAAATTAGTGTCATCAGCAAACAGTACTTTATGTAGTAGAGATGAGGAGTTAGCAATATCATTTATATACAGAATGAATAGAACTGGTCCTAAAATGGAAGCCTGGGGAACCCCATGATTGATGGCTTTATATGATGACTTGTGGTTATTTATATAAGCATACTGAAGTCTTCCAGACAGGTAATTAATAAACTAATTTAATGCAAGGCCTCTGATACCGTAATGCTGTAATTTATTAATTAGGATGTCATGGTTAATGGTATCAAATGCTTTAGACAGGTCTAAAAAATGCCAATACCATAGTTGCCTTTTTCAATTGCATCATTGATTTTTTCAGTTAGGTCAAGCATTGCCATATAGGTAGTGTGTTTCTTTCTGAAGCCATACTGAGATGGGATAATAATGTTGAGTTTATCAAGGTAACTGGTAAGTCTGTTATAAACTACTCTTTCCAAAACCTTTGAGAGAGTAGGCAGAATGGATATTGGATGATAATTAGTCAAATCATTATCTCCTGATTTATAAATTGGTATAATTTGTGCAATTTTTTGCTATTTGTGGCACTACTTCGGAGATTAGAGACAGATTAATGCAGTAGGTAAGAGGTTCCAGTATTAAATTAATGATAGTTTTCAAAATTTTGCTGGAAATTTCATCAGCTCTAGCAGAGTTTGAGTTCTTCATGTCCTTGATGATTTTCCAGACTTCCTCACAATTAGTTGGCTTCAGGAAGAAAGAATTTGGGTAGTTTCCTGATAGAT
Organism: Pholidichthys leucotaenia; assembly: GCA_020510985.1. NCBI lineage: Eukaryota > Metazoa > Chordata > Actinopteri > Cichliformes > Pholidichthyidae > Pholidichthys > Pholidichthys leucotaenia. The sequence continues at coordinate 296,264,979 of CM035840.1, forward strand.
AGTGTTTGAAAGAGGCAGCCTGGGGTTGGTTAATTTTATTAGATACATTTTCTCCAATGAGAACAAAATAATTATTAAATTTGTAAGTGAGAATGGCATTACTGGTGAGATTACTGACCGCGTTATTGTTTGGAAGTGGGTTTTTTTGGTCCCTATTTAGAACCTTGTTTAGTAGGCTACTCTCCAGGATTTCTTGGAATCACCCTGTGATGCGTTTATAAGTTCTGCATAATAATTACTCTTACTCTTTCTAATAACGTGTTAGTTTATTTGTCTGGTCAATGGTCAATGGAAAAAAAAAAAAGCTTGCAAATTTGGAACATCTGTCATGATGCTGAGCACAGTGTACACACTGTGCTCATGCTGTTAGTTTATTCCCGGCCACTTCTTCTTTCTAGTGTTATTATTTGACTTTATGTGGTTGGTTGGATTATGTGTTTGATTTTGCCATTTCCAGTTTACGTTTTTGTTTTGACAGTGTGTTTGATGACTTCCTGTTTTGGGTTAAGTTCACGGTATTACACAGCTGTCATCATTCTGTTTAATCATGCCCTGCTCCTGTTCCACACCTGTTTCCATTTGTTGCTTTTTCCCTTGCCTTATTTAAGGGGCTGTGCACAATTCTTCGGCGCAGTACCCTTCTCAACATTTGGACGTAAGTTCCTCTTTTTTTTCCCTGTGCATCCTAGCGTGTGTTCCACGCCTTATCTTCCAGGTTTAGCTGGCAATTCCTCTTACCTTAGCTGTAGCTATTTTTGGCTTCTCCTGTGTTCTCCTGTTTGCTACTCTTGTAAGTTTTTGTGTTTGTGTGTCACCAATAAATCTGCAAACTCACAGCTGGCACGTGGTGCCTTTATCTAACCCTGACGAGGGAGTTATGACAGAAGGGCGCTGCCAGTTAGGACACCAGCAGGTGTGAATTTGCTCTTTTTGTTTTTCCTCCCACATTTTTTGTTTTGTCTCCTCATAACACTGTACTGTCGGACCCATTGTCTGTTAACCTTTGATTTTACTATTTCTGTTTATTTGGCTCCTAAAGAAAAATATTACTACAGTAGATGCCTCTCAGATGATGTTGTTACCAAATTTATGCAGATTGTTTCCTCTATGCCATGTGTCAACACAACGGAAATAAGCTATAGACGGCTTACTCCTTCTGTAATTGATAGCATGGTAGATAGAGCTACAGCTTCTCTGCATCAGACTCTAGACATGGTGGCCCCTTTAAAAAAGAAAAGTCTAATCAGAGATTTCTAACTCCTTGGTTCAACACAGAAACTTGTAGCTTAAAACAGAAGACTTGTCAATTAGAAAGAAAATGGTGCTCCACTAATTTAGATGAATTCTATTTAGCTTGGCGAAATCATCTTTTAATTTATAAAAACATTTCTGAGAAAAGCTAGAACGAGTTATTATTCTGCAGTAATAGAAGAGAACAAGAATAATCCCAGGTTTCTTTTCAGCACTGTAGCCAGGCTGACAGGGTCAGAACTTTGTCAATCCTAGCATTCCCTTAAAGCTTACTAGTCAGGACTTTATGAACTTTTTCAATAATAAAATTTCATCTATCAGAGGTAAAATCAGTCAGATTCTTCATACCGTTAACTTAAATACAGTAACTGCTACAACTCCTTCAACTGACATCTGTTTGGATCAGTTTACTCCAATTGACCTTTTAGAGTTAGACAAAATAGTTTCCTCATCCAAGCCTTCAACTTGTCTTTTAGACCTTATTCCTACCAGGTTATTTAAAGAAGTCTTCCCATTTATTGGTAACTTTATTCTTCAAATATTCAATTCTGTCATGATCTGAGCGCCGATCTCGTCCGCGCTCGGGTCATACATCATCTTTTTCAGGCTTTGACAGCAGTGTGTCCCTTCTGGCTCCCCGGGCTCTTATTGTGACAGCGCCCGGTGGAGCTTCCTGCTGTCAAAGCCCAACAGCTGTGCTGCATCCGGGGTCATTAGTGTCCAGCGTTAAAACCGGACGCTGAATGCACCCCGATGCAGCAGTCTCTGTTAAACTTCCGTTAAACTGGGCTGCACGGTGGGACAGTGGTTTAGCACTGTGGCAGCACAGTTTACCCTCGGCCGGGGGATCGCGGGGATCATGAGATCGTGGGTTTGATCCCAGCCTCCGACCAACAGTGAGCTGTGTGGAGTTTGCATGTTCTCCCCATGTTGCGTGGGTTTTCTCCGGGATTTCTCCGGTTTCCTCCCGCATACCAAAAATATGTAGGTTTAGGGCGCTCGCGCACGCAGCGACCAGCAGCCGGTGGCTTGTCACCAGACTGCAAACCAAATCTACCTACGGGTACAAATAAGTAACAAAAAAAAAACAAAAAAACAACTCCTGTCAAGAATTCTCTTCGTCTGACGCATTGGGCATCCCCCGGCTCAGACGCTGTCTATTCGTCGTCTCCAAGTGTAAGTTTACCCTGTTGTAATCCCGTCCTCATTATAGTGTGTTTTAGCCCACCGTGGCTCTTTACTTTGTCAGTGTGTGTTATCCTCTGTTCCCTGTTCCCCAATAAAACATCATTGCAAGACTCACCGGAGACTTGTGGAATCTTATGGTGGCTCGCGAGGGCCACCGTGACAGTAGACTGCTGCCAGGACGTCTAAATAGAGGTGCCACACCGAGACGCCGTTCCCGGTGAGTTTTGCAGTTGGACTGTGCTCCTTCCTGTCTGGGTACCGTGCTGGGAGCATGCCGTCGCAGAGGGTCCGCGCTCCGAGTCAGAGCAACGAGCTGGCGGACGCCCTCGAGTGCGTTGATGAAACCCTCATCGCCGCCTCCCTCTTCGACTTCCACAGCGACGTGAGCCGGTACCTGGACCAAGCTGAGGACATTCTTAATCATCTCCCCCGCTTCGCTAATCACCCTGAAGTCAGCGTGAGGAGAGATGACATCGCCGCGCAGCGCAAGATTCTCCGTGGGCTGGAGGGAAATCCCGGCAGGAAGCCAAAGAGGAGGCATCCTCGCTTCTCACGCCCGGATCCTGTTCCTGTTGCCATTCCAGTCCAGGAGTTTGCGCCGCCTCGGGTTGATCCCCACCGGAGAGTGTCGTCATTTGGAAATCCCCCGGAGAAGCTACAACTCACAGCTGCTTCCATCTGGAACAGAGTGGCGGCAGCTTGTTCCGCTGTTCACCCCACACAAATAATCAAGCATGTGACGGCGGCAGTCAGACTGGTGGAGAGGATCCTTGAGTTAAGTGACTTCCCTGAGTTCGCCGACCTGCTCGCCTCTGTCTCCGCACAGGAGCGGCGATTCCCGGACCTCACCTTCACCTCGCCCTCTGCTAGAAACCGTCATCACATCTGCTTTCAACCTCAGCATGAACCCCATCCGGGTCCAGTTCCGGGTCACCGCAAAGGCTCTACCTCCCACACAGCTGTCACTCCCGCGCCTCATCAGAAGGGAATCCCCGCAGCCTCTCCCCCCGGGCCATCTTCTCCCGCTGTCCCGTCAGCGCTCCGTGCCCGGCTCGTTTCGGCTGTTGCCCCCTCCTCCTCGACGCCTTTCCCGGCTGCTGTGTGTGCCTGGAGTCCTGTTTCGGCCAGCCCCGTCCCGGAACCTTTGCGAGCGGCTCCCCCTTGTCCTCCCAGGGGGCCCTCTGTCACCATCCGGCGGGGAAAGGGAGGAGCAACGTCCGCTACAGCAGGCACCATCCTGCCTCCGGGAGACAGGCAAGTCCAAGTTCACTCATATCCTCTTCATTGTGATTTGCCTTGTCTGACTCCTGGGGGTGGAGTTCGGGGTTCGCAGCCCCCCGAGCTCCCACCACCTGCTGTAGCTTTAATTGTTAATCCCGCTTCTTCTGTGTCTCCCTCCGCTGAGCGGTCCTCGACGCCAGGCCAACGTTGCCGGATGAGGAAGGGGCCTGCGGTTCTGGAGAGCCTGGTTCCGGTCCCGCAGCCACGTCGTGGGCGGAGGAGGAGCGCGGACTGCAGAGTGGAACCTGCACCAACGAAGAAGCATCCCCGGGTCTCCACAGATGAGCGGTTCGGTCCAGCGGGTCGAGGGTCTCCTCCCACCACACCATGGGGGTCGTCGGCGCGGACGTCTGTGCCGGAGGGTCCTCAGGCTGCAGGCACCATCATGCCAGTTGCGGAGCCCGACGTAGCTGAGTGGGAGCCAGATGACAACCTCCTGCCGTCTGAGCCTGGATCATCGGAGTCCTGGACGGCGTCGGAACCCGAGATCAGGCAAGTGCTCTGTGTTGTCTTTCACTTTTCCATTTTAGAGCATTTTTGCCTGTCTCTTGGGGGGGGCGAGCCGGGTGCAGCCGCCCGCTGCATCCAAGCTTGTCTCGCCGGGTTCTGGCGCTGCCGGTGATCCTGATCCCAGTTCTTTTCTCTCTCCCGAGCCTTCTCCCAGGGTCGCTGGCGTGGAGCTGATTTTGTCCGCTGTGCCAGAGGTTCCGGGTTCGGGGTTGGAGGTCGGTACTGGTGCGGCGCCGACCCAATCGGGGTCTGATGCGGGTGCAGCTGTGACCTAATCGGGGTCCATCGCGTGTGCAACTGTGACCCAATCGGGGTCCGACGAGGGTGCAGCACCAGCAGAATCGAAGGTCGGTGAGGGAGCTGCAAATCTCCTGCCGCCGGACACTGGACTGGCTCATCTTCCTCCTCATCTTCATCCTTATCGGCATCACCCTCATCTTCCCCCCAAGCCTTCTCCACCAGGCGTCGTTTGGACCCCTCATCTTTGGCCCGGCTTGCCCTCGCTATTCCCCTCTGCAGGGAGGCCGTTGTCGCTCTCTCCCCTGCGGTCCTGGTGGCTAAGCGATGCGGGTCGGCCGCCTGAAGGACTGCCGTGCCCATTTGGCTCTATGGGCCAGCCACCCGACCCACTGGACTACCTGTTTGGTGACCTGGTCCGGCCGCCTGAAATTCTTTGTTTCCGGGCATGGGACTGGGGTAGGCCGCCCAAACTGTCCTTTTTCCCCCAGCCTGCGTTATGGCCGTTTGATGCTGGGTAGCCCCCTGAACTTTCAGCCTCCATGCCTCAGAACCAGGACTGCCGTCATCCTGGGTTTTTCCATCTTCATTATGTTTGTAAACTTTTGGGATGTGCGAGAGGCCTTGTTTCTGTAATTATGCATCTCTCACTTTTTCCTTAGCCAGTGTTTTGTGTTCGTTTTTTTTTTTCCCCTCTGTCTAATGTCCATTTATTGCCTGAAACAGTTGGTGTATGTGCTGCCTTTTGGGATATTGTTTTCTCTATTGTCATACCCTGTAGTTGTGTTATTCTTTCAATCTGCCTCGTTCGTGGTGTGTTTTTGTAATCTCCTGTTCGCTGTTATTTTGCCTGTGATTGTTCTGCCTCAGTTACAATCTGTGCATGGGAGCGTCGTCTTTTCTTTTTTTCTCCCTCTGTCTGCCTACGCGCTCCTGTGGCCATGGTTTTTTTTTTTCCCTTTTCTGGTTCGCTCCCCCCTGGCCGGTGCCCCCTTCTGCCCACCCTGGATGGGGGGGCTTGGGTGTTATTGGGCGTTCTGAGCCCGCCCTTGAGAGGGAGGTACTATCATGATCTGAGCGCCGATCTTGTCCGCGCTCGGGTCATACATCATCTTTTTCAGGCTTTGACAGCAGTGTGTCCCTTCTGGCTCCCCGGGCTCTTATTGTGACAGCGCCCGGTGGAGCTTCCTGCTGTCAAAGCCCAACAGCTGTGCTGCATTCGGGGTCATTAGTGTCCGGCGTTAAAACCAGACGCTGAATGCACCCCGATGCAGCAGTTTCTGTTAAACTTCCGTTAAACTCCTGTCAAGAATTCTCTTCGTCTGACGCATCGGGCATCCCCCGGCTCAGACGGTGTCTATTCGTTGTCTCCAAGTGTAAGTTTACCCTGTTGTAATCCCGTCCTCATTATAGTGTGTTTTAGCCCACCGTGGCTCTTTTTTTTCCACAATATCTTTATTGAACCTTTTTTTTTTTAAACAAACATAACACAAACAATCAAACACTAACACTAAAGTACTACAAAAAAAAAATGCACTAAAAACACCAACAACCACCAACAAAATCAAGTCTTCAACAATGCTCCTCTGTTTAGTCTAGACAATCCATTACATAAGTATACATATTATGTTCACCAGTTTGGAATTTACAAGGTCCACACACATCATTCACCTTCTTCTTCAAGAGTTATGTTTAAATTTTTTACATGATCAATAAAAGGTCTCCATATATTCTCAAACACAATTTCCTTTGATTTCAGTATATATGTTATTCTTTCTAATGGAAGGTTTGTTAACATCTGTCTTAACCACTGAGTCACATCTGGTCTACGAGTCTTTTTCCACAGTAGTGCAATACATTTTTTGGCATTAAGCAAACTGAGGTCTATGAATGTTCTTTCACTTTTATTAAAGTTATGCTTTTCTGGGTACACACCCAACAAAAACAGTTTAGGATTCAAAATGATTTGTTCTGAGATTATTTTATCAGTCCTACGCCCATACCGCAACAGGACTGAGTGGTGAACATGCTTCCATAAGTGAATCAATGTCCCTAGAAAACCAAGTGCTTCAGTTCCTTAATGATAAAGACATTAAGGTAGAAGCCAATGCGATCTCAGCCTGTTATGCTTTACCGAAGAAAGATAACAAAACAAAGAAATCAATTGTGATGCGCTTTGTGAACAGGAGGGTGAAAAATGACATACTGAGGCAGGCCAAAAAACTAAAGGAAACTCAAGTTTACCTAAATGAACACCTGACAAAAAAAAACGCTGAATTAGCACGGCAGGCACGGATGCTAAAAAAACAAAATAAGATACAGTCAACCTGGACAAGAAATTGTAGAATTTGGATTAAACTAAATGGAACACCTGAGCAAGCAAAAAGTATAATGATCAGAGATGCTACTGACTTAGATAAATACAAATGAACACTGACTATGAAACACAGAGTGAGGAAACTCAGACTCTAAAAATATGCCACTATGCTGAACATAAACCACAACAGATGGAGAATGATATTGATCCTGATAACCACTTTTTCAATAATATTCATAACCACTGTGAATATTACACTGAAAAGCAATTCAAAAGTCAAGTGCAATTAGATGGTAAACTGTCAATAATACACTTCAATAGCAGAAGTCTTAACAAAAACTTCTCACAGATTCAGGACTATTTAAAACAGCTAAACAGAAAATTCACAGCTATTGCAGTCTCGGAAACCTGGCTTAATGAAGACCAGGCTCCCCTGATGGCAATAGAGGGATATCAGATGTTTAACATTAACAGATCTCAAAAAAAGGGTGGTGGTGTTGCACTGTATATTGATGACCTATATAGATGTAAGCTTGTAAATGAAATGTCCTCAGCACTACCAGGGATTTTGGAATGTGTTACTGTTGAGATTGACCTAGACAAAACAAAAAATCTAATCATAAGCTGCATATACAGAACGCCGGGAACTTGCATTGAGACATTCAGAGATAAATTAGTCGAGCTGTACAATAATATTACTAGTAAGAAAATGGTAGCAATTTGTGGAGATTTCAATATTGACCTACTTAATCCACATCAACAAAATGTAGTTACAGAGTTCATGAACTCTATGTACAGCATGAGTCTATATCCCACAATAACACATCCCAGTAGAATCACAGTTCACTCTGCTACACTTATTGACAACCTGTTTGTCAATGTTCTCGATAAGAAAATAGAAAGTGGATTATTGATAAATGATATAAGCGACCACTTGCCAATCTTTGCACTTATCCATGGCCACATGGGGCCCAACCCAGAAAAAATCTCAAAATCGTTCAGACACAAATCACCAAACGCAATCAGTTCTTTTAAAGAGGACTTGCTGAAGCAAGACTGGACAGAAGTCTATGTATCAGATGTAAATGAAGCCTATGACACATTTATAAACATTGTAACCACTCTTTATGAAAAAAAATGCCCATTAGTTAAAAAAAAGCTTAAACACAAATTTGCTGACAAACCATGGTTAACCAAAGGACTACAAATGGCGTGTAAAAAGAAAAATTTATTATATAAAGCTTTCATAAAGAAAAGGACAAAAGAAGCAGAGCAACGGTATAAAACATACAAAAATAAGTTAACACATATAATAAGATGCAGTAAAAGAGACTATTACAGTAAAGAACTGGAAAAAAACAAAGACAATATTAAAAATACATGGACAATAATCAACAGTATCCTTGGAAATAAAAGCGGAAATACTAGCTACCCAACTAATATTCCAAAAAATAATAAATCGACTCCGAATGTGAATATAGCTTCACCTGCAGATGAATTTAATAATTTTTTTGTTAACATTGGACCTAAACTGGCCCGAGAAATACCCACTACGGCGCCTACAGGTGATACAATATGCAATAACACTGCTGTAAAAGACACCATCTTCATAAAGAACACAGACGAAAGAGAGGTCATTGAAATTGTTAAATCGTTCAAAAGTAAAACATCTACTGACTGCGATGGTATTGACATGCTACTTGTCAAAACTGTTATCGAATGCATAGTGAAACCACTGACGTATATCTGTAACCTGTCTCTCCAATCAGGTATATTTCCCAATGCAATGAAAATAGCTAAAGTAATTCCGATTTACAAGACAGGCGACAGAGGGGAACTCTCCAACTAGAGACCAATTTCACTATTACCGCAATTTTCCAAGATACTTGAAAAAATATTCTATGAGAGAATTGACAACTTCATACTGAAGAATGATTTATTGTGTGAGCAGCAATATGGGTTCAGACACAAAAGGACAACAGCATATGCCTTAATGGAATTTACAGAAAAAATATCAACAGCCATTGAAAATAAAGAGTATTCAGTTGGAGTATTCCTGGATCTTAAAAAAGCATTTGATACAGTAGATCACAATCTATTATTAAAGAAACTACAAAATTGTGGTATTAGAGGGGTAGCACTGTCCTGGTTAAGTAGTTACTTAAAGAATAGATATCAGTTTGCATGTGTTAACAGCAAAAACTCAGAGTTACTGAAGGTCACCTGTGGAGTCCCACAGGGTTCAGTTTTGGGACCATTATTATTCAATATGTATATAAATGATATATGTAAAGTTTCAGAAAAAATGGACTTAATATTGTTTGCTGATGACACTAATCTGCTATGCAGTGGAAACAATTTGGAACAACTTCTGGATACACTCGGAAATGAATTAGGAAAGCTGAAACTGTGGTTTGATTCAAACAAATTAACGCTCAATTTAAGCAAGACAAAATTTATAGTCTTTAACAACCATCACAACTACCCAGTACCCAAACTCAGTGTAAATGGTGTAGAGATTGAAAGGGTATCCGAAACTAAATTCCTTGGAGTAATAATTGATAACAAACTGTGTTGGAAGCCACATATTAATTATATAAAAGGTAAAGTATCCAAATCAATTGCAATATTACACAGAGTGAAAAATTTGCTGAATCAACCCACACTATACACCTTGTACCATTCATTAATACTCCCATACATGACATATTGTAATGAAGTATGGGGAAATACATATAAAACAAACATATATCCACTCTTTATGCTTCAAAAGAGAGCTATTAGAATAATCAACAAAGCAGCTTACAGGGAACCAACAAACCCACTTTTTCTGAAACAAAAAACTCTCAAGTTGAAAGATCTGATTGACTTTAAAACCGCAATAATAATGTTCAAAGTGAAGAATCTATCACTGCCCGCAAATATCCAAAAGTTGTTCCAAACAAGGGAGAAACGATATCACTTCAGAGGAACATGTATATTTCAAAAGCCTACAGTGAGAACAACCACCAAGCAACACTGTATTTCAGTGCAAGGAGTCAGATTATGGAACGATTTTGGACCTGAATTAAAATCATGTACAAAGCTTGGACAATTTAAACAAAAACTAAAGGAAGAAATACTCCAAACATATTTACAAGACGACATGTAAACTCACATAAGGATTGACATTTCCAGCCTGTGTTGTGTTGTAGCTTAGTTTTTCTTTTTTTCTCTGTGACACTATGTCTTAGATTTGTTTTTGAATAGTAACCGCTTAACTTAGACTAGCTCAGTTTTCTTTTTCTCTCAGTCACATTTTGTCTTAGCCTTGTTTTAAATTGTAATCGCTCTTGTCTTGTTTTCTCTTTTTTCTCCTTTGAATTCTTGGATGGAATATGGGTGGGCAATATAAGCTGCGGCTTCAGCCATCACCCATTTCGGATAACTCACGTGGAATTGTATAGTAGAAGGAGTCTTTGTCTAATTTGACCTTGTTGTTATATTATACAGTTTCTTTTAACCTGTAATGTACTATCCGAAAATAAATAAATTCAAATGTATCAATTTAAGACGTACATTTATTGATTTGGTTTGGGCTTCTGTACAAGCCAATTCCCATTGTTCCTCTGAAATTTCAATTTGCAGATCTTCTTTCCAGTAGTTTAATCTTTTCTGTGAATTTTCACTTGAGGATAGTGTCAATGAGTTATAAAACTCTGAAATAATACCCTTTCTTTTACTATCTTTCATCAACATTTTTTCCAAGGATGAATAAATAGGTCGAGTGAGAGCTTTATTTTGATTTGATCGAATAAAGTTTCTAAGTTGAAGATATTTAAAAAAATGTGTTCTATTAAGATTAAATTTGACCCTCAGCTCTTCAAAAGACATTATGTTATCTGCACATGGCAAATATAAATCTTGAATCTTTTGAATCCCTTTTAAATTCCATACTTTAAATACAGCGTCCGCTCTTCCTGGTTTAAAAATATTGATTACCCCATATTGGGCTAAATGGTGACAATAACTGTGGTTCTTTTAAATAATTTTTAGCTTCACACCATATTTTGATCATATGCTTTACAAATGGATTTTTAACTTGTTTTTGTAATTTTTTTGCCGAATCTGAGTATATGAATATGGGAAGAGGTAAAGGTAAATTGTATGATTCCATTTCAGTCCAGTGAGGGAGATCATTTAATGAAAAATAATATGTCATAGACCTCAGTTGTGCCGACCAATAATACAACATAAAATTTGGACATTTCAGACCTCCACGATCAAATGGTAAATATAATAAAGACAAGACGTAATCTAGCCCTCCTGTTGTTCCATATAAATTCCACTAACTTTTTTTTAATTCTTGAGAATAAATCTAAAGGTGGTGGTAAGGGAATGCATTGAAATAAATAAAGTATTTTAGGTAAAATGTTACTTTTAAGTATATTGATTCTCCCGATCATCGACATTGGTAGTGACATCCATCTCTGAATTGACTCATTGATATCTGTCATTAAGGCTTCATAGTTGACACTGGCGACTGATTCTAGCTTAGGCACAATTTAGATTCCTAAATATTTAAACTGATTTACAACGTTGAATTGATTTACCTCAGGGTCTGGGTAATTTCTCTGGGTCTCATTTAGCATTAATATTGAAGATTTAGTTTTATTTATTTTATATCCTGATATTTCCCCAAAATTCTTTATTAAATTCAACAAGGTCGGAATTGATTTTTTTAGATTCGACATAAACAAAATTATGTCATCGGCGTACAGGGAGATTTTATGTTCTGTTGGTCCAACTTTAATTCCATATATTTGTGAATGTAAACGTATCGCCATCGCTAAAGGTTCAATTGCCATAGTAAACAGTAAAGGTGAAAGTGGACAGCCTTGTCGACATCCTCTATTGATTTTTATTGATTTTGAAATATTGTTATTTGTTAGGATTTCTGCTGTAGCATTATTGTATATTATCTGAACCCATTTTATGAAATTATTTCCAAGTCCAAACCTTTGTAAGACTTCAAAAAGAAAGGGCCATTCGACTCTATCAAAGGCCTTTTCGGCATCCAGTGATAGGAGAGCTGTATCCGGTGCTTCTTTATTAAAATAAATAATATTAAATAGTCTTCTTACATTATGGAAGCCTTGTCTTCCCTTTATAAAGCCATTCTGATCTCGATTAATAATATTTGGTAAAATTTCTTGTATTCGTCTTGCTAAAATTTTACAGATTATCTTAAGGTCGGCATTTAATAGGCTTATTGGTCTCATATTTTCACATTTATTAGAGGGCTTACCTGGTTTTGGCAACAGTATAATTAAGGCATTATTCATGTATGATAGTAAATTATTATTTTGAAATGCTTCTAAAACCATTTCCAAAAAAGGTTTTATTAATTTATTCTTAAATTTTTTATAAAGGTCAACTGGAAGACCATCTGGTCCTGCACTTTTTCCTGATTTCATATTATTAATGACTAGCCCAACTTCTTCTTGACTAATTTTAGACTCCAATATCTCCCTGTTTTCATTTGGAATACATGGTATAGATAGTTCGTTCAAAAACCCATTTAGTTTTGTTAAATCAGATTCATTTTTGGTATCATATAATTTTTCATAGTAATCTCTAAAGGCTCTGTTAATTTCTAAAGGATCTATAACTACCTGTCCGTTACTTATAATACTGGTAATTGGTGTTTTAATTTCTAATTGTTTAATCTGCTATGCCAATAATTTTCCTGATTTTTCACCTTGTTCATAAAAAGATTGTTTCAATCTTAGAAGACTCGAGGCAGCTCTATTCGCTGATTTTTTGTCGTATTCAGCTCTCAAAATCAGTAATTCATTCTCCAACCTTGGATCACTTCCTGCATACACTTTTTCCTGAAGATTTTTTATTTTATGTTCCAATTGGGCTCTCTCCTCTCGAGTCTTCTTCGATTTTGAACCTGTATAACTAATAATATGTTCCCTAATAAAAGCTTTGAAAGCCTCCCACTTTACACATGCTGATGTTTGTGTAGTATTGATATCAAAGAACTCATCTATCTGTTTTTCTATGTACTTGACAAATTCCTCATCCTGAAGCCATTTATGCTGAAATTGCCATCTACCTGATTCCTTTGTCAATTTCTTATCTACATATACTATACAGCAGGGTGCATGATCAGAGATCACGATGTTATCATAAAAGCAGTTTTGAATCTTGGACCTTAATTCTGTGGAAATCAAAAAATAATCAATACGTGAGAATGTCTTGTAGGTACTGGAATAACAAGAGTAGGCTTTGACTTGTGGTTTCATTTCTCTCCATATATCTAGCAATCTCAATTCTTTCATAAAATGATTAATGGTCATCCTACATCCATTGTGCGTACAGTCCAGTCCTGTTGATCTATCTATACCGGGATTCAATGTACAATTAAAATCCCCTGCTATTATATGTTGCCCTGTAAGTGATGATAAGATAAGAAATAAATTAGCAAAGAACTTTTGATCATCTATATTGGGACCATATAGGTTCACCAAATTTATATTTTCTAATAGCAAAGATCCTTGAATGATTACATATCTTCCAAATTTGTCTCCAATTACATTTTTCACTTGAAAAGGGACTGATTTATGTATGAGAGTCATAACTCCCCTGGCTCGGGATGAAAATGATGAGGTGAAAACACTTCCTTGCCATCTACTCCTAATTCTTTTTACATCCTCCTCTATTAGATGAGTTTCTTGTAAAAACACAATTTTTGAACCCATGTCTTTTATTTTATTCATAACTTGTTTAAGTTTTTTTAAATTTTGTAGACCTCTGCAATTCCATGAAGTTAAATTAAGATTAACGCTTTGGTTTATGATCAATAGGGAGTTTGGGATTACCTTGCAGTGTAAACATGCTCATACAGAGAAGCAAAAAAATGAGTGGTTGAACATTCATCCTACAAACTACACACAAACAAATTCCCCCTTCCCACACTTGTGGCAAACCCCCCAAAATCAAAAGAAAAATTCCGTCTCCCGATATAGCCATCGACTGCTCCACATCCACAAGGATCAGCCTAAGCCACTCCTTCTTCATCCTCCCAATCACCCTAACTCTACTGCTTTTAATGACGTAACATTAACTCTCCTCTGTAGTTTTCCAACTTAACTCCAAAATTTTTAGCAACTTTGTACATCATAGTTTTGTTTTGTTTTTTTAATTATATAATGCAATCTATATTTTGTAAACTTGCTATTTGCTTCAAGTCAGTCAGATGCCTGTGCAAATGCTTAATTATTCTACCTTATATTTTGTTCATGCTTAGCTCCCACCAGTCTCTTCTTCTTGGATCTTCTTGATAAACTCCTGCGCCTCCTCTGGGGTCTTGAAGATGTGGGTTCTGCCCCCATACGTGGTCAGCAGTCTCGCAGGATAAATTACACCATGACGAATCCCAAGGTTGCGCAGCTCCTTACGTACGGGATCAAACTGCTTCCTCAATTGTTGGATTCCTGTGGCCCAATCTGGGTAGAACCGCACCTGCTGATCCTGGTGTTTAATCTCTCCTTTAGCTCGTGCTGCGTTGAAGATCTTCATCCTGTCTCTGTTGCTGACAAACTTCATAATTAAGGTCCTCGGTGGTCCCTTATCTCTCCGTGGGCCAATACGATGCGCGCCCTCCAAAACCACCGCCGGCCGCAGCTCCGCACTGCCCAGCGCCTCCGGAATCCACTTTTCCAGAAAGGAACACGGGTCCCGACCTTCGGATTCTTCCGGTAGACCCACCAGCCTCAAGTTGTTCTGTCTCGACCGGGATTCCAAATCCAGAATGTTTTCTTCCAGACATTTATTTTTTTTTTCCAAAGTGCGCACCTTTAATTGGAGACAACTGACTTCATCTTCAGCACTGGAAATACGAAGCTCCATCTGCGCCATTCGTTCCACACAGTCACCCAATTCCTTTCTCATTCCTTCCAACGCTGCCATAATCCCATCAAATCTAGAGGAAAAGTCCGCTCTCATTGAACTCATAGCCGCCAGCAACGCACCTGTGTCGTTTCCCGCAGCTCCCGCGCCGTTGTTAGCTTCCTTCGCCATATTTGGTGCTTTCTCTGCTGCGTCACAGACCTGAAAGTCCGTTAATTTGGACTGTTTCTGCGGCTCGCTTTTTCCTCTACTTGGTTTTCCAGCCTTAGGCTTCACCGACATATCCTCGCTCAAACGCTGGAATACGTTCTGTCCCAAATGAGAGAGTTATTTGCCGATTTTTTTTCTCCAGAAGCAGAGCAGAGTGAGACGTGTCCTTCTTACGTGGCAGCCATAACCGGAAGTCCACCGTGGCTCTTTACTTTGTCAGTGTGTGTTATCCTCTGTTCTCTGTTCCCCAATAAAACATCATTGCAAGACTCACCGGAGACTTGTGGCGTCTTATGGTGGCTCGCGAGGGCCACCGTGACAAATTCTTCATTAACTTTAGGCCATGTACCACAGGCTTTTAAAACTGCTGTAATTAAACCCTTACTCAAAAAGCCCACGCTGGATCCAGGAGTTTTAGCTAACTATAGACCAATCTCTAATCTCCCTTTCATTTCAAAAATCTTGGAAAGAGTTGTTGCTACGCAATTATTTGACCACTTGCAGGGAAATGGTTTATTTGAAGAGTTTCAATCTGGGTTTAGAATCCATCATAGTACTGAAACAGCCTTAGTGAAGGTCACTAATGACCTCCTGATCGCATCTGATAATGGACTTGTTTCTGTACTTGTCCTTTTAGACCTTAGTGCAGCTTTTGATACTATAGATCATAATATTCTACTTGATAGATTAGAACACTATGTTAGACTTAATGGAACTTCGTTGCAGTGGTTTAGATCTTATTTATCTGATAGGTTCCAGGTTGTTCATGTCAATAATGAGTTTTCTTTCAACTCAAAGCTCAGTCATGGAGTTCCACAGGGATCTGTGCTAGGCCCTACTCTTTTTAGTTTATATATGCTTCCGTTAGGCAACATTATTAGGAGGCACTGTATGCATTTTCATTGTTATGCAGATGACACACAATTATGCCTGTCAATGAAGCCAGATGATAGTAATGAATTAGCCAAGTTAGAAGCCTGTCTTAAGGAAATCAAAGCTTGGATGACTTGTAATTTCCTGCTATTAAATTCAGATAAGACTGAAGTCATTCTTGTTGGTCCAAAAAAACCTTAGAAATACTTTTCCAAATCAAACTTTTAGTTTGGATGCAGTTACTCTTTCTCTTAATAGCTCTGTGAGGAACCTTGGAGTTACTTTTGATCAAGATCTGTTTTTCAATTAACATATTAAATTTGTTTCAAAGACTGCCTTCTATCATTTGCGTAATATTGCCAAGATTACGAGCATCTTGTCTCAGAGTGATGCTGAGAAACTGATCCACGCTTTTGTTAGCTCTAGACTAGATTATTGTAACTCTTTATTATCAGGTTGTCCTAAAATATCTCTAAAAAGTCTTCAGTTGATCCAAAATGCTGCTGCAAGAGTTTTAACAGGTACTAGAAAGAGAGATCATATCTCTCCGGTTCTGGCCTCCCTTCATTGGCTTCCCATAGAGTTTAGAATTAAGTTTAAAATCCTTCTTCTCACTTTCAAAGCTCTAAACAATCAGGCCCCTTTTTATTTAAAAGATCTGATATTACCTTATTATCCTAACAGAGCACTATGCTCCCAAAATGCAAGATTACTTGTAATACCTAGAATCTCCAAAAGTACAATGGGGGGCAGAGTCTTCAGTTATCAAGCTCCTCTCTTGTGGAACCAGCTGCCAATCAGGATTCGGGATTCAGACTCGATCTCTGTTTTTAAGAATAGGATTAAAACCTTCCTTTTTGATATAGCCTACAATTAGGGAGGGATCATGTGTTTCTGAACCCTCCCTTAGTTATGCTGCTATTAGGTTTAGACAGCCGAGGGACCTCCACTAATTGCACTGGGCTTTACTCCTTTCTTCAGTCTCAATGAATTTTTTTTTTTTTTTGCTGGTCATTAACATCTGTTTATTCTTTCCTTAGGTATGACTGTGAGAGTGAATAGTTGTCTGTCTCTCTATGTTGGCCCTGCGATGGACTGGCGAGATGTCCATGGTGTACCCTGCCTCTCGCTCAAAGATGCTGGGATAGGCTCCAGCCCCCCCGCGACCCGAAAAGGATTAAGCAGAAGAAAATGGATGGATGGATGTTCTCTCACATAGATTGAGTCCCCATCGTGCTGTTTGCTCTCTACATGTCTGTTCTTTTCATCTTCTCTTTCCCCTCACCCCCCAGCCAGTCACCGCAGATGACTGCCCCTCCCTGAGCCTGGTTCTGCTGGAGGTTTCTTCCTGTTAAAAGGGAGTTTTTCCTCTCCACCTTCGCCAAGCGCTTGCTCATAGGGGATCGGCTGATTGCTGGGGTCTTTCTGCAATTGTGGGGGTTTCCCCTATAGTTGAAAGTGCTATGAGATGACTGTTGTTGTGAAATGGCGCTATATAAATAAAGCTGAATTGAATTGAACTGTATGTTTGGTGGCCTAACCTATCATTGCATCTCTCTGTATTTTTGTGGTGGAACTGAACTTGTGGTTTTGTGAACTTTAATAAATATGACACTCTCTACTCCTGCAATTGGGTTTTCCATTCTCTCCCTCGTGCGCCATGTTATGGTGCACGGGGGTTTGTGACACCTTTTCAATCTTTAACATCAACAAATGAAAAGCCTTGCCTTGGTCCCGGTGGTGTGTGTGTGTGTGGGGGGGGGGGGGGTCAGCAACAGCCATCCACCTTGGCTGAGCCCTCACCACCTGCTGTTGCATCCATCCATCCATCCTCACCTGCTTCTCCCCTCTCTGCTTCTTCGAGCACCACGTTGGAGGGGACGGCAGCTGTCACATTTGGGGTTCTGCCAGCACCTGGTGCTTTGCTGCAGCTTCGCCCACCATCATGCCTGCAGTGCTGGCTCCCACATCTGTTACACTGGTGCCCTGTCCACTGCAACACATCAGAGCGCCTCGCCTATTGCCCTTCCAGCATTCCCAGAGGTGGAGGTCGCCTCTCCAGCAGTGAAGTCACCAGGGTCCTCACCAGCAGGAGAGCAGGAGCATAGGCAAGTCCCAATTTTTTCATTACCATCAAAAATAGAGAGGTCTTATCTTGCTCCTGGGAGGAAGGCCCAGTTGCAGTGCCCATCTGCTTCTGCGCTCTCCCTGTCAAGCTCTTCTGCTGGTATTGAAGATATGGACATGACATCTGCCTGTGTTTCTTCCTCATCATCTGAGGTGGATGCATTTGGGATGGAGGAGTACGCACCAGCTCCTGATGTCCACAAGAAACACGCACCAGTTCCTGATGTCTACGAGAAACACGCACCGGCTCCTGATGTACATGAGGAGCATGCATCGGCTCCTGATGTCCATGCGGAGCACGCACCGGCTCCTGATGTTCATGTGGGGCACACATCGGCTCCTGATGTCCACGCGGAGCACGCACCGGCTCCTGATGTCCACGAGGAGCATGCATCGCCTCCTGATGTCCACGAGGAGCACGCACTGGCTCCTGATCTCCATGAGGAGCACGCACCGGCTCCTGATCTCCACGAGGAGAGGAGCACGGACCAGCTCCTGATGTCCATGAGGTGCACGCACCGGCTCCTGATCTTCACGAGGAGCACGCACTGGCTCCTGATCTCCAAGGGGAACAGCACTGGCTCTGGATCTCCATGAGGGGCATGCTCCAGATCTCTATGAGGGGCACACTCCACATCTCCACGAGGGGCACACTTCAGCTTCATGCTCTACGGTCTGGTGGTCCAGGGATGCTGGGAGGCCACCCAGCACATAATGCTCCTTGGTCTGGTGGTCCAGGGACTCTGGGAGACCACCTGACACATCACGCTCTACAGTCTGCCGGTCCAGGGACACTGGGAGGCCACCCAACACATCACGCTCTACAGTCTGCCGATCCAGGGACACTGGGAGGCCACCCAACACATCACAGTCCATGGTCTGATGGCCCAGGGACGCTGGGAGGCCACCGACACATCATGCTCTCTGGTCTGGTGGTCCAGGGACTGTGGGAGACCACCTGACACATCATGCTCTCCGGTTTGGTGGTCCAGCAATGCTGGGAGACCCCCCGACACATCATGCTCCACAGTCTGTTTTCCCAGGAATGCTGAGAGGCCACCTGACACATCACGCTCCTTGGTCTGGTGGTCCAGGGACTCTGGGAGACCACCTGACACATCACGCTCTCTGGTTTGGTTGTCGAGAAATGCCGGGAGATCACCCGACACATCATGCTCCACAGTCTGGTGGCCCAGGGACGCTGGGAGGCCACTTGACACATTACACTCTATGGTTTGGTGGCTCAGGGACTTTGGGAGACCACCCGATGCATCATGTTCTCTGGTCTAATGGCTCAGGGATGCTGGGAGGAAACCCGACGCATTGCACGCTACGGTTTGGTGGCTCAGGGGTTCTGGGAGGCCACTCGATGTATCATGTTTTCTGGTCTGGTGGCCCTGGGATGCTGGGAGGCCACCCAACGCATCACACTTTTAGGTCTGGGGCCAGAGATTGGTTGGCCCCAACTGACTGTTTTGCTGTTGTTTTGGACACTGTGGGGGGTGTTTTGGTTTGGTTTTTGGTGGTATTGTTTTGGGGTGCCTGGATTCCACCCCTTAAAGGCAGGACTCTGTCAGGTCCTGAGCATGGTCGGGGGACCATGCTCACGCTTTAAGTTTATTTTTGTTATTCACTGTGTTTTCTTCACCACAGCTTAGTTTGGTTATTGTGTTTATTTTCACAATCATGTTCCCATTTATGTTCCTGTGAATTTGCCATTTATTTCTGTTTGCCATGATTATCTTCTGAGTTCTGTCTTGTCATCTTCCTTACCTTAGTCTTAGTTTAGTTCGTCTTAGTCCTGTTCATTATTATTATATTTATTATGGTCACAGTTATGCTTGAGTTTGATGATTATTGTTCTGTAATCATGTTTATTCCCGTCATGATTTGGGCTTTTGTTTTGACAGCACCTTTTGTTTACTTCCAGTTTTGCATTGTGAGTTTTTGCTTTGTTAATTATTCACAGCTGCTTTTGATTTTTTGATTACTGGTTGTTCATGGGTGTTCTTGATTTGTTTCCTTATTTATACAGGTCATGCACTGCCTTCAGCATGGCCACCTTCATGCTAATCACTCTCTCACATTTGGTTTTGCTTACGTCTGGAAGTTTGGTTCTTGTGAATAAAATTATGCCTAAGAAGAGAAAGCCTGCACATGGGTCTAGCTCTTTGCCCCGGAAGGGCAATCATGACACACATTTGCAACCCCCCCCCCCCCCCACTACCACCACCACCCTGAAATATATAAGAAAAAACAACCTTTCACTAGATGCCCAAGATGGCCACCTGCATGAAGTGCTGAGCAGAGCAGAGCTGAGCTGACTTCTCTGCCAAAATCTCCCAAATTATGCCATAAAACTTAGCTGGAGCAGTGACTGACTGAACCTATATCAAACTGGATTCATCTGTTGACGAGCTGCTAGAGGATTTGCAATCCTATATTGACACACACTACTACAACAACGTTATGCCCAGCAACAAACTGGCATCCAAACCCACCCGGACTAAACCAAGCTCGAGCGAAATAGATGATACTCCACCCTGTGACATTAGTGAGTCCATAATGTCTATTAAACACCAGCTCAAGAAGCTTGACTTACTCGGTCAGTTGACAACTGATATTACTGAACTAAAGCATTCCATGGAATTCAACAACTCACTGATCAAGGTGCTAAAGGCTGACAATGCGTCACTTAGGATTGAAGTAAACAACCTCAAACGTCTGACATCCGAACTCCAAAAAAGATCAATTTAACATGGCAAAAAAACATTCTTGATCTTCAAAGTTGGAGTATGAGGGATAATGTCATTATACATGGACTTCCAGAAGTAAAAAATTAAACTCACCAAAAATCAGAAGAACATCAAAAGTCATTCCTAGTCAACAAGTTGAAAATGAAACTGGAGGAGGCTGGGGCTATTCGCTTCTCCAGAGTCCATCGCCTTGGAAGGACCAAAGCCGACAAACAGAGGAGGCCCCATCCTATTGTGGCTAAAATGGTAAAGAGTTAAAAGGCACCAACTACTCCATCAATGATCAGTTTCCACCTGAGATCATGAACAGATGGAGGTTGCTCTACCCGATCATGACGGAGGCGAGAAACAGTAAAAGGAACGCTCGTCTGTTCATTGATAAACTTTACATCGATGGCAAACTGTATAGGAATCCTCAAATCACATATTGGCTAAGTGGAGGCGATCAAAACATCACTGCTGAACCTCAGGAGGAGCCACCGGGACTTTAGCATACTGCCTCTCTAACAGTGTAAACACAGATGCATGAAGACATCATCAACACGTCCCCGTTACCATCACAACTGTTGAACCTGAAAGATGGTGAATGATTTACTTTTCTTTCTTTACTCACTTCCCCCTCTTCCTTCTACCTCTCCCTCTTATCTGTATTTTCATCTTGGTTTGGGAATTGGCTTAAGTTCTGCTCGTTTGACTGGGTAGGTCTGCTGCCTGGTGCGACAAGGCCAGTACCGCTGTGCTCTCGAACTTATGGGCTGGATACTATTGTGCTAGTATGATACAGCGGGTTGTGCTGACAATGTGTCTCTGTGTATCTGAGTGTGTGTGTGTCTGTCTGACCAGTTTCTGTATGGATGAGGGGTTGTCCATGTCTATGTCTCTAAGTGTGTATTGTTGCTGTGTAACCCCAGTAAATTCCATCAGCTATCATGCATATGGACTTTAATGAATCTAATGAAGGAGTGGCTGTGATACAATGTATGGACTATAATAGGAATATAAGCTGTGATCAGTATATTCCTGAGCAATTAACACCCTTTAAAATCAATACAATTATTCTGTCATGCATTTAAACATCAGGAGCTTAAATAAACATCATCATGCTCTAGTTACTTTACTTACCAGTACAAGCTGCAGCTTTGATGTAATTGGTTGTAGTGAAACTTGGCTGAACGATAGGTCATACATAGACATCTTAAACCTTGATGGCTATAAACTGTTCACCAAGAACACATGTGGCAGATCTGGCAGTGGTGTCTGTCTGTATATTTCTTGTAGACATGATGTGGGTGTTTGTGATGATATTGTCATAGAAGACTGTTATACTGACTCTCTTTTTGCTGAGATACATGTCAAAAATGGAAAAAATCTAATTATAGGTGTGATTTATCGTCCCCCAGACACTGGCCTTAATATTTTCACAACCAAACTGGAAGAAATTTTATTCTCACTCAACAATAAAAGTTGTATCCTCCTTGGAGACTTCAACATTGACCTCTCCAGGGATGATGCAGCTAAAAATGACTTTATGAATACACTACACTCCTGTTCCTTTTTCCCTACCATTAATACTTATACTAGAATCACTCACTCCACCAAGTCCATTACTGATAATATAGTCCCTAACATTCACAACTCCACACTGGTATCTGGAGTCGTACTGCCTGAGATTTCTGATCATTTCCCTATTGTTCTGTTTCTTGACCTTGCTGTTAGGCCCCCAATCTCGTGTCATAAACGAAAAATAAAAATACTCAATGAAGAAACCTCACAACGACTGAGTTGCACGCCAAGGCATGGAATAGAATCTACGACTGTAGTGATGCTGATGCTGCATTTGACGCCTTGACTAAAGAAATAACAGACTCCATTCAGAGGACAATCCCCATCAAGACTGTCACATGTAGTGGTATTCAACATCCATGACTTTCTATGGGCATATTAAAATCTATTAAGCACAAAAATAAACTATATAAATGCTACATAAAAACCCAAATATTAATAACAAAAATGAATATACTAATTATAGAAATAAACTAACATATTATTAGAAAGAGTAAGAGTAATTACTATGCAGAACTTATAAATGCATCACAGGGTGATTCCAAGAAATCCTGGAGAGTACTAAACAAGGTTCTAAACAGGGACCAAAACCCCCCCAAACTTCCTAACAATAGCACGGTCAGCAATGTCACCAGTAATGCCACTCTCACTGATAAATTTAATAATTACCTCCGCCAAGGAGGTTATGTTTTCATCAGCGTTGGTTTGTCTGTCTGTCTGTTTGTTAGCACGATAACTCAAAAACTTATGGACGGATTTTCATGAAATTTTCAGAGATTGTCAGAAATGGGGTATCCTACAGATGATTAGATTTTGGTGGTGATCCGGCTCACCGTCTGGATCCAGGAATTTTTTAAAGGATTCTTGTTGGGGAACTGTGGCGCTTGGCGGAGGTCTGCGCTCTCCGAGTGCTTTTCTAGTTATTTTGTCTCCATTAGAGAAAATGTATCTAATAAAATAAGCCAACTCTAGTGTAGCATCATCTTGCTTTGGCTCATCAATAAAATTATCCATCATCTTAAAGACATTGCTTCACCCAGGAAAATTCTGGTCAAAGAATTACTTTTCCTCCCAGGACCACAGCTGAACCAACATTCCTTTGTTAAAGGGTACCTATGGTGGTCGTCTAAACGCATTCAACTTGAAAACATTAGGCAAATTATTCGTTATTTGGTTAAATAATTATTGCCAGCCAAATACCACCAGAGAAATATGCAAATACGACCGCAGGCATGGCCAGCCTATGAAAACTCTGAGCGCAGCCATGACACATGCGGATGTGACGTCACTTCGTTGATACTCAACTCAACAGTCAATGCTCCGCCTGTATGAGAGAATAGGGTGCTTTTGTGAGTGTTTTTATTCTATTATGGCTGAATTGTCGGACTCTGGGGAAGAATTCGTCCAACATGGCTACAGGTTTGAGCCAGAAATGTCTTCTGAGGGTTAAAGCGACGAAGTGGTCCTCACACACAACGCAATTTCGTCTGAAAGGATTCGTCTGTGCCCTGTTCCGAGATCACTTTTCTGTTCCGATCTTCTGACAAGGTGAGCTGGGTTTGGGTACACAAAAGAAGTGTATATCTTTGTTTTTTCACTTATTATTGAGACATCCAAAGGCTTTACATTCCGCCATGTTGCGATATCCATATCGCATTGTATGTTTTTGTTGTTACAAGAGCGCCGAGTGTCTGCTGCTCTGCTGCTCTCTCTCTCTGCTGCTCCCGTGGCGAGGGAGGAGCCCAGCCCGTCTCGCGGCTCTTACGAGCTCAGATCAGACGAGACAAGCTGCTGAATTTAAGCATTTATTTATTTATTTTCTACTCATTTTAGTTCTGCATTTAATATGAACCCTGAGTTTGAAATAAACGTTTGAATCTGAATTTGAATATCCCGTAAGCCGCTGCACATCCGGGTACTCCAGGCTCAGCCAATATTGATCCAGATCGCATAGTTTTAGAATCATCGGCCATTACGAGCTCAGATCAGACGAGACGGCCCGCTGAATTTAAGCATTTATTTATTTATTTTCTAATCGTTTTAGTTCTGCATTTAATATGAACCCTGAGTTTGAAATAAACGTTTGAATTTGAATTTGAATATCCCGTAAGCCGCTGCACATCCAGGTACTCCAGGCTCAGCCAATACTGATCCAGATCGCATAGTTTTAGAATCATCGGCCTTTACGAGCTCAGATCAGACGAGACGACCCGCTGAATTTAAGCATTTATTTATTTATTTTCTAATCGTTTTAGTTCTGCATTTAATATGAACCCTGAGTTTGAAATAAACGTTTGAATTTGAATTTGAATATCCCGTAATCCGCTGCACATCCGGGTACTCCAGGCTCAGCCAATATTGATCCAGATCGCATAGTTTTAGAATCATCGGCCATTACGAGCTCAGATCAGACGAGACGGCCCGCCGAATTTAAGCATTTACTTATTTATTTTCTAATTGTTTTAGTTCTGCATTTAATATGAACCCTGAGTTTGAAATAAACGTTTGAATTTGAATTTGAATATCCCGTAAGCCGCTGCACATCCGGGTACTCCAGGCTCAGCCAATACTGATCCAGATCGCAGTTTTAGAATCATCGGCCATTACGAGCTCAGATCAGACGAGACGACCCGCTGAATTTAAGCATTTATTTATTTATTTTCTAATCGTTTTAGTTCTGCATTTAATATGAACCCTGAGTTTGAAATAAATGTTTGAATTTGAATTTGAATATCCCGAAAGCCACTGCTCATCCGGGCACTGCAGGCTCAGCCAATACTGATCCAGATCGCGGTGTCAACGAAATTACGTCACAGGAAGCGTCCTGGAAGGCCATGTAGCCGCTAGTATGGCTGCACTCATGTTTTGCTGACATAGCTGAACCAGCACATCAGCAATGGATTTATATCAAATTGCTTTGAACATGAATTTCAACTTAAACTTGAACTAGAACGTGAGACAGGGGCTCAATATAATATCTTTTTTTCCCCGACCACCACAGGTACGCTTTAAGCAAACCTAAGGAATGCTTTCAATGGATTAACTTACATCATAAATAAACTGGAAACTTCCCCCAACTAAGACAGTTTCATTGGTTATCAGTTATCTGACATTTACCAGACAGCATCCCATAAACTTTAAATGCATCATATGGTCACTAGAAAATATCCACAGCTCAACCTTGCCATCTTCTAAAAACTCCGGGACATGTTGGAGTTAACCAGCTAAACTTTATTCCCTAATGACTGCCTTTTTACAAAACCCTCAATTCTCAGATTATTCTCTTTTTCAGGACACCATGGAAAAACAAATGGACTCTGGTCTACCATTCTGTGTGGGACAATCAGTAATGGGTTTGAAAGAATTTATATTAATCCTTGATTTTAAATTTGTGCATGAATGTTTTAATGCTTCAATATATCTTATTTTATTCTTGCATGTTGATTTATAAGTACCAGTATAAAAACGCATGAATCACTGATATTGCTTAAACTTTATACATAAGTATGTTAAGGAATCTTCAGTATTAAAATGGGTGTCATCCTGTGAAAAGTACCAAGTCATATACTTGCTCCACCAATCACAGATCAGCTTCTGCGGGACAAAACTTCTTTCATTCTACTGGTTGGCGACAAAGGACTGGATGCCCATTGGACTAAAGTTCATAACTCCCGCCCACGACGAGAAACAGTTGGTTATCGGTGGTGTCAATCACCCTACTGGCGCGAAACTTGCTCAGTCTTTAGCAGGGAGACGCCCTCCTTCAGTTCAGTTTTTACAGGGAACATGGAGTATTGTGCTTGTGTAAACGTCTGTGTGTTTTAATGTTTTTTCTTTAAATGTCTGGGAATTAATTATTTGTTTTGAGCTCAAAATTCTTCCAAATGAAGTCAAACTTCATGTTTCTAGGCATTTCTATTACTATCTGTATTCTGTTAAACTTTCTTTAAACTCACCGTGTGTTTTTCAAAGGACTGACCATTCGTTATCACACTGGAAGCTATTTCACCCATGTACCACGATGTCAGAGGAATTTGGATTTTTGTGGCTTGAGTTTATTTTTATCTTATCCCTCTAAATCTTGTTATCCGGATCAGATTTTTAATTATTTCTGAATTTATTTGGACTCTGGAGAATCTGCTGACCAATGAAAGCCCTGGACGCAGCTCTGCCGGTAAAAGCTTCAGAAGGAGCTCTGACACCAACGGAGTGAAGACAAAGGAGCCTTATCATCGTCGTCAAATATCAGCCTGTGACGGAACTTTGTCTGAACATCTGCTGGCAAGACATTCTGGTTTTGTACCATCTGCAAATAAAGCTTCAGGAGGTGCATCAACAACAGGACTTCAATCCAGATTCATGTGAGCAATAATGACCCATTTCTCTTCGTTTCCATCTGCTGAATGACTTGTCCAAGATTTGGAAATAAATTCAAAATCTGATCAGATACAGAATTAGAGAACTTAATAATTAGTTTTTCATTAAAATTATGTTTTTTATAGAATAATTCAGAATTTTTCATATAATTAGTTACAATTTTCTTAATAAATGCACGTTCAATTTTATTCTCAGTCTTCCATTTCAACTGTTCCAAAATTCATGCTGAAGTTCCATGGTTTTACCGGTGTTCACATTGTTACTCTAGCCTCAGTTACAAATTTAATGTGATGGCTTAATGTTGATCATTTCACCTGCTTACAAATTATTGGAATGTAATGTCATTTAATCAGGGTTTCATTTAAATAAATCTGTAAAATGAGAGAAGTCGTTGAGTAATTTATTCCTATTTCTGTGATTGTTCGAAGCCCCAGTATCGAATTCACTAATAATTTGAGACTGATTGATTGATTGAATTAATTGAGTGAGTAAACAGGTATAAAGTGGAATTAATTAATAAATTGTTCACATTTAGTGATCTGGTGCCCCAACGAATGATATATATTGTTTTTCTGGTGTGTGTGGGTGAACTGGGAGGCAAATTCCAATTCCCGCATACCCTTCCAAGTCTAACTTAAATAAACTTTATACCTGATCATAATTATAAATTAAATAACGCCACACGAGGGTGCCTCTTTCAAACATTATTTATCAGGAGACTACCTGAATTCTTTCTTCCTGAAGCCAACTGACTGTGAGGAAGTCTGGAAAATCATTAAGGATATGAAGAACTCAAACTCTGCTGGAGCTGATGAAATTTCCAGCAAAATTTTGAAAAGTATCACTAATGTAATATTGGAAACTCTTACCTACTGCATTAAACTGTCTCTAATGTCCGAAGTAGTGCCACAAATAGTAAAAACAGCACAAATTATACTGATCCACAAATCCGGTGATAAGAATGATTTGACTAATTATGGTCCAATATCCATTCTGTCTACTCTGTCCAAGGTCTTGGAAAGAGTAGTTTACAACAGACTTACCAGTTACCTTGACAAGCTCAACATTATTATCCCATCTCAATATGGCTTCAGAAAGAAACATGCTACTTATATGGCAATACTTGACCTAACTGAAAAAATCAATGATGCAACTGAAAGAGGCAACTATAGTATTGGCATTTTCCTAGACCTATCTAAAGCATTTGATACTATTAACCTTGACATCCTAATTAATAAAATGCATCATTACAGTATCAGAGGCCTAGCATTAGACTGGTTTAATAGTTATCTGTTTGGAAGACTTCAAGATGTTTATATAAATAACCACAAATCATCATATAAATTCATCGATCATGGGTCCCCCAGGATTCCATCTTGCAGGGGTTAAAGCAAAAAAAAAAAAAATCTGAGCCTGAACTTTTTTCGAGGAGCAGGGTCACAGGGGTATCATTACACATACACACAACTCACAAAAAGTTAGGGATATTTGGCTTTCGGATGAAATTTATGGAAAATGTAAAAAGTTCACGCTACAGTGATATTATATTATGAAAGTAGGTAATTTAAGTAGAAGCATGCAATGGTGAATTCCTCATCTCAAACAATGTACTGAAACAAAAGCCAGCAACAGTCGTGGGTATACCACAACAAAAATTGTCAATGTCTAAGTAACTTGTCATGTGCCCTTGATCATCAATTACAGCTTGACAACAATGTCTCATGCTGTTGACAAGTCAACTTATTGTCTGCTGAGGCATGGCATTCCACTCTTCCGGAAGGGCGGCCCCCAGGTCAATGAGGTTGTGGGATGCAGGGTTATGAGCCTCTACACGGTGACTCAGCTGATCCCATAGATTTTCTATGGGATTCAGGTCTGGAGAAAGTGCAGGCCACTCCATCTGAGGTACCCCAGCCTCCAGCAGCTGTTCCCTAATGATGCAACCTCGATGAGCTGGAGCATTGGCATTCATGAAGATGAAATTAGGCCTGTGTTGTTCATGCAGGAGCACAATGACTGGATTAATGATGTTATTCAGGTAGTATCGGCTTGTCACTGTACCATTCACAAGGTGTAGGGCAGTTCTGTATTGACTAGACACACCTGCCCAGACTGTAACACCACCACCAAAGGCTCATCTGGTGACAACAGTGGCTGATGCATAGCCACCTCTCCTTGACACCTCCAACATCATTGATGGTCATCATTTCTGCTCAACATGAATTGACTTTCATCAGAGAACAGCACTGAGGCCCACTGGTCCCTTGTCCAGTGTAAATGCTCGCTGCCCCATGCAAGACGATGACACCTGTGCCTGGTGGTGTGGTCAGGTACCCTTGTAGGTCGTCTAGCATGTAGACCACGCTGATGTATAGTCGTGAAAAAATTAGGACACATCATTAAATATTCAGTTCTTTATGTTCACATATCTGTCTAACCTTGTTTTTGTTTTTATTTGAATTTTTTAACATTTACTTTAGCCATTTTAAGTGGTTATGAATGTGGGGGTGTCCTAAAAAAGATGGTGGGTGTCCTAATTTATTCCTCACCATTTGTTTAGAATTACATTTTGCAGAAAATATGAAAAAAGTCTTTAATTCATTTTTAATTGTTTAGTTTTATTACATGAATCTCTCAGTATTTTTAACATTGATATTAAATATCCATATGTCCAAATATGTTAAAAAAACACACAGGTTTATACAGGGTGTCCTAATTTTTTCACATGACTGTAAAGTGTTTCAAATGGTCTGACGTGACACTTGGGTGCCTCTCACCTCACTTAAATGTGTCTGGAGTTGAGTGGCATTCATTATCCAGTTCTGCAAGGCACTGTTAACAATGAAGTGGTCATCAGCGTGGGATGTAGCCAAAGGACGTCCACTTCTATGCCTTTCTGTGACTCTTCCAGTTTCTCTGTACCTTTGTTGCAACCTGCTGATGACACTCTGTGACACTCTAAGCTCAGTGGCCACTTCCCTCTGAGAACATCCTGTTTGAAGCCTCGCGCTGGCAAGGTACTGTTGATTAATTGTGAGGCGTCATCTTGGTCTCATGATGTCAAAATGTGAACAGCATGAAGAAGAGGACTGTTTAAATACCAATTCTAATTGAACCAGAAAATTTATTGGTCGATTCATGGATCAAACACTTGTTGTGAATTTTGCCGTTAAGCACCTTGTTAGAGAACAGTAAGTTATGCAAAAAGTACTGAAACATTGAACAGCTGATCACATGCATTTGAAAGGTTAGAGAAGGTCAAATTAAGTTCACCTGTAAAGGTTGTAGTACATTTTAGGTGCATCCTGAAATTTCACCCGAAAGCTGACTATCCCTAACTTTTTTGTGAGTAGTGTATGTATGAAAATGATTTTCCTTGAAAATAGCTAGTAACTTATCTTCCATATCCATTGATAAATTCAGACTAGATTATGGTGGACTATTTGAAACAACAATACCAAGGAAGGTCAGTAGGTAGCAACAGTACTCCATCTCACTCTAATATGGCACAAACATCTAACATTTAGGATGCTGTTGCTATCAAGTTATATAATTATGTACAGAATGACCTACAACCTAGAACATGAAATTTATGAATAAGGGTATGTGAAAGTCAGTCAAGTGAACTCATTTACTGGTGGAATAAGATTTGATTAGCAACCATTCAGTAAAGGGTATATGGAAAAGGCCATTGAGTTACTATTTTGTAATGAAATGTGCAACATTTGCATCATCTATTTTTAATAACAAATTGTAAATAGCAACAGTGAACTGTATACAATACTCTAAATTGCATTATTTCAACCACAACATGCAGAAACAAGCTCCTGGTTCTCTGATTTTTTTTTACACCAACTACCAAAAGACTTATCGCCTCTGCCCATTTCTTCGATCTACGCCCAGCACCATTTGTTTTTAAGTCCTTTGTCAATTAGGACATCTTTCCCAGGCCTCAAAAACTTAATCTCCATCCTACAGAATGTATGAAAGGTTTTCTGCATGCTGAAGGACTCATGTTTCCAGTGACTCACTCTCACTGTCACTACGATTAGAAGAGTGCACTGTTGCCAACTCCTCAGTAAGGAAAGTAACTATTGGCTGTCCTAAAAGTCGCTAGAAGTCACTAAATGACATCATTACCTAATTTGCATAATTAGTCATTTGCATGTAATTGTAATGGGTGCTGTAGGACAGAAGAATAATGTCGTGGGAGAGACAAAAAGTGAGTAAAAAACACCCTAAGTATCTTTAGAACTACAAATTAACTTTCTTCTGTTGATTCTTGGTTTGTTTGCTTTACTTTGGCATTTAAATAGGCCATCACATCTGTATCATCTCCAATAAATGACTTCAACCAGCCTTTGAATTCAGGGTTTGATTCCCACTCATTTCTGTATTTTTGAGCATACAGTTTAGACTGCGACACGATGAGCTTGCTGCTAGATGTTTAGCTTATGTCACGCACTCACTCACACACATACACACACGCGCGCGCACACACACACACATGCACACAGTGGATGAAGTGAGTACGTGACTGAGGCTGTTCATCAAATGCAGTGATTTATTAGTGTGACACTGACAGTGAAGAAACATTTACATCGATGGTGGGGGGGGGGGGGGTTGTGCAAGCGCAATTCATTTGTCTGAACGTGAGTGGCATGGGTCTCCTCTCTGACTGCAACTAACTGCTGCACGAGGCTACTGTGAGACTGACCGCTTGTGAGTGCTTTGGGATGGAGAGAAGCTCACGGTAGCACCTGCTGCTTGTTGAGGATAGTCACTGCACTGCAATAGTGCTTTCACGTCAGCAGCCACTGTGGCTAGTGATTTTCCAAAGTTACTAGCCACTCAGCCTTTTCACTAGCCACAGTTTTGTAGTCGGAAAATTATGTTTAATATGATCAAATTTGATTATCGCATGCTAAAATGTAGTTGAATTAAATGCACAACCTTTTTAAATGCAATGACCCTGATACATACACAAAAATAGCAACAGAAACACTGTTTAAGTAGTTATGAACAGCAGTAATTACTGTAAAACAGTCAAGAAAAATATTTGCAATGTAAGAGTGAAGTACAGGTAGATTTGGGGCCCATCCCAATTCTCATTTCTACCCAGTCCCCTTGGCCCTTGAAATGAAGGGCCTGTTGTTCTCATCAGAAAAAAGAAGAAATGTTATGACTCCCCGTGCACCATTACGCGGCGCATGAGGGAAGGAATGAAAAACCCAATTGCTGGAATAGAACGTGCACTTTTTTAACATAAACCACAAAATAACTAGTCCAGTAATGACCACGCTAATTACAGAGGGTTGGAGTGATGAGTTTGAGGTCAATTGTCATGGCGCCTGCAGGGCCATCATCAGTTTCAGCTGCGTGCATACCTGTCGCCAGTCATCAGCGGGCTTTAAGAGCCAGGCCTGCCAGCGACTCACCACGGAGCCGTCTGCCAAACCTACGGAGGCACGTCTCTCGTCGTCAGCCACAACTTGGCTTCTCGTCTGATCAAGCGCAACACGTCGAAGCACGTAAGCATTCTCAGCACTCACCTTGTCGAGTTCCTCTCCCCTGTGCACAGGTGGACCCCCCAGGTGGCGGATCCTCTCTCCCTGGCGGCGGCGCAGCTCCTCCCCGGCATCAGAGTCTCTCCCCCGCTTCTCGACACAGAGCTGGACGCTCTTCCCTTGGCAGTCGCCCACAAGGCAAACAGAAGCGCAGCATCGCCACCTGTGAAGTAAGCGGCAGTCTTTATTACGCCCTTTCCTCTCCAGTGCCGTGCTAACTCCTCTGCTTTGTCTCCTTAGGGTTGCCAGGCAGAACGGAGACCTGCTCAGCTCCAGCACGACACCAGCACTCCACACACCACCAAGCATACACGCACTCACACACAATACACCGGGTAAATAAAAGGATAATTGTATCTACTCGAGTCTGTCTTCTGTCCCCTGGGTCCAGAAATCATGTCAGTACGGCTCCGTCAGAGCGACCCAGCGGACAGCGTGCTAGCACGCCGTTTAAACACCCTAGACGCTCGAGTTGAGCAACTGATTTACCAACAGAATGTTATCCTGGCGCAGTTAACTCAAATTAACAGCCGGTTGGATCGCCTGGAAGGACAGCGGGCATTCCCACCGGTTTCCGGGACTCCACCGGGCCCCGCTAGCTCCCCGCCTAGCCAGACTCCCTTGACCTGTCTCACACCGGTGCCCACGCCTGCTTGCTTCAGTGGGAAGCTCGGGGAGGCCCAGGGGTTTATTTTGCAATGCGAGACAGTTTTCCAATGGGTGCCGGGGGATTTCCCTACGGACCACAGTAAGATAGGCAACATTGCTAACCTGCTAGAAGGTAGGGCGCTAGCCTGGGCCTATGCCGTTATGGCTAAGCCCAGCTACGCCAATTTAACATACCAACAGTTTCTGGCTGAATTTCATGAAGTGTTTGACCACACCGATCGGGACACTGTGCTTACTACCCGGTTGTTAAACCTTCGGCAGGGCGGTAGGTCCGCTGCGGACTGCGCGGTCGATTTCCAGATGGTAGCCGCTGAGGTCGGGTGGAAGGACGCTTCATTGTGTAGCATATTTATCCGTAGCCTAAGCCCCGGGCTAAGGGATGAGCTAGCTACGCGGGATAAACCAGAACGATTGCATGAGCTAATGTCACTCACCATTAGCTTAGATAACAGGCTGAGGGAACGAGCAGCCGAGCGGCGAGCTTCCAGCCGCTCGAGCGCGCAGTTTTTTCGTTCCCTGCAGTCATCTCAGTTGGCCCTGCCCTCCTCGGAGGAACTTCCGGGGCAGGAGGATATGGTAATCAGGCGCTCTAAGATTCCGCCTGCCGAGAGACAGCGCCATAGGGAGTTAGGGCTGTGCTATTATTGTGGTAGCGGTTCACATGAGTTGGCTGACTGTATGAGTCAGTTAAAAGAGGAGGTCCGTGGGTCACAGTAGGGGGACTCACGGACGTGTCCCAGTCAAAACCCCTCACCTGCTGCCTCGTGCCCATCCGACTCATTTACAAACATACTGAACACTCCACTCACGCACTGATTGACTCGGGGGCTGAGCAGAATTTTATATCAGGAGACCTGGCAACCAGGTTAGGGCTCCCATGTCAAACTCTTCAGCCACCGCTCAAGCTAATTGCCCTATCTAAAGCCCCATTAACGTCCATCTCTCAGCAGACTACCCTGGTGTCGGTGATTGTTTCTGGGAACCACCAGGAGGATCTGCGCTTTCTGGTGCTGCCCTCCTCCTCTTTCCCGGTCATCCTGGGTTACCCTTGGCTGCGACTGCACAATCCCTCATTCGACTGGCAGACATGGAGCATCACTTCATGGAGTTCATTCTGCCTCAGCGCGTGCCTGCAGTCCGCGGCATGTGCCCCGTCTGTGTCTGTGGCCCCGCCTGTGTCTCCTCCCCCGGATCTGTCCAAAGTACCAGTGGAGTATCACGACCCTGGGGGCGGTCTTCAGAAAATCGCGGGCGCTGTCCCCCCCCCCCCACCTCCCTTATGACTGCGCTATCAATCTCCATGCTGGTGCCCCGCTTCCGTCGAGCCGTTTGTACAGCCTGTCTGCTCCGGAGCGGGAGGCGATGGACACGTATATCAAGGAGTCGCTCAGCTCTGGGATCATCCGCCTGTCTTCTTCAGCGGTGGGGGCGGGATTCTTCTTCGTGGGAAAGAAGGATGGCTCCCTGAGACCATGCATTGACTTTAGGGGGCTAAACAACATTACGGTGAAGGACAAGTATACCTTGCCTCTCATGGACTTGGCCTTTGATTCTCTCCAGGGGGCCTTGTGGTTTACTAAATTGGATCTCCGCAACACGTACCATCTCGTGCGGATCAAGGAGGGAGATGAGTGGAAGATGGGCTTCCAGACCCCAAGCGGCCACTTTGAGTACTTGGTGATGCCGTTTGGGCTGACCAACGCTCCGGCCGTCTTCCAGTGCTTGATTAACGAAGTCCTCCAGGACTTTCTGGGCGCTTTCGTCTTTGTCTATCTCGACGACATCCTCATCTTCTCCCAATCGTTTGAGGAGCACCAGGTGCACGTGAGGCGGGTCCTCCAGCGACCCCTGGAGAACCAATTGCTCATGAAGGCCGAAAAGTGTGAGTTTCACACTAAGCAGACATCCTTCCTCGGCTTTGTGATCTCGCATAACCAGGTTCTCCCCGACCCGGCCAAAGTTAAGGCGGTGGTGGATTGCCCCCCCCCCCCCCCGTCCAGGAAGCAACTGCAGCAGTTCTTGGGGTTTGCCAATTTTTACCGTCGCTTCATACCTAAGTATAGCACGGTGGCTCGCCCACTGACCTGTCTCACGTCCCCGAAGATCCCTATCCACTGGACGGAGGAGGCCGCGGCTGCGTTCGACGCACTCAAGAGGGAGTTTTCGTCATCCCGCATCCTGACGCAGGTGGACCCAGCTCTCCAGTGCCTAGTGGAGGTGGACGCATCGGACTCTGGGGTGGGGGCAGTGCTCTCTCAGCGTTCTCCAGTAGACGGGGTGATCCGTCCCTGCGCCTTCTTCTCGCACCGCCTGTCGCCAGCGGAGAGGAATTACAGCATCGGCGATAGGGAGCTGCTGGCAGTGAAGCTCGCATTGGAGGAGTGGCATCACTGGCTGGAGGGTGCTGCCCAGCCTTTTGTAGTTTGGACTGACCATAAGAACTTGGAATATCTGAGGACGGCCAAGCCGTTGAATTCTCGTCAGGCCCGCTGGTCCCTCTTTTTCGGTCAGTTTGACTTCACCATCACCTACCGCCCCAGGTCCAAGAATGCTAAGCCGGACGCCGTCTCCAGGCAATTCTCGGTGGAGGTATCTGTGGACCAGGATCAGACTATCCTTCCCCCGTCCTGCGTCGTGGGCACCCTCTTGTGGGACATCCGGAAGAAGGTTGTGAAGGCACAGAAGGCTGAGCCCAATCCAGGAGGCGGTCCCCCGGGGCAGTTGTTTGTTCCCACGCCAGTCCGGGGTGAGGTCATTCAATGGGCTCATGCCTCGAAGTTGGCATGCCACCCTGGGGTGTCCCACACAATTGTGCTCCTCCAGAGGGCATTTTGGTGGCCGGGGCTGCGGAAGGATGTCAATAATTACATCTGGGCCTGCGCTCAGTGCGCCACCGGGAAGTCTTCCTCCTCTCCTCCGGCCGGATTGCTCCACCCCCTGCCGGTTCCTAGTCGCCCCTGGTCGTACGATGCTCTGGACTTTGTGACAGGCCTCCCACCATCAAATCAATTCATGACGATCCTGACCATCGTCGATCGCTTCTCCAAGGCGGCCCACTTCGTCCCCCTCCGGGGGTTGCCGACAGCACGGGAGACGGCGGACCTGCTGGTTCAGCATGTCGTTCGCCTCCATGTGATCCCCACGGACGTCGGTCTCGGATCGGGGCCCCCAGTTTGTGTTGCAGGTTTGGAGGGCGTTCTGTCAGACGTTAGGATCAACGGTGAGTCTGTCATCTGGTTACCACCCTCAGAGCAATGGGTAGTGTGAGCGAGCGGATCAGGAACTGGAGGCTGCCTTGCGCTGCGTCATTGCCTCCAGCCCCTCTTCATGGAGCAGTCACCTGCCGTGGATTGAGTACACCCACAATTCCACGGTTTCTTCGGCGATTGGGATGTCCCCTTTCAGGGCATCTTTGGGGTATGATCCTCCACTGTTCCTGGAGGAGGAGAAGGAGGTGGCGGTGCCTTCTGTCCACGCCCATGTCAGGCGCTGCCGCCGGCTCTGGACCACCACCCAGAGAGTCCTCCTCCGAACCACGGAGCGCAACATCAGGATGGCCAATCGCCGCAGGAGACCGGCCCTCGAGTACAAGGTGGGTCAGCAGGTATGGCTCTCAACTCGCAATATTAATTTGAAGGCAGAGAAACGCAAGCTGGCCAAGCGTTTCATTGGGCCTTACCCCATCGTTCGTGTAATCAACCCTGTGGCTGTTCGCCTAGCTCTCCCCTCCTCCCTTTGCATCTGTCCCACCTTCCATGTTTCACAGGTGAAGCCCGTCGTTACCAATCCCCTCTGCCCGCCCCCCGCGGCTCCCCCCACCCGCCGAGGATGATCAATGGCCACCCGGCATGGGGAGTCACTACCATCTTGGATGTCCGTCGGCGGGGTCGTGGCCTACAGTACCTGGTGGACTGGGAGGGATTCGGCCCCGAGCATAGATCCTGGGCACGTCCGTCTCTGATCCTCAATAAACAGCTCATTCGTGACTTTCACCGGACGCACCCAGGTAAGATAGGACAGGTGCCAGGAGGCACCTCTAGAAGGTGGAGTACTGTCCTGGCACCCGCAGGGCCATCATCAGCTTCAGCTGCGTGCACACCTGTTGCCAGTCATCAGCGGGCTTTAAGAGCCAGGCCTGCCAGCGACTCACCACGGAGCCGTCTGTCAAACCTACGGAAGCACGTCTCTTGTCGTCAGCCACAATTTGGTTTCTCGTCTGATCAAGCACAACACGTCGAAGCACGTAAGCATTCTCAGCACTCACCTTGTCGAGTTCCTCTCCCCTGTGCACAGGTGGACCCCCCAGGCGGCGGCGCAGCTCCTCCCCGGCATCAGAGTCTCTCCCCCGCTTCTCGACACAGAGCTGGACGCTCTTCCCATGGCAGTCGCCCACAAGGCAAACAGAAGCGCAGCATCGCCACCTGTGAAGTAAGCGGCAGTCTTTATTACACCCTTTCCTCTCCAGTGCCGTGCTAACTCCTCTGTTTTGTCTCCTTAGGGTTGCCAGGCAGAACGGAGACCTGCTCAGCTCCAGCACGACACCAGCACTCCACACCACCAAGCATACACGCACTCACACACAATACACTGGGTAAATAAAAGGATAATTGTATCTACTCAAGTCTGTCTTCTGTCCCCTGGGTCCAGAAATCATGTCTCCACCAGACATACAGGGATGCCTCCTGAATGCTCAACTGTCCGGGGAAGGAAAAGCCTAGTGTCGCAGGGCTGCTGTGGGCATGGGGAGAAAGGCTGACATCTACTTACGGTGCAGGGGTGATCAGGGATGTCTGTGCAGTCTGGTGGATGAGAGGTAAACAGGCTGAAGATCATCCGTAGGGAGTGGATTCAAACAAACACAGAGGAACGCGCTGCTGTGCTTGAAGCTGAATGCTCCAACGGTCTCTTCCAACTAATGCAGCATTTATGTAATCATGATACTAACGAGGGAAGAGACCGCCAGTGTGAGGAAGCGTGTGCTGAACATAATAAATCCCAGGTGTGCATGAGTGAGTGTCTGAGCGTGTGAATGGGAATGAATGGAGTGTATGTGTATGTGTGTGAAAACACCCAATAACGAGGCACAGCTGATGGCACTGACAGGAGGAAGGGGCGTGCCCGAGCTGTCAGGGAGTGAAGGCCCAAATAGCTCCCTGAAGTGCCTGATGGAAAATAGGGCAAAACAACAATAAGCCAGAACTGGGTTTGGAACCACCAAACCCAGGTTCATGACAAGAAAAAGAAAACTGATGAGAAGAAAATTTTGGATCCCCTGGTGGTCCGTTTTTGGCCCATGGGCCATATGTTTGACACCCCTGGACCAGCCCATTAAAAATACACATTTAGAGTATTTACTTCCATGAAATAGTTGCATATCACAACAGCATGTAAACGAATAAGATAAAATAAAATAGAAAGCACAGATAAATGAAAGGTCACCTTAGAAGAAGCTTCATTTGTTCTTTACAGCAACAAATCACAGTCACTTTTTCTCTGTGTGGTAAGAACTTCATTTGCACAACTGCGGACATTAAATACAAGCTTCTTGCTCTAAAAACACTCATGTTTAACCACAGAGGTAGGAGCTGATGTTGGGGGCTACTCACCGCTCGGACACAACATTTCTTCCGAGCTGCAGTGTGAACTGGGGCAGGACAGGAGACCAACCCACAAAACAGCTTGTCTGTGTAAAGCACAGGGGAGACGGGGGTCCAGGTGACAGTGGACCAATGAGAATCAGAATCAGAATCAGAATCAGAATCAGGTTTATTGCCATTGTTCATGTAGTACACAAACTAGGAATTTGTCTCGGTACAATGCTGCAACATTAAACATGATAAGATAAGAGAAATAAACTATACATGTAATAAAGTGTAGGATAAGATTAAGTGATACTGGTCAACAGTTAAAATATATATTAGCCAGCAGCAGATACTGTGGAGAACTATATAGTGCAGTCGGTAATGCAGGAAGAAAACAGTGATGATTGACATGAGTCTGGTTGAGCTGCTGTACATGGTGCACGAGAGTCAATAAGTCACTTAGTGTTCAGCAGTCTAATGGCAGAGGGGAAGAAGCTGTTCATGTGACGGGAGGTTTTAGTCTGGATGGACTGAAGTCTTCTACCAGAGGGGAGGGGGGCAAACAGTACGTGACCAGGGTGTGAGGGATCGGCTATGATCCGGCCAGCACGCCTCCGGGTCCTGGAGATGTACAGATCCTGGAGAGATGGGAGCTTGCAGCCGATCACCTTCTCAGCAGTGCGCATGACGCGCTGCAGCCTTAGTCTGTCCCTGGCAGTGGCTCCTGCGTACCACACGGTTATGGAGGTGGTGAGGATGGACTCGATGATGGCTGTGTAGAACTGCACTAACATCTTGGTGGGTAGCTTGAGCTTCCTCAGCTGCCGCAGGAAGAACATCCTCTGCTGGGCTTTTTTGATGAGTGAGCTGATGGTCAGCTCCCAATGAGCACACACTATGTGCAGATAGTGCTTCTGGGAGTTGTAGTTTCGTAGTCTCACATCACAGATAGGTTTTATTTTAGATGCTGTCTAAGGAAACTACAACCTGCCGAGCCCTGCACGTCAGAGTCTACAAAACACCAGAAAAGTCTCTGATATCACCAGAAAAAGTCGCTAGATTTGTTGCTAGTTGCTTTTGACAGAAAAAGTCACCAAGTTGGCAACACTGGAAGCGCACCATTTATATCTATAGAAAATCTAGATGGATCATTGTCCGCTAGAAGTGAAGCCACCAGGCCGCCATATTAGTACTACCAAAAGGGTTTAGTAGTGAACTGTGCCACTTTTACCTCAATAACTTCCCCACAAAATAACAGATTTTGAACTTCTTGTTATGGAGACAGAACTTATAATCTTGCGCAACCGATGAACTATAAAAATCGATTGCCACTAAACATAATGTTAACTCAATTCCCTCCCTAATATGGCGGCCAGGTGGCTTCACTCGGCTCTGTACTCGCTAATGGGGCATGAGCTATGGTTGAGATCAGTGGAGCGTGCAAGCTTAATACGTTCCGCCATCCTAAATACTATATTCACTGCTCTAAATAGCTTAAAAGAACTCCAAACTATGCAGAACTGACTGTTTATTTTGAGCATTATTCATCCACCATTGCAGATAGGTTGGACAAAAAGTGTTTCTGCATACAAAAATAGGAAGTAAATTTCCCCACAACCGAAAAAAAAACCAAACAAAAAAAAAAACATCACACTGATGACACTAATTTATTTTTTGCTCACCAGAATCCAAGTGAACTTGAACAGATAATAGTGATCTTATGAAACTAGACACCTGGTTTCAATGTAATAAACTTTCTCTTAACATCAGTAAAACTTATTATACTGTATTCCGTTCCAATAAAAAGCCAGACACCAAGGAAATTTGTAACAAAATCAATGGACAGAAGATTACAACAGTCAGCTCTACAAAATTGCTGAGGGTCCTCATCGATGAATTTCTCAATTTCAAATGTCATATCGATAATCTAACCAAAAAACAGGCTAAATATGCTGCTTTGTTTTTTAAAGTGAGACATTTTCTTCCACTTTCAGCACTTCTTATTATATATAAAACTTTATTTGAGCCTCATTTACATTATTGCAATATCATATGGTGTAACACATTTCCAACTCACCTAATAAAGCTAGAAATTCTCCAAAAGAAAGTTATACGTGCCTTATCATGGTCTGAATATAACTCTCCTACTAGTCATCTTTTCCATCATTAGAGTCTTTTAAGACTTGCTGAGCATAATTACATCCAGAATGCCTGTATAATGTATCAGGTTGTCCACAAACTCAATTATAAATTATGTGAACTCATTCCAACCTTCCTTCCCATGCACACCTATACCATTAGAAATAAAAACCAAATTACTGGGAAAAAACAAAGACTAAATCTACCAGCTTTAGTATTGTGTGCAGAGGACCACAGATTTGGAATGCGCTTGGTGAGAATCTAAAAATGTCACCCTCTATCTCCATTTTCAAGAAAAAAAAATAAAAATGCAACTCCCATCATTATATAAATAATCCACTATTTGTGGACAAAACTTGCTTACTGATGAGTTGTCACCCCATTGTTATTTCTGTTTTCCACATTGATGTCACTCCACTAGTACTTAATAACTTGACTATGTATCGTGAGCTCGCCAACTAATTCAATGTAAACAAATGCTGGGATTATGTGCTATATGTCTGCTATATGATTGTTTGCGTGTTGCTATACACAAAAGACATCTGGCCAATATCTAATCTGTTATCATTTCATTGTAGAAATTGGCCCCCCTACCAAAAGCTATAAATAGCTTCCTTGAAGTGACCCTTTCACACGCCTAATCAATGTTTAAAAAAAGCCTATTGTATGCTGTAATTCATGCTGTTGATAATTCACACTTTAATTCCTTCATTCATAATGTTGATAATGTGTGATGTGTCTGTGAATAAACTAAACCAAACTAAATTAAACTAAAGTAAATTTATGAAGAAAAACAGCAAATTCATGAAGAAAAAAGTTGCAGATTTATGAAAAAATTCAAATTTACAAGAAAAAAGTTGCAAATTTATGAGGAAAAAATTGTAGATTTACAAGAAAAAAGCAAATTTATCAGAAAAAAGTTGAAGATTCAAAATCGGTTCTTCATCCATCCATCCATCCATCCATCCATCTTCTACCGCTTTTCCGGAGGTCCGGGTCGCGGAGGCAGCAGTTCAAGCAGAGAAGCCCAGACTTCCCTCTCCCCAGCCACCTGCTCCAGCTCTTCAGAGAGGATACCAATGCGTTCCCAGACCAGCTGGGAGACATAGTCTCTCCACCGAGTCCTGGGTCTGCCCCGGGGTCTCCTCCCAGTGGGACGTGCCTGAAACACCTCAAGTGGGAGGCGTCCAGGAGACATCCTAATCAGATGCCCATACCACCTCAACTGACTCCTTTCAATGTGGAGGAGCAGCGGTTCTACTCTGAGCCTCTCCCGGATGACTGAGCTCCTCACCCTATCTCTGAGGGTGAGTCCAGCAATCCTACGGAGAAAGCTCATTTCAGCTGCTTGTATCTGCGATCTCGTTCTTTCGGTCATTACCCAAAGCTCGTGACCATAGGTGAGAGTAGGAACGTAGATTGACTGGTAAATCGACAGCTTTGCCTTAGAACTCAGCTCCCTCTTCACCACAACAGACCGGTACAACGTCCGCATCACTGCAGATGCTGCTCTGATCCGTCTGTCAATCTCTCGCTCCATTTTCCCCTCACTCGTGAACAAGACCCCAAGATACTTAAACTCCTCCACTTGGGG
Source organism: Pholidichthys leucotaenia (assembly GCA_020510985.1). NCBI lineage: Eukaryota > Metazoa > Chordata > Actinopteri > Cichliformes > Pholidichthyidae > Pholidichthys > Pholidichthys leucotaenia. The sequence continues at coordinate 296,307,119 of CM035840.1, forward strand.
CAGGAGCCTGTCCCCAACCCGGAGAGGACAATCCACCTTTTTCCGGCTGAGGACCATGGACTCGGACTTGGAGGTGCTGATTCTCATCCCAGCCGCTTCACACTCAGCGGCAAACCGTCCCAGTAAGAGCTGTAGGTCATTGCTGGATGAAGCCAACAGGACAACATCATCTGCAAACAACAGAGATGAGATCCTGTGGTCACCAAGCATGACACCCTCCATTCCCTGGCTGCGCCTAGAAATCCTGTCCATAAAATTTATGAACAGGATAGGTGACAAAGGGCAGCCCTGGCAGAGTCCAACTCTCACTGGGAATGACTCCGACCGAGTGTTGGCAATACGAACCAAACTCTCACAACGGTCGTGCAGAGACCGAACAGCTCGTAACAACAAGCCCGATACCCCATACTCCCGAAGCACCCCCCACAAAAATCCACGAGGGACGCAGTCAAATGCCTTCTCCAAGTCCACAAAACACATGTAAACTGGTTGGGCAAACTCCCATGAACCCTCAAGAATTCTCGAGAGGGTAAAGAGCTGGTCCGATGTGCCACGGCCAGAACGAAAACCACATTGCTCCTCCTGGATCTGAGGTTTGACCAACGGCCAGACTCTCCTCTCCAGTACCTTGGCATAGACCTTCCCAGGGAGGCTGAGGAGTGTGATCCTTCTAAAGTTGGAGCACACCCTCCGGTCCCCTTTTATGAAGAGAGGAACCACCACCCCGGTTTGCCATGCCAAAGGCACTGCCCCTGACCTCCACGCAATGTTGCAGAGGCGTGTCAACCATGACAGCCCAACAACATCCAGGGCCTTGAGGTACTCAGGGCGAATCTCGTCCACCCCCGGGGCCCGGCCACCAAGGAGATTTTTAACCACCTTGGCGACCTCAGCCCCTGTGATAGGCGAGTCATCCCCCTCGTCCCCAAACCCTGCTTCCTCTGTGGAAGGCGTATCAGTGGGATTGAGGAGATCCTCGAAGTATTCCTTCCACCGCCCGATGATATCCCCAGTCAAAGTCAACAGTGTCCCATCCGCACCATACACAGTGTGGTCGGGGAGCTGCTTTCCCCTCCTGATCCGCCGGACAGTTTGCCAGAATCTCTTTGAGGCCGACCGAAAGTCTTGTTCCATGGCCTCACCGAACTCCTCCCATACCCGGGTTTTTGCTTCAGCAACCACCCGAGCTGCACTCCGCTTGGCCTGCCGGTACACCTCTGTTGATCGGTTCTTCAGATGATTTTTATTCTGTTATAACCCGATATGAAAAAGGTTTATGATGAATGGACCTCTTGCACAATGCAGAGTGACATACATCCGCATTGCGGTCCTTCCGTAGCTCTGGTTCCGCTTCCATTATATTTTCGATTCCCTGGTGCTTTCTCGTCAATAAATCAATTTTATCACTTTCAGTTATTATTGTACATACTGGAAATATTGTGCAGGCAGATCGTTTTTTCTTTATAAAGGTCGTTTTTCCACATTTTCAATGTTTTTGTAACCATACTGAGCCATTTAATAGTTCACCCAGTTAGCGTAGCATGTGCCATTCTGTACACTGTACACTGTTTCCTCAACAACAGACCATGGATCACCAGTGACCTGAAAGCACTTCTGAACAAGAAGAAGAGGGTTTTTAGGTCAGGAGACAAGGAGAAGCTAAGGGGAGTGCAGCATGAGCTGGAGGAAGTTGGAGGATAAACTCAAGCAAAACAATGCTAAAGATGTGTGGCTAGGAATGAAACAAATAACTGGGTGCAAGGGGAGAGTCAGACAGACACCTGGGAGCCAGGAAAGAGCTGATGAACTTCCGGTGTTGAAACACCTGTACAACCTGAGCCTGAGTCTGGAGAGAGTACCGGTGCTGTGGAAGACATCCTGCTTGGTTCCTGTCCCCAAGAAGTCATCTCCATCAGACCTGAATGACTATCAACCAGTTACCCTCACATCTCATGTGATGAAGGTCCTGGAGAGACTGGTCTTAGCCCAACTGAGGCCGCAGATGAAGATGTGGCTGGACCCTCTGCAGTTTGCACATCAGCCCCATTTAGGAGTTGAAGACGCTGTCATCTATCTGCTGCAACAAGCCCATCTGCACCGGGATGGTGGAGGAGACATTGTGAGAATCACATTTTTTGATTTCTCCAGTGCCTTTAACACCATCCAGCCACTGCTGCTGGGTGAGAAGCTGCGGGTGAGGGGGGTCGACAGCTCTGTGATCTCCTGGATTACTGACTACCGGACAGGCAGGCCACAGTTCGTCCAGCTGACCAGTGTCTTCTCTGACGTGGTGGTTAGTGATACGGGAGCTCCACAGGGGACTGTGCTCTCTCCTTTTCTCTTCACCTTATACACCACTGACTTTCAGTACAACACAGTCATACCACCTGCAGAAATTCTCTGACGGCTCAGCTGTTGTGGGGTGTATAAAAGGGGGAGAGGAGGGGGAGTACAGAGCACTGGTGGACAGATTTGTGGGGTGGACCAAGCAGAATCACCTGAGGCTGAATGTCAGCAAGACCAGAGAGATGGTAATTGACTTCAGGAAGAAGAGGACACCTTCTCAGCCACTGCAGATTAGGGGGGAGGATGTGGGGGTGGTTGAGAACGACAAATATCTGGGTGTCAGGATCAGCAACAGGCTGGACTGGAGATCCAACACCGATGCTGCACACAAGAAGGGAATGAGCAGACTCTACTTCCTGAAGAAGCTGGGATTCTTCAACGTGTGCAGCAGGATGCTGGAGCTTTTCTATCAGGCCGTTGTCCCCAATGCCATCTTCTTTGCTACTGTCCGTTGGTGTAGCAGTATCGGAGCCAGCAACACCAACAGACTTGACAAGATTATCAAGAGGGCTGGCTCTGTAATTGGTCTCAGGCAGGAGACCTTTGAGACAGTGGTGGAGAGGAGGACACTGAACAAACTATGATCCATCATGGACAATCCTGATCACCCCCTCCACCACATACTGGACAGACAGCGGAGCACTTTCTCCAGCAGACTGCTACAGCTTTGCCGTTGAACGGTTAGGTACAGGAAATCTTTCCTGCCACATGCCATTTCATTGTACAATAACTCACTATGATGTTGTATTGTGTTGATAACTATGCTGCCATACTGCACCTTACAGTCTAATTGGTACCTCACATTTCACACTGCTCCTGATAGTCCTGCATTGTGCAGTGGGTACAAGTCATGTGTTTATACGGGTCACCATCTATTCAGCTATGATGTATATAGGCTTTTATAGTAGTGTTAGTTTTACTTTCCATGGGTAATCCCTTTGTCGGTCATGTGTGTTTTTCTGTCATTTGGTTGTCTACTGTCATGCTACTGCTACACTGTAATTTCCCAGTTTGGAATCAAAAAAGTCCATCCATCCATCCATCCATCTATCTATCTATTCCAAATACCACTGCATGGGCTGTAATAGACCAGTGTAATGGACATGTATTGTGAAGAAGTGCACACCCCCTCCTTCCCGTTCATCTCTTTCCGGCTCATCAGAACACCTGAGGGAGAGGACACACCTGTGCCCTCTCATCAGCCAGCACACTTAAGGAAGCATCCTTTGGTGATTCAACGCTGGCTCATCTGGGTATACTGCCATAAGACAAGTCATAAACACTGGGTAAAGAAATTATTAACCTGTGTGCTTTATTCCCCCATTCAGGTTGCTGCCATCATGTGGGTGTGTCTCTGGGACTGCGCGCGCTCTCCTGCCACACCATCCCTGCCTAAAGTAACCTCCACCAGGTCAGGCACCACCAGCTCATTCTCTACCCTGCTGGTTCGTCTATTCCCCGCTGGAGTCCTGCTGGTGCTCCCTCGGAGCCTACGTAAGTGGTAATTTGGCTCGCCCATTATCCCTTACTCCATTCCTCCCCCTACAGCTCTCGTCTTCTCTCCACAGGCTCCTTCCTCTGGTGAGTGACTGTTCTGTAGCAGTGCGGAGTTTTGCAATTCAATAAATATTCTCAAACGTGTATTGTCTTTCAGACAGAAAGACAATAAACGTGTATTGTCTTTCTGTTGCTGCATCTTGCACATGGGCTGAATTATCTAATCAGTCATCACAGAACGGGCCAGCCTTAACATCGGCTTAGCAGGTGCAACAGCAGGGCAATCAGCTCTGGATCGCTTAGAGGCGCCGAGCAGCAAGTTACCGTGATGGGCCAGCAGCTGCAAACGATGATGCGGCAATTGGACACCATCACGCAACATTTGGCCGGGGTGGCTCCTCCGGCTCCTCCTCCTCAGTCTGCTTCCCTTGTTCAACCACCGGTGCACCGTACCACCTCCGTTCCCACACCTGCCCCGTACGCGGGGGAGGTGGGGAAGTGTAAGGAGTTCCTTCATCAGGTGCGGATGTATTTGGAGCAGGTCGGTGGGGGGGGGGAGTACCCGGGGGATGTTGCAAAAATCCAATTCTTCACCCTACTGTTGCAAGACTGAGCCCTTAGTTGGGCTCGGGCCACAGCAGACAGCCCGGAGGGTCGTAGTTATACATTTGACCAATTTGTGGCCGCTTTTTGTCGCGCGTTCGACCACACTGAGTCAGGGGAACATAATGAGCCGCCTTATGACTTTCTGCCAGGGGGCCCAGTCTGTGGCCAAGTTCTCTGTGGAGTTTCGGGTCGAAGCGGCGGACTCGGGGTGGAACAAGGTTGCGTTACGCAGCGCGTTCCTCCACAGATTAAACACCCACCTCCGTGACAACCTGGTGGTTTATGCCGTTCCCAACACGCTTGATGGTCTCATTGATCAGGCGGTGGGGTTGGACAACTGCTATCGTGAGTGCGAGAAGGAGCGACAGGCCTCCTCTCGCTCGCCCGCCAAGCAGGTGCCCATTGCGGGGACTGACACTGGGGGGGGGGCCGGTTCTCCTCCCAAGCCGATGGACCTCAGCCGGGTTCGTCTAACCGAGGCTGAGCGCCAGTGAAGGAGGAGTACTGGTGCATGCTTGTACTGTGCTTCCCTGGAGCATGGTCGGGACGAGTGCCCCCGGCGGCCAAAAGACGCGGTCCGTCAGTAACCGTGGGGGGTCTGGCAGGCGGGACCAAGTTAACTCCCCCCGGCAATTTATTCCATCCTTCATGCAATTGCCAGGGGTCAAGAGGAGGGTCTTGGCGTTAGTTGATTCAGGGGCAGAGGGCAATTTCGTGTCAGCCCGGCTCATCCGGGACCTGGGTATTCTCACTCTTAAATTGCCCCATCATCAATGTATTACCACCATATCCGGCCGCGAGGTTGCGGTAGTCACCGAAAGCACGAGGCCGGTCACCATTCTCTTGTCCGGTAATCATTGGGAGGAACTCACGTTCCTAATTCTTCCTAATTCATCATCCCCAATGATTTTAGGATATCCATGGCGCCGGAGGCACAGCCCCATTATTAACTGGGGGCGTAATTCGATCTCCTCCTGAAGCCTGTTCTGTTTGGCCAATTGCTTAAGTTCAGCCGAATGTGCTCCTTCTCTCCCTGTCTCTCTCCCTCCGGTCGAGCCGCCGGACCTCAGCCTCATCCCCCGGGCTTATCACGATTTGGGGGAGGTCTTCAGCAAGTCGAGAGCGCTGTTGCTTCTGCCTCACCGCTCTTATGACTGTGCTGTGGACCTCATCCCGGGGGCGAAGCTGCCATCCAGCCGGCTCTACAGCATCTCTGGGCCGGAGAGAGAGGCAATAGAGAAGTATGTCAAAGAGTCGCTGAACACCGGCCTTATTCGGCCATCTTTGGCTCCACTCGGGGCCAGGTTCTTCTTTGTCGGCAAGAAGGATGGTTCGCTGTGCCCGTGTATTGACTACCGCGAGCTCAACGCTATAACTGTTAAGGACAAATATCCTCTGCCCTTGATGAATTCTGCATTTGAGCTCCTTCAGACTTACGCAATGCGTACCATCTAATTCGCATTCGTGAGGGAGACAAGTGGAAGACAGCGTTTAAAACCCACCTGGGGCAATTTGAGTATTTGGTGATGCCGTTTGCGCTAACCAATGCCCCCACTGTCTTCCAACGGTTAATTAACGACGTCCTCCGCGATATGCTCTATCAATTTGTGTTTGTCTATTTTGATGATATTTTGATTTTCTCCCGCTCGCCAGAGGAACATGAGGTCCATGTCAGAGCAGTCTTACAACGGCTCTTGGAGAACCAGCTCTATGTTAAGGCCGAGAAGTGTGAGTTCTCCACAACATCTACCACCTTCTTGGGCTTCATAGTTGCTGAAAGGAGACTGATTGCCGACCCGGCCAAGGTGAGTGCAGTGCTTGATTGGCCGACACCCCACTCCCGCAGGGAGCTTCAACGCTTCCTCAGGTTTGCAAACTTTTATCGCCAGTTCATCAGGAACTATAGTGGGGTAGCACTGCCCTTAAAGCAGCTGACCTCTGTTAAGGTCCCCTTTCAGTGGACTGAGGCAGCGGAGCAGGTCTTTTCTAAATTAAAGAGCCTGTTCACTGACACACCAATCTTGGCACAGGTTGACACGCATGTGACGACAGAGTGTCCCCACTGTTATGATTTATTGTATGTGTGATTATGTTATATTTGTAATATTGTAAATGTTATTATGATTGTTTGTTAGAAGTACACACATTATTTCTAGGATCTGTCTTTGTCTAATTTGAATGCCTTTGAGATAATTGCTATGATTAATTAGTTGGGTAAACAATTGGTAATTATTTAATCCACATACCTTTGTCAACATGCATCCTGAGGGTGTCCGGGCAAAAGACTCTGTTAGGGGTTGAATGCCTTTTAAAGGACACCAGCAGGAAGGAAGCATGTTATGGTGAGTTAGAGGGGTGATTTAAATTTGTAAATAGGGGTTTAATTATTTATTGAATTATTTATGGTGTTATTTATTGTGTGTTAGTTATATTTATTCTGTATTTAGGTGGGGAATTATTTATGGTCTTTTAGATGTTAGTGGGTATATGTGGAAAATGGAAAAATGTTATTGTTTTACCTGGGACATATGGTATGTTCTAACTGATGTTAATTATCTCTAATAGTATATAACAGCTGTTTTTGGTTAGTAGTGAGTTGTCGAGAAGTTGTCGAGAAGTTGTCGAGAGGATCAATGATGATTGATGGACAAATTCAAGTCGTGGCAAAATCGTGTTGGATGTTTTTGGAGTTATTACCTGTAAGTTTTGGAAATAAATTGAAACTGTTGATTGCAAGTCGCCTCCATTGATGATTGACAGCCCCGCCACGCTGAAACGTTACATTTGGTGGCAGCGGTGGTCCGTTTCCAGGAGGACGTTATATTTTGCGGCGAAAGCGGTGGTCCGCCCCCTGATGAGGTAACATTTGGTGGAAGTAGTTGATGACAAGGGACGAAAGATGCCCAGAGGAAAAATAGTGAAGCAAGAGGAACAGTTTGACAGTGACGCAGGTATGGCATCTGAGGAGCAGGGAGCCAGTGGACTGAACGAGCTGGAAGAACTAACGTGTTTGGTAAAGTCTTTGGTTCGTTCACTGACTGTCGGAGACCGTCAGAGATTGGAGGAAGCAGCTCTTCAGGAACAAAGGTGGCAAACCATGGATAGCAAAATTCGGCAGATGCAGTCGCAAGTTGAGGAGTTGAGAGAGGAGTGTGGAAGCCGGGCTGAACGCAGCGGCGATGACGGCGCTTCGGGGGAAGACCCCAGGGTGACGGCCTGTCGGGTCGGCCAGCAGGAGGATGATTTACCACTGCAGGTGCCGTTGAGGATGACACGAATTTACCATGAGCCCAGGCTGAATCCACTCTCCCCCGAGGACGACATTGAACATTATCTGTCGACATTCGAGAGGATCGCTATGGTCTGCCGCTGGCGCGAAGAAGAGTGGGCTATTCAGTTGGCTCCTCTGCTTACAGGTAAAGCGCGGAGCGCGTATGTTCTGATGGACATTGCAGACACGAATGATTATGGAAAAGTGAAGGAAGCAATTTTAAACAAATATGAAATAACATCCGACACTTATAGGAGAAGGTTTCGTGCTTTGGACATTCATCAGGACGAACCCCCCCGTGAACTATATGTTCGTCTAAAAGACCTGTGCAATAAATGGATTAAACCAGAGACCTTAACGGTGAAAGACATTATGGAACTTATAATTTTGGAACAGTTTCTGCGGATGGTGAACCCGGAACTGGGAATCTGGATACAAGAGCGGGACCCGAAGACTGCAGAGGACGCTGCTCGTCTGGCGGAGGTTTTTCTGTCGGCTAGGTCTGGGAGCAGGAGAACTACTCTCGGCCGTGACAGCTCTTTCACCGCATGGAGTAAGTTTAATGAGTGTGAAAGGGGTGGTTCAGCTCAAAATAGGCTGTATTCCAGTACCAGTCAGATCACAAATTGCAGATATAATAGTAGCAAAAAGTCACGTGTTGTTTTGAATAAAGATATACGCTGTTACCAATGTAATAAAATCGGTCACACCCAGTATTCTTGTCCTGCCATAAAAAATGAGAAACCGTCATTATTATGCTCAGTTCCTAGACCTACTCTGTCAGCACCAATTTATGGTGAAATATATAAAACTAACGTTTTGCTTAATGGTCAGTGTAAAGAGGCCTTGTTAGACTCCGGTTGTTTCCAGACTGTTATTTTGCCCAGCTTAGTCCCTAGAGATTCATGGAGTGAGTCGACAGTGAATATTAGTTGTGTTCATGGGGATAAGAAGTTGTACCCGACCGCTGAGGTTTATTTAACAGTGGGGGGTCAAACTTATCTCCTTCCTGTAGCTCTTGTGCCTGATTTGCCTTATCCTGTTATTCTTGGCAATGACGTTCCAACTTTGTTGGACATTATACAACAGGCTAGAGACGAACAAACTGAGGGACAGGCAGTTGGCGCTATTGAGCAGAGGCTTGATGCACCTGTTGAAAAAATCTGTAATATGGTGACAACCAGGGCGCAGAGGGCTGCCAATGTTCTTCAGGAGCTGCCATTTTATGATTCTGAGATAGAGGCAGGCCCTAGTAAACAACCTAAATCCAAGGCTCAGAGGAGAAGAGATAAGGTGTTAGCTTCTGTAAAGAACTTGGGTGAAGAAACACTACAATTAAGTCAGTCAGTAGAGTTTGACATCCCTCCTGACATAGCTGCATTACAGAAAGCTGACCCAGCACTTGGACCATGGTTTAATAAAGTCTCGGAGATTGAGGGTGTGAAACAGGGTAGAAAGGATTGTTTGGCTGAGGCCATGTATGTCATTAAAAAGGGCATTTTATACCAGCAAAAAGGTGACATTATGGCCATAGCTTTGCCACGGGACCTCACACCACAGATTATGGAACTGGGACACGTTATCCCTTGGGCAGGTCATCTAGCATTTCAAAAAACTCTGCAGAGAATTGCTAGAAGGTTTGTGTGGCTGGGAATGTATATCCAGATAAAGGACTTCTGCACATCGTGCCCAATATGTCAGATTACACCACCTACGGGAGTAGCCCGTGCCCAACTACACCCACTACCAATTATTGGAACACCATTCGACAGAATAGGGATGGATATAGTTGGCCCCCTAGAGAGAAGTTCCGCTGGTAATAAATACATTCTGGTGATTTGTGATTATGCTACTCGGTACCCAGAAGCCTTTCCCCTGAAATCTATCAAGGCTAGGCAGGTTGCCAACTGCCTTATCCAGTTATTTTCAAGGGTAGGCATACCCAGAGAAATTTTGACAGACTGTGGAACAAATTTCTTATAAAAACTGTTGCAGCAAGTATATAAGCTGTTGGGTATTAAGGGTATTAAGACCACCCCATATCACCCTCAGACTGATGGACTAGCGAAGCGATTCAATCAGACTCTGAAAAACATGCTGCGGAAATTTGTTTCTGAAATGGGCTCGGATTGGGACCAATGGGTACCATATTTATTATTTGCTTATCGGGAGGTGCCCCAGGCTTCAACAGGGTTCTCACCTTTTGAACTGCTGTATGGTCGTCAGGTGAGGGGCCCACTAGACTTATTAAAGGAGCACTGGGAGAGTCCACCGAGTGATCAGGACAATGTGGTCTCATATGTTATTAAGATGAGAGAGAAACTGGATCGAATGACCACAGGCCAAACAAAAAACCTGGTATGACAAGAAGGCCAGAAAAAGGTTTTTTCACCCAGGTCAGCAGGTTTTGTTATTGCTGCCCTTGTGTGACAGTAAGCTGTTGGCTCAATGGCAGGGGCCGTATGAAATCTCTAAAAAACTAAGTGCAGTGACATATGAACTATATATGCCTGACAGGAAGGTAAAACATCAGACCTTCCATATTAACTTGTTGAAAGAGTTTCAGCAGCCTGGTCATCAGCAGCAGCAGCCTGTTCTTCAGGAGACACATCAGCTCTTCATTTGTGCGACGGAAGTGGATGAGGAGAGAGAACAGTCTTTTCCCACAAATGTGTCAGAGCCGTGTTTATTTCAAGTGTCTCATTTGCAGGTGAATCAGCAGAGAGAATTAGAGGCACTGTTAGATCCAGAATTGTTTCAGGAGAGACCTGGTTTCACCACATTGGTACGTCATAAAGTTTATTTGAAAGAAGAAGCTGTTCCACGTAGGAAATCTTATAGGATCCCGGAGCGATTGGTTCCAAAGATGAAGCAGGAGATTGATTTGATGTTGCAGCTGGGAGTGATCGAGGAGTCAGTCAGTGAGTGGTGTAGCCCGATTGTGCTGGTACCCAAAAAGGATGGCTCTTTGAGATTCTGTATTGACTTCAGATATCTCAATTCAGTGTCTAAGTTTGAGTCATACCCCATGCTCCGGATTGATGAACTGTTAGAGAAAGTGGGCAGGGCTAGGTTTATTTCTACACTGGACCTATGCAAGGGGTATTGGCAGGTGGCATTGGCACCGGAAACAAAAGAACTTACAGCCTTTAAAACACCTTATGGCAGTTTCCAATTCAGGGTTAAGCCATTTGGCCTTCAGGGGGCACCTGCAACTTTTCAGCAGCTCATGGACCAAATATTAAGAAAGGTATCAAATTTTGCAGCTGCCTATCTGGATGACGTGGTCATCTATAGTCAGACTTGGGAAGAACATTTGGTACACCTTGGGCAGGTCCTTCGGTTGATTAAGAGGGCAGGACTGACGATTAATCCACGCAAATGTGCGTTTGGACAGCAGCAGGTGGAGTACTTGGGATATGTGGTTGGTCAGGGGGTCATTAGACCACGAGTAGGTAAAGTGGATGCCATCCGGACCTATCCTGTGCCCACCACTAAGAAGAAGGTACGATCATTTATGGGAATGGTAGGATGGTACAGCAAGTTTATTCCCCACTTTGCTGAAAGAGCAGCAGTTTTGACTGACCTCACTAAGGCTTCAGCACCTAATAGGGTAAAATGGACAGAGGAATGTGACAGAGCTTTTGAGGATCTGAAGAGTGCTATCTCTGGTGAGAAGGTTCTCTACAGTCCAGACTTTGCTCGCCCGTTCATTTTGCAGACAGATGCTTCAGGAGTTGGCATTGGAGCAGTACTTCTCCAGGAGGAGAGGGGAGAGAGACACCCAGTACTGTTCTTGAGCCGTAAGTTGTTGGACCGGGAGACGAGATATTCTACGGTAGAAAAGGAATGTCTTACCATGAAATGGGCAATAGGGTCTCTCAAATACTATTTACTGGGGCGTCATTTTGTGTTGGAGACAGATCATCGGGCCCTACAGTGGTTGGACAGGATGAAGGACATGAACAGTCGTGTCACAGGGTGGTATGTGTCCCTTCAACCGTATAATTTTACTATTCGGTATGTGGCAAGGAGAACCAACCTTGTGGCAGATAGTCTCTCAAGAGTACATGACTCTTAGAGTACTGTACTCTTGGGAAAAGTGGGGAGGAAATGTGACGACGGAGTGTCCCCACTGTTATGATTTATTGTATGTGTGATTATGTTATATTTGTAATATTGTAAATGTTATTATGATTGTTTGTTAGAAGTACACACATTATTTCTAGGATCTGTCTTTGTCTAATTTGAATGCCTTTGAGATAATTGCTATGATTAATTAGTTGGGTAAACAATTGGTAATTATTTAATCCACATACCTTTGCCAACATGCTTCCTGAGGGTGTCCGGGCAAAAGACTGTTAGGGGTTGAATGCCTTTTAAAGGACACCAGCAGGAAGGAAGCATGTTATGGTGAGTTAGAGGGGTGATTTAAATTTGTAAATAGAGGTTTAATTATTTATTGAATTATTTATGGTGTTATTTATTGTGTGTTAGTTATATTTATTCTGTATTTAGGTGGGGAATTATTTATGGTCTTTTAGATGTTAGTGGGTATATGTGGAAAATGGAAAAATGTTATTGTTTTACCTGGGACATATGGTATGTTCTAATTGATGTTAATTATCTCTAATAGTATATAACAGCTGTTTTTGGTTAGTAGTGAGTTGTCGAGAAGTTGTCGAGAAGTTGTCGAGAGGATCAATGATGATGATGATGATTGATGGACAAATTCAAGTCGTGGCAAAATCGTGTTGGATGTTTTTGGAGTTATTACCTGTAAGTTTTAGAAATAAATTGAAACTGTTGATTGCAAGTCGCCTCCATTGATGACTGACAGCCCCGCCTCGCTGGAACGTTACAATGCAGCTCCAGTTTGTCCTTGAGGTGGACGCATCTGATTCAGGGGTGGGCGCTGTCCTTTCACAGTGCGCATCCTCCGATCAGAAGCTCCACCCGTGTGCATATTTCTCTCGTCGGCTTACACCAGCTGACAGGAATTACGATGTGGGGGACAGAGAGCTGCTCGCCATTAAATTGGCGCTGAAGGAATGGAGACATTGGTTAGAGGGGGCTATTCACCCCACTGTTATGTGGACCGACTACAAGAACCTCGAGTACTTGCGGTCGGCCCGTCAACTTAACGCCAGGTAGGTTCGCTGGGCTTTGTTTTTCCAGCACTTTAATTTTACCATCACTTACCGGCCTGGTGCTCAGAACACCAAGCCGGACGCACTATTGTGCCAGTTTGATTCCAAAGAGATAGCGCCCCCTTCCCACCCCCAAACCATCCTTCCCTCTACTTGCGTGCTCGGTGCCCTTACGTGGGATATTGAGCGGCGGGTCCGTCAGGCCCAGTCTCAGGACCCTGTGCCAGCAGGGTGCCCCCAGAACCGCCTGTACGTCCCCGCTGCCCTCCGCAGTGACGTCATCCAGTAGGGTCACACCTGCCGCTTCGCTTGCCATCCTGGGATCACCCGCACCACGGACCTGGTTCGGCAGGTGTTCTGGTGGCCCATGCTGCGGTGGGATGTGCGGGAGTATGTACAGGCCTGCCAGACCTGCGTCCGGGGCAAGTCCGACTCTTCTCCCCCAGCTGGACTTCTCCATCCCCTTCCCATCCCTGGTCGCCCGTGGTCTCACATCGCAGTGGACTTTGTAACTGGTCTCCCCCCACCTCCCATGGTAAAACAGTTATCTTGACCATTGTAGACCGTTTCTCCAAGGCTGTGCATTTGGTGGCTCTCCCCAAACTCCCCTCTGCCTTGGAGACGGCCAACCTCCTGACTGACCATGTGATCCGCCTCTATGGGATACTGATGGACATCGTGTCTGACCATGGGCCGCAGTTCACCTCGCAGGTTTGGAGGGCCTTCTGCCGCACCCTGGGAACAACGGTGAGCCTTTCCTCCGGTAATCACCCCCAGAGCAACGGGCAGGCACAATGTGTCAAGCAGTCCTTGGAGGCCACCCTGTGGCGTGTAGCAGCTGAACACCCTTCCTCCTGGAGCACGCACCTGACCTGGGTGGAGTATGCTATGAACTCGACTGTTTCCACAGCAACCGGGCTCACGCCGTTTGAGGTGTCTATGGGATACACGCCCCCCCTGCTTCCAATGGCCGAGAGAGAGGTTGCGGTTCCCTCCGTGGAGGTTCATGCTCGCCGCTGCCGATGCCTTTGGAGATCCATGCCTGCCGCCCTCACCCGCTCTGCTGAGCGCAACCGCACTTCAGCAGACAGACCACGGGCGCCTGCTCCTAAGTATACCATGGGGCAGCAGGTTTGGCTGGCGGCCAGCCAGGTCCCCTTGAAGACAGCATCAAAGAAGGTGTCTCCTCGCTTCCTGAGGATAATTCAGACACAGAGCTGGCTAATGCTCTTAATTGTTTTTATGGTCGTTTTGACTCCTTTGATTTTAGCACTGAAACCCAAGATTTGAAACAGAAACTCAAAGACAATCAGCACTTTAATATTGAGGTGCAGGATGTTAAAAGGGAGTTCTGCGTTGTAAAAGTGAACAAAAGTCAGGGCCCTGATAATATATGTGGGCGCTTGGTAAAGTCCTGTGCACATGAACTGAGTCCTATATTTCATTACATTTTCAATAAATCCTTACAAACACAACATGTGCCTAAGATCTGGAAAGAAGCCGTAGTTGTTCCCGTTCCAAAATCCAGCTGTCCTAAAACGGTAAACGACTTTCGACCAGTTGCTTTGACTTCAATTTTAATGAAAATTTTTGAAAAACCGGTCAGATGTGAGGTCCTAAAGCAGACTGAGCATGCATTGGATCCTCTGCAGTTTGTCTATAGGCCTCACAGAGGAGTGGAGGATGCCACTGTCACTCTGTTTAACATGCTTTTTAAACATCTGGATTTTAATGGGACACACGCCAGGCTTTTATTTGTGGACTTTTCCTCCGCCTTTAATACAATCCAACCTCATATCTTAGCTGAAAGGCTCCTGCAACAATTTGATTTGAGCAATAATCTGGTGGGTTGGATTCTGGATTTCTTAACCAACAGGACGCAGAGAGTAAGGGTCAATGGTACATTGTCTGACCTAAAGTGCTCTTCTACTGGCTCTCCTCAGGGGTGTGTGTTGTCACCACTACTCTTCATCTTGTACACAAACATGTGTCGGAGCAGACATGACAACAGACATCATAAAGTATGCTGATGATTCAGTTATTGTCAGTCTCCTCCAGGATGGTGAGAGTGGCCACGGCCCAGTAGTTGATGATTTTGGTCACTGGTGTGAGGATTCCTACCTGCAGCTGAATACGACAAAAACTAAAGACATGATTATTGACTTTAGGAGGAAAACTCCCAGGCACAAAGTCACCGTACTAAAAGGCCAGACCACCGAATGTGTACAATCCTACAAATATCTTGGGACGATTAATGATAGTAATTTAAACTTTGAAGAGAACTGTGAAAGGGTGTGCAAAAAGGGTCAGCAACATTTGCATTGCTTGAGAAAACTTACACGCTTCAAAATTGACTGAAACATAATGACAATGTTTTATTGGGCTTTTATTGAATCTGTTTTATCCTTTTCTTTAGTGTCATGGTTTGGTCAGATAAAACTGAAACAGAGGAAATCCTTGGATCAGGTAGTTAGATGGTCCAGTCG